>JARVJO010000001.1:2712879-2723114 GCA_031762555.1 Cynodonichthys magdalenae
GAACCAGAGCACCTTGATGACAAATGGGCTACTGGAACAAGAAGGAGATGGGCGAGAGATGAAAACTTGGATCTGATATATATATATATATATATACATACCGCTATATCTATCTATAATGTCATTGGCAGTGGTTTTAGTGTGCAACTGTAACAAAACTATGCCATTATGATGGTATTAGTTTTATTATAAAGCTAAATAAACGCCACCAACACAATAGCTTCTGCATCGCTACCTTGCATTGGCTCCCAAGCTCACTGAGCTCATGGAAGCAATCACAAGTTGTTTGTTGCTTACTGTTAACAGCCACTACTATGGGGGATGGGGGGCAACTTGGTACATAATTGAAAATGGTTGCTCTGGTCCATTTGCTACGCTTTTGTTCTTCCTACATCAGCAACAGAGGCAGCATCAAGATGCTGCTCTTAGGGGATTTGCTTTTGTGTGTCATTTTTCCTCTCCATCTCATTTCCTCTCTCCTTTGATGCCTTTTTTTTATGACAATTCACACTTGAGTTGAGATTGCTCTAAATTTCGATTTCTGCCAAAGTGCTCTTTTAAGTAGCTGTTGCTGTCTGGATGCCATTTGTTCCTCACTTCCTTGTTTTCCCTCCACCCCTGAAATGTTAGCTTTTTTTTGAGTGTGCCCTCTCATGTTATGTGGTAGTATTTGTCAGTGCTTCAAGTGAGCAGTCATAATCTAAAATGTTTCAAAAGAACAGTAGTTAACATGTCACTTAACACTTAATCTTCCAATCACCTTTCAGCACATATTTTTCAAAAAGTTTTATATTTGGTTTTAGTGTTGTTAGCTACCCTTCATTAAAAAATTAAAATGTTCACATCCCTGCCCTATGCTTGGTTATCAAACACGTATGCTATGATTTTCTTCTTGTCTCATCCTCTCACTTATGATTTCTCCTGTGACAAACCTAGTTGCTCATCTGATTTAGCTTTCAGTCTGAAGACAAATCACCTCCTTTGGCCAGCCTAGTTTGTCTCCCCAGGGAAATGCGCCAACATCATAAAGGACTTTAGCTGTAATAGAAGCTGACGATAAACTAGTTTTGATGATTCACCCGTCAGGGGTCTTCTTGGTGGTTTTAGTTTGCTCTATGTTCATCCAGTTTGAGCCCTTTTTGCCTCAGGCCAATTCTTTATTGCAGTTTTTCTCTGGAAAAATAAGTGTGAATGTTCACAGTGGACAATGGAAGTCAGATGTCACTCCTGAATGCTTCAACATATAGTCATCAGTGAGGACTCTAGTAAAAGGAGTAGTGATGCCAAGGTAAGAAGGCTGTGATTGGGAGGTTACAGGTTTGAAACCCCTGCCCATACAGTTTGGGTGGGAAAAGTGAAGCACCCATACCAGCCCCCAACCCTATTTGAAAAACTGTGAACACCTTAGCAACCCTCCAGTTGCTCCCTGAGCACCTTAAGGCTGTGTCACACTGCAAGTTTCTAAAACAGTCTGCCGATTTTCAAAGACTAAAAGACCCCACACATGAGGATAAACAATCATGGATATACCAAGTTTGGCCCTAAAGTGTGTGGTGTACAGCCATACGGCAAGAGACAACACACCACACATGAAAAGATATTTCATTCATGAACTTTCAGATGTCAGATGTGAAATCACGTGAGACTTCTTGAAGTCTCACGAGAATTTAGATGTTCTCGGGTGACCTCCAGAGAGACGCAAGTAAAGTAAATATACATTTCCAACAAGGAAGAAACAATGTTGATCGTTTGTAGAACTATTTTTACCAGAGGGAAAACCGTTCCATAGGACTTTTAATGTCCAACACATTTTCTGGTGAGTCAAGAAAGTTTTATATGTCTTCTGTATTTTGGATTCTACTCTGTGCTTACATCACCTTGTTTTCTGATTGGCTGCAAGTGTAACAGACTGTAAGCTCGTTTGTTCTCGAGTGAACACCACACGCTGTGATATCGGGCCAAATAATCAAACATGTTGAATATCCCCGATTTGAGGTCGGAGTGGTCCCGACATCCGTCTGAGTTGACTAGTTCACTCTTAACTCCCCACCCACGGCAGGAATTTCTGCTATGATTATCTTTAGAGCCATCACTATAATCTGGACATACTTAGGATTGTCGGAAAGGTCAGAATTCAGCACAATTATCCTGCCATCTCATGCAGCCTTTAGACAGCAGCCATCTGCTCTACATTTTCTCCAATGAGAAAAATGCAGAGAATGAATTTCCCCATTGAGGTTTAATAAGGAAAATGGATATCTTAAGAAATCCTGTTTATATCCAGATTTTCTGTCAGCCTGATTTAAACACAATAGGCAGGGATGGACCAAGGTTGTAGGGAGCCCTAAAAAAAGCATCTTTGGTGGTCTTCTCTAAAATAAGCCTACTACAAAATTACCATGATCCCAAACTTTTATGTTGTCCGGACTACATCCTTTGTGCATTAAACTTAACTAAACTTAGCACAAAAAGTATAGAAATTTGAGTTTGGTAGATGATTTCTTGTAACAATGCTTATTGGCAATAAAGCTGTTGGACATCATTTGAACAGCCTGTTATTTCCCTTTTAAATGCTGCCACATTGGTAAGGAACATGCATTTGTAGGGTGAGCAGTAGAGCTGAGTACGTGGGTTGCACAAATGAAACAAAATGATTGGCAGCAGGTTAACAGAAGTTCAAAACAAGTGTCAGTAGCAACATCAAAGAGTAAATGCCCTTTACACTTGACGTTGTTGTTTCTGGAGAAATAAAAAACAATCAAGTTGGTCAAGAGAGGTGTCAATCAAAAGGGGGAGAGCTGCTACGTCACTATGGTATTCAGATTGAAAATATCTAGCAGATTCTACAAGGCTTTGTATTCAAATCTAAGTCAATTAACTCACTCATTACCAGGTAAAAAATACTAACCCAAGTATTCATTCTGTTTTAAATACTTCTAGCAAACTGTAGTGAGAAGGCCCTCTTTTGCAACATCTTCGTCATGTGTCTTTGCCTAAAAGACAGATGTCATTGCCAAAAAGAGGGTGAAAAACAAATGCAACACAACTATTTAAAAATGAATAATGGAGACTGGAACTGCCCAATGCTTTTAACCCTAATCCACATTTTTCATAATGTACAAGTTAATTGCAGTATATTGCTTAATTGCATGTATTTAAAACATATTTATTTTAATGTTATTCATTCAGCCATTACCATCTTCACTGTTAAATGTGTACAAAACAGACATTACAAAATGCAGGTGTTGTGTTGTAGTGTGTTCTCATGTAGAGATCTGTTTTCCCTTCGTCCAAGTTTAGTAAATTTCTAGCCTTTTTAATTTGTTTTTCTAATACAATAGACAAAATGAAAAAAAATCTAAATATTTTTCTAGAGCATTTTATTTAAAATATTGTAGCTTTAAACAACAGAGATTAGGGAGAAAACTAAAGAAAGCTGGTGGGGAATCAGCTCTGGACAGGGAAACACAAATCATACAGCACTGCTCCGACACAATGTTAATCAATAATACATAGGGCCCAAAGTCTGGTGTAAAACTTTCCTAAAACAATGAATTATTGGAAAATGTAACATTCAGACAATTTGTTTAATCTAATGGAGTTCATTCAGCAGTTTAAAAAAAACTGACTGGTTTAGGTGGTTCCTGCCCACCACTGTGTGCATCACTCTATACCAAAATGAAAAAGAAAAAAACTGCAGTTAATACAAACCAACCTTTGTCAAGTAGCCTGAAGCTCATTTTTTTACCGCTTCAGGCTAGGTGCTTTTGAAAATGTGATAGCCCAGCTTGTCTGAAACATGTAGCCACCTCAAATTCTGCTGTAATCACACAATATTTGTAAACTGTGACTCAGACAGAGCTGACAGGAATTCAACTGACGTACACAGCTCAATGGGCCATAGAAAAACTAAATAGTTATTTCATTGAAAAATTTAAGTGTTTTTCAAGAAAATTCATCAAAGTTACACTATGTATCACATGAGGAACATTTTTTTAAACTCTATGGCTCAAAAAAAAAGTAAATAAAAAAGTAGATACTAGATGGGTAGGTAGGTAGATGGATGGGTGGGTGAATAGTTGGATAAATATTCTTTATTTTGTGAAATAAAGTGAATTTAAAACAAAACAATAGATATACATCTGTGCATATGAATCATCAGTTATTTTAGCTACTTGTTCAAAAAGGTGTGAGAAATTTAAACCTTTTCTAATTCCCATCCCATTATGCTATTTATCACGATTCAGTATATCTTCCTATCAAAATACATGTTGCAGCATATATTTTATCAAATTGTATCAGTTTAAAAAAAACAGCTTGTCAATAAACATATGCTGCATCTGATCTTACATAAAACATAATTTCATACTATATTTGTCTAAATCATCTAATGATATCCTATATAAAATACAGTATTTGCCATTTGAGAGGAGCTAAGTCATTTAAAAATATTTAGTATGCAAAATTACATAAAAGCTCCAGTTTAAAGTTGAACATTAATTGAGGGTAAACCTTATTTGACTTGAGTTTTCATTTTTGCAAAGTTTAATTTCTGTTTTCTACTGATTGAATTTTCACTGGTTTGACTTTTCCCTTGTGTAGGTGTGTGTTCCATCCTTAGACAGATGCACCTAATGTTCTCCCTGACTGCTGTTAGACTGATGTTTGACATGTGTCCACTGTGGAAACTGTCTGTTTTGACTGGTAGTGTGTGAACGATGCTTAATGCACTGAAAGGAGGCCATGTGTTGCATACAGACTGTCAGGCATTAGCACAGTTGTCAGCACTTTTCTCTTTCCTTTTTTTCCCCCAGTGCTTTCTGGAAAGGGGTGTTTAAATACACATCCTGAGCAGTCATGTTTCTTTTGTGTGTGTGGTTGTTATTTAAAAACACATTTCTTATTTAATTATAAAGTGAACCCTTGCAAATATGCTGACTCAGCTTTTTGCAACTTTTTTCATGAAACATAAGTGATAATTTGCTGTAAACTCTGTGATATCATGGAAACTGGAAACCTAAACTATTAAGAACAAAATAACTGAATAACTGAAAAAAACAACAAAACAATCAATATGATACAGTACATGACTTTTGCCCTGTGCCCATGTTTTTTACGGAGGGCAGCATTTCCACCTTCTAACAGTGTTGTGTGGCATGGAACAGCTAACTGTTTAGCTTGTGTTTATTAGTGTTTGGTTCTTAGTGCATTAAGATTCCACCTAAATTCACTGTAGCCTTTTTCTGGGCCGCATCCAATATTCATGTTTTTTCATGATTTGCAGGAACTCTGAGATGATATAAACTTTATTTAAAAGAGACAATGTACAACTCAAACACCAATGACACCATTTGATGCGCTGTACCAGATTATTACATAAACTAATTCGTATCTGCAGTTGTAAGAACATAATCCCCGCAAAAATTGGGGGGGTCTCTGTTTCTTTTTACTGTTTCTTTTTTTTTATTCACCAAAAATTATATTCTTTAGGTGTATTACCCAAGAAAAATGCTTAACCCCACACTGTAATTTAGTTTGTCAAACTAAAGATTAAATCAAATTAAAGGCTTAGTATTCCTTAAAGGAATGCATATTTCCCACTGCCTTTAATGCCAGAGGTTTAAGCAAAGATCTTATCATGAGAAGGCGTTTAACACAATTATATACCTTTAGAAATCCTAACTGACCTACAACAGGAACGGTTTGATCAGATTTAATGTCAGACAGTGAGAAAATGTGCTCATGTCTTTTTTAAATTGTACGTAAACATCTGATTTCAATTTTGTTTCCACCACTGTTTAGCTTCCCAACAATCTTGTTTTAATTCTGTCTGCAGGTAAGGAAGAATCTGTCGCCACCTTCAAGGGGAATGAGTTCTTCTGCTACGACCTGTCCCTGACGCCAATCCAGAGCAGCACCGATGAGATTACGCTCTCCTTCCGAACGCTGCAACGCAATGGCCTCATGCTACACACTGGCAAGTCCGCTGATTACGTCAACCTTTCTCTGAAGAGTGGCGCGGTATGGCTGGTCATCAACCTGGGCTCGGGGGCCTTTGAGGCCCTTGTCGAGCCTGTCAATGGCAAGTTTAACGACAATGCCTGGCATGACGTGCGCGTCACCCGCAACCTGCGCCAGGTAAACACTGCCCGCACAGTTTAGGGCTGCTGCTCCTGCTACTTTTATTTATCTCTTTTCAAAGCATTCTTTTAGCACATAGAGGAACTCCGGAACTCCCTGTTTTATTGCTTTACAGTAAATGTGTTGTTTTCTTTCCCAGGATAACAACTGCTTCTCTTTTGTTTTTGCAGGCTAAAACATAACAGAATGACCTTATTTGTTTATTTAATCTTTTCTATCTTCTAGCTTTATTTTGATGACCAAAGACCAAAGCTAATAAATGTCCTTTCACAACAGGATCTGGTCTGCAAATCTTATTGAATCCAGTTGTTTTTTCTCAGCAAGAAAATCACTTTACGGCCTGGATGGAGTTTGCATGTTCTTCCTGTGCCTGTGTGTTTTCTCTCTGTACTCCAGTTTCCTCCCGCAGACCATACATGTTACGTTATTTGGTAACTCTAAACTGACCCTAGGTGTTAGTGAGTGGTGCCATCTTTGTCTCTTTGTGGCAATGTGTGGGGCTTGTGAACTGTTCAGGATGTACCCCACCTCCCATACAGTGACTGCTGGAGACTAGCTATCTGAAACCTGGAACGCAGAAGCTGGTTAAGAAAACAAGAGGCTAAACGGCTGGACATTGTTTTGTTGTCCACTTTAAACCCAAGCAAACAGCGCACTGCCCTGTACGTAAGTGCACGATGTACTCAGCTGCACAAATGGAATGCGCCGTAATTTATCAGAGGTGGCAGTACACTTACATCTTTTGTGAGCAAACGTACACATCCTTACAGACCTCTAATGGAAAACAAAAGAGCAACACTAACATAAATGTCTTTGTGTACAGGAGTGTACCTTTGCGTGATCTCCATGGATTGTTGTGCACTTAACCATGGCCGTTTGTTTCGTTTCAACAATTGCCCAGCAGAACGGAAAGCTTGCTCCCCGAGTTCTGACCCTCCCTCAGTAGGCACCAAGTCATGTATTGGCAGGTGCAGATACCCGCAGTGAGATACAATCAATTTCACTTACACTTGCCGTGCTTACTTCTTCACATTTTTGGGGTAAATGTAATTGGAATGAATGGCTTGTCAGTACTAATAATGGGGAATTCTAAGCAGCACAGAATGCAAAAAAAGCTTAATGTGAACGCATTAGCTCAAACATGGTGATTCAGCTTCTTTGTGTGTCTGCAAAAACATTATCAGAAAGTTTAGGACAAACACATCGCACATTACCAAGAGTTGTTTCTTTTAGAAACTGGAAAGAAACTTATCACCATGCACAAAGGAAAAGCTTGATAAAATGTGTTTAACCTGGATCCAGACAGCAATGGATGGTGGTGATGTTTGTGCGTGTGTGTGGGTGGGGTGGCATTAACAATATATTCAAACTGTGTCTCCTGCCAACAATAAACCCAGAAACCGGAAAGACATTTGTTAGCCACACTTGTTATTAGCCAGTCTATTTGCTGAAGCCAGGTCACAAAACTTCAGTTTTGCCATTTTATTTATTTTTTTGCTGAAATGAGATATTCTTTTGTGGTTTATCCACCCTTAACCTCATCACATCCAGTTTTTCTTCCAAAGACATAACAGAAAACAAGTTTAAATAGTCCATCACATTTATGTTAATTTTGCTTGCCATTGTACCTACTCTAGAACAAAGCACACCCACATTCACTCGCATATGAGGTATGTTATTAGATGTCCATCCTCATTGACTAAAGCCTGTAACTTTGGACTGACTCTGGGTAAAACAAAATTAGGCACAATAGCTGGATTTCAATCATTTCACTTTAAAGGTGGCACAATTTCAAATGGAGGGCAAGAAAAAAAAGGTTTATGGAAGAAACTGTTGTGTGTGCATTTTGTTCAGATTTAGATCCGGTTTCAGGATGAATACCAGCAATTAGTTTACAAATATGTTAGATATGACGAGAAGGGGTTCTCTGCAGACTTAAAAGTAGGCATTTCTGAAGCATAAACACTAGTGGCTAGCTGTATTTGTTCTGTTTTTTGGAAAGATTGATTCATCTATTTCATTATTCTTTCACTTTTGATTTTTACTTCTCTCACATTAAATTTCGCAGTCCAAACTGATTTTTTTGATCAAATTTCAATGTTTCATTAAAAACAAACATTGAGTTCTCCCTACTTCTAAATATCTCAAAAAAAAAAAAGTTATCGAATGATGTTGCTCTAATTTTAAAATGTAACCCAGAGTTCTTTGTTAAGAGAAGAGAAATATTGAATGAAGATGCCGAGTCCAACACTGGCTGTGTCTTTGTATAAACTTAATGGCCGGTTAACATAATCTGCTGGCTGTAATTATTCCCAAGTCTGATGACCTCGGTAACAACAGTAAAGTCATACAACTAAATGCATAAATGAATGTCTGATGCTAGAATAGTAAGCTAACGATGTGAAGAAATGCCTAAGCAATGATCATCCAATCAGGTGTATAGTAACGCCCCCTTTTTGCTCGTCCAATCAGGTGTGCCCCTTGAAAAAACCTCTTCTAATCAGGTGTGGACCTTGAGAAATGCCTTCCTTTGGAAACGCCTACTTTGTCTGCAGAGATACCTACTTGGACATGACCTATATCTGTTGAAGATGATTGTGTTTTTGAGAAAACCTAAAGATTTACTGACATCTAGTTGCGCATGATTTTGCCCAGTCCTATTATAGAGTACCAAAAATTGTTGAACACAAAGATGAGAAATGTAAAAAGCTCACAGAACAATGCCATAAAAAGTGAATTTTAAACTGTCTGCGGTCGTGTGAAGCAGAATGCTGGTGTCTGTAGTGACCACTTCATCAGTGTTGGCAAGTAAACTTTTTTTGTGACTGTGTTTGTAAAGCATTAGTTTTTTGTAAAATACTAATTTATTTAGTAGTGTGTATTAGCTTACTTGTACTTCATCTGGACTTTTTAGGCTGCCCTAGCATTACGTGTTGTGAGGTGTTGCATGTTTGTTGCTAGCTACTGCTAGCATCTTAACATATAAAACAATATAAGAACAAACACTCACACTCATAAAAAACAAAAGATAATTATTGTGGAGCCGTTTTGTACTGAGGTTTTGAATCCACCCGCTGACAAATATCTACGCCTCCAGATGTTTACAGGCTTTCATCTGCTGTTTGATGCTAGTCTGCCAGAGCAGACAGCTCTATTTACACCAGTGTTGCCAACTCCGGAGCAAGAAAAGTAACTATTGGCTGTCCTAAAAGTTGTTAGATGACGTCATCACCTAATTTGATATTTGGATGTTTGCCAATAACTGTGATCGGAATTATAGGAGAAATGTTAAAGAGAACAAAAAGTGAAGAAAAACATGAAATATGACTAGAACTGCAATTAAACTTAATGAAATAAAATAATTTACATTACATTAATTAAATTTGTGAGAATCCTAAATTTAATCTTCAGACTGTTTGGTGTCACGAGGCACGCAAGAAGTGACTGATCTGAGTCAAATGCAGCCAGGTCCAGAGATTTATTTTAGAAAGATAGTGTCAGAGAAAAAAGATTACAATCAAAATTACATCCTGCTTCATAAACCAGGCAGGAGCAGCAGCAGCTTTTGCATTCACAATTCGTTCGCAGTGGCCTCCTCTTGGCTGACTGTAGCCGGAGGTGCTAAATGGGGTGTCAGTGAGTCAGACCCCTTTAGAAAGGGGGAGGGGCTCACCGCACCACTCACTACTTACTGAGTAAAGTGCACAGAAAATGCTGTCACCAAAGCTTCCAAAAGTCTCCAAAAACATTGTGTGAAGTCATTAGATTTGTCACTAGTGGCTTTTTGGAAAAAAAAAATCACTAGAGGGGACTAAAAAGCTGCTAGATCCAGCAACAAAGTCGCTAAGTTTACAACACTGCGCGGGGCTTCATTAGCCGTGTTTCCATACAAATTAATTCGAATTTTGAGCGAATTTTAAAAATTTCCCAAAAAGCAAATGAATAATAAACATGACTCAAGACGTGTTTCCATCAACGAGCTTGATGCAAATCACCCAGTAATTACGTCAGATGCACGTCTGTAGTAAACAGGAAGTAGGAGTCGCAGGAATACGCATCCCAGGACAATGGAGAGAAGTTATCAGGAACGTGTT
>JARVJO010000001.1:2740760-2753834 GCA_031762555.1 Cynodonichthys magdalenae
ACGGCTGGATATGGGCACCAGTGACCCCCGTGACCCTTAAAGGAAGAAACGGGTACAGATAATGGATGGATGGATGGGATCATTAATGCATTATTCATTCATTCATTTCATGAATAAAATTAGCAGGAGGCTAAAGTAAAAACAATATAAGGTTTATGTCCTGATGCATCTCAGTAATCCAGATAAAAAATCAAAAGGAAAAAAAAATATGTAGGTCCTCTGGACAGGTTCTTCTTTAATGAAACGGTTCGTCTCTCCTCCAAGAGACTTCTTCAGTCTGAGGAGTTATCAGCCTTACAAGCACTTCCTCCACATGGTGGACAAACAGGTTGGTCACATGCAATAGTGGGCCATCAGCTGTATAACTGATGTATAACTGATCACAGTCCTCCTAACACTTAACAGTATTTACAATTTTACTCTGTTTGTGCCAGGGAGCTGGATCTTTTGGGTGAACCAATCTTTGCCCTAATGATTCCAGCCAACCACCAGGTGAAAATGATGGCCATAATTTGAGTCACTGTTGCAAGAACTGCACAATGTTTTGTGGTCCTCCTTGTTAAGGTCCCCGTTGAGTTGACTCCAAAGGTTAATCAGTTATAGCTGTAGATCCAATAGGTACTTCTTGGTAAAATCTGCCTCCTGATATATTTTGCTAATTGGCAAACAAAATTGACTCCAACAGTTATTGCCAAAGTTTTAACCAAATATGTTGTGCCATGTACTCATTGTATGTGTTTTTAAAGTCATTTTTGTGTTTGCTAAAGTTGCTTAGATGTGGCAGCCATCTTGAATTGGATTAAATTCAAAAGTTAATTTGTAGACGTGCACGCAGTAAATATTTTTGAGCATTTTGATCAAATATGTCCACTGATTCAAGAGAGATTTTGCTAACAGACAAAGGTGATGGCAGCAGTTAAGGCCAAAGTATTGGGCAAAAATGTTGTTCAGTATGTACTGTTTGAAATATTTGTTGTGACTTAAGTTCAGCCATGACCTCACCAAATGTTGCTAAATATCTATAAAGTTTACCTAGATATAGCTGTTCTGTTGTTTTCCTAAGTTCCATTAGTTGTGTCGGCCATCTTGAATTGGGTTGATTTGAAAAAGGTAAATAGTGGTAGATGTATACACAAGGGTTACTTTATTATAGTTTCAATAAAATATGTTTAGTGGTTCTGAACATATTTTGCTAACACACTGAAAGAGTTGACACCAATAAGTTAAAGGTTAAGCTTTAAAAAACTGTTTTGTTCAATCATTTAGCCCTTAAATCATGTATTGGTAAAAAATCTCACCTACCTCCACACAATATTTTATGTCAAGATATTTAAAACTGTGTTACAGTTTAAAACAGTGTTAACTGTGGCAGCCATGTTGAATCTATTGAGTCCAAATGTCTATAGACCATTGCGTAGTTAGAAATTATCACAAATGCATGAAGCAGACTGACCTCACACGTTCATCGGGAAGAATATATTATATTATATTATATTATATTATATTATATTATATTATATTATATTATATACTTGCATTAAACTGATTTGTGTTAAGCTTTCCTTTAGAACTGTAGATTAGATTTTTCATAAATATCTAAGCTATAAATCTGTTTTTTGAGCTTGTTGAGTTTGCTCAAGTACAATGGCGATAACCTCCGTGTTTACCAGATTGACCTGTGACCATATGTGCTGTTTTAGGTATACAACGGATAACACTTTCTGAGAGTTTCATTAATAATTGTCCATTGTTCATTAGATTTTTTGCTAACATGACTGCCAAATGAACACACGTACGTACAACCATACAAAATTGGCCTTTTGTCTTTGACACCAAGCGGTAAAATATTTCATAAACTGTACCATCCGCTACTTTAAAACACTTATATGCAACATGACTTTAAGTCAGTGCCAAGCTGAAACAAACAAAAATAAAAGTTGGTAAATTGTACATTTTAATGAGAAAACACATACATTAATTAACATGACCCCTCATCGTTCGTCGACACCATGAAGTAGCTGAGGCATTAGCAGCTGCTCTGGCTGGAGATCTGTTGGGACCAAACGCTACCCTGGACCAAAGAGGGGTGGCGGGGTCTAGTGATGGGACGGGGGCTGCAGAGGCTTGAAGGCTGAGAGCTTGGCAGGAGCGTGGCAGTGCAGCCAGGCCTACAGCCACCATCTGTGCCTGCTGCACAGAATGGGGTGGAGGATACGCCACGGGGGGCTTTGGAGGGGGTACGTGGGTGCAAGTGAGTCAAATAGCACAGTGGTGCTTCAGATTCCTCCCAACTTGCCGCAGGCACATCAGGTCCACAGTTTGTCTGCGGAGGTGACTGAGCTGTGACGGTATCGGATTTTGAGGGACAAGGAGGGTAATGAGGGAAGGAGAGATTGGATTCAAATCAGGACAGCTGAAGAAGAGGATGAAATTTCTTTATCTGGAGGAGTAAGGGGGGTGGGTGTGTGGGTGTGTGCAGGTATTTTTAACAGTTTAGGCCTTAGATGCTGAGATGACAGATGTGGTTTTATGTGGTGTTCTTCTGCCATGTTGTGGTGTTTTGAGGTACTGCAGGAGCAAGGCAGCTTTCTGTCAGAAAATACGTTCATAGTTCAGCAGAACATTTGGAGAAGCTGTGTTTTTTGACTGAAAATACTAGTGTCTTATGTAAATTTTAGTTTCACAACAGTTTTTTAGAATTACCTATCTCAATGGGATTTGGGCCAAAGAATTAAAGATGTGTTTGTCCAGGTTGAGTGTGAAAATGTCACTATTTTCAGAGGTACCCTCTGGAAATGATAAATAAAACATGAATAAATGTAATCCTGAACCAAATCAAAGGGTGACATTTGAAATGTTGTACTCTGTCAGCTAAATAATAATAATAATAATAATAAAAATAAAAATAGCAACAACAATAAGGGACCATTCACATACTTCCACGAGAACTCGACTGAACACCAGACAGAGAATAAACCTGAGGGACCTGGTTGGCCCCTGGAGAATAAACCAGCAATAAATGATAAATATATATATATATATTGCATTTGTACTGCACTTTATACTTTTTAGTCTTAAAGTGCTACAGTATAAAAACATCTAAAAAAAAAAAAAAGAAATAGAGCATTGATATTGACATGAATCTCTGAAATACACATGGTCTATTTGAATAAAGCACTCAGCTGAATCACCATGGAAGCTTGTGTCACGTGATTGATCTACATTAACCTGACTGTTATCTGTCTAGGTAAACAAATGTGGTACATTTTTAGGGGGGGAAAGATGTCAGTCTGAAAACGCTTGACAGCTTGGAAAAAAAAAATTATCCAAGTCCATGGGTTGACATTTACAACTATTTTTACTAACTTTACAAATATTGAAGTAAAAATGGATGCAGTTGTAGCTGAAAGTCGTTCACCACACCACGAGCTGTACGTTGCTCTAAATGTTTCATTAAAACTTTAGCAGCTGTTAAGGTTGACCCTGTTTGTCTGTTAGCAAAACATCTTATGAACCACTGGAAACATTTTGTTGAAACTTACAAAAAAAATAACTATAGGATGGACAGTATATCTGATGTAACGTATTAACTTTTGGAGCCAGTTCATTTTCAGATGGCCTTCCCAGCTCACAGACTTTAACCAACAAAACAATCAGCTATAACGCTGTCAACAATGAGCCACAATTTTCTCATATTTATGTACAAGAGACATTCGTATCCTCAAGGTTCTACAATGCATCTACAACTTTTTTTTCTCAACATACGATGGTTTTGGTCTAAAAACCCTTGCATGAAGTGCAGCAAGAGATTATCCCTCTAATTGAATCCTATATTCCTGTACACTTTATAAAACCTTTAAGGCTGTAACATCCTGTGACATGGACTTGTGTAAGCCTGTTGTGAGACATGGTTGATCCACACTGCAAGATAAGAGCAGCCCTCAAGGAACTGTAGCTCTCAGTCTACCCACAGCAGGGCTGATTACATTTGTAAGGGTTATACCTGATGGGAACAGGTGGATTTCT
Source organism: Cynodonichthys magdalenae (assembly GCA_031762555.1). Lineage (NCBI taxonomy): Eukaryota > Metazoa > Chordata > Actinopteri > Cyprinodontiformes > Rivulidae > Cynodonichthys > Cynodonichthys magdalenae. The sequence continues at coordinate 2,744,787 of JARVJO010000001.1, forward strand.
GAAACTTTCAGTTTCCAATCTTACTATTTTTTTAATAAAGAGAAGTCTGATTTTTCTGATGACAAAAGAGATTAAATAGGAATCTCAAAAGATCTGTCTAGAAGTTTTTGTGCAGTACTCTATTTGGTAATTGTATTAACAAAATCACAAGTAAAACACAAGGCTAATGTGTGGAAATGGATTTGACTTGTAATTAAACATCTGAAATCTTCTGATAAAACACAACTTTGATAATATCATAATGATTAATATTACAAAAAGTTCCAATATTTATTGTTTATTAAGATTTATTATATAGTAAATTTTGACACTATTAGTGTTTTGTTTTTTTTGTTTCAGAAACAATGTCATGTCTTTTTATCTTGTTTTCATGATATTTTATGACTTTATTGACACAAAGTTTTTGAACAGACTAAATAAATTTAGATATTTTTTGTTCCGTTTTGTTTTCAACTTTGTTACACCATTGATGTTTCTGGTTAAAAATGATCCAATATAAACAAAAGTGTGGGACATTAGGTGTAAAACTCTAACCTCAGCAGAGGAACATACTGTAATAATTACACAATCTCAGAAACATTTGTCTTTGTGTAAACACACACACACACACACACATACACTCCCCTTTTTTGACTTCAATGGTATGAAAAAGCATTACAACTCCTAACAAAGAAGGCAGTCTGTCCAAAGGTTGTCCTGCAAAATGGTATTTTAAGTCATAATTGGTAGCACTTCTAGTGACTCTTGCTGTTCTGTCTTTCAACAAATGTATTTAATGATTCAGGTGCTACATGATTGAAGCATTTATGAAGGAGTTTAAGAAAACAAAATCTAAAAGTGCTGTCAAAGCTCATTAGATGGTATTTCTTAATATTGGTATAGTGATGACAGCAGATTGGCTTTTTATCCATAGTTTATCTATTTGACTCCCTGTCTACATTTTTACCTCTTTCTTTTTATTTGGTCTCACCCGATCCTCCTCTTTGTTTGTGTGTGTGTGTGTGTTCTCTCCTCTGCAGAGGCAACAGTTCTGAGTTATGACGGCAGCATGTATCTGAAGATCATCATGCCATTCACCATGCACACAGAGGCGGAAGATGTGGCGCTGCGCTTCATGTCTCAGCGGGCGTACGGCCTGCTCATGGCCACCACCTCTAAAGAGTCAGCAGACACCCTGCGACTGGAGCTGGATGGAGGCCGCGTCAAACTCACTGTCAACCTCGGTAGGCCACCAGGAGTCGTTGCTAACCATGTTCCTTCCCCTGTGTCCTCATCCTCACCCTGCACTACTGTTTTCACAAATTGATATGATGTGTTGGCTTTCAAACCCTGTTTTTTCTTTCTATGTATGGTATTGGTGAATAACAGGGAAAGTTCCTAAATGTGTGCCTCATTTACAGATTTTCCATATGTATTGGCTACAACTGATGTACTACAGTTTTCTATTTTTATTCAGTATTCATCACTTTAAATGAAAATGCCTTCAGTGGTCATAAACCAAATCTGAGGTACAAATATAGAAACTTTTCCTCCGAATACTGCTTGCCTCAAGGTGTAAAAAAAAAAAAATCAACATTAGAGAATATCCTCTGCATAGTCTTTTCTGTCTTTTGGGGTGAGCCGCGTAATTTCTCTTTCATATTCTTTGCCCCCTGCCCCCACCTTCTCTGCATTCAGTTCCTAATTTTCATTTTTTTTAATTTGTGAAGACCAAACATATCCCCACCCTGTGAAAAAGCTCCATCTCTAACAATATTCATGGTCTGAGCCTTAACCCTTCAACCTGTCTCTGAAAGCTTTAGCTTGTTCCTGTCTGGCGCCTCCTTGTGGTTTAGCTTGTTTTTTTTGTTTTTGTCAGTCAGTTCTACTTCTATCTTAGCTGCTGTTTGATTTTGATGTACAAGTCTTACCGTGTTTATTTAATAAGAGGAGGGAAATATAGAATAAGTTAAAAAGAAGTTAATGAACAGGAGATCTATGAAGTTGTACAAAAAATAATAACTAGGCAAGTAGATTATTTTAAAGAAGCAGTTGGCTAAAGGAATCCTGACCTACACTGCCTTCTAAACATATTCATACAACTTGAACTTTTAAACAAAAAGAAAAAGAAACATGGTTGTAATCCTTTTTTGCAAATCTGAGACTAAAAATGTAGCAGTTTAAGTCTTCTACTCTGATATGCCTAAGTATAATCCAAAGCCTCCGATTGCTTTCAGGAGTCAGCCAATCATGAAAACCAAGAAACACACCAGACAGGTCAGAAATAATTATTAAAATTTTGAAGCTGAAGTTTGGTTATTAAATAATATTTCACAGAGCTCATTTCAGTTCATAATCTGACAATTGAAACAGTACAGCACAACTGAAAACCTACCAAGACATGGCTCATGGCAGTCCACCTTAACTGACAGGCTGGGCAAGTAGGGCATTAATCTGAGAAGAAGCCATTAAGTCCACTGTAGAGGTGGGACAATATGTCCATTATGGAAGAGCAGCAAGACAAAAGCCATTGTTGAAAGAATGCTGTAAGAAGTCCTGTTTGCAGTTTGCCACAAGTCATGCAGGGGACACAGCAAACATCTGGAAGAAAGCCCTAAGATCAGGTCAAATTGAACTTGCAATGTGCTAAAGAAAACTAACATAGCATATTACCCTGAACACACATTCCACACTATGAAACATGGCAATAGAGGGATCATGGCATGGTGATGCTTTTCTACAGCATTGACTGAAAAGCTGGTGAGAACTGAACATAGATAGAGCTAAATATAAACCATCTTAGAAGAAAACCTGTAATCTAGCCATTCATCTATCCATAATATTTTGCTTGTTCCGGGCAGCAGCTTGAGCAAGAAGGCCCTGACCTTTTTTTCCCCTAGCAAAATGTCTTAGCTCTTCTTGGATGGATTCCAAGGTGTTTCCAAGCAAGCCAAGAGACATAGTCTCTCCATCGTGCCCTGGGTCTACCCTGGGATCTTGTCCCAGTCGAACATGCCTGAAGCACCTCACTAGGGAGGCGTCCAGGAGGCACCCTTATCAGATGTCTGAACCACCTCCATTGACTCAATACAGAGAAGCAGCAGTTTTACAGAGTCTCTATTGGATAACTGAACTTCCATTGTCCAGCTTCTCTGCAGAGAAAACTCATTTCGACAGCCTGTATCTTGTTCTATGTTTCATGGCCATATGTGAGCGGAGGAATGTAGAACAATCAGTAAACAGAGAGCTTTGCTTTACCGCTCAGCTCCCTCTTCACCAAAACAGACCGATATAGAGTCTATAGTTCTGTAGAGGCCGCACCAATACATCTATCAATCGCATGCTGCAGTCTTCCCTCATTCATGATTAAAACTCAGAGATACTTGAACTGCTCCACTTGAAGCAAAACCTTGCCCCAACCCAGAGAGAGCAATCCACTCTTTTCCAACTGAGAAAAAAGTAAAAGATAAAGAAAACCTGTTAGAGTCTGCAAAAGACTTGAGTCTAGGGCAATGTGTTACATTCCTTCAGGACAAAGACCCAGAATATTCATCCATAACTGGAACAGGACAATTTAGATCAAAACATATTCATGTGTTGGATTTTCCCAATCAAATTCCAGACATAAATCCAACAGAGAAACTGTGGCAGTACTGGAAAATTACTCTTCACAACACACCCTATCCAATCTGACTGATCTTGAATGAGTTTGCGAAGAAGAATGGGGGGGTCTTTAGATGTGGAAAAACCCCAAAAGACTTGCAGCTGTAATTGAAATAAAAGGTGATTTTACAAAGTATTGACTCAGAGGGGCTGGATAGAAATCCGTGTCACACTTCAGACTTTTATTTGGAAAAACTATAACTATATACCACTTTGCTTACACTTTACAAGTATGTACTACTTGTCTGTTAGTCTGTCACATCAAACCTCTTTTCCAAAACATACTTAAAGGCTTATGATTGAAGCAAAATTCAGGATGTATGAATAATTTTTAAGGCACTGTATCAACTTCTTAATATTTTATTAGAATTAATATTGCCCAGGGTCAGATGGACACAACCAATCGTTTCTGTTACAGAAACGATTGATTGAGCCCATCTGTCCACAGACCTTTAATGGACCAAATGGTCATCAGTGAATCTAGAAGAGCACAACAGAGGCGCATTCTGGGATAAATTTTGAGGCACCAGTGAGACAGGGAAGGTTTTAGGATAAACAAAACCTGTCTTTCTTCTCTCTTTCTTTTTTCTACTTCATCCACTTACTCTTGTCACTTACAACCCCACCCACCTACCCACCTGACCACAAGTCAGATGATGGAACTTTTCATCCCTTCAATGGCCTGTATGTCTGCGGCCCTCAGATCAAATAGCCAGAGAGACCGGCTCACACCTGTAGCTGCCACTGGATGTAAATTTATTTTTACTTAGATGGCCAAACTATGGTCTGTGGACAAGTTGTTCAAATCAACACAAAATCCAGAGTGCCGAGCCTTCAGAACCTTTTTCTTACAAGTGCCATGTTGATGTTTCTACTGAAATAAAACATCCAAAAATGCATAGTAGTCTCAAACTTTAGTGCTTCTAAGTGTTCTGTTGAAGGTTTTGGCAAGAAAATTATTAAATCACTAAAGTGAAATCCATCCCACAATCAGAATACAAAGCTTTTGATCTGTTAACGACAGAAGCAATATAAATAGCTACTACTGGACAGATTCAGTTCTAATGTTGACAGCCTGTTCAGGGTGTTGACAGACTCTAACCATGTCACACAAACCATCAGATGGGAATGGTCAGACTTTGGTAATCTGTAGAGAAGATAGACGATCCTGAGAAACAGTTTTGTCAGTGTGTCAAAGAACCCCGCTTTCCATTGTATTGGCTCCATGAATGCACTTTAATAAACCTGTGTTTGCTTTACCGCCACATCTCTACAGAGTGATGCCGGTCTCTGGTTGTTTGTGTCCACTAATCTGTAGCGGTTGACAGCTCTAGATCACAGCCCAGCCACACAGCCACATGCACGTTTGGTACACGACTCAAAAGAAAAAAAAATGTCAAAAGGAATGAAGGGTTTTGTCAGATGGAAGTTGAAAGTTTATATTGAAGAGTCCAACTCCTGTTCAAAGAAATGATGAAAGTGAAACTCACTCTTTGATCTCAGTTTCAAAGTTGATGGCTAAACACATGGTCAGAAAACACTAATCTAAACATGTAGCATAATATTTACAGCAGAAAACTGTTCCTTATGTGCACCAGGCATGTGTTGGCTGGGATGTGCAGGTCACCCTTTCTTGTCATTTACACTGCTGGGATTTTTTAGAACCAAAGTGCAGCAGAAGGCAAGTGGATCTCAAATGATCAAAAAAGTTGAAAGTGACGTGTGTGTTGTGGATCGGACTCGACATATAAAGAAAAATTGAGATACGTACAAACTATGAGAAAACGGCACAATTAGCTATTTGTGGTATATTTACAGGTAAATTAGTTTGTGCAGATGGAGTTTTTCTTTGTCTTGTTTGTAATTGTATAACTGACATTTTATAGTTTTAGCTATAGCTATTAAGCTCTGTTCTATGCATAAGAAAAAACAAAATTCAAGAAGAACCCACAGTTTTAAGTATCTTTTATTTTTAGTCACAAATTCTTCTGTGCATCCATTTTGTAGACCCCAGAAAAATGCCTTACCAGGTCACTGGGATAAATGAAAACAAAGAAACACAAAAGCAATCTAACAACTTACTTCTTGCCTTTTACTGTGCTTTGGCTGCATTTACTGGAACAAGGGATGGATGTTGGAAATAAAAAAAGAAAAGGGTGATCCTGACTCAGAGCCTGTCCCCGGATGGTGGCCCCAGAGCAATGCTTGGTTGTCTGCAGAATGTACCTTGAAGGATGTAAAATGTCGTTTTGTTTTCTCCTTTATTCTCTCTCTTCCTTTTTGTCTCTTTCTTTCCTCTTCTTTTTTTACTCTCTTTTATTTGATCTCACCATTTCGCTCTCTCTCCCGCCAGATTGTATCAGGATAGACTGTAGCCTCAGTAAGTGGTTCTATCCATTTTTCTGACTAAAATATATTTGTTTCTCATCCCAAACTGTGCAGTGGTGCTCTCTGCTCTCCTTTCCCTCATGATAACTGATACCTCTCATTTCCTCTTTTTTTAATTTAATGTAATTTGATTTAATTTTTTATATATTTCACATCATTTTACGAAGCCTGTTCATTGACATTGGATAAAAAAAATGATAACCATTCTGTGGCCATGCTATAATTAAGCCAAATTATTGTTGTCATTTCCACGCAGAGACTGTTGTTTACATAAGTGACAAGTTTAAATTAAATAATTTTATTTTAGTATATGAATGAATGACATAGTTCAGTCATTTACATTAGGCGTGAAGTAATTTTTAGCATTTTTATGCTGCAGCTATAAGACAAAGGTGATGGCTGGAGTTGTCTTTGTCCAAAAAGATTTATTTTACTTTTTTTAAAACTTAACACTTAAATAAAGATCTCTCACATGATGCAGTTGCTGTGAAAGGAGTCAGAGTTATATTGTGTTTTGGGAACATAGTAAAAAATTTGTTTCCTGACACATTGTCATCTCATAAATAGCCTACTGTGGAAGATGAATCGTTTATATTACAATACACCTAATATTATTAGGTGTGGGGTAGGCTGCCTTTGAATAGTTAAAAACAAAAATGTCTGTACTACGCTGCTCAATATTATCTTGTAGTCCCGAGATAAAAGTTTTTTATCCAGTGTCACCGGACGGGCACCACATCTTTTCATTTTGTCTCTTGGCTTTTTTTGTTTGTGTTTCTCAGAGCCTAAATTATTTATATGTCTATTATTTATTTATTTTTTCAGAAAAAGCTCTTTTTTTTTTCTTTCCCCCCATGAGTTCTGTCACTGTAATTTTACCCGTTCTCTCACAGATTTAATTAAGGTTTCACTTGCATAATTATGAGAATTTTCCATCCTGCGACCATTCTGATTGCCTAAAACACTCGGCTATAAAATTATATCATTGCCTCCCCTTTATTACAAAGCACACTATTCATTTTCCTGTCAACTCTCTTTACAAACGCACTGTGAAAAGGCCAGTGTGACACTAAAACTCTTGACGTTCCTTTTTTTTTTTCGAGGGGTGGAGAGTGGGAGGCACTGGGTGTCTGTGCCATAAACGCAGGTGCTGCTTGTTTTCTATAAGGGGCAAAGTGTAGTTTTGGCCCCCAGAAAGCTAATTGCGTTTCCGCTGAGAGCTGACACCACCTGCTGTGTGCTTGTTTTTGAAAGAAGCTAATGTTTTTTTTTCATCTCATGCAGACACAATGATAGTAAACTGTTCTTTCTATCATGGCCACTGACAATTGAACAATTAGTCTGCAGGTAAGTGGCGCCAGGTATGGTGTTAAAAATAGGAAAGAAAAAAACTCACATTTGGAGCCGTGTCTGCATCCCTGTAATTGCAAACAGTGAATTTATTGACTTTGTTTTGTTAAAGGAAGAATAGTGGGAGTTCGACGTAATGAGTTATCAGGAGAAAAATGAGGCTGTGGTTAAAGCATAAACAAATTAATTTTTGTTTTATTTCTTTCATCCATTGATTATATTTTGCTTCTTTGTAGTTTGCTTGCAGAGCTACCAAATTCAGGTAGAAAACCCAGATATTTCTCTCCTTGTTGACGCACTCTAGCTCCTCCTGGGGGGGAAACTCCTGCTCAGGCCAGCGAGGATACATGTTCTCTCCATCAAGTTCTGGGTCTGCCCTGGGGGTCTCTTCTCAGAGGAAAAACCTCCCAAGAGAGGTGACCAGGAAGGTTCTTAATTTGATATTTGAACCACCTCATCTGACTCATTTGAATGTGTTGGAACAGCTTTACTCTGAGAGATGGCGCTCCTCAACATTGTTCTAAGGTTAAATGTGGCCACCCTACAGAGGATCTTCAATTCTGATGCTTGTGTCTTGAATCTTGTCCTTTTTCTCATGAACTATGGGCCATAAAACTTGGTGAGAGTTGATAAACCAGTAAACTTTTTGACTCGGCTCCTTTTTTACCATGACAGACAAGATCAGGACCACTTTTACTGCAAAAACAAAACTTAAAATCCCTGATTATTTGTTTCATCCCCCCATGCATTTATACCATTACCCATAAATAAGACTCAGATAACTCGTCTGTGTGAAGCAGAGACCCACCTCCCATCTGTGAAGGAGAATTTTGTCTTTTAATGTTAAGAACCACGGCTGACACCTTTAAAATGAAACATTAATATAGTGCACATTGAATGTAATGACTTGAAGGCACCAACAGAAACTCATCATCAGCAAAACCCAGAGCTGAGGGTCTGAAGTTCCTAAAAAACAGATATTTTTCTCCACCTGAAGACATTGGAGACGCAGCTCTTGTTTTGGCTTTTTAGCCCATAAAAGTGACCCTTGCACAGGAGTCTGCAACCTTTACAGATACACATTCCCTGCTCCTCGACTCACTAGTAAAATATGTCCAGAGCTGCAAAACATTCTGCAACTGTTATTATCAACTGGTGGTCCGTGGGCCACATTAAGCACATTAAGAATGGGGGGCTTTGCAGCCAAAATGTTTGGTCTGTAGGGGAAAACCGGAGTAAAGTTTAATATTTGTTATTATTTTACACTTAAGGACAAAAGAAAATACCATATTCATGTAAACAAGGAAAATACTGAAGTTACTTTATGCCAAATTTAATAAAAACTTAAACTGAACTATGCCGGCACGGCATATACATATTTTTCTAATTCGTATTATCTACTCTAGTCTTGAAAGAAAGACTCTAATTTAAGGCTGGAAGATGGATTATTAAATTGGCCAACAGCTGTACTAGCATGATTTAATTGACATGTTCGCTCTTTGTATTGTTGATCACATATTTGCAAACAAAATACCAGGAAAACTACTAAAGTGTTTTTTCTGTTTTGAATTTTTAAAAAAAGAACAATAATCTCTACAATATCGCGTGGACATCGGGGGCAGTTCCCCTGGATTGGCAGACCGGGGTGGTGGTCCCCCTATTTAAAAA
>JARVJO010000001.1:2765735-2784473 GCA_031762555.1 Cynodonichthys magdalenae
TCGGACGCATGCGCCCACCCCCACAGACACACACAGATGAATGTATATGAAGTTCTGACAAAAAAAAGACATTTTCCAATTTTATTTTGTCCACCTTTTAGCCTAATTATATATATAAAAAAACTTTTATAACAGCTGCAGGCGCCACTGGTAGCATACACTGGTCATTGGTCAGTCAATGAAATTGGTTGTAACGCCATGCGACAGCAACGTGTGCACGTCTATGTGTAAGAGCGTGAAATTTCACATGCACAATTTTCGCCAGTCGCTTGTCTGGAGGAGGGCAAGCGATTGTCGCTTTATTGCACAGGTTCCATAGGAAATGAATGGAAAACGAAGCCTCCAGTGTGTCGAGACTTTAAGAACTGGACTTTTGACCAGACCTTTCTTAGACATTTAAATTTTTAAGTGTTCCTTTTGCAGTTTTTTTGATCCAGATCCAATTTCCTAACATTAAACCTGTTCTTTGTGTCTCAAGTCATAGTCCAAGGGATAGTGGTTACAATATTTTTCTACAATATAGAACATTCTTTTAAGGAGCCCATATGACATCATTTTCTTCTGATACACCTTGGTATGATATGATGTCAATATGTTTTTATTTGCAGTGGAACTAGTTAACCAAGTGACGGCAATAGATAAATACTTTGTATTTTTTAAAGATGGTTGAAAATAATGCAAAATGTGTAATACATTTGAAAACTTGACACTACAATGATTTTTATGATGGTAAATATTTTTTCCAAAATAATATGATGCAATTTTTGCTATTTTAAGACTTGTTAAGTACTACTGATAGTAATGACAAATGTAATAAATTGAAATAATCACGCTTGGCATTACTGTAGTTGTTATAAATGTAAAATATTTTTTATGTTAAATTTATTATTTTTTAAGGAAAAATATCCCTGTTTTATCTATGTTTGGAATAATCAATCGTAATGCCAATCAAAAAACAAACTAGAAATTTCAGTACTTGTATGGAAATAAAATAGTTTTAATTGTTTTTTTGTGTGTGTGCTAGCATAGCCTGTACTCTATTGTCTTAAGTGTTGCCCTGAAAGTTTTTAGTTAGGTAGCACTAGTCCTGCTTTCTTTCCTCACACACACACACACACACACCCACACACCTTTTGCTCCCAGTATGAATACACAAAACTTAGAAGTAGGACAACAGAGTAAGAGAAAATAATAGATTTGTTTTCATGCAATCAACCATTTCACAAAATTATTTTTTCAAGCTGGGCCTGAGATGCCTTTTCCTATTCCTGTGTGATTTATGAAATAATCAAGACAAAATGTGGGGTGAAGTCAACCCACTTTTGTTATGCCTCTGAGGTAGTAGCCATAGGGGTTATCACAAAGCTGTAATGGTCAGTATTTGGAAGGGTAAGTCTACAATGTGCCTAAATAGTATGATGTGGTAGTGACAAACAGTCTGTGCAATTAGCCAGTTGTAGTTTAGAGATGGCAAACGTCCAATATACAATTTATGAATTATAATCTACATTAACTCAACATCCATTGAGTCTAACATAAAGTTAGATTACATGCCTACTATGGTTCTGTGTTACCAGCTGCATTTGGAAAAGGTCACATCATCACAGGGCATGGCCAGCTTGACTTATGAATTTATGAATGACCAGATGGTAAGAAGACAAGAAGACCAATGACAGCTTAAAGTCTGTCTTTACGTCCGTATCACGAAACTGTTTTGTGAAATTTTTCTTTTGAAAGGTGACTCTCCATTCCAGTCCTAGCTATTCGGAAGACTGAAAGATGTCTTTATTCCATGGTTTAGCCTGTTTTTAGAATGTTTTTTTTTTTGCTTCTTCAATTCTTTTTTACAGGTCTTGTTGAGGACAATCACCAAAGCAGGATGTTTCTACCACCAAATTCCAGACTAGTCCTGGAATACCTTTGGACCAGTCTTGTGTATTGTGAACAGCAAAAAAAAAAAAAATCTGCTTCATTTTCAGCTGACTTTAAACCTCTGTGTGGATTTTTATTCATTTATTTTTTTTTCAATTAACTGTTTTCACATTTAAGCAGGCGACATGCAAACATAATACATTTAAGAATGCTTAAATGTTTCTAACACAAAAAGTCAGTCAAGTGATAGTTCATACGCCCAGTGTGATTTTAATTGGTGTCTTCACTAGAGGCACATTGTTTTTTTGTTTTTTTTTAGTGTATTCAATAATAGTAATAATGAACATTATTCTTACTTTCAGGATGCTGCAGTTATCACAACTGACACTCATTTATTTCTGCTTTTTGCTGCAATGTATATTTCCCCTTTTTTTCAGGGAAAAAACACTTTGTGACATCACTACTTTGACCCTGCAAATGGATTTTTTTTTACTATAATTGGTGATTTTTACAGTGCAGTATTTTAGTTTCACTTTTATGAATTGTACCATTCACTGGTTGTAATGATTGGCCCTATTTAATCATCCAAATCAATTGGCAAAGCCCCAGAATGGAAATGAACTGATCTCTTTGGCCAGATGAGTCCCAATGGATCTCAAAACAGATGTACATTTCCCTCAGTGCTTCCCCAATAAAAAGAAGTCCCCAATAATACCCAAAGCCCCACCTTCCCCCGTGGAAGTTGATTTGCTAACTCTTGTCTCTTTTACTAACAAGCTTCAAAAACTTTCCAGTTTGATTCTTTTCATCAGTGAATTTTATTTTCCCCTTACCTTTTATGATTTCAACAACTAACACTGTGTCATTCACGGAATGTGTACCATCTGTTGTTTTCTCTACTTAACTTGCAACTTACATACTAACAAATGTACTGTATCCTTTTCCTTTTTGTTGCTTTACTTTGAGGACCCTTAAAAAAACAATTGCTTTCTTTATTTCTTTATTTGGATGTTTTTTTAACAAATAATAGGGGGAAAGTCTTCAGATCATATTTTTCTACTATTATTTTTTTTGGAATATTTTTTATTTTTTATACAGTCAGATTGCCTAATGAATAAAAAGCTGCTATTGCTAAAGGCATTTTTTTTCTTTCCCACTTTTTTGGGATTGAGGTGTGTTTTCTTTTTTTTCCTTTTTTTTAAGATTTATCATTTATTTTTCTTTCTCCTTCCCCTGTTTCCTCCTAAAGCACGCAGGCATTGGACACGCTATGGTAAACAAACTGCATTATATGGTAGATATCATTCTAATTGTCTTACACTTTGGTTTGCCCTGGGTTTTCCGTTACTCTTTCTATTCTGTTTGCTTTACTCAAAGTACAGTCCTCCATCAATTCCAAGGTAGCTGAAAAACTTCACCTTTCTGTTTTTTTAGTCCTCTCTGTATATATGTATATATACAAATATATGTTACAGCTTTTTATTGCCATTTAATTTCCCTTTTACCAAAGATCTTTTCATACAAAGAGGTCTGCCCAAAACCAGTATTTACAGTAAATATAAATTAATTTGTATTTTCTTTTTTAAAGTTTTATTTTCTGTTGTTTTTTTTTTTTTTTTACTTCTGACGCTATCCGTATGAAGAAATAAAGAACTATGATGCAAAAATATATCAGTTTAGTGTTTAGGGTAGTTTTGTTACCTTAGTTTTTTTTTTCTTTTGTTAATCCTTGTTTACCCCCTGATTTGTTTGAATATTTTTAGAACATTATTGAGTGAGCGTACACAGATGATTTCGGAAGCAGATTAATAATCTGCTATGGACATTCCAGTAAAAGAAATATTTTAAAAAGTACATTTGTGAAATAATCCAATATCTCAACAAGAAAAGTAAATTGATATCGACGTGAGGTGACGTTCTTTTACTGCTGCCTCCCCGTCCAGCATGTTATGAAGAACCCGGTTATCGACGCTTGCTATCTTAAGGTTTATAATGCCATAAAAAGTATTTACAGCACTCGATTTAGTGGACAAAGCTGTCACTGTAAAATAGGTATTACACGAGGGCTTGATCCCATTAGTGGCCTTGTCATAAACTGAATCTGAACATATTACCACTTTTAATAAGATGGTAATACTACTCTAACCTGGGAAACACAAATTATCTTAGTAGAGATCAATTTTTATGTTGTAATTTTAGACATTCATACTTTTAAACTCTGTTTCACCTTAGTGACAAAAATAGGGAGCACACTGTTGGAATGGCAGATTGGAATTGAAACAGGAGGTCTGGAGGATATGTTGCTCTTATTAATAAATAAAAACTAGTCCAATGGATAACAAAGTTGACAGAACTGCTGGTTCAATGCCAGTAAGATGTGTCATCATCTTAATTATTGCTAAAAACATAAATTTTGTGTAAAACAGAATCATTCACATGTGGATACTACCTGGGGCAAGTTGAGCCTCAGCTGTTTTACCTAGCCCTGGAGAGCCAGCAAATCAACACTGGTCCCCAACAAGATGTATACAGTCCATTGACTTGTGTTATGTGTGAACATAGGTTACTATATGGAAGGGCTGTATGAGGGTGTTGTCTCAGGGATAAGACATTTGGACACAGGCTTCCACGGATGAAGTTTTATGGTTCCCAGAGCTCCATAAATCCCTACCAGAGATGACCTGAAGTCATAACCCAGTCTGGCTTTCTACAACATGAATAAGATTGGGCATCTTGCTGTGCATTTGTAGTAGTCAAGACCACTTAACCCAAGACCAAAACTAGAGTGTATCTAGACCAAGACAAGATCAAAAATTTTTGGGGCTGGACCAAATTAAGACCAAGACAACAACAACAAAAAACTTAGTACCCCAAAACATATGGTGCACTTTATACAAGTAGTTAACTTAATATGCACCAATAATATTGACTTAATCTCTATTTGTGTGAGGGCCAGTTAAATAATTTTGATACAGAGGCAGATTGCCATTGTTAGCTAGCTAACCTCGTCAACATTACTTAGACATAGCTTACCTTTTCTTCCAGCTTCCTATATGACAGTAAATGTTTGGCAGAGTCCCCACCATCTCTGGAAGCGAAGCTCTGCAGAGTTTACAAATCGCTGTATGCTTTCTCCTGTATGTTTGTTTTACAAATAATCTTTATGAATTGTGTACTTTATTTGTATTAGGCCTACTCAAGATTTTTCAAACATCTTCTCCCACTCCCACAAAAGAGGCCGGTGGAGTGTGACAGTGGTAACAGCGATACATAATTAGCAATGAGTCACGCTTGGATTTGAATCAGTATGTTTTACATCCAATGAAAGCAAGGATGTTAACAAACAAATTGGATAATATTCTGATAATTTAGTGATATTTCCACAGTTGTGGCCTTGACTGGTCTTGAAAAACATCCAACGTTCATAATGTCTGAGACCATGAAAAAGTGGTCTTGAGATCGGTCTCAAGTACTACAACACTGAGTTGTAGAATGCACAACATGGCTAATGTGTCCATGAGCATTTCTTGTGTTTTCACTTACTTTTCTGACTGACAGTCAAATGCTCCGGCAACTCCCTGATAACACTATTGCTCCCCTTGTGATGCCACCACCTAAGCCCTCCTGAGCATGTTCTGTATGGTCCAGCTGTTTTTAAATCAAATCAAATCATTTAGATACTTATCAATTTGCATATGGACCAAATCCTGACCAAATCAAATCATTACTTCTTGATGCTGACATTATAACTATGGTCAATTTCACTTTCTTTTACTGGAAAACCAAACTTTAAATAAAATTGCCCGCACATTGATGCAGACCATGAAGCAAATAAAATGTAATCTGTGTGCGTTCAGCCCTTCACTAACACTAATACTAACTTATATTTTATTTTTTCCCTCACCCCTTGCATGTAAAAGCCCAACTTTTTTACTGTTCTTGTTTTATTTATTTATTTATTTATTTACTTTTATATAGAGAGAGATAGCATTGAGAATATATGTTTATGTATATATCATGGCTAACATATATACATACATATATTAGTTGTCCTAATATGATCAATATGGCCATAAGACATGTTAGCCACACATTGTTGTTTATTTTTTCCTTTTTTTAAAAAATTATATTTATTATGTTTATTTTATAATTAACCTACTAAAAGAATAATGACCTCATATTTTAATTCTACCAAGATGAAAAATATGGGAAAAACTTAAGAGAGGAGACAAATTTTATTTTGTATTGAACAGAGGCTTGATATACTAAAAAAGCTGCCCAGTTCAATATAAAACAAACTGAGGAAAAAAGTGATCTACCATTGTATTTGATATTACCATGTTACTAATAGTTTGCTCAAATTAGGCAAAAATTATGAAGCAATTAAAAAAATTTCCAAACTAGTCAGATGAAATTCTTGCAAAGGCATATTAAGACTTGTAATTGTGACTTAGAAAATATGTGTTCAATAGTGCAAAAGAGATGGGCAGTAAAACCAAACACTAAACAACTGGAATAATAATGGCTCTATTCGCCAACACAAGATGGTCTTTTCTCCTCTCTACATTTTCCCTATTCTTTTACAAATCCCTCTAATTTCTAATGATTTCATCTGTGGTTGATTCCTGGTTTCATCCTGTCCCGCTCCCACCTTCATGTTGACACCATCAAGGGGTGGTGTTCCTGCTTTCTGCTTGCATGTGTCTTTTGGCTAGAGCGTCCTTGTATCATCACCGCTGAAGGGAGTAAAAGCTGCTCTAGCTAAGCACGTGTCCAGTCTGTTGAACACGTGTCTGGATTTTTTTTGTTGTTGTCTTCTTGAACATAACTGACAACTGTAACAATAAAAGCTTTCTTTTGCAATTTGTCTGGTGTTGTGGTATCCTACAATTACATTTACTTTGCCCTAAAACTTCATTTCGCTGCATCTTGCCCAAAATTTCATGTATTTGTTCTCTTTAGTTTATTTGTGTTGTGTCTAATGGAATTTGTGCTAGACCATTCTTCCCTGCCATCTTTTCATTCAACTGCATGGTTTGTGTGTCACCCTGTTAACTTCGATAAATTTTTTTTCTTTTTCTTCTAAGCAAAACAAACCCCTTCCACGAATGAAATAACATGTTCAGTTCAAATCTGGATCTGGTTTGTGCAATCATATTGCAGAGGACTTTTAAAGAATCCTCATATTCTCTAACCACATTGAATAAATTTACCAAATCAGTGTTACTAATCAAATGTTTCAATTTAACCTTTGTTGTAACTGTACTAACAACCATTTTTGTGTCTGACTTCCCTTACTTACAAAAGTACTAACCAATTTCGTTCACCCTCCAACCCTCTTAGTTGTTTTTATTGGCTCAGAACAACCTAGACCCCCTTTTCTAGCCCAATTCCCTAAAACACAATGACACATGACCAAATTTGCCTTACATCTTTACTAATCAAAAAAGTGTTGCGTGTCATACAGTTTATGATATACACTATATTGCCAAAAGTATTTGCTCACCCATCCAAATGATGCCATGGATGTAGAGTCTGGTGTGGATGAACTTGACTGGTCTGCACAGAGTCCTGACCTCAACCCGATAGAACACCTCTGGGATGAATTACAGTGGAGACTGAGAGCCAGGCCTTCTCGTCCAACATCAGTATGTGACCTCACAAATGCGCTTCTGGAAAAATGGTGAAAAATTTAGTTAGATTTTTGTTGTTACAAAAATGTATTCATTTTGTAAAAAAATAAACCCCAAAACAAACCACAATACATACAACAAAACAATACAAATAAAATGAAAGGTAGCAGAAGAAGAAAAAAAACCTTATATCTGCCTCTATTTTCAATAAATTTCAAACAATAATCAAATAATAAAACAAAAAAAAAAGTCAACTCCTCAAACAGTAATTCTTACAAATACAAATTAAACAATTACAAATTTCTTTACCAATTTCACTTTGATCATTTTTTATTTTTTTGATCATAAATTAATTGAATCAATACTTTTATAATAATTTTCTAAATTATTCCATAATCTTTTTTCCTTTGACCGAAGTGCTTCTGTCCTTCAAATTTGTTTGGGTTTTTCAGGTTTACAAACATTTCCAGTCCCTTCAAATAATAGCCACTTTCCCTCTTAACAAAATTAGATTTAATGTTCGAAGGCAACACATTTTTTTGAGCTTTATACATAACCTACAGAATATTATAATCAACCAACTCATAAAACTTTAATAATTTCAATTGATGAAATAATATATTAGATGGGTGATAGTAATGCTTTGTTATGATATTTCTTATAGCTCTTTTCTGTAAAAAACAAATAGGATTTGTAATAGCATGCATTTCCCTAGACTACTATACAATAAATCAAATGTGGAACAAATATTTTATTATATAATATAAATAGTGCTTTATCATTGAATAACTCCTTTACTTCTTACAGTACTGCAATAGATTTTGTCATTTTTGTTCTTAAGTAATTTATATGAGGTTTCCATGTCAATTTTTCATCAATGATGACACCCAAAAACTTCACCTCACTGACTACAGATCTCAATACCCTCGACTCTAAATGGAACATTGATAGTTTTCTTTCTATTACTGAATATCATATAATTAGTTTTATCTAAATTTAATTATAATTTCTTTAGTTTAAACCAGGTTTGTACAAATTCTGTTTCCATCATAATCAAAATCCCCAGAAACACACTCCTAAACCTTGTGGACAGCCTTCCAGAAGAATTGAAGCTGTTCTAGCTGCAAAGGGTGGACCAACGTCAAATTGAACCTTATGGATTAGGAATGGGGTTTCACCTGAACTCATATGTGACTCAAGGCAGGTGAGCGAATACTTTTGGCAATATAGTGTATTTTCAACATAATTTAGGCCAAGCTAGGATGCCTTGACAAGCTGCCAAACACCTATCAGTTTTCAAAAAACAGGTGGGACCTCATTCCTTCTGCTTCTGTTTGGAAAAAAACAAACAAAAAAAACACCTTTTGTAATTTTGCCCTGCACTAATTATAGGGATGTATATGGTTCTTTAAATGTTTACCATATTGTGCTTTTACTAAAGCATGTGTTATTTCTCCTTGCAAAAGCTCTTTGATAAAAACAGATGTTGTGCCACGAGGGTAAGTGATACATTTTCTAAGTGGGTTGCTTTTCCTACTTTGTGTATGGGGTTGAAATTATAAAGCTTAACAATAAAAAACATTAGAACATTTATTGTGACTTTAAAACTATGCATCTGTCAAATTCAGGACACATTAGGAAATTGTTTATATTTGTCTTGGTTACGTTGCTAAGGACAGAGAGATTGTGCTGACATGTAAAATAGGAGTGATAGATGATTTAAGGTGGGGCTAGGATTATATCATGTTTCAGCTCTGAACCCCTTTTTCTTTGTAGTGTTGATGAACAGGTTGATTGATGAGGACAGACAGGAGTCTCCATAGACCAGGGGTCTGCAACCTTTACAACCAAAATGCTATTTCTTCCCATTGGCTTGTTAAAAAAAATGAGTTTGAAGCCACAATATGCTACAAATATGATTATCAACTGGCGGCTGATGAGCCACTTTAACTTTGTTGAAGGGGTGGTGACTGGCCAGTGAAGGCAAGGGTGTAACTTTAGGTGTACCACAACTAGAGTCATAATGTGACAAGAGCAGACTAAAATCCTGTATATCATTTTCATCAATTCTTAAACGTACTGTACATAAATGACATTGTAAATGTTAAAAACAAATCAGAGTTACCTAAAGACAACAAGAGAGTTGCAACTATGTACTCAACTAGTTTATTTCTATTGAGTAGTATGCACTTTTATAAGGGGGGTTGACTGGATCAAATTATTGTGGGGGTCATAACACCCTTAACCCCCTTGAAAATCACACCCATGAGTGTGGGTGATGTTATACAACTAAAAATATACCGTAAATTCTGAACATTTAGCTATTTTTACATTTCAGGATGAATAATGTAAAAAAGGAAATTTAGTTCATAGCAAATTTAATTAAAAAAAAACGTTATTTGAATTTTTATTATTTTATGAATTTACCATATTTATTCTCAGCAACTTGTCTTACAGGTATTCCAAAACTTTTTGATGGATTTTAGAAGAAAAGATCATATTGTAAGACTGAGAGGTGGATTATTGAAATGAACAACAAACTACTAGCATTATCTAATCTATTGGTTTCATTCCTTGTATTAGTAGTTTCAAACACATATTTGTGAACAAATGAACAGAAAAACTACTAAAGCTAGCCTTTTCTGTTGTGGGCATAAAAAACAACAACAAAATTAATCTTCATGTTAGTTTTGGTCAAAGCCTAAAAGAGCCAATGTGGCTCCAGACTAGAAAGTTGCAGACCCCTGCCGTAGACGATGAAGTTCACAGATGACTGTGATCTGTTGTGAGTGTAGGGAGCAGTTAGAAAAGAGCCTGGAGAGGGGAATGTGGGCTCTGGAGACAAGAGGAATGAAAGTCTGTATACGCACGACAGAAACCGTGTCAGTGAGAGTAAAATTGAAACTTCAAGGAGTTTATACATTGAAGGTGGATGAGTTTAAGCACCTGTGATGGACTTGCGACCTGTCCAGGGTGTACCCCGCCCCTCGCACTGTGATGGCTGGATATGGGCACCAGTGACCCCCGTGACCCTTAAAAAACAAAAAAAAAGGAAGAAATGGGTATAGATTATGGATGGATGGATGGAGTTTAAGCACCTAGAGTCCACAGTCCAAAGCAACTGCCAAAACACAAGAGAGGTAAAGAAGAGAGTGCAGGCAGGCTGGAGTGGATGGAGATGAGTGTCATGGATGATTTGTGACAGAAGAGCTGTAAAAGTCAAAGGGAGGGTTGTAAAACCTGCTTTTGTTTAGTTATAAGACAGGGCCAAAAACAAAAAGACAGGAAAGCTACATGATGTTGAGATTTTCAATGGGATTGATAAAATTTAACAAGATTAGCGATGAGTATATTAAAGGGACAACTCAGGTTGTGTGGTCTAGAGACTATGTGTATAGGAGGTATAATGGATAAATGAGACAAAGGGTGTGGAGTAAGGAGCTGTTAGTCATGAGGAAACAAAAGGGACCTTAGAGAGGCTTCATGGATGTGAAGAAAGGTTTTGCAAGAGTGTGAAAGAGGAGGATGCTTATGGTAAGGTGGAGGCAGGTGAGGCACTGGTGGATCCTAAATGGAGCAGCCAATAGAACAAGTGAGATTTTTGCTGAATAAAGTTATTTTTTAAAACAGCAGTTTCCCCTACATGAAAATACTGTAATATAAGCACTTTAAAAAGATGGCTGATAAGAAGATGACAAAGAAAAAGAACAGTGAGGAATTATACTTTTGTTAAAATTGTTTTTTTTTAGCTGTTTGATAATACACGATAGAACAGAGTATAAAACTTTTTTAAAGAGAAGTGACTCAAAATAATGTAAATCAACACACAGAGAAGAAATTATTTCTGTGAAATGTATAACACGGGAGGAAGCATAAATGTAGCTTTTCCCAATGGGAACTTCTGATTAGGAACAATAGTCTTAGGTGTGATAATAAAGGTACTTATCTATGAAGAGTTATTTATTTTATTTTCTATACAACAGATAATTTAGCTTATAAGTAAATGTTTTGCTAATATTTAGACTAATTAGAATCATTACTGTTTTGTTTCTCTTTGTCACTGTGGAACTGCTGAAGCATCTGTGGTTTCCATGTAGAATAGCCAAGCAGTCTGGGAGGGAATATTTTACCTCCCAATGAAAACAAAATAGACAATTGGTGCTCATGTGCCTTTTGTTTCCAATCTATATCACAGCTTCCATACAGCAGTTGTATTGTAGAACACCTGATCTGACGTGATGTAAAACCATTGACAAATTAAGAGTTTAAAAGTGTCAGCTTCTTCAGCATTGGTCTAGTCTGCAAAAATCCCTTGTTTGGTACTTCAAATCACCCCCTCTTCTAATCCTAATTTATACCACCTCATATATGCAGGCTAACCTTTAAGTTTTAATTGTATTGGAATTTTTGTCTAAGATGCTGCCAGATATTTGCAGTCTAAGAAAGTGGAAGAGCTTTGGGTGTCTTAGTACGCAAGGACAAAGGAGCATGCTAAAATAATGCAACTCGTGGATGATACAAAGTTGGGCAGTTTTTTTTTGCAATGACAGGACTAATCAAGCTTTATGAACAAGAAGCATTATTGCTGTAATCTCATCTTCTCCACAGAGTAAATTATCCCAATCTGTGTTCAATTCATGAGAAGATAATCCACTTTATAAGGCCACTGGCCATTTGCAGTGACAGAGTGAGAAATGGTCAATGAGGTGGTAACACGATCAGCTGAACACACAGCAGGACTAGTTTATCAGGAAGAAGCACACATAAGTTGCTGATAAGAGAGGTTAAAAACATAAAAGAATCCATTTCTTTATCACAGAACTATTGAGAGTGCAATTTCAGCAACATGAGCGAGGACAAAATAGAAAACTTTAAATGATTTGATATTTCAAGCTGCGTCAACCCTTGATCGGAGAACATCTGAGTTCAGCACAGATCTACAAGGTCTGCAATTCTGTATGTTCTGCACCTAAAGGCTGCAGGATAAATCTCAAGAATGGAATAAAGAAAACAGCTGGACTTTTCGTTTGATCCATGATCTCTTACAGTTAACGTAGCCCTGCTTTTTTTTGGGGTGTGAAAGTTGCTTGTTTAAGTAAAAAATAAAAAACTCAACTCAAATCTCTACAGGAAAAAATGAAAAGTTTTCTAGGAAAAAATAGGATGCTAAGCTTTGTTTTAGGTAAGGTTTTAGGGTATTAAATCTGATTTTAAAATTAAAAAATCAAATGACCAAAAAATACACAAACACAGTTAGAACATAGCTGCAAATTTAGAAATCCTCCTTAAGTGCAAAGGCAATTATGACATTACTATAATAGTACTGGCCAAATGTTTTCCGTTCAATTCTTTTGTTTCTGCAGAGATGCTTCTCTCTGCCACAGCTCACTTGGACAAAATCAGAATGCACCTATGGGTGTCACATAGGTGCTGGTTGTTTCCTTAACCTTGTCGAAATCATTGTTATAGTTTAGGCATGAACAAAATGTAGGCTAGATTGTCTTTTCATTCTCAAAGACCAAATTTATGAACCAAACTTCATACCATGAATATGATGCTTCAGTTTTAACCACAATTCTCTGAGCTTCACCAAGGACCTCGATATCCTCCCATCACAACAATAATCTGCCAATATCTTGTGATGGACATTTTGTGCATTTTCAAAACTGTAATGAACTTATCACGTCCACTGCATTCATGATTTACTCCTAAAGGCTTTGCCAAAATGCTTCAAATACCAACTTTTAGGGGTTTGTTTATGTTGTGGTATGATCATCATCCAATGAAGGAAGTCTTAGTGGCTGTTGATTAGTACTACAGGCTATATTATAGTTTCCTCCTGTGGTCAGTGTTGTAGGTCCTGCTTCAAAGATTAAATGAGTGCGAATAGTTATTATTTTTAAACTGAATTATTAAAAAAACGTCAAACAAATTTTATTTATCTATTTAGTTTGACCACACTGTATGCTTGTTTTGTCATTTTGACATATTGTCTTTGTGTTTTCTTTCAGCATAGATCAAGCAAACCCTTGATCCAAAAATAAATATATAAATCACTTTATAGTTTATATTTTAAAGGGATAATAGAGGAATGAGAAACTGTTTAAAAAAAGTTAATACTGGTGATCCTTAAAATCTGTTTTTGGACTTACTCAATAGATGTCTGGCAGCTTGAGAATGCTCCCCCTCAATCCCAAAGTCAACATTCAGCCTTTCAGAAATACCATTAACAATTTTCTATGTAGCATTTACCCCTAAAAGGTTTTCTTATTTTGGTGCTCCTCAACATTTTAGTCCATGCTTTAGTCCTAGAAGCTTTGCAGGATACATTTTCACACTGTGACATTTTCTAGCTTCATATTTTGAGAATGGCATAGACATATACGACTAAGGTCATTATGAATGATTTTGAAATCGCACACGTCCTGATAATCCCCCATACATTCCCTCCTTAGCCTGTGAGCTTTCTGACATCACTATGGGATTAGTGACTCTGTCCCGCTGAAAGCCCACCCCATTTGTGATCCCCAAATATGACGACCCTCCCCCACACACACACATACCAGCACTGTAAACTACAGTCTTTTTACCACCTGGCCAACGTGATTGTTATTTTACTCTAACAGCAGACATAAAAATGTGTTGCCCTGTTAAGCAGGGAAGTACGGATAAACTAAAATGAAATAAAAAAAGTTGAAACAAAGATGTGAACTCAGCTGGGGAGACAGATCTGTGGAGTGCAGTTGCCATAGTCTCCAGTCACTAATAGTAGGTCTTAAAAAAACGTGGACTAACAAGTTCAGCTTTAAAAAGAATGTGGAAATGTATCTGTTCTCTATTACTGATAGAAATGTGTGCCTGTAATATTAGCAAAGCTTCCACAACAAACATGACAAATATATCTACCATATAGTACTCAAAATCTCTCTAAATACCTCAAATTTAAAGTTGGATCATGATGAAATTACTGCACTTCTTGTTGCAGGAGGTAATGGTAAGCAAATGGTGTTGTGTGCAGCTCCCAACAGTGCCGTGTTCATATATTTATGCAAAATAATATCAAATCAAGAGACGAGAGCACTTTTCTTTCAGCCAAGCCAGCTGCTTTAGGATAATTAAACTATAAATTAGTCACAAACCACAAAATTCAGTCCCTAATCAAACAATGCAATTTGGCAGGATGTTTATATGGAAGCACTGGATTTGAGGTACCAAGGGTAAATACAGTCATGATGTAAAAGGACAATGCAGTGCAACAACACAATTAGCTAAATGATACTTATTTGCATTCTCATCAAGTACTGCAATTTGCTGCATTGTAATCAGCTGGATGTGAAAAGACGAAGATTATACTCATATCTACTGCTGTACAATCTGAGAGAGGAAACTAGACATGTTCATAATTCTTTTCAGTGTGCTACAACTTGCAAGTTATTCAACTAATCGTGCATGGAGCCTGATGTAACATTTAGATCGTCTCATCTTTTAAGTTGTCGTAAAACTAAAAGAGGGATTTCCACACAGCGTGGTGTAATTTAGGATAAAACATATTTTTATCCCTCATCAGGTTCGTCATGTTCTAATAGTATCAGATTACAGATAGTCAGTATTTCAGACTCCGAAACATCATTTGAGCTTTAAAAGACAGCCCCCTCAGAACAAACCGTGAGAGCTTAAAAAATGTACAAGAAAGGGATTTTGGGGGGATATTAAATCTTGTTTCTGCTTGTCACTATCTCACACTGTCAGCTTGCAGCTGTGTGTCTGATTCCTCATTCCACCTGGCACTCTGTGCCCTGTCAGCAATCAAACGTTCAATACAGAATATGTAACCTTGCGCAAAATACAAGAACTGAAGCAATTAAAAATGAGAAGGGAGGTATTTTTAGAGAAGG
The DNA here is from genome assembly GCA_031762555.1 of Cynodonichthys magdalenae. Taxonomy (NCBI): domain Eukaryota; kingdom Metazoa; phylum Chordata; class Actinopteri; order Cyprinodontiformes; family Rivulidae; genus Cynodonichthys; species Cynodonichthys magdalenae. Next base: position 2,781,136 of record JARVJO010000001.1, read on the forward strand.
CGCCACAAACAAAAACCGATTCAGCAAAGACATCTAACGGAATAGTTTTCCCAATCAAAGACAAAAATGAGCTGAAATTCATTGCTACTTTTAAAGACCGTTTTCTATGCTTTCTTTTATTTAACAATTGATTAAGCTTATTTGCTCTAGATAGTTCCAAGTCCACATTAACTGGTTTACTATATTGTAGCTGCCCACTTCCACTATATTTTTAATTTTTGTAAAGTCCACCTATTTCAATGCAGTTCCAATTTAAAGCCTGATTTTGCCTTAAGTAAACTAAAGAAGGATTGCCATTTTACCACTGGCATTATTGACCAAAACCTCACAGTAAAGTGGCTTTCCTTTGCTTTAGTAATTGCACTCCACAGTGACGGCCCACAGTCTGACTGGAATCAAAGCAAGCAACTGAGTGATAAACTTTAGGGGGCATCTCTGCCTGTCACTGGTGTTTAATCCAACTTCTTCCTTGTTTTTCCCCTCATTTCTTCAAAATTTTCTTCTCTCATCATTCTCCTATTCTGCCTTTTCCTGCTCTGCTGCTCTCTTTTCTGTTTCTATCTCCTTTGGCCAATGCCTGAAACAGGTGACCATCTCTGTTGATGGCATTTTGACCACCACGGGCTACACTCAGGAAGATTACACCATGTTGGGATCTGATGACTTCTTTTACATCGGAGGAAGCCCCAACACTGCAGACCTGCCTGGATCACCAGTCAGCAACAATTTCATGGGCTGCCTTAAAGATGTAAGTTACTTTTCATGATTGTGAAATTTGAGGTATAAATTTGAACCATGAAGCCATGGTTCTTTTAGCTGTGAATTGTTTTGTCCTGAGTATAAAAAAAATGTGTAACCAAATCAGTATTGGTACAGTTCGACCCATTCCTCCATTACACTAGATGTCAACCTAACTATCCTTTTAACCACCTATGTGATTTTTTTAAACATGGCTTAATTGAGAAAGCAATCTTAAAATTGCTCCACTTTTAAGACTCATTTTATGTGTTTCCAGGTATTTTTCATGCCTACAAATTGCTCTCACTTTACTTCTGACTGCACTCTACACATTAGTGGCATGTTCCCCTGACAGTTTTACCACATACTCCCACAATCACACCATGCCCAGGAGCTACATCAGGGTGTAGCTCCGATCTAGAAGCTACGATCTAGAAGTTCACACCCCACTAACACAACACTATCATGTTTGCTCTAGGTTGTTTCCAGATTCTTGTCACAATTATGGCCGATGCATATAGATGCAGGGCCACTTGCACCTATTGCCAGTCCTGCTTTAAATTTGCTTTAATCAAACCATGTTGGTGTACATGGTCCACATGACGGATACAGTGGCACTACTGCTGCCTAGAAATGCTTCCACCACAATGACAAACCAACATATTCTTGCTACATTAGTTGTGTCCATGCCCTAAAATCTTTACAACATATCACATCCTATCACATGAGATGAGGAGCCCTGTTTTCTTTATATAGGTCTGAAGACTCTCCCCAAGACTGCATCAATTCCAGTTCTAGATGATTTTATGTTTTACATTGTAGTGGCCATCCAGTTTGAAGCAGGCCTTTATAAGTGTGTTTTGTCCCACAGGGAAGAATTTCATGTCTTCAAAATCTCAAGGACATCTTTTGTTGTACAAAAAAGCCTTGCAAATGTGACAAAAAGCTACAGTATATTACAAATGCAACACTGTTGCAGTTAGAGCATGTTCGACTGTAGTAATGCTTTTCTCACACATTGATATGAGCACACTTCTCATGACTGACAGTCTCTTGAGAATTATCCATGTGGGCAGATATAACTTCCCATATGTTAGCAAGGGAGATGTCAGATGTACAACATTCTGAATCACTTCCAAGTGTGTTTTTCCTCCGTGCTTTCTTTTGCACTTTCTAACCTCAGAATAGACAGAAGATCTCCTCAGAAAATAAAGACAAAAAGAGGTTGGTTGAAAACAGGGATAATCAGGTTTTATATTTACCATGCAAAAATGAATAATACAAGCCATATTGCCATGGATGGATATGAGAAGGACATATGCATAGAGAAAACTTAGTTCTTTGAGTTTAATGACTTTTATTCCTCTACGGCTTTACCTCATGGTTGAACAAGCTGTCATGAGGACCAATAACAACGTAAAGTATTATACTCTTGTAAATGTAATGACTGGTATAGAGGCAACACAACATGGTGCCATCTTATTTTCTCATAAAACCTTGCTGATTGAATAAGTAATTACTTTTGCCATCGCTTTTAATGGATCACTCAGTAATCACCCTATCTCTAACTTAATTATGCCTGTAGAATTACATTTTCATTATTTGGGTTGCTATTGGAAGGATCCCCGGTGGGTCCTTAACTTCCCAAGGCGTTTAACTATCCTTTATTTCATCACGACAAGACAAGATTTACAGTCAGTGTACAGACAGAACATGGAGAAAGGGGTGGGGTCTGAATAGAAGGAAAACAGCTATCAGTAACAAATAGAGGTGAAAATGAAAAAGAGGCATACAAAAATACAACTGGGATGTTAAAACTATTTTGTAAGTCTACAAATTTTTCAATAGAAAATTATTTATGTATAGGTTTCTGATTATCATATTTATTCATATAAAATGCACTTCAAGAATAATGCGACACCCATTTTTTGAGCTTTAACAGCATAAAAAATGTAATCCTCTTGTATAATGCTATCCCTAATTTCATACATACTTCAGGATGTTTCAGCCTTGTGTAGTACGCTCTCTGGTGGGAACACATTATTTGGGGACACACTTGTGGGCATGTTTGTCAAAAGCTGCAGAGGCGGAGCAGCATGAGCTTTCGGCTCTGCATGTTGCTGAAAAGGATCCGTTCCCAGAGCAGTAGCCAGCTCTTAAATTTGCAAGAAAGACTTGTGAGCCTTCAAACGTGCAACTAATATCCATGTCTTATTTGTGATTAACAAAAAAATAAAATAAAAAGTTTTCCTTCTCTGACACTGATGTGAAAAAACAACTACAGTTTTTTATATGCATCGCTATGTGCGACATACAGCGGTAGGGTGGAAAAGCAACAATATTTCAGTTATATATGAGAGCATATTCAAACTTATTGTGGTAGCACATTAGAAACAAATCTGTCAAAATTTACTCCTGTGTATAACATGATCCCTCAACTTTATGGATGATTTTTGGGGTTAAATTTCTCCCATTATACACAAATTTACACAAGGTTCCCACGGGTCCTTGAAAACCTTGAAGGTTTGTGAATTTGAAAAAATAATTTCAAGGCCCTGGAAAGTTTTTGAAAACAGCCAAAAATTACATTGGTCCTTGAA
>JARVJO010000001.1:2808274-2819166 GCA_031762555.1 Cynodonichthys magdalenae
CTGTTAAACCGTACATCGATCTTCATGAATGCATGAAACGCAGGACAACCATAGTGTTTTTTCCAGCTTTAATCAGTCCATAATCAGTCTGCCCCTCGCCAGTATTTTGTGGTGTAGTCGACAGGTTGGATGTGGAGTCATTACGGAGACTCTAATGAGGGAACCGGCAGCAGGCTGGAACTGTCAAGACTCATGCTGCCTTGCAGGACTGATGACTGTCTCCCGGGATTACACCCTCATGTCACAACAAGCTGGGGAAGGTGGTTTAAATCATGACTCAGCATCCTTCTGATGTAGCTTTGCAGATGTTGAGTGATTTTTATTTAGTTTTTTTAAACAGAGACTTATGAAAGCTAATAAGCTTGAAAGAGAATAAATGTTTTTCTTGTCTCAGAGGCCCAAACAGGAGCTAGGAAGTAAAAAAAAAATAATAATGGTTTAGTTTTTATCCTGCTTTTTTAAATCAATTATTCCAATATTTTCCTAAAGTGAATATGCTTTCTTGTAGTTGCCATCTGCAATTCTAGAAGGTATTGACATTGTGTCACGCCGAAGCAACCCCCCCCCCCAAACATCACCAGGAACACTGGAAATAAAAGATTGCAAGGCCCAGAATACAAATAGAAACCAGAATACAAATGTTCTGTGTGTGTTTAACCAACACATTCTGCTTCAGAATGGAGAAACACAGACACAGTTCTGTACACACACCCACGCACACACAAGCACAGACCGCCTTATCTCCGTAATTGGCATGGGGGGGTCAGAGCAGCAGGCGTAGATAATCATGGCCGGAGGTCATAGTTTGTTTGCTGCTCTCCTCCCAGCTTCTCTCCTGAGCATCTCTCTTTCTCTTTCTCTTGCTCTCCCCCCATCACAAGCACACGCAGTTCTGCACTTTTAAACACAGATGCATTCAGCCAGTCTCCCACCCCCACCCAACAACATCACCACCAACCTGTTTGCAATGCAACATGACACATGAACGACATTTTTTGCATGCGGCCCACTGACTGTCGGGCTGTCTTTGTCGGCAAGCAGCGGCATCCTCAGCTGACTTCCAACTTCTTTCCAACACCTGCAACCTTCCACAAAGAGCTCTCAGGGGGTAAAATTTATGCGGTACACCAAGTGGGGTGGGAACAGGGGAAGGAGGAAGTAGTAGAGTGGAGAAATGGTCACAAGAATAGGAAGAAGGTGGAGGAAAAAACAGAGTAGAAAAAAAACTGACAATAAGGGCAAACATCTTAAGATAGCTCTGGTCTACATGATGTACCGCAACCTTAGGCATGCACACAAAGAAACACATCCAGCTTTTCACTAAACAGTCATAGTCCTGCTCCCCTTGGAGTTGCAAGATACAATAGTGTAGAATATGAACCAAGAGGCATTACTGTCAAACAAAAAAGAAAAAATACAAACATATCTGATAACTCAGAGAAGTTGAATAAATTGTTTATTTTGCCTCACAAAAATATTTGTTTCTGTAGTCCTATGCAGGGAATTCTTCTATCAGGTGGTATCACTTGATTTTATCAAAGAAAGCTCAGCCTTATGGAAGGAAGGAAGTAAGGACTAACTGTAGGGGAAAAGTAAAACAGAAAAGACTGCGCATAATACAAGCATAGAATGTCGTCTACATGTGGAAAGATAGTAAGATGTTGTTATTGTTCCCCATAGTTTTACATGTATTTTTCAGGCACATAGGTCAATTCTATATCACAATCAAGTATATGTTACCTTCAGTTGTTGTGAAAATGCTAAATAACAAAAATAAATGTTTTAAGAATATCCTACCATTTCCAACACTTCCACTTCAGCACATCTTCACAACAAACTTTCAATTTCAAGAAGTATACACAGTCCATGATGCAAATTAGTTTTTTTATACAGTTTTTTAATATAACAACTGAAAGAAAACATACTTCTTTGATTGTAATTTTTCGGGTTTTCTTTTATTATTTTTGATTTTTTTTTACTGAATCGTCCAACTCTGTAAAATTAATGACTTTTTCAGGATTTTCAATTTAGGTAATGTTTCTCTATGTAAAATTATAGACTCCAATAACTAAGAGTTCAGAAATGACAATACATTCTGCCGACTTGGTAACAGTTTCTGTGAATACACAAACATTTTTAGTCATTTTGGCCTTGCATCCACATATGCATATAAAAAAATAAAAAATATTTTTCATTCTATATGGATTTCACAGTGGAAAAAATGTGTATGCAGAAATTTAGACCACCAAAACCCTTTTTTAAAAATAATTAGGTCATGGTCCCATGTTCAAAAACTTCAAGCTGTACAGATTGTCCGTATAATACTACATGGATTTTCCCCTATTTTGCAGGTATACAGCATGTGAGTTTTTTTTTACTTGAAAATTATGGATTTTTGAGGGTCATGAGGGGTGGACATGTATGCATCTTTAATTGTGCCAACAACACAAGGATGTCCTGTTCTTTTTGTTGTGTTGACATTGGCCCAGTATTCCAGTATTATCTCTGCTCTAGCCGTTCTGGAAGCACGATCCATACCATCAACTTATTTGCACATGTGCTAAACGATAGACTTCTGGATTACCAGTTAACATGCTTGATTTAGAAAACAATTCTGAAAATAAGGATTTCCATACTTAATTATAAAAGTGTGCTAATTTATAATCTGAAAACTGTTTTATTATCATATACACTCTGAATAATAAAATATAGATTTACGACCTAAAACAGACCTATACTATAGACAATCATATTATAATTCATCTCATCTTTGTTTTCCTCGAATAAAAACCCACATCTGTTGCAAACATCTTTTCTTTGAAACATTGAAAGTAACAATAGACTGAAATTAAATCAGTTCTGTTATCTTTTTAGCACAATGCTACAAGCTAAAAACAAATGGATCGTGCTTCCAGAATAGATCGGGCAGTGACAAAGCTTTATGCACATGCTCTTTGCCTTGTTTCTTGTTTTTGTTTGTTATTGGGGAGGTCTTTTTGTGGCAGCATTACAGCACCACCTACAGGTCTGATTTTTTTATTTTTAATTTAACTTTTTTTTGGGTAAAAAATGAAAATAAAAATTTTTTTTTACTTTTTTTATTGTTTTTTTAATTGTATTATGCCATTTCTAGAAATAGTGCCAAGTTTATAGAAGTGTTCATAGAACATTTTTTTAACTCTGTTTCCATGTAACACATCCTTTTCTGATTGGCAGGTAACACAAATTTTAAATATTCAAGTTAATTCTTTGATGTCTCTATTTAACACACCTGCATGCTCCAAAGCACCTTCACCTTATGAAGGGGCTTACACTTGCTGATGATCACTCAATCAATGTGTCTGATTAACAACACCTGGCTGCTACGAACCTTTCTAATTCATGTGGAAGCAGATGTTTTTCAGACATAGCACTTTTATATTAGCTTAATTTATTTTAAAATAGATCATTATTTTGTGCAAACATGTTATTTGCAGCTCTGAGCTTTATTTGCCCATTTTTAAGACCTAATAGGAAACAGATACATTTTTTTGTGTCCTAACACAAGCACACACACACACACACATACACACACACACAGATCTTATAATTAAAATGATTGTTACTTTTTACTGTGTCAGGTCTTGGTCTGTGTCATTGAAGCAAAACATGCTTTTTAATCTAACCATTTTTCTTTTTTTTTTCAACCAAGCATTTTTGTATCTGGAGGCCAAAAAGGCAGTAAATAAAGTTAGCAGTCATGAATCATAAAATTGCACATGAGTCTAAATGGGGCTTCGTTTGCATAGTGCTACCTCTCTGAATTCAATTTCAGCCATGTCTATAGGAAACAAGCTTATAAATTAGAGAGACCAATTCCTTTAGTTACATGTATTTATTACATCAGGGAACTTTTAATACTAATAAAAAAACTGAATAAGAAAAATGTGAAATTTTAATGTTTTTTTATGCTCCACTTTTCAGTCTGTTCCCTCTTTCATATACCAGCGCACAACATCATTGTTTATTAAAATGACTGCTCCTCCAAATGCCTGCAACGTAGTGTTCACACCAGTTTGTACTGTTTATATTTTTAATCCAACTCCCTGGTGTTTCGAAGCAGCATCTAATTAGAATCATGCACCTGTGGTTATATTAAGAACACAGAAAGGGGGTTTCATAAAACAGTCTTGACAGTGAGTGGAAGGTGAAAATCGTGAATTGAGTGTTGCCGCCATGCAACAATAATTTATTTGATCTAAAAGATAAACTTATATATGAAACAGATGGTCTTAAATGAAAAGTTTATCCATGCACAAACTTTGTATTTTTTTACATGAGCATGCCATAGATTTACAAAGTGAAAACATGTTTTAATAACCAAAGGTTAATTTATCACTTTTATTTAACAAGGGTCCAAGTTCAAGTCTAGGACTTGATCAATAAATTTCTCCTTCTTGCCCTCTGTTTTTTGTTTGTTTTTTTACTGTTTGCTTGTTATTTTTTAACCAAAAGCGCTGTCAGTGTTTTATTTATTAGCAAAGGACAGTTCTGCATATAATCACAAAATCAACATTTTTATTCGCTGAGAGTTGGACAAATAAATGAACCAGATAAAACAAAACAAGTTGATGAATTATAGTTCTGACTCATTATGGTACGGTATGGTATCTGGTAAACATCTGAAAAAAACCTTCAGTTGGTGCCGATGCAGGGACTGTATGAAACTTTAAAATCTATCAACTTCCTTCTCTGAGGCCCAACAGTGTTTTGGGATTTCCTTTGGTATTAACTACGCTGACAAAATGCAAATGTTTAGATGCACATTATAAACTGTAGAACTGCAAAGAGAATACAGATCAAAATAACTGGTAAAGCTGCTGCCAGTGGCTCTTTAGGTTTGCCATGGTAATTGCACACCTGTGTTTGTGACTTCCTGACAGCCCCCTAATAGACCAGGCAGACAGGATACAGAGCAAAAACTCAGACCCAAACGGTTATTTTGCAAAAACTACAAGTTATACTGGAAATGTATACACTCAAAATGTAAGTGACAGCAGTGTTTAAACAACACACATCATTGTTGATTGCTCTGCAGTGTTTAATGAAGAGATTTGACAAGTTCAAAAGACATTTTACTTCCAGTTCTGAGAGAAAAAAAATCTAATTTTCAGAGACAGCTGTGGAACAGATGAAATCACTGCATTTTTAAGTTCCAGAAATCAGCATCTCTACATGAATGGCAAACATTTTAGTCCAGTTTGGTAAATTCCAACACAACCGTTTCAAATTAATGAGGTTCTGATGTGTGTATATGTGTGAAGAAACTAGGCTCTTTGGTTTTAGTATTGCTTAAAAGTATAATTTTTTTAAACGATTAGGGCAGCTGGTGCAGTGGCCACAGAATTATCAATTGCACATCAGACAATATGTTAATGTAGCCTGCGAAGGCATTTCATGTGCCTGCATTGGTTTCAAAGCTGTATTAAAGTATTTTATTAAGACCTATACTGTTTCAAAGCCAGCATTGCCCATAAACTACATCTCCTATAATTCATATTGATTATTTTACCTGCAAAATAACATCATTCCACCACTAGGTGGAACTGCACATGGTTCAAAGGTAGCCAGCAGCCACCAAAATTTGCTGTGTAAAATCTCCATTTTGCTGCATTTTTCACTGGCTAATTTTGCGATGGCCCAGATGTACTGGGAAGTAGGAATTTTCTACTTACATGTTGTAAATTTAAACTGAAACATCCCTCCAATGGGAATACCCTGACAGAAAGGGGGAGAGTTCGTAATTTAAGACAGCAGCTACTGTCCTATTTTACTTTTAATAGTATTTCTGCATTATTTATTTCAAATTTTGTCGGTTGTACACATATTATTTTGCAGTGTTTATAAGACTACTTGTTTAAACATAGAGCTCAGTTACTGTTTGTTAGCAGTGTTCAGCCATAGCAATGAGACGAGGAACGTTACGCTTCATGTTCAGTTGAAGTTGAGCATAGCAAGCCAGTTATTTACAACTGTCTCTGTAAGGGCCACCATAACACTCATGTGCCTCTCAGTGAAAAGAAGTTTGACGGTGTACAAGATCACCACTGGCCAACCCCTGGCTCCTTAATTACATCTGATGGTGGATAACATTGCTCCCTATGCTCAACAGGTTCCATCATTGTGCACAGTCTGTGTAAAAAAAAAAAAAAAACATACATCTGTCTTTATAGACACTGTAACTCTTACCCACTTGGATATTTTGCACCAGAAACAGTAAGGTTGACTTGCAGACCCTGTTCAATCCCAGTCCAGAAATATACTCATCCTACAAAATTACATCTGTGAATCGCTTAACTTATTGCAATAAAGCCAGCAGGATAGAAAAAAACAATGCTTGTAATAACTCAGAAATAATTTGAATAAAACGTACACTCTCCTCTAAAAGTATTGGAACACTGAGGCAAATACTTTTACTTATGCCCCAACATCAAAAGGTGGAAATAAAACAACATTTCAGCTTTATGAAACACCACATTATCAGGCAAGCAAAGTTATTGTTTTGCCAAGAAAGAGGAATGAACATAAGGTTTTCAATGGGATTCTGGTGTGAATCAAAAAACCAATTAGTTCATTCAAAACCCAGTTGTGGCCAATCCAATCTCCAGACCTGAACACCACCTCTTGGTGAGAAAGAAGGAATGCTAAGTTTTGTTGACTTGCTTCCATTGATGCACAGCTCCACATCTGTTCCAGTGTGCAAACAAATTTACTCCTATTTCCTGTTGGAAAATCTTCAAAAAAAATATCCCAAACTTTTAACTGATTTTGTAAAAATCATTATAGAAGCAAAATATTAGTTCAGTCATTTAAAGTTTAACTTTCTACGACCTGTTTAAACTTTAAATAATTTATACTGTGATGTATATCTGAGCTATAGAGCTCCAAAGAGGGATGAATTTTCTGAGTTGTTTCACCAAAATCCCATTGCTGCCAGAGAGGGAATATTTTGCAGCTTTTGCTAAATTTGTCTAAGTCATAAAATATACTGCCACCGAAAGTCAGCCGAGTATTATCGATCGAGCTTCTCATTTTGATGTACCTTTTTGTGTGTTTTTAAGGCTATAAGAGGAGAAGTGAATCAAAAATAACTACTGAACCAAAAAAAATACTGCAGAATTATAATAAGGGTGCCTTAATGCATATGCACAGGTAACTTTAATAATAAATGGTGGTAACTTACTACAGTTTTAAAGAACCGTGTAGCCTATTATTCACTAAATAGTAATGTATTAGACACATAAAACACAAGTTTTTGAGTTACTTTGTGTGGATGACGCATCAGTGAAACGACATCATGCATTGTTAGTTTCTTGATATTTATTTAAATGCTACACAATGTTTAAAACTTCTGCACCTGTAGCCCTGAAGGACATGCATTTCACACAGAGTGAGGCATTCCTCAAAATGAAGCTCAATTTCAGGGAATAGAGAGTTAGATCACCATATGTAGTTTAAAGCACATGCTGAATTATTTAAAATGTGATTGCCAAGCTTGTGGCCTGTATGGCAGTGTTATATTTTAATGAGTTCTAGTTTTGTATCTTTTTAGCTGTAACCTTGTACTTTCTTAGCATTTATCAACTGCTTGTGAGTTTCCCCACTCGTCACCTCTCTCCCTGGGCAAGTAGAAGAGTCTAACCTCTCTCTCTACTAGTTGGGTTCCAGACCCCAAGCTGTGTGTAAAGCTAGGCCCAACTACATCTAGTTACCATTTACCAGTACATACTGGCATTATTCGTAACAAAAGAGCTGTCTACCTTGCAAAAGCTGGCAGTCAGACCCACTTCAAGGGACCAGAGCCTGTTGTAAGTATCTCAACAACAGTCTGTAGGACTGCCCTACAGTCCCGGATTAGGCGTCAACACTCAATCTGCTGGAGGGAGCTGAAGGACAATTGACTGACTGAATCTTAAGTTTGGGGAAAGCTCTCTGACAAGGAAAAATTTAGGTACACTGGTTGGAGCCCTAACTGGGCTCAACCGCCACAAAACGATGATGTAACTTCATGACAATGGTCTGTGATGCCTGTGGCATTGAATTAGAAACCTCTTTGCACTATTTAGGCTCATGCTTGGCTCTGAGCAGTCAAAGGAAAATAATTCTTGGGGACCCTTTTATGGATCCCTAGAAGCTCAGAACAATGAGTGTTTCTAACCTTGTGTCCTTCATCTGAGGGATAAGAAGGTTTGATAAAAGATCAGTGTGTCTTTTTGGGGAGAGCAATGGGTCCACTTAAAACTCAATTTGAAGCGCGCACACAGTGCGCGTGCATCCTCGCTGGCAGTGGAGGTGTTTATACTTGGTGTTTACGTTGTTGTATATTTCTCCAAAATGACACATGGAAGTACAATTTTCAACTTGTGAAAATGTTGTAAGTAAGAGAGCAAAAGCTTGACAGACAAACAAGCTCTTTAAATGGTGCACGGTGCCTGCAGCCTTTGCCGAGTTTCAAAATTTGCATGACCACGCACAGGGGCAGGAACAGCGCGATTGCATCACTTACGGTGTGCGCCCCCTTGCTCCTGGTGAGACGCATCAACCATAAACCTAGCTTTATGAGGCTTGCATTCATATGGGTTCATTATGCATCCCCACGCACCATAACCATTAAAGCTTGCTGATACAAAGCACTGCCCATTTACACAAAGCTCCTCCCTGGAATTCAATCTGCAACTGAGTTCCTGCCCTCAGAGCACCCCTCCCCCAAAGCATTGTTGCGAAGATGCAATGAAGTGGGACCCTCTGAAACAAAAGGCAATTCTTAAAGAGACAGAGGCCAATTTCAATGCATTTAGATTTTTGCTGTATTTTCATTATAACTGAAGGTAACATAGTTACTTGATTGTGGTATCGAATTGAACTATGTAACTGGAAAATATATAATCCCCCCTACACCCCCCCACCCTCCTTTAAGATTTTTGGTTAGATCAAGATAATTGCTTATAGTCTGACTAAATTTAGCATATTTTGAGCAAAATTTAGATGAAGTAGTACCTGAAAATCATTAACGCCTGCTCTAAAGGGTGACAGATCTTGTGAGATTTCACAAGCATAAGAACATGTGCAGCAATTATTTTTAAACACTATAAATTCCTTTCTTTTCATCAAGATTAACATGATTTGGAACTTTGGCATGAACAGCGGCAGGTGATATGCATTCCTTTAAGCAAGACCAGGTCTTTAATCTGTGATGAATTTGTTCCTTTTTTTAGCAGCCATTTTCACGAACAAATGAAACCAGCAGATTTTATACCTATTCCAAGCAACATCGCCAAATCACTTTTTGCATCTTTAAAGCGTAACAGTGCCCTTAATTATTTTTCAAACACTGCTCTCAATCACACCTTAGTCTTCTAATGAGCTCTGCGAGTGTCTGAGCCCTGGCAAGGAGTGCTTTGTTCTCCTGCAGTTGTAGCCCTGCTGTCCAGACAGCAGCTGACTTGAGTAATCAAGTGTGAAGGTTGAGAGGAGCAAACAGCTATTAACCTCCCAAACACAGGCCATCATCACCGTCTGCAGAGGACAGACGGCATGGTGTGTGTGTGTGTGTGTGTGCATGGAAGTAAATGCCAGGGCATAGTGGAGAATCATGCATCTGTGTCTTTTATAGCTGTCTGATGAATAGAGTGGATCATGTGTGTCTGTTAGTGCCTGTCTGCAGACAGGAGTGTTGGTTGCCTGTTTTGTGTGTATATGAACTTTGATTTGAGTGTGCAGTGGTGCTTGGACCATGGACGTTTGAGGCATTGACCACAGTCTGGTAAATAGTAATTGCTGTGTCAGTGTGTACTTTGGGATTTGCACATATATACTCTGGCACCCGTTGTCTATTTGTTCTGATTTTCAGGCAGAAGCAGGCCATGTAACCCACTCTGTCAGCCTATCCAGTGTGATCTCGGAACACATTATTCCCATATGGCGATGCAACATGGCTGGGCTTGGCGTGCCTGGGCCTGCGATGGCCTGTTTGACATGCCACTGTGTCGGCTAGTGTGATGCCATGCTGAACCAACCCATCTGCTCCAGGCCAAGCTGGCAACAGTGAAAGCTCATAGGAGGCGAGCAGGAGGGGAAAAATGGGCCTTTGGACTTGGGGCTTAGTAAGGCCCGACATCCAAAAATATCCTGAACTGCTGTCCTTAAAAGGCTTCAGACAAACAAAAGAATGACAAATTGTAGGGGCAGATTAATTTTCAGTGGGAAGAAAAGGCAGTGTATGATTTGTTTTTTCTCCTTGCACCATATTGAACTTGGCACATCTTGTCAAGGGAGTAGGGAGAAAAAGTGGCCCAGGAGTTCCTGCCAGTCCACCCCTGCCTCTAGTTAAATACAAAAGTTAACTTTCACCCGCCACCAAAGTATAGTAATGTTTTTGCCTGCGTGTGTCTGTGATTATTTTTCTGTACAGTAAAATACAGTGGATATACAAAGTCTACACATCCCTGGTAAATTCTAGGTTTTTGTGGTCTAATGAAATGAGACAAAGATGAATTAGTTCAGAACTTTTTATACCTCTTTAATGTAAGCTATAATCTGTCCAAATTTAAAATACTATGTTTAAACACCTTTAGAATTTCTTACAACACAGTTTTTCTTTGCAAAAACGCTCCAAATCTGTCAGACTGCAAGGGCATTTCCTGTGCACCGCTAACCTCAGATCATCCAAGAGATTTTCTATGGGATTCAGTTCTGGACTCTGGCTCGGCCGTTCCGAAACTTTAATCTTTTTCTCGTGAAGCCATTCTTTTGTTGGTTTGGATGTATGTTTTGGGTCTGTCAAAATAAGGTGAGATCAATCCATGTCCTTGCTCTAATTATCCTAAAATGTGTTTTTTACACTGCTGTAATGT
>JARVJO010000001.1:2819266-2833295 GCA_031762555.1 Cynodonichthys magdalenae
ATACATATAAAGTTAAAATTCAGTAAAAAAAAAAAGTTGAAAATATATGGAAGATGATGAAAAAAAAGAATTCTGATTTTAATCTCAGAATTCTGAGTTTTCTCAGAATTCTTTTATTTCAGAATTCTGACTTTCTTTCTCTCAGTAGTACACAAATTTCCACAGGACACTATATACCAGTTGTACATCTGAGATTAAAGTTTATTTTTTCAGTGGCCCTAATCCTCTTCCATAAGAATAAATGTCAAACCAAGGATGTTAAAGAGACTTTAATCACAACAGAGTTTCCAATTGTATTATTTTTATCTCTTCTAAAGCAATAGCAACCGTATCTACCATACGTGATACCGAAACCAGAGAGCCTAGATTTAGGTTCTGCTGAAGCAGAGTTATCTCATCTTTTGGGAAATATACTCCGTATATTTAGATGACCAGAGATCCCCTTTTTGTTTAGACTTACCGTCTCAAAGAACTTAAGCATGATATAACAGTTGATAAACATAAATATCATTTTTGTTTTCATGCATCTTGACTTTTAGGTCAAGTTATGTGCTGTTTAACATTTTCAGTTTCAAGAATTTCATTTGAATCACTTCCATTTTGCAAAGAGGCACCAATGTTTCCAATTAAATCTAACAAGTGATAAGGTCCAGTAGGGATTGACCCCAGCGATCTGTGGCCTGCTACATATCATGGCGAGTACTAGGATTTTGTTGCTCTGCCATATTCAGGCTCAGGGCGGGGGGCTACAATGATGCAGGACAGTAAACAAATGCCACAAAAAGTCTTTTGGTCTCGTTGAAAAATCTATTTCTGTCACCTGATATCCACAATCCTCTCATTTCTGTCCGCCTCCCCTCACATCTTTTGGAACTGCCTTTCTCTTGACTCTTCATTTCAGATCAGTAGCAACTCATGAAAATGTTCTCTTCCTACACAGTCTGTATCACAGAGCTAAACTCGGAATCATTACTGTGATACCTAAAGATGGCAGGTTATGACAAACCTTGTAAAATGGAACATGATTTGGATGTAAGGAGGTTTCTACAGTACTGCCATAGAACCTCTCCAAGCTTATCTGTTAAAGTAAGACAATGGCAAAGACAGGTGAAAGTATTTTTCAACATCCTTAATATATATTTCTTCAGAATGCTGATTAGAAATATACAACTGTTGTGAATAACCCTGACCATCCTCTTCATCAGACTGTTGTAGAAAACAATGTCATCCGTAGCAGGCTTCTTAGATTTCGTTGTAATACAGACCTCTAAAGAAGGTCTCTCCTGCCCACAGCCATCAACATCTACAATAACTTTTTAGTTAAATGAGTTATAACAACATCTAATTTCCCTCTAAAGTATTTTTGAATTAGAACTTTGAAAGTATTCTAAACTATATTTTTCTAAATACATTTTTACTCCTGTGTCATTTTTGGTAGATAATCTATCCCACAGCTTATTCTTTCCCATGGCGTGTTAGAACACATTGGAAATGTAAACTTCTAGCTTGCTCAGATTCAGGGGCTCTGAGAGAACTTGAAGCATTCAGTTACCTTGACTCGAACAATGTTAGTGTTCTAACAACATATGCTTGATTGTTTTTCTTTCGGCTGCTGCTTCTTTGCGTGGGTTTGCTACAGTGAGTGAACTCACTGGATGGATTTTCTGACGCAACCAGGGCTCCAACGTATAGCCTCAGGATTACGAGACCGCGCAAAAAACACATACTGGGTTTTGGTGATGACTTCTCCTGCAGAGGGTTGCCTGGATTGCCTTATGAGACTAAAGACCTGTTTTTATGGTTTGTTTCTGTTTGTTTTCAAAAAATGTTCATAGCTTACTTTTACTTTACTTTTATTTAGGCAGGCAATCTAATTGTGGCATGTAGTCTCATTTACAAGAGACAGCATCACTTACACAAAAATCATAAATCATCATGTTTACATTTACAGGAAATCAGAGTTAAATGCAACCTAAAAACAAAAGCAGGTTTAAAATGTTGTTTTTTTCTATTTTTCAAAAGATGTGTTTAAAATGTCCCAGATCAAACTGGGTAGTTTCAGTTCTTGCTGCAGTGACTTCCAAGAAGATGGTGCAGAGTAGGAGGAGGCCTTTTTTTCCAAGTTCTGCGCAAACTAATAGGACATTGATAGAAATACAACCTTGCGAGCATAGGCTATACTGTTTTTGTGACATCTTGGAATGTAGATAGGGAGGCAGCAGGCAGAGGATGGCTTTGTAAACACAAGTATACCAATGTAAAAGTCTGCGGGTAGATAATGATGGCCAGTTTACCAGAAAGTAAGGGTAAAGTGGTGTGTGAGAGGTTTAGATTTTGTTATGAATCACACTGCTCCATGATAATCAACATCCAACATACGCAAAGAGCTGATCAGGCCATCCATGTAAATAAAATTACCATAGTCCAGAAGTGGTAAAAGGGTTGCAAACAGAAGGTGTTTACTAGCGACAAAATGGAAAAGTGACATAATTTAAAAACATAATCCTAGTTTTAGCTTCAGTTTTCTTACAATGTGGTTAATGTGACATTTGAAGGATAGCATTGGATCAATGACAACACCAATATATTTATAAGTCCCTAAAAACTCTATAGTTGAGCCAGTAAGAGACCGAATAGGTGGTAACGTTTGTGGTTTTTTCTTTTTGCTCACAGACAGCATGGTCTTTGTTTTGTCAGCATTAAGAACAAGTTCATAGAGAATAGCCATTTAGCCATTTATCAAAATAGCAAAAAACATACTCATAAATGAGAACAAGTTCAGGAAGCTTGCAGAATTCAATGCTCAGCCTTGGTTTAAAGTTTTGCTTGAGACTTTTGTTGGGCATTATTTGCACAAAAAGCTGATGGACATGTTGGACTTCTGGCACCTCTATTAAATGTTAACTAGACAAGGGAAAAAAAACAAATGTTTGCTTGACTGGGTATTTATCTAGTCTACTTCCATCTTAAGCTATTTTGAGTTCTAAGAGTTACCATCTAATCTGCAGGGTTGGAGAAATATCCGAATGCAGGAGCCATTTCCTCAAAGTGAGAGCCAACAAACAATTTTCATCTTTCATTTACTTGATTGTCATGTTAGAAATGTTTCTATCATTAGCCCACAGCAAACAGATGATCAGCCTCCCACTTCCAAGTTGTTTTGATTAGGGTTTGAAAAAAACAAATAATTATACAACTGCGCTTGAGTGCTCACTGCTGCAGCCATGCCGCCTGAATAGAGACTGATGGAAACAACCTGCAGTCATTGGCTGACAGCTTGTGTTCCATTGATCCAATTGCATTAATCAAGCTGTTTACAAAAGGAGCGCAGCAGCCAATGACGGATGGCTGCTTGTAATTATGCAAGTGCCTGCAAAGACCACACTTCTCACTTATAGTGTGCTGACGCAGTCAATCAAAAATAATTGACAGCATTCACAATTTGTACAGTGAAATATAAACATTGACATTTCTTCAGCTGGTAATTTTAGAGTGTGTAACGCAAAGGGGAACTAGAAGGGTGGGACTGGAATTAAAACTGAAGAGCAGATGAAAAGATAGGAAGTTTTTGTTAAGCTGATTACAGCTCTTTGCCCTGGTGATGCTTGCTCTAAATAGAGAGGGCATAAGTGGCAGGAGGAAAATTAATTGCAATTTAATAATTGCTAAATCTTAAGAGAAAAAAAATACTTTGAGTCCCTGTGTTATTTTTGTAAATGATTAATTCACTCCACCAGTATTAAAGTCTTAGTGGTTCATTTGGCCTCAGATTGCACCGTTTCACTTTTCCTGTTTGCACTATCACCTGCACTTTAAGGCTTTGCGAAAAGCAAAACGCCACTGAGTATGGTAAGCATATGGTTTTGTATAACGCTGTATGGGGGTCAAAGTTAAGATTATTGCACAACCCGCAGTTGCTTCATCCTTGTAGCTGGAGGCTATATTTATTCCTAAGCCTGTTATTATTATAGTGGGCTGGCACCACTAACTGAGCAGCTAGCACCACTAACTGAGCAGCTAGCACCACTAACTGAGAGGCTGGCACTGGCAAATGAGAAGCAGACTATACATTTTCATTAGCATCAGAGAGGCTAGTGACTAGCATGGATAAGCTAGTGTTAGCATTGGAGAGGCTAGCGACTAGCATGGATAAACTAGTGTTAGCATTGGAGAGGCTAGTGACAAACATGCCTAAGCTGCTCACCTACTTTATTAGACGCAAACTTTTTTGAATAAAAATAAATAAAATAAAATTCCCTTTGCAACTCTTGAGATGGTAAAGATATCTCTTGACCTTGATGAAAACGTTTTACTCCCTAAACACTAGATCTCAGACAGGTGGGGACTGTGTCATAGCCTAAGGTGAGTAGAGTACCCAAAAATTGTTCTCAAGTAAGATTAAAAAAATATTTGGTAAAAGGGCTACTCAGATACTGAGTAACTGATCAAGACATCAGTCATTTAACATTTAAAAATTACATCATCAGATGGACCAAGTTATAAAGCTATGTGGAAATTTTGATATTTTAAAAATCAAAATGAAAAGGATTTAAATAAATAACATAATTACAAAATAAACTCAGGCAAAATAAATGTTTTTCAAAATTAGTTATTTTCAGTTGAAATCAAATGAAATCAACAAAAACTGTAGGTGTGTGTGAGTCTTTGGTGAAAACAAGCTTGTATTTCATTCAGTGAAGTTGCTCACAGTGCATAGAGTATCCAGAAATTTTACTCAAGTAAAAATAGCTATATTTCATATTAAAATTACTCAAATAAAAGTAAAATGTAATTAAAGTATTCCTTAAAGTAAATATTTTCCCCAAAAGTTACTGAAGTAAATGTAACTGAGTAAATGCAGTTACTACTCATCTCTGGTCATAGCAAGACAGAGAATGGAGTTTGGGCAAAAAGTGACTTCAATTAGAGGAACACAGATGGAATGAATGACCAGAACATATCAAACTGTGATAGGTATTCCATTTCTGAACAGAAACTTCAGCCAGTCATGTATTCATCCAAAAATTAGATCTATTTTAACTGTGAACCTTGCATTGTGTGATGTTTGTATGTTTTGTTGGATTGTTGGATTGTTTTTATCGATTGTTGTATTTGTTTTAAGCGCTTGCTTTATAAACTGTTTTTTTTCTGCTCAGAAGAATGGATGAAATTTAGATGTTTTCCTAATTCTGGTGCATCTATATTCATAGAATATCGATGAATGTGCGTTGTCTTTTTAAATAAATAAATTTAATGAAATGTTTCCGAGGTAAGACAATTGTTCAAAGCTTTTGTCTTCAACACTTTGGAGTAAAGTCTCCCAGATAGGCTGGGCATTGTGATTCTCATTAGTTAGAGAATACTCTCAGGTGCATTTTCAGAGAAGTGAGAGCGCCACCCCAAACTACCGTTCCACAGGTTTTGTCCCTGACTTCCATGGGACATTGATGGGACACTGATGGGACACTGATGGGACATTTGTGGTGCATCTACTCAGCAGCAGCCCTACAATAGCTACTGCCTCCAGCATCTCAAGGCAAAATGTGCTCATGCATCACCTCGGGGATATGATTAGGATATGCTCTGCTTTGAAGGTTTTTTGGACATGTCCCACTGGGAGGAGACCATGGGGCAAACCCAGAACTTGCTGGAGGGATTATTTACAGGGAACAACTTGAAACCTCAGAGCTAGACAGGGTTGCTGTAAAACTGGATGGGTGTTTCTTAATTTCAGAGTTATTTTAAACATCATTTACACATTAAGGATTTATTTACTATGTACCAGCACATGTGTGGAGGTGGCTTCTCAGACATCTAGTAAATAGGTTTACCTTTGAGTCTGGCAATAGGTTTTCCATCCACTCCTATTTGTGCTTTCTCTGATTGTTAGTAAGGGCCAAATGTCTCAGTCCATGTGGGCAGTGTTGGTGGTTTCTCTCCTGTGGCCAGACACAGCCCTGCAACCTAAATATTACATAAACTCTGTACTAAACAGAGCCATTACCCTTCATTAGTACTTTTTTTTCTTTTCACTGAGTTTTACTTTGTCACAGTAGCCACCTAAATGTGCTGCACCTCTTTATTAGTATCATTATTATTTAGATCTGTGGTTCCATTTCCACATTTTTGTCTCCTTTTTTTACTGCTATGCTTGTTACTTTATATCATTTCAGCTATCTTTGCAGCAACATAATAGTGTTTTCCAGACATTTACTTCATGTGTGGTTTTATCAAAAGTTTTTCAGTCCAATTTCACATGGTTGTTGACAAATGATCTGTAAAAAAAAAACTTCATAAAAAAGTAACAAACTAAACAACATAAATGAGAAAACAATACTCCAGTGGCGAGTTTGTTTTCTTGCCTTGTGGTGCTATCAGTTGGTGGGACATGTTCTTCCCCCGTACTGAATAGTTCCACACTATACTGTGAAGGGGACAGTCATATATTGTCAGACTGCATTATATCATCCACTCAAACAGCTGGTGTAATTCTCTCATGGCTATGCCCAGCTAATCTGCCAGAAAAAAGCAAGTGACCCTGAAATTGGATTGTGGTTACAAATACTGCACCCATAACAACAAATCATTAGCAGTAAGGATGTCAGTACCTTATGATGTTATGACTTTATTTACTGGCTACAAAGAGCCAGATCACCTCCTACCCTTGTGGATAGTACAGACAGAGGCTGACTGATTGTGAATAGTCTTCTCCAGCATTCTGTATTACTTGCCGCCAAAAGGTGAAAGGCAGAAGATAAAGTTTTTGCCCTGGTTTCAGTATATTTAATTATGTGTGTTATCAAAATAGCTCACTGTTAATGAAACATTCAGAAAGTAATTATTAGATGTACATCTAAAACTAATGAAATTTTGGTGGCAACGTAATTCAAGATGGTCTCTACAGTTATATACATTCATGTCATTTTTTTAAGTCTTGTTTTGAGTGATTATTTTTCTGCTTCTTTCTGTGTCATAATCAATGTTTACCCATTCTTCGTAACACATTTTAAATCATTAAACTACAGCAAAATTATTTGCCAGCCCCAGTTGTTGCATTTACCTTCAGCAGAAATCACTTCAGCTCATTATTCAGCATTGAATAAAGATTTCATGACAGCTGTTTCTGTCAAATCTAATCTAATGTTTCTGGTATTTTCACTCTCCCATCCTTGCAGTTTATTATATTTCTGTTGCAACACAGTTCAGCAGTAAGAAGAATATAAATAGCCTCTTTCCTGTAAATGTAAATATTTCTTTAATAAGAATCTCTGCCCCACCATCTGCTGCCTTATGGATCTGTTTCTCCAGTGCTATTGTCGACACATAAGACAAGCGCAAAGAAAGGGGAGAATGAGTACAGAAGTGGAAAGAGGGAATTAGGCAGGAGATTGGTTTGAGGGATGAGCAGTTAAACAGTCTGGTCTCGCCTATCAACTCCTCCACTTATGGTGCGCTTTCAGAGAGTGCTCTGTTTGGTGAACTAAGACTTTGAAAAGCTTTACGGAACAACATCACTTTGTTGTATTTTCATCATTTCCACTTGTCTACTTTTTCCTGATTTGCCTTTCAAGGTGATTCAGTTGTCTTCTTAAGATTTAGGAAAAACATTTTACTTTACCGATTGTCAGGTTGGGTCTTTAAGTCCTTTCAATCAAAAGCATGGAAGGAAATGGTGTGATTGTGTTTTGCAAACTGTATACTACCCACTGTGAGAGAACCGTGTGTTGCAGTGGAGTGTAAACCTATGCATCATTTCCACCAGCTGTTTGTGATTTGATTTTTCTCTAACTTAGGTAAAGGACCCGAGACGCTGTTCGCGGGGCAGAAGCTGAATGACAACGAGTGGCACATGGTGAAAGTGGTGCGAAGAGGCAAGAATCTGCAGCTGTCTGTGGATAATGTCACAGTGGAAGGTGGGTTTTGAGACGTTTGCTTCGTTATAATCAGGGGCAGACGATGGTAATAATGGCTGTTTGGGCTAACATAAAAAATGCTATTAAATTTTTTTCACAGTGGAAACACTACATGTTGGGCGACTGTGGTGTGGTGGTAGGGTGGCTGACTTGGGACCAGAAAATCACAAATGCAACTCCCTGCCATTCCCACATGCCGTAGTGTCCTTGAGCAAGACCCCTAACCCCCAACTGCTCCCCCGGTGCCTAATCAGCTGCCCACTGATCCACTTGGGTGCTTCTCAGGTGTGATGGGTCAAAAGCAGAGCACAAATTTCATCATTGTGTGGGAACATGGATTGATGACAAAGTACATTTACATGTGAAATTCAAGAAATACACTTAAAAAATAACTGAAACCACAATGACACTAACAACAAAAGTAGCAGTAAGGCTTCACACAAAGTCAGAAAATGTTCCATGCTGGACTGCATTGTAGTATGTTCTTTATGTGTCATTATTGCAACAGACTGCTCTGCAATACATTACACCAAACTTCTTGACGCCATCATTATGTCAGTACAAAGTAATAACATAAAATACTAGGAAGCTAAATAAAATGTGATGTGTCTGTTAGAAGTATACACATTATTTGAAGAGATGCAGGGATGCAAAAAAGTTGATTCCTAACTTTTAATGTCTGTTGTTTTTGAGAAAGAGTAAACTACTCATCTGATGTGTTCAGTCTGTCCTGACCCAGTTTATATCGGAGAAATACCTTATCCTCTTCAGTGTAGTGAACCTTTCTAACTCTGCCAATCTCATGGGGGTTTATGTTGGTTTATGTTAATGTCAAGGTTAAAAAAATGGTTTCCATTCATAATTCTCAGTCAAAACCCCGCTGTGGCTACAACCCCAATTTCAATGAGTTGGAACTTTGTGTAAAACATAAATAAAAAACGAATATGATGATTTGCAAATCCTTTTTAACATATATTTATTGAATACAAAAAACATGATGTTTATTGTTCAAACAGATAAACTTTATTGGCTTACTCAACTCCAGGTAGCCTGATATATTAAGCAGCCTTGGTACCATTGGCATTTCAACGCTCAGCACACACATACATTTGCATAGTAACTCTGACTTTGTTTGGTTGTGTAAACACCAAACTAGACAAAAGGTTTCTAGCAAAACTGTAAAGGTTTGCTGTTCCTTAATATATAATTTTTCACACTATATGTAGTCTTTTATAGTTGTTATATAAGCCTGAAGCAAAATAAAGCAGGACCGTGTTTGGCTAACCAATAATCATTGGTCTAACCTGGACTAAGGCTATTGTCTTTTTTGTCATAATGATCTATGATTGTTTAGTAAGTACTAACTACTGATATTTATTTGATTAGTTGACTGTACTATTCTCTTAACTCAGCAAATTCTGTTGCATGTCACCACTAGGTCGCCTTTCAATTTTTCTCTGCAAGAATGAAAAGTGCTTTGCTGTTAGCCCATCCTTTTGCTGAAATGCTGGACTGAAGTAACACTAACATTTCCACTTTCACTTCTAAGTAAGGTTGGGCGGTATTGATCATTTTTCATTTTTATATAATTTTATACCTTTAGGAAATACAGTGGTATTATATGGTATTACCAGGGCAGGACTGTGGGAGGGGTGGAGTGGGTTAGTCTGTGGCATGTTGCAGGTCAATAAAACATACTTATCATTCACTGAAGATGTGCAGATTTGTAAAGCAATAAAGACTGAGAGAAACAGCTGCTTGTGAGCATTTCCATGCAAATAGCTTGACATTCTAGAGCCAAAGAAACGAGTGCAAAACAAACAAAAAAAACTCTGCTTCTCTAATGTGTTGCTGTCACTCAATCGGAGAGCAGCAGGAGAGGTGTCACAGAATGGCTTTTGTCCCTTATTATGTCAAACAATTAAAAATACGTCTAAGTAGGTCTTTTGTAATTTTCAAAATATTCTGACTCTTACCACGGTGGTATCCACACTGCTGCATACTTTTAGCCTGTCTATATGGGGCGTCTTCATAAAGAGCCTAAAATGTTTCTGTCCCTGTTTTCATAGCAGCCTTGTGTAAATTTGGTGCATCACCTAATGTGATGAATATATTGTCAGATTTTTTAAACACAGTCACCATAAATTTTTATTACCACTGTATAGGAAAATCACAATTTACCATCCAAGCCTACTCCTAAGACATTAGCAAAAGTGGACAAGAGAGTAAATAATTTACTGTATTTGTGGTAATGTTTGCCATTGCTACATGTCTCTGTTTGCACGACACATCACAATACATCCTGAGTTTCATTAGCAAAAGTCTATGACTTTTTGCACTGAGCAAATTAGCCCAAATAAGTGGGTCAAACACATTTCAATCACTAAAGATCATATACAAATGAAACCACGTGCTGCTGTGTTTGGCCTTTTAACAAATTACTTGTATAAAATGATTTTTGTGGTTTTTTAGGCTTTTTGAGGCAGATGCTTTCTTAGATTTCAACAAAACATGAAGCAATTCATGTAAACACTGGTTTCCAGTAATTTTCTTTTATTTATTGTTAATGTGAGATGGTGGTGGTGTTGGTTAGGGGGTTCTTAGCCCCAGTAGTGCCTAATTAATGCTAGCCATCCTTAGTTATAATGTTGAGAAACTGATATTTGAGAGTAATAATAACAGATCCAAAAACATGATATTTAGTAAATGTCAGAACGCTGCTAATGTTAGAATAATTTGTTCCATTACACTTCAGTGAATAAATATTAATACCCTTCTGCAACCACAACCTTTCATGCATCCCACGCTGACTCATATTATGTCTCATTTTTAAAAAGCAGCTAATGACATACAAGCAAGCTGCAATCCCATCTATTCCATACAGACTCATGAACAGCCGAAAGTCTAAATTAAATGCATTTCAGACTGAGCACATCTTTTTTTTTCCAATGCACATATCACCCTGCAAGTTAGCAGCTGTGAAACGAGTGCAGAGAAAGAAAAGTTCTGCCAATGGCAGGAGCAGGATGAAAGGTCAAAGAGACAAGCTGGAGTCACATGCACTCACGTTATTGTGGCTTCAGGCAAAAGAATGGCAGGGCCGAAAACACAAGAAAGAGGTGAGAAAAAGATGTGAGTTAGATGAAGGAGAATATGTGGGCATGCTGAGGCCAGAAGCAAGAAATGACCCTGTGAAGTCCCAACTGGTTTCATGTGGAAAAAAAAAACCCTTAGGGGTCTTTCCTGGGCTGACCGGGCTTTATCATGGAGGGCACTATTAAACAAAATTTTACCAAGTTAATACAGCCACATCACTTCTTGAATACAATTGATTTAGTAGCGTGTAAAGCCATTGAAAGTAATTTTCTAGCATTATGTTCATTTAATTTGTTTAACAGCAGGTCAAAAAAAACCCCGTATCATTCACTGAAGGTGGGCAGATTTGCACACTGGTAAATGTGTTATAAATTGGTTTTATTGACCATAGAGTTTCTATGATTATGTTGAGATTTTCAGATAAGGACACAATTAAACTAGCATCTCAATAAATTAAATCCTAGTTTTAGGATTTCTCACAAGTCTAAATGCAGAACAATGCAAATTACTGCAATAACAATACATAATCTGTATCATTTTCTGTTCCAGGCCAGATGACTGGTGCCCATACACGTCTAGAGTTTCACAACATCGAGACAGGCATCATGACGGAGCGCCGCTTCATATCTGTGGTTCCCTCAAACTTCATTGGTCATCTGCAGGGCCTGACCTTTAACAGCGTGCCGTACCTCGACCAGTGCAAGAACGGGGACATCTCTTACTGCGAGCTGAATGCCCGCTTCGGCATGCGTCACATCATAGCCGATCCGGTGACATTTCGAACAAAAGGCAGCTACTTAGCATTAGCCACGTTACAGGCTTATGCCTCGATGCACCTCTTCTTTCAGTTTAAAACCACCACACCTGATGGCCTGATGCTCTTCAACTCTGGAGATGGGAGCGACTTCATAGTTGTGGAACTGGTGAAGGGGTGAGTTTCTGTTTCTGTTCAGGTGGTATTTTTCTTTCTTAGCTCAGTCAAGCTAAAAAAAATGTTTACCTTCATGAGTGATGTTTCACTTTACTTATTTTTGCTTGGTGTAAATCTTTTCAATAAACAAAAGCTGACAGATCAGCGAAGGACAGCTTAGAGCAGGGCTATTCAACTAAATTGCTCTGGGGGCCGCAGTTACTGCAAGTCAACAGCTCAGGGGCTGAACATCCAGCAATTAAAGTTATCATGTAAATAAACCAAGAATTACAAAGATCTGTTACCTTTGAAATAGTTTATTTTGATGTATTTAATCATGAATACAGACATACAGAACCCTATAAACGTAGTGATAATTAAACAATATCAAAAACAAAAAAAAACATTATGCCTCTTATTTACCACAAATATCATTTTGACATCTCTGAATTGCCAAATTTTTAAACCAATTTTATTTTCACTTTCATAGTTTTATATTCAACTGCTTGTAAATTTAACTATCTGTAGTGTGCATAGAAATAGTTTTTACCAGCTTCTAGACAAGATTCTGACGTTCCTGTAGATACCAAACATGTCTATGATTAATTTAAAAGAACTTATAGTAATTAAAGTACAAACCGAGGGTTTGGGCTTAAGAGATGAATGAAACAGTTGAATAGCCCTGATTTTGAGTTACCAGTTAACATAGCATGCATGGTTTGGTCTGTGGGAGGTAAGCAGAGTACTGAAGAGAAAACTGCACCAATAGAACATGCAACTCCACCCAGAAAGACTGGGAAATGATCCTGCAACCATCACCCTGGGAAGCAACAGCTCTAACCACTGTTCGGCCATGTCGCCTATGAAGATCCAAGTTAAGAGGCATAACTGAATCTAATAGAGTTATGCAAATGTATGAAGAAAAGAAAAGTAGAGGTAGAAAAATACATTTTCAAAGATAAATGGACAAAGAAATATCCATTAATTTGTCCTCATCACACATCTGCATGAGTGCATTCTCCAAGTAAATGTAGTATTATATTCTTTTGTGGCCACTTGACAAATTGATTTACTCTGTCTGAAAACAGAATCATTTGTGCCAAAGTTTAGACAGCTCACCGAAGGCAGAGTGCTACTTTCACACTTAACAGTTTGGCCATTTGGAAAATTTACTTTAATTATTTTCCTGTTACAGTGTCTCGTTGTCTTTACGTTTAGTTTGTTTAATAATTATTTTTGTGTGAAAAACAAAGGCATTTATTTTCGTTGAGGCATGAAAAGTACTAAGTCAAGTTTAAATGAAAATGTATTATAAAGATACAGCCCAGATATTTTTTTTGTCAAAGTTAAACTAGGTTAGATTCACAAATACACAATTTTAGTCAAACAGTACCATTTTCTAGGGATGCAAATTGACAACAAATATATTTGTTTACTGCTAGTTTTTTCAAGCCTTGCTCCAAAAATCTGATTCTGAATTTTGAAAATAAAAGATGTAAAACCCCTGCCTTAAATTGAAGTGTGACCCCTACAAATCTCCATTTGGAGGGCCAGATAACCTTAGCCCTTTTCCCTTACCTTACATTTTAACAAAACAAAACTACGATTCCTCCAAAGACACAAATGTGTAAAAATGTAGGAGTAGGGCTAAGGGGTTGGAGGAATAGGTGAGTTTGGATTCAGCCTTAATGTTTCATGCAATCCTTTCAATCAGGTTGAAGTTTGAACTTTGAACTGGTCTCTACAGCACATTCACTTTTCATTTTCAGACATGTATTTTTAGATTTGCATCAGTGTTTGAGAATAATCAACTGTTGAGGTGCCTTATTTGAATCAAAGTTCACCAGTAAAACAGATGGACTCATTTTTGACTCTGGAAAAATCTTCATGTAACTGCCTCTATTTACTATGAATCATTAAAACATAAAAACTCAAGGAGTTTCATATTGTTTACATTACCACAACTATGAATTTAAAGATGACATATCATGCTTTTAGATCCATTTCTTATTTAAATCATTCAGTTGTGGTCTATATAAATGGTAAATGGTAAATGGCCTGAACTTATATAGCGCTTTATAAGTCCTTCCGGACCCCCAAAGCGCTTTAC
>JARVJO010000001.1:2939939-2950167 GCA_031762555.1 Cynodonichthys magdalenae
GTAGGCAAGGCGAGTGAAGTGTCTTGCCTAAGGACACAACGACTGAGACAGCTGGAATGCGGAATCGAACCGGTGACCTTCCAGTTCCAGGATGACTCCCCTAACCACTCTGCCACAGCTGGTAGAGGTGCATTCAACTTTGAATCAGATTCAGAAGAATCACTGATCCTCTTGACACAGCACCACACAGAGGTGAAAAATGTAAGCACACTGAATTGTTTACACAACACAAACGTGAATGAAACAATCAGATTCATTCAGCATAACCAGTCTGTGTGAATTAACATTTATGGTGGGGGAGCTATCATTAGCATGTTTCTCTAAGCTAACAGCTAATGTTGAGCTGTAATCAAACATATTCAAGCACCATCCCCATTATTTAACAGACAGAAAGTAAGAGGAGAGGAGGCAGAATTAAAACGCGTGTAGTTTGTTTATTTTCTCTTTTTATACTTGTTTAATGTATGTAGCATATTAGCATGCTTGTCTGAGCTAACGGCTATTGTTGCTAGTTGCTACATGTAAACAAACAAACACAGGGGCTTCCTGTCGACCCTTCTCATTAAACAGACAAAAAGAGATGGAAGATAAATTATTGTTTATATTATTTCTAGTTTTCATTGATTCAAGATTTACAAACAGCAGGTTTCACTCCAGACAGTGAGGGGCAGTGGTGGGCTTCATTGTTGGCGAGCTCACCTGTACTGAGAACTGAACGAATCAGTGAATGAAGTGATTTGATTCAGTTCGTTCACTCAAATGATCAGTTCATTTGTATGAATCACTCGTGAAGGAAACAACACTACTCCCCAGTTCAAACAGTGAAAGTCAATAGATCAGCAGAACAACGTACGAAAACGTAAACGTCAATGCAAACTAGACAGCACTGAATTTTCTGGATATTACCTGTATCCAAGGACACAATGACTGAGACGGCTGGAACGGGGGATCAAACCGGCAACCTACCCATTGCAGGATGACTCCTTTAACCACTCCGCCACAGGCTCCCAACATAACTTAACATGAATTACATTTGCGCTCTGAGTTTAAGTGTGCCAAGTGCCACATTCTGGCAGTTCAGACCTCTAGTCTCTACTTAGGCTGACAATGTGGCACTTTTGTATGAGTTTTTTGCACTGTACTTCATTGCCTTTAGTTTCTTCATCATTTGAGTTCTTTGATTAGCTTTGGTGCTCTGTGGTACTTTTAATATCTCGGTGCTCATGCCTCATGTACAACCAAGCCAGCATACCTATCTGACGCAGACAGCCATGTGCACCAGCACAGCTTTTTCCTCATTATGACTCAGAGCAATCTGCTGAGCTGGGAGAATCCAGACAGCAATTATCTAAGTCAGAGAGTCAGCAAGCAGCACTGCACCGGAGAAGGGGCTATTAGACAGACACAACACGTTGTTCCCAGAGTTGGATAGTTCTCGTCAGACTACTCTGTGTTTCGGAGGCTATGAAAGAGAAAAGAGAAAGCACTAACAGGGCCAATTTAATATGTTACAAACAAAAGTACTGGTGTGTGGGTGGAAACAAGAAGGAGGAATCCAAAGACGCTGATGTGATGGATTGCTGTGCCAAGAGAAATGGCAAGCTGGAAGCAGAAATGATGCAACTCAGTGCCACATCTATAGATAAGTTCTATTTTTTATATACATTAAGGAAAGAAATGCCAATCCTTTTTTTCTAGGCAACACAATTTCCGTTCCAGGAAATGGTGACATGTAACATTTAATGAGAGCAGAAGGCGGTGGGGAGAGTGGGGGCAAATACACACTTGAGTAACTCTGTCATTGTTTAACAGCCCCGACAGGGTTATTTAAAGCTGACTTTTACATGCACCACTCTTCCAAGGAAGTTTATTTGCATTTGAGTTGTGCTGGATTTCACATCTTTAACGGTGAACGTGCTGGGGTTTGAGAAAGACTCTATTTTTAGATAAGTTGCATAGAATACAATGTTTCTGAATTGATTTTCAAATGTCAAAACAATTATTTTGTTATTGCTAATTTGTGCTGCCACTTTAAATGCCCAATTATTCTCACAGTACGTATATGTAAACAAGTATGTTTGTTTCAGACATTGTCAAAATGTTGATTCCCACATGTTGCCCATGTGTTTGGCGTGGTTGTCAGGCAGTACATCACTAGAGGGCAGTGCAGAGTTCAGAGCTCACTGCTCAGCTTGTGTACTCGCTGATACTGAGTACCAATACTGAGAATATACAGTTAAAACCTAAACATTACATAATGACTTTAAAACACTTTTTTTAAAGTAAGGTGGCTCCCTAGACCTGCAGTCCCTGAGACTGTATCCAATCAAAAATACAGCATGATATATACTGTTGCAAAACTTTCTTTCAACTTGTTTAATCTACATAAACATGAAGTTAACAAACATTTTCTTGAAATGTAAACTGTAGCACATTGAATGGACAGTTGATATCAGGTCCAGGTATTGGGGCACTTTGTGTCACAGTAAGAATATTTGTAAAAATGGGATTAGTATAATATTGAGACACCACTACATCTGAGTTAAGTCAGTTTAAGACTGCAGCAAACATGGCAACAGTGGTGAAGGAGATTATGATCATTTACATTCTTAGTAAAAGAGACATAAAAAGAGGCAAATGCGGACAGGGAATGTTTCTCCCTAGGTACACCAACAACACATTCACACAGCCTATATTCACAAAGTTTCACCATTTTGGTTGTCTTCTTCTTTTTAATCTATCCTTTCGCTGGTCACACGAGAGCTAAATTGCATAAATTGCCCTAGCAATTTCTGTTGGGACTGCTTTCTTCACTGCATTTTGGTATGCTTTTGCAATCTCTCTGACAGTGTACTATATTGTTTGTGAAATAAACACAAAAGACTCTGTCCTTACTGTATATGTTTGCATATTTAAAGTGCAACACCCACCATAACAGTTCGAGGTGCCCATACGTAATCACTGTAGTAGAATAAAATGGCAATGTATTTTTTTTTTAATCTGGGCCAGGCAGGTTTAATAATAAAAAAGATAAACTAACCACCCAGTCACAGAAACACCAGAGCAACCCGACAAAGAATGTCAATGGCAGATAACGTCAGAAAAGTTGCTACAGGCAGGACATATTCATGACGGAGGACTAAAGGGGCCAGGATGATTTAGGTGGAGAAAGTTCCAGGTATTTAGAAGATATCTGCTGTGCAGATGCTGGAGAAATAACCTGGAGAAATAATTAATCTGCTGTAATAAGCCTCCTTGAGAGGGGTAATGGTAAGGGAAATGCTGGAGTACATAAAATAGTTGCTATGTGATGCCATTAATCCAGGCGGCCCGGGTCAATAATGGCAAAAACAAAATTAATTCCTCATAAACAATGTAAATTGCTTATTAACATGTATTTTTATATTTTTTATTCTGTGTGTTCTTCAACTATTTTGACAAAATGAGATGGAATTTGAAATGAGTTTGAGTGGCTCATTCACAACTTTTACTTACACTATATTGCCAAAAGTAATGGCTCACTTACCTTGACTCACATATGAGCCTAAGTGACATCCTACTCCTGATATGACGTTGGTCCACCCTTTGCAGCTAGAACAGCTTCAACTCTTCTGGAAGGTTGTCCACAAGGTTTAGGAGTGTGTTTATGGGGATTTTTGACCATTCTTCCAAAAGCACATTTGTGAGGTCACATACTGATGCTGGACGAGAAGCCCTGGCTCCCAGCCTCTGCTCTAATTCATCCCAAAGGTGTTCTATCAGGTTGAGGTCAGGACTCTGTGCAGACCAGTCAAGTTTATCTACAGCAGACTCCATTCATGTCTTTATGGACCTTGCTTTGCGCACTGGTGCACAGTCATTTGGATGGGCGAGCAAATACTTTTGGCAATATAGTGTCTTTACATCTATAAGGCGGTACAGATCAAGCGCCCTGTGTTTGTCAGTAGATTTATCATATTAATATATACTCCCCTGTCAGCAATAATCTGTACTATCAGCTTCTCCAAATACAGTCTCATTGGAGCAATAAATATGATGCCCTATGGATACTTTCTGCTAGTTTTTGTGCATTGAAACAAACAATAGATCTAACTTGAGCTCATAAAATGAAGGAATAGCATTCAGCAAAATTTTTGTCTAACAGAGAGGATATTCTGGAGCAGACAGAGCAGACCAAAACTGAACACAGAAAACTGAGGAGAAATGAAATTTAGACTTTTTAGTCAAAAAGATTGATAGAACCTTTTTTAACCAAATCTGTGGCGACTATATGTACTACTGTGCTAGCTCTGTGCAAATATAGAGCTGCGATCATGAAGCATCTGTGAATATGCACCTTGCTTAAGGCCCCCTAGTTAAGATGCATAGTTCACTGTTTAGATTGTTTTTTACTTTATGTTTAGAATTCTATTTCTCTTCAGTAGACGAGTAGGGGCATCATTACCTGTACCCAAGAGCAGCCATTTTCCATTGCTGCAGCTGTTTATGGCTTTCAACGTCTTGCATGACAAAAACTCTGCCAAGGTCTAAAATATATATGAGGGGGTGCGGGACAGTACACCATTTCAGGACCTTCTATTATGACTGTGAATCAGAGCATTCTCCTCAGTGCTGAATAATTCATGCAAGGAAAGTATCTGCTAAGTCAGATATTTTTTTTTCTATGTGATGCAGGAAATGAACAAAAGCAGTCAGCACTCGTTTTAGAGCAGCCCTGGGAACAAAAACGCCACTCTGATCGGTTTTGAGTGAGGGCACAGAAAAATACCATCTTTAATCTTCACAGGTAAAATATATACCATTAAAGACGATGTGTCCTTGAATGGAATCCATTTCCAAAGTATCATTAGGATTCAAAAGAAGGGGTTTGATCATTTTACAAAACCCTGCCAAATTTGCATTGCATCGAGAGGAGAAAGTAGCAAGTGAGGATGAGGTAGGGAAGCAAAGGGCTGTTCCGGTCGCCCCCTTTTGTTTTATTCATTCCGGATGCTCTCAGTGTCCCATTATTCACACAGCTGCCCGAGAGCTCTTACTCATTCAAACCTTTGCTGAAGCCCTGTGTCAGCATCAGAAAGACGGACAGATAGGAAAAAGAAAAAGAAGGTAAGAGGAAGACTGGGCAATCGACAATTCAGAGGTGAGACAAAACACTCATCCAGCCCCCCCCCCTCTTTTTTCCGGATGTCTGCAGATGGTTTTGCTATCCAAACCTCCATTAGCCTCCATGAATAATGAAAGAGAATAATGAGTGTGTTTGCATTGAGCTATCCCCCGCACACTCACTTTACTTCCTGGACCTTAACTCCTGTGACCAAGTGGGTGGGTTTGTAGGCAGACAAGGCTGAGAAATTAGGAAACTTTGAAAAGAGAAAATTAGTGTTCTTTGTGCAACTGCTTGCTGTATTTATCTTGCAGCAAGATGGATTTGAGTCAAGGGAGTCAACTTCTTATCTGTTTAAATGGAGGGGTGGCTTGAAGCAGAAAAACAAGGTTTAGATTAGTTAAATAAGTTGGAGATTGAATTTGCTTTCATTACACTTTCAACTGCCTAGAGGTAATTTTTCACTAAAACTCTTAGTTATATTTCTGTGAGTATAAATTTAAAACTTTTAAATCACTTTAGCATGGTACATTTTGATTTGTGCAGCACTTTTTTTTATTTTAATGGCAAACAACTTGATGTAATGCAATCCTACACCTATGCCTTTATCAGATTAAATGATGTCTTTTTTCATGTTCCCCAAACCTGATAATGTATTTATTTTTATTGTGTAGCCTATCACCAGCCAATTCACTTCTGTCTTCCTTTTCTGGATCATGAGGAGCAAGTACCCATTTTCAGTAGTCGAGCACCCACAATTAAATAACTCATACATGCATGAGAATTCAATCAAGGACCTTTTTTCAGCAAGGCAAGCATGTTAACAAAATGTTGTGCTGTGGAGCTCCCTAACCAAACAACCATTCATAAAAGACAAGGTACAACTTAAATAAATAACCAGTCCATCAAAATCTATCACAAAAAGTCGTTTTAATGAACACAAACCAAGACTGAGATGCCTTCTGGTAGATTCTTTCTGATTTTGGATAGCATTGTAGATTGAAATCAACACATCTGTGTTGCAACTCTGCCAAGAAAATGTTTTACCAGCACAGGAAATATAACAAAAAATAAACTTTGTTACTTGGTCTGATGTAGTGAAGGCAGATGTCTGCTTGACCAGTCAATGGCAGGATTTAGAATGGGAGCTATCCAACACGTGTTATGCGTAGTGGTTCACTCCAACCCCACTGGGTTACACTTCATGCTTCATGCCTTGTGCGCTGCACTTCTGGCTTCATGGCCTGCTCCATTGATGAGTGAGGAAACTACCATAGGCAGCTTCAAGAGTGGCTTAACTTTGCAGCTATATTGCTCAACCAGTTTTATAGAGAGACTGGGAAAAGAAACAAGCACATCTAAAACCAAATTCAAAATGACCTATTAAGCTGACATCCAATCGCTGATTCGTGAAACGCCTGAAGATAATTCATGAATAGAATACAAAGTTGAGACATTCACTGTCTGTCTTTTGACATTTTTGTAGTGTAAACCCTGAACTTGCCTGGGTTCTGCATATTTGCATTTGGCTTTATGGGCCAATTCTGGAACCCAGAGATCTAGAGTACCATTTGTGCCGGCCTGTATAGGCCAATTTGACATTAGTTACCATTAGTTTACTGTCCTCTGTCGTCTTGCTCCTTGTCTTCAGCATCATACTGCTGAATAGTACAATTTTCCATACCTTTCTGCTGTATTTCATCTGGCAATAGCCAGTCTTCTGATGACTGTTTTCTCTTGGTCTGCTTTAGCTGTTCTTGAATTATAGAGAATGCAAAGAAGCCAGGGTAGACCAGGCCAAGGCTGACTGTGACCATGCCCTAAAATGCAAAAA
Organism: Cynodonichthys magdalenae; assembly: GCA_031762555.1. Taxonomy (NCBI): domain Eukaryota; kingdom Metazoa; phylum Chordata; class Actinopteri; order Cyprinodontiformes; family Rivulidae; genus Cynodonichthys; species Cynodonichthys magdalenae. The sequence goes on from JARVJO010000001.1 coordinate 2,946,878, forward strand.
GGCCACGTATTGCTGTAAGAACACTGGAAACAGCTCAGAACTCTGCTTGTATAAGTGATCACCAAAGACTGAAAAGGAAGGAAAGAGATGATAGGTAAATCAGAAAAAGTACATGTAACATGCTACACTAACTAGGAAAGGTAACGTGGTAGGAGTAAAAACCAGAGATGTCAAGGGAACCACAAAAAGAACAATGATGCTGTGAAAACAATGGTTTAATCGTGCTTTCACTGCAGCTCCTCCCATTCAGTGACAGCAGAAAGAGATGTGAGGATGCAACATGAATTTGTCAGCCACAGCCCTTCCTTGTCGCATCACTTTGAAGGGATGTCAATTACTCCTGACTTCTTTTCCGGCTGTATCACCTGTCAAAGAGCTTCAGGTGGATTGTTTCACGTCGTCAAGTCGTTTCTAAAATTATGCTGTTGTTCTTCTTTTATTCTGACATAACGCATGTAGAAATATGATATGAAAGTTGATCTGTGTTGTCAGCTTATATTGTTATGAAGTTTTTTGTATATTTAGAATGTTCAACTATTACAGACAGAAAGCACTTCATTCTATTCTAAAGTTTGACATAACTGAACATACTAATCTGATCTGGATTTTACTAGGTTCTATTAATATTATAATATAACCATGTAAAAAAACAACATAATCCATTACAAAATAGAAGACGAAATGCAAAAAAACAGTTGTATGTGGAAGTCCAACACTGATTACGTAGCTTGTAAAACTTCTTTTAGCAGAATTAACTCTTAGTACCTGTCAGTCTTCATCAATGGTTGTGGAGAAATGTTGACTCATCTTTACATTGTTGTTTTTGTTCATTGAAGTATAATGCCATTCATGCTGTTTTTCTCAAGGTCCCTCTGCAGCATTTCAATAGGCCAAGACCTAGCATTTGACTGAACTATTTCACCATTTTTTTGTGTGTTTCAGCCATTTTGTTGTACATGGTGAGTCAAAAGTCACTGGACATTTTTTTTTTTTTCAGACAGGAAGATAAGGGAAAATCTTGCCCGTGATCCAGTATGGCAGCTTTCAATATGGTGGCCATGTTCAGGCCAAAGCTTAAAAGATAGGCTCCCTCACCCATTACTTTCTGAGGTATACAGAAAGTAATTTATGTCACTTTTGCTTTTCTCTCTAAAAAAGGGGTGTTTCCTGTGCCTTTTGACTCAATTTGTAGATTGCCTTATGGGTTTGGAACCATTATCCTGTTTCAAGACTCAGTTTTGGCAAAGCTTTACCTGTCAGACAGATGGCCTCACTTTTGACGTTAGAGTACTTTGGCATATAGAGGAGTTCACAGTCGACTTCATGACTGCAAAAAGTCCAAATCATCACCTCTGCACCAGAGTTCTTGGCTGATGGTATGAGTTGTTTGTGCTGCTGACATGTTTGGATTTTTGCCAAATATGGAGTTGTTCATTATGGCCTCGTTTGGTCTTGTCTTAGTCTTGTGGGTTATTCAAATGAAATTTTAAATTCTGCTGCCTTATTGCTTTTAGAGAGAAAGAGTACTGGCAAGCCTTCCCAGTAAAGCTATACTTGGGTCTTTTCTAATTGTTCTTTCATAAGTTTTAACCTGCCAACTGTCTTTGGGACATAATGTTTTTGCCCACAATATAACAAGAAGTTTCCAGCAAGGTTCAAGCTGTTAGTAAAAAGTGATGTCTTGCTTAAAAGTTGTTTTGTGAGTGGATAAATGAAGAAGGTACAACATGACAATAACTGTGTTTTGGTAGTTTTTTATCACAAGCTTTTAATGCTTCAGAGCTTAACTTGAGCTCATGATGGCATGAACCTGAACACCCCATTCTAATATCAGCCAGATGGTCCATACGATGACCACTCTATTGTACATCAGTCAGATCTCATCAGTAGCTCTCACCTCACTCAGCACTTCTGCCTTGGCACCCTGTGGTTATAATGATGGTGATCATGATTATGCATTGTTGGATGTCAAACACTGTGTTCAATTGGTCATTTCTCAAGCCCAGTGCAGCCCTGCATTTCATGCTTGGCCACGCGTGTTCTCCCCCTTCAATTCATTGTCTTTCCTTTCTTCCTTCAGTTATTCATTTGGTCGCTGGGGACATGGAAGGATAGAAGAAAGGATGGTAAATTGTGACAGTCAGCACTGTCATTATTGTGCTTTATCTTTCTTCGGACTTCCTAGTCAGACTGCTTCGCCTCAGGTCTCTCAACTCATTTTTTTCACTTTTTTTCCCCTCTTCTATACATGATAAATTTATAGATGGTATATAGGAAAGTTATTAGTTTTTGTGCTTGGAAAAACAATATTTAAGTGTCAGGTTTCAACTTGAGAACTGTTATTTAATTTTTGGTTGTTTATGTTTGAAAATGTCTCAGAGCCAATAAAGGATGAAGAAATCACTACATGACTGCAACTAATATGGTTACTTATTGCATTACTCTGCAGTTGGGAGTGCTTTTATAACCCAAGTCTGATAATGCCTTACTTGCAACAGGATTATGCCTAAATGACGAATCAATACGACTAATCCGCAGACAAGAAAAATGTTTGAGAATAAAACTGTTTTCTGTGTATTGACGTTTTGGTATAAAAAAAGAGGTAAAGTTCTTTGTTTCGCAATATTCTCTAAAGTCAGTTCCAGAGAAAATAGCTCCAAATTCCTTTACTAACACAATCTTGTATTTTGACCAAACCATGTCAACATATTTTATTAAGACCTTAGGAAATTGTGTCAACTTGCAGGAAAAAAAAGTTTTTTTAGAGCATTCTTTCTTTAAAAATGGGTTTGTTTCTTTATCTTGAAGTGTTGCTTCCACAGGAAGACTCTGGGGTATAAAACAGCTTACACACACCTGCTGTATATACTGTATGGCTCTAAAATATAACAAAAACAAACTGTATTCCTCAAAGCTATAATTCGTAATGTGTTTGTTTATGTATCCCACTGGACTTTTAAAAAAATGTATACAGGACCTCAGTCAGAGACAAAAGGGACATATTCTCAGTTTCTCCTGCATTAGAGGAGTTTGGAGTTGTAGGGAAGCGTGACGGTGCAAGAACAGATATCTAACCTTCATTTGATCACTTTCATTTTTATTTTTTTGTTGTTCTTTCTGTCTGCTGTTTCCCCCACTTCTGTGTCTCTCCCCCACTGTCCACAAGTGAAAAGTCCTTGGGTTTGTAGTGTTGGATCTTCAAAGATAGAGCCACACTAGAAGGAGCTCCTTCTATTTGATTGCAGAGGGGTCATTGATGATTGCTGCAGACTTGAGTTCCTCAAAGAAAT
>JARVJO010000001.1:2952718-2967194 GCA_031762555.1 Cynodonichthys magdalenae
TTTATATATATATATATATATATATATATATATATATATATATATATATATATGTATATATATATGCTTAGGCTTCCTCAAAACCTAAGGTCTACATGTTTGAAACTGAATTCTGCTAAACTCAGAGAAATAGGCTGCTGTGCTGAAGTCTTTCTGAACCACACTTCTGTAGTATTTGCTAGATTGTTGTGGCTGAGTGTGATGGCTGGTTATTACTACCTGCAGTCTTTTTACTTTCCAAAGAATGACCCAGACAGACAGAGGTGGGGAAAGGTTGTAAAGAAGGGAAAGGAACCTGTGGCAAAGATGCGTTTTTTGTGTCACGGTAAATCGAATACCAAGTTTGATGTAAGGAGATGACGTAAGAGTTACGGTGGTCACAAAATAAAACATTTGAGTAAAAAAAAAAAATTATTTCACAAAGTGAAAAGAAAGTCTTAAAATAAAAGCGGGGAGACATTAAGTGTTGCAGGAATTAAATAAGACTGAATCTTTAAACACTTCCTGTGGCAAGGTGGAAATGAAATAAAGCTGCAGAAATTTAAAAAATATTTTAAATGTAGTGCAATGATCAAATTAAACCAGATGAATAGGGCAGTTGGCAGTAGGTATGCACTGCTGGTCCCATGTCAGTATGATGTGGGACCCCTTGTGGCCTTGGTAAGAGTGGTGATTTGTTGTTTTCCTGCCCACAGCTTTTGCAACTAGCCTTCAAGATCCGGTTAATTGAACTGACTTCCAAGGTGATCCCACACGTTTGATTGGGTAATGATCAAGGGACCCGGCACACATTAATCAGTAAACATGATACAATGCAGCATATCATCAATCTATGTCTCACAGTTCCAACACCCCAAACAGTGTTTCTGCTGTTGTGCTAAATGCATCCTATGGTGAAGGTGAACCCCTTCTTCCTGCAGTTGCTTTTCTATAGGACAGTTTCCAATTATTGCGACACTGTGCAGCATGGCGCAGTGTGTTACGGAGTTCAATACCTATGTCCAAACAACAGGCACGATTGTTGTAAGGATTTTGCAATGCTTGGCACATAAGCGACAATCCTCCTGTCTAAGGTAACTGGACTCTGTTTCTGAGAATAAAAACATAGATTCTTTTCTCCACAAGGAGGCAACAACGAGTTCAGCACAGCCTTATTGTGCCATTGCAAGATTAATTTTTGTCTTGAAGATCATTTGTTGCTTATTTAAAGTTTGTACTGGAGACACAGACCACCAAAAATAACAGTACAGTTACTAGACTTTTTTTTTTTCATTTTATGAGAGAAAAATATTCAAATTCAATTCAGTTTATTTACATAGTACTAAGTCAAAACAAACGTCATCTCTAGGCACTGTACACAAAAAACAATAAATCTAAAGAAGCCAGCAGATTGTGTTAAATTTTCACTTCATCACAGTCTCCCATCCTGAGCAGCACATTGGCAACAGTTTTTAGTGCATAAACAACACTTTTCATAATGAGCACTAGTCATATTTAAATTTGTAACGTGTAACCAGGTGTTAAATTTTAAGATAAGTAAAAGTATAATTTTTATGATTTGATTGTTACAAAACAAAGTAAAAGTTACTATAAAAAATACTTAAGTAATTATTTTTAGGATTTGTAACTTTAAGTACTGTAACAAAGTAAATGTACTTAGTTACTATACACCTCTGAAAATGACCTCTAAATTCAATGAAACACACCTATTTAGCCTCTACTATTAAGAACTGCTCATCATACAGGCTGCCTTTTCATCCCACCAATCTAATTTATAGCAATAATGATGGAGCCGATGTAAAGCAGTCACCATCAAGGGGGTTGGCCAAGAACAAGAGGAGATTTGTGAGGGGAAGAGGGAGACAGACGTGATTAGAGATGTAATGGGTAGACGAAAGAGCCAAGGGAAAGTGCCTTCTTGGTTCTTCAGGACATTGGGAGGCAGTGAAATATGAAGCCCCAAAACAAAGTGACAGAGAAAAATGTCTCTGCCCCGTTTTGCGTCTCACACTTATCACTGTGAATCAGTTCTGTGTCGTCAAAATGTCCGGTCGGTGCACGCCACACCTTGTGAACGCTACTTAAAAGGCCAGTGGGGGGCTGAAGAAAAAAACTGAGTGATTACCTCGTCCATGCAATGTTTAATCAGTCACCCACTAAGCTTTAGATAACTTCTGACCCGAGCTTGATGGGAAATTAAAACCATTTCTCTGGCAGTGGAGAATTGAAGAGGCAGTTTCCTGAAGGACATTAGTGTCTTAATTAAATTCTGGGTAATTCTCCATTACGGGGTCAAAATAGTCGGCCTTGTTCAGTCAAAAAAACTAGAAAGTGAATTACTACTATTCATCTGCTTATTAGTTTCCCTGATGCCCTGTGACATCACCAACCTTGACAGAGACCCTATGTCCCCATTAAAGCCACAGCATGTTTTGAACATACCTCAGCGAGGAGGTTACCATTCTTGGCAAGGTCTCTCTTAAAAATGAATTTTTAGAACGTAACTGGACTGATCATGTTAAATAAATGTTTACAAATGGTGTCTATACATTTTCATGCAGCCTTAAGCTTTATTTATACATTTCTCTTTTTTCAACTTTAGGTATGATTTTCATTGTTTTTTTAGTTTAGTGTTTAAACAGCAGTGCTTACAGTATAACTGTATTTGTGTCCTTAGGTCAATAAGCTCTGCATTGCTATCATACACTATATAAAGTAAAAAATAAAGCTGTGTTGTGTGTATTATGTGACATGACTTGAACACAATGCTAGACACCGGTGTGCATGTATGTGTTTGTCAGCATTATGCAGAGCAGATGCAGCCTACGCACATTTCCACACTCATACCTTTAAACACAAATACACAGCTGCATTTAGTCAGGAGCTATAATGGGACACGAATGGGTATCACAAACACACAAAATGCTTACACACGAACAATTGTGAACAAAGTAGGTCATACTTAGAGAAAGCTACATTGATTTCACACAGCTGCCAAGACTAACTACATCTCCATCCACTGTATCCCAACCCTAGTTACTGCAGCTTGGTATGATTGGTATTGGCACATGAAAAATTTACAGATAAAAGCTTTAACTAAAGAGCTGAAAGAACTAGGATATGATGTTCTTCCTTTCAGATATTTAGGCGAAGAAAGCCTAAAAAGGGGCTTGTATTTGCAACCATGTGATCAAATTATTTGTTGTAAATGGCCTAGAGGTTAAAATACAAAATCCACTTTTTTAGCGGTCAAATACATTTTGTTGTGTTCTTGTAGTATATGAGTGCAGAAAAGTTGAATTTAGTCCAGGTTCTGTGTAGATCCTAAAATACTATTATGGTCAATTTTTTTAACCCATTCAGTTTTCTATATTTTCTATGAAATTTTCTGAGCTATTATGTCAAATTATTTACAACGGAACTTCTAAATAAGGTCTGGACTTACCAACTACAATTTAGTCGTCTTTATTCTCCTCTGGCTCTGGGTCAGACTCTGGCTCCAACTTGTAAGGCTGGGTGGACAAGTCTTTCCTTGTTGGCATCTATTATTTTATAAATAAAATGTTTATGTGCCGCAATATAGTTGTAAACCCCCCTATCAAGCTACAATGAACTGCTCTGGGAGCTGGAGGGGGCGGGGTGTGAAGTGGCTTGTTTGGATTTAAAGAGATAACGAAGCTTCCCGCTTCTCCTCCGTTTGTCTTCTGAATGAGGAGGTCAGAACACGTCAGTAAGAACATCGGGTGCTTTCTGAAATGTTTGTTGTAGTTTTCATAGCAGCCTTGTGGAAATTTTGCACTTCACCTGACATGACTCATAATTTTTGTATATCACCATATTTTGATACCGCAGTATAACAAGATACCTTGATACCCCCTCAGCCTAGTCCATAGTTTAAACTTGGAGACATGAAATGCTTTTGAGGCACCATTGGGCGATGTGCACAGGAATGGATACAAATATTGTAGCTCTAATCTCACTTACAGATTTAGGCAATGGTAATTTCATCAGTTACAAATTAAGTCTAGAAAAAAACAGGAAAAACATCACAGTCTTGGAAACCTAGGTTCTGGCATATATCATTCCCTAGAGAAATGTGTATGAATGAATTCTATGTATCAAGTGACATGGTGGGCATGAAGGCCTCTCTAAATCCATTGTGATCCATTGATTAATGTCTGTCCACTATAGAGCTGAGTTTGATTGATACCATGTGCTGAGGAGAAGCCACACACCCCATGGTAAAAGTATTTGATTGATATTAAAGTCAGATAGTACACAGTTATTAATTGAAATGTGGCTGTCTGGCCTAAAGTGACACTGTCATTAGAGCAGCGCAGCTACTGGCCTGTCCAATCTCAATGGCTAAATTTATTTTGAGCCAGAAAAGGAGAGAAAGCCATAGCATGCTGGTAGAGAGTATGAAACACTGAGGTTAAACTGTGTTAGATCCGAGCGCTAATTAAATGGTGCAAATCATTTTAGCAGGCTTTATGAGGAAGCCATTGTTTCCATTATCGTAAATTACTTGATTGAGTGATTAGTTAACACAGTCTCCACAGTGTTTGGATATATTGTAGCTGAACATAATTGGGTTTAAACTTGATGGGGACTTTTCTCCTTTCTTCTTGTGTTTGACTGTTGTTAGAGACAAATCTGCCACAAACACTTGTAAAACATTTCTGTTTCTATTTGTATGCCCCCCACTGTAACTTGTTCGCCTTCTGGATTACAGTACCTGCTGTGATACATAATGCCATGAATGTGGGGTGAAGGGAACATCTTCTGCACACACTGAGAGATGACAGTGGCATGGTGAGCAAATGGGCTGGAAAATTCAGGGTAGTTGTGTGCCATGATGATCCCCATTTCTTGTAAAACAAGATGGACTGTGCAGTGGCCAACAAATAAAGAGGGAAGAGAGGGGAATTTTCTCCAGAATAATGGAAGGCAGTAAAGAGAACAGCAACACTAATTTAATGGGAGAAACTATTTGAAATTATTCCTTTTTTTAAGATACAAAGAAATAGAAGATGTACTCAAAATAGAACAATGTTAAAAACCATAGTGAGTTTTCACATCAGCTCCTCTAATTCTGCATTCTTAAGCATGCAGTTTTTCTATTATCTGCTAAGTCATTATATATGTAAAATAAAGATTGAGCAATGAAGCAAGACACATTTTTGTGTTGAAGTGCTGATGCAGTTACTGCTGGTCATTCATCTGGTTTCTGTTTTGATGCATTAGACGCAGGGACCAAACACTATCAAACTCCCTCAGGCGTAAAGGTGGGAATCTTTAGGCACTTCACGATTCAATTCAACTCGAATTCAGAAGCTTGCAATGCAATTATAAAACGGCAGGACCAGGCATAATCACACTTTAAAAAAAATCCTGAGCATAGACTCTCTTAGACTTAAAAGAAACAAAATATTTTGCTTCTCACTGGAGTACTAAACGGTTACATTCAAAGATTCTGTGGCAATGGATATCTGTTAATCTTATTAGTTAAACTGCTTTCATCAGTGTTTACAGTGTTTACATGACTTTATTTTTTGTCTTGTTGTGGAATGTGACAATGAATGGGATGATTATTGTCACTCCAAAGTGCTAAACATAGAGCACAATTCCTGGTTTTTAGCAACAAATTCTTACAATAAAAGTTGCAACAGACTTTGTATTTTCTTTTGCTTATCCTTAGTTAGGTGAAAACTTTGATATTTCTTGCTCGATGGTCTTCCCGTTAGCAGTGGCAGCTAGGAGCTACCCCCACTGTTTACACAACTTGCATGTCAACTGCATTTATCCCTTTAACTTAATAGAAGTCAAAATCCCTCCAAACACCGGCTTTTAATGCAGTGTTCATTGTATGCTTAAAATAAAGATCAGTCATTTTTGACTGAAATTGTGCGTCCTGTTTTAAACCATTACTAGTGAGTTTTCATCCAGTTTCAAACCAGTTTCTATTAAATTTCTATTAGAAAAATATTTTCTTTCTAAATGAGGTGTTTGCGTCATAAATTGACTTCAGTGCCATTAACTAGGGCCCAATGATTTTCTGCAATGCGGGAAAGGTGAAATCTCATTAAATTCACTTGTTTGGGCGAGTAGATAAAGTTTCTGAGGTATTTTGGCCAATGCCGCTCCCTGTATCTGCTGTTTCCTGGTTATGTGTATGCGGGGTGGGCTCTCCTATCTACACAGAGAGCCATGGGGAAGAAGCTCACCGAAACACAATCATCCTCCAAAAAATTAAAAAGTATGAAGCTTGATGTAAAGTTTATGACAGAACAATACCCAATAAACAATTTTTATAAATCTGGAGAACGATTTTTCTTTGTTTTGTCAGCACACTTTTGACTGGACGCATTAAAAATACATGTGATGACCACTTCCTGTCTGACTCACACCAAAAACAGAGGAAAGGTAGTGCGAGCCACACACACCTGCCAGCTCTTCAACATTTAGCCACGTCAGTGGAAGTGAGGCATGTGTTTATCCAAGATTTTTTTTGCCGAGTGGCCAAATCAGGTATTCTTTTAAAAGAAAATTTATTAGCATAAATGATCAAATGAGCGTAGATCTAGTGTCCACAAATTGTTATTGTTTCTAGATTATATTTCTTTAAGAGATTTTTATGTGAAGTTCAACATTAAATCATTTTTATTTCACAAAAGTATTACTTTCTAAATGTAAGATTTGGTTTTACACGTGGTTTTTTTGTTCTAAAGGTAAATGTATTTAAATACTTTGCAAAAATATTTAATATTCCATTGAACCACAGCGATTTTGTAAATACATACTTTTTAGGTTAATAAATTTGATTAGTATGACAATATGGAATTTAGGGGAAAAAAAGAAAAATAGGAATTTTGAAAAATAAAAACAGAAAAGGCGTAGCTTGGAAAAAAAATTAAACAAATTTTAGAAAAAAAATTAAACTTAACTAATCTAATTAGTCTATGTTGTGATATGATCTATTTACCAGTATTTATTAATGTCAGATACAGAAACATTTATTGATTACATGAATCCCTGTGTGAATTGGTTTAAGTAATACATAGTGTTTATGTGAATAAGATAACTTATTGCATCATCAAAAATAAAAAAAACTTTTTCCTTAATGTGTAAACTATTGATCATCCATCTATCCATTATCTTTACCCCTTTTTTGCAGGGGTCACTGGTGCTTACACTCTAGCTATTGATCAATTGAAGGCGATGTTGGCAATTTTGTTTGTTGGCAGTTGTTGTTTTGTCTGCTTTACACTACAATCTGTGCCCTCATTTACCCAATCACACAGCACTCTATTAGGTCTTTACAAAGCTAACATATACAATCAACTACGGAGACTAATCAGTGCCAATCACATTTATACACTGATGGGACACACATCAGAGGCAAAGTGTCTTGCCCAAGGACACAACACCTGAGAGCTGGAACGGGGAATTGAACCGGCAACCTTCCGGTTCCACCCTAGTTGTGTCTATGTTGTATGTTCACCATAAACATAACAAATTAGATAAACAAGTCAACTTGACAACTATTTTGCCAAATGCACAGGATTGTACAGGTCCGGCACTTCTGTGAATCTTCTGTTCACCATCTCTTCATCGTGTATTCACTGCAGGTTACTGCTCCAGTCCTACGGCCATTTCCACATTACAGCACCTAATACAAAAGTCAAATTAAACTAAATTAAAATTAGTTCCTTATAGCCTAATGAATTGAAAATGCAGCGATTGCTCTTTGCTGCAGGGTGCCCACAAGTCATGGAGCAATGGACAGGTTTTGTATTAAAAATTCACAGCTTATACTGGAGGGACTCTTAGGAGAACATCAGTGTAGGACAAAGGAAACGTGTTTGTTGTCAATGACAACTCTTTTCAGTAAAATCCACAAAACATTAAAGGTACAGCATTGCTTAAAAGGATGCTTGTCATGCGATAAATTCTTAGAGTTTGAGACCAAGATATATTTTGTTGAGAATTGATGGTAGTATATTCATTTGGTCTAAATCTTGAAACAATGTTTCGCACAATCTCTGAGATTGTATTTGATTGGTTAGGACACAAGGTATATGTTGTGACTGAATCTCAGCTATGTCCACATCCAATTTTAGCCCATTATCTGTAAATTTGACTGTTTTAAAGCCATGTTTGTGTTGGTTATGGTCAATAACAGTTGCAGACATCTTAAACTGAAGTGACTCCAATACTGGATAAAATAATGAAATTCTAAAAATACTTAATATCAGATACACATTAACTTAGAACATATGACCTTTAGGGGTAATCAAGTGATTCATTACCCACATAGCAGAAGTGTGAGCCAAATCTGCTAACATGACAAGAGGTTTGTCAACCGAAAAGGAGCCAGGTCTGGCAATGATGACGCTGTTTTTAAGATGGCAATCCACAACTAGCCCAGTTGTGTTTTGGTTTATGAAGTGGGGGTCCAGGAATGAACCTGGGCCAGCAAAGGGCTATCATTATTTGCAGTATCTGAGCCGAGTGTTAGTGTTAGTTGGGTGAACTGGGCCAGACAAATTGTATTATGTGGGTAGTTTGCTAATTGAAAAATAGAGTTTACCCCAATATTTAGTGCCAATGTTTTTCCACACAATTTGTAGCACTCAAAGTGTGCATTGGGGATAACTCTCAGCTATTATCATACCAAATTATAGCTGAATGTCTGTAGAATTGCCTTAGCTAACATCACTTAGCTGTGGTGACCATCTTGAATTGAGTTGACTGTTGAAGTTGTAGATGTTCATCCAATTATTTTCTGAAAACTTTTTTAAAATCTATACTGTTCTTGTTTTGCAAACAGTCAAATATGGAAGATGCCAATAATTAATGATAATATTTGAGCAATTTTTGCTTGAAATAAAACCTGGGGATGACTCTATGCTATTAGAATATACATTTTTAGTGATATCTTTAAAATTGACATACATTTTTGTTTTTTTCAGATAAAGTGGTAGCCATCTTGAAACAAGTTGACTTCAAAAATGAATTAGTTGTAATGTGAGATAGTAATTATATTCTGAGACTTTCATTAAAATCCATCAACTGGTTCATGAGGTATTTTGCTAAAATATGACATGAAAAACACCCCTGTAAGTGATGGGTCACAATAATTCCCACACACATTTGTCCCCAAAGCTAGATAGTAGACTTTCATTTTAGAGGGCAGTTTGTCTTGTGCAAAACAAAAAAAAAATGCTACCACTTCCTGGCTTCTCCCGCAGTCTCCTCAAGAAACCACTGAACTGATCCCTGCAGGCCCAAGTTAAAACGTCAGAAGATGAGACATGATGAAAGCAGTGTGTGCTTGACTATATGAATGAAATACTTGGCATATCTCAGCATGACTTAATCAGTGCCAGTAGCTAAAGCGAAGCCCTGCAGCTTTGGTTGGCCGGTGGCTTGTTGTCTGGGAGGCAGCAAACCCACGCTAACATACAAACTCATGCACTGACACAACTGTGAACGCCATCTGGCTTCAGCAAGTCCTGAAGGAGGAGTTGGACCCTTGGAGAGATGTGTCAGGGTGTGGGCGGTCACAGGACAAAGAAAATGAACGAAAGTAAAGAATGCAACAAATAAGGCGAGTGGGGATCTGACCGTGTGAGGTTTCAGACTGATGGGCCCCCACCTGCCCACTACTTACTGCTAATTGGCCATCAGGTTGTTGATGCCATGCCAGCACAAGAGCAGGCTGCCAGCACTCCGTCTGACTGCCATATTTTCCGCCTCTTTTTGTCTTTCTTCCTCTCTGTTTACTCACATGAACTTCCCTGTCCTCCCTTGTCTTTGAGTCCACCATTTATAGAGACTACATGTGATTGAAGCCTAATATGATCTGAAAGACCAAATCCTAACAGGGGAAATGCATGTCATACCGAGAGCTTATCGTCTTATTTTCTTCGTAGTGACTCTCCTACAAGGCTGCACCATGGGCATAAGAAAAGCTCCAGAGCAGATCGATGTTGCTACAACATGTCATCTGATGTCTGTACAGCAAGTTAGGATGTTTTTATTGTAAAACTGCATTTTTTTTTTTGCTTTGGATACAGACGAAGTTTAGGAGTGCATAATGAACAGACAACAGAACTTATCTGCTGAAAGATACCGACTTTACCATCTACAAAGAAGATTTACTCAAAAGCCCATCATTTTTTGAATAAATTCTCCCTTTTATGCCAAAGTTTTGAACTGACATATTTTCACCTTGAGAAAAGAGAATTGTTGGTCAAACCTTTAAAATGTCTATGAGATAATATTGATTAGCTGTGGTGGTCATCTTGAAATGTATTGACTGGCAAGTGAAAGTCAGGTGGGTTGACCCTTTATATATTTTAGTATGCAGAACATGAACCCATCTATCCACCCACGCTTGTTCTGAAGTTGGGCCACGGGGTCAGCAGCCTGAGCAGGAAGGCCCAGACCTTTCTTCTCACAGCCATCTCCTTCAGCTCTTCTAGGAAGATGCTGAGATGTTCCCAAGCCAGCCAAGAAACATAGTCTCTCTAACCCAGGGGTGGGCAATCCTGGTCCTCGAGAGCCGCAGCCCTGCATATTTTACTTTTTTCCCAGCTCCAACACAGCTGATTCAGCCAATTAATTACCTCTTTCAAGTTCGGCAGTAGCCTGTTAATCACCCATTCATTCAAATCAGGTGTGTTTGAGCAGAGAAACATGCAGGAGTGCAGCCCTCGATGCCCACCCCTGCTGCAGCCTATCCTGGGTGTCTTCTTCCCAATTAGGGAGGTGTCCAGAGAGCATCCTTACTAGATGCCTGAACAACCTCTACTGGATTCTCTTGAAGTGGAGAAGCAGTGGCTATACTACCATGTATAACTGAGTGTCTTACCCTATTATTCTGGGAAAGTTACCTACCCTGCAGAGACAACTTATTTTGTCTGATTGTATCTGCCCTAATTTTGGGACTTTAGGTGAGGGTATGAGTGCAGACCAATTGGTAAACATCTCCGCTTCCTCGTCCCCGCACAGATAAGCACAGTCTACAAAACTACGTAAGCTGCACTGATTTTTCTTTCAGTCTCATGCTCCATTCTTCCCTAAACCCATGATCAAAACCCAAGATACTTGAACTCTTTCACTTGAGGCAGCACCTCACCCCCAACTCAAAAGACAATCCACCCATTACTCACTGAGAACCATACCTCAGATTTGGAGGTGCTGATCCTAGAGGTACATCCCAAAAGTTTCATTATAATAAACAAATATTTTGCTAATGGACAGATAAAGTTAATTCTGATCATTAAAACTATTCTTTTGGTTCCCAGTTTATGTTGGGGATCAGTCTCAACTGTTAAACCGTTTGAAGGTCAAAATCTATAAAATTGTCAGGGTTGTAGCCTTTTTTGTGTTTTTTTTTCTTGTTATGGTCAGCTGACTATGGCAGTCATCTTGAATCTGGCTGACATCAAATGATAATCAAATGTAGATGATTGTCTAATGATTGATTCAATAGATGTTTTGTAACAAAGACAAAACATATGCAGGAAAAAGCAGAAAAAACAATATTGCCCCAGTTTGGGCTTTAAGCAGAAGGCAACATATATTTTCATCATTTCAAAAGTGTTTGTAAATTTTGTAATCTCTGCATCCCCTGCCCATTTTTGCTTTGTGTTGGTGTTTGCAAAGGTTGTCGAAAACCAAGTTGTTTTTTCTTCCATATCAATCCCTCAGTTATTGGTAGTTATTAGTAAAGCGCATTATTTTACATTGGGCAAAAAATTCAAAATATGAAATGAAAAGTGAGAAAAAATTTTTTTTTTTATCTATTCCCTAAACTTTTCACAACAGGGGTTTGTATTCTGGCAATGTAGTTGATACAAGCAATTAGACTTACTGGCATGGCAAACAAAATACCTAATGGTATAATGTTTTTAAAAGATTAGCACATTTGTTAGTAGATAATCCATTTTTTTCTTATCTTTTACATGTTCTATAGTATTATAGGGCAAAAATAGCATTAGCGAGATATGAATATACTCACTTGACTAAAAGATTGTTACAAGTGAGCTGTAATTAATAGCCCTTGATAGAAAAAAAAACTTGTAAAAGTGTATTTAATATTAGGTTAATAAAAAAGAGGAGAAAGACAAGAGCATAATCATCATCAAATCAAAGTTCTGTGCCTTTAATGAAGCAGTACTTTTTCTAACTGACGGAGAGAGACAGAGGGGAAAATTTGCCCACAGGGAGTTGAAGCATCAGTGAAAAAGAAGACAGGGAAGGAAGAATATGATTATGTAGCAGGGCATTGCAAATTAAATTATTTAAATGTACGCACTGTAATCATGGCCAAGGGAGTGAAAATAAAACGATGGCAAAGCCAACAAATGAACTACTGAACCAGAGGAGACAGAGTGGAAAAGGGCAGGCTGGAGTGCATGATGAGATTTTGGTAGACTTTGTGGCATGCACACAAACCCGAAAACTCTCCATCCAATAGAAGTAGGAGGGTTTTTGCAACAAGTTCATTTGAAATGCAAGGATTTCCTTCCAACTGTGATAGAAAAGGTTTGAGGACATGAACTCTGACTGCACATGTCCCTCTGGCTTCCACTTTTCGCACTCCCTGGCAATCAAACGCTTAAGTTGTTGGCACAGACAGCAGACACCATGTTTGGACTACAGCAGCACAGAGGAAAGAATGGCATGCAAAAACACTGAGATTAACCACCGTGCCACAGGCTAGGTTCAAAAATTTTGAATTCGCTGATTCATTTATGTAACCTATAGATGGTGTTCACTCACAAACCAATTCTGTCCAAGCAGGGATCCATTTTCTTCCTTGATTAAATTTCTACAGAGTCGTTTTGTGTGCCATTAATCCTATGTGCTGTTTTTTTTTCATATTACTGTTCTGTTCCCTCTGTACTTCCAATCATCTTAGATTAGTGATCCTCCATTACATGATCTCTTCTCATTTCCATAAGCATTCATCCTCTTGTGTTACATGCTAGCAGTGGTGCCTATCTCGTGGTTAACAAAAGGACACCCCTACCCATTTTTCTATTATTAGTCTGGAAGCCTAATGACTTTATCAAACCCTGTCACCGAGTGATTCCTGTAAACCCCTGCAGTGCAGAAGCCAGAACAGACACAGGGCTGGGCTGAATGAGGACTGTAAGGGTCTTTAATTAAATCTGTCATCTTGGCATTTGATAAGCACAGCAGGGCATTATAGCTGCCAGCTACGGAGGCTGATGACAGGGAGAGGACTGCACTTGTCCTCGTTTATCTTTACAACCACAAACAGGAAAGGGGTGGAGGTGGGGGGGCTCATACTTCTACACAAACGGCTTCACTCCCTGCAACTTGCATTGAATAAGTTTAACGTGTTGCTCAAGTCACTGAGCAGATATTCCTTTCATGATCAAAACAATTAAATGAAATCTATCGCAAGTAATATTTTGAGATCTTTATGTTTATCATTTGACACCTCACAATCATAAACATAAAATCCAAACACAGAATTCTTCAGAACATAAATATTGTGAATATGACTTTTTTAATACATTTTATCCAAAGCTAAAATAGAGAGAAAATGTAGATATAATTAACAGTTTTTTAATTTAATCTTTTTGAAGCCGTAGTTATAAATATGTCATAGTTGCTGTGCTTTTATATGAAAGACGGTATAGGCCTAATTCATTCATCAAAGGGCCCTTTCACAAAACACTTCAAGCTGGGATTTAAACCCCTTCTGGCTGCCTTGGTGGGATTTCTAAATGGACTTAGACAGTGATGGGTGCTGAGGTCAACTCACCCCTGATGCACCTTTGTTCCATGAAGCCAGGTAGTAACAGAGCTGAAAGGGTGGAAATGTAAAAAAAAAAAAAGTAGGCCAGATTTTAATAATATGACATGATGACATAATTTATTACCAAGATTAGATTGATAACGATGCTCAGCAAACTTTGTGTTTCATTTATTAAAAGGTTAGTCACAAATAGGGTTGGGCATTATTTGAATTTGATCAGTTCCAGTTTCTAATGATTCACGATTCGGATTATTAGGGGCAGTTGCAAAAAAGTTAACATGATTTCTAAGTGAGGTAGCTTACCAGAGTTCTTTCTGGATTAAATAATTTAAACTTCTAAGAATTTCACTTCTATGAACTTTTTACTTTTTTTGAGCTTTACTAAAAAATCCTCACATGGCTATTATCAAACTTCGAAACTTGAATAGAAATGACAAGAATTTACTTTTAACAAGTCTACAAGAGAGCTTTACTCATGAAAACATAATGAAACATATCTAGTGTCTGATGCTGCAGGTACTTAAACATGTTCCTGTGCTGATGATATAGTTTAAGGGTTTAGCATAACTTGCTAGCTGCCTCAATGTTGGTATTAGATATACAGGTAAAAGCCAGTAAATTAGAATATTTTGAAAAACTTGATTTATTTCAGTAATTGCATTCAAAAGGTGT
>JARVJO010000001.1:2978489-3001354 GCA_031762555.1 Cynodonichthys magdalenae
CTATATCTCTTGAACGGGTTGTTCCAAACTGTAATTTCCCTTCATGGGACTAATAAA
Organism: Cynodonichthys magdalenae; assembly: GCA_031762555.1. Lineage (NCBI taxonomy): Eukaryota > Metazoa > Chordata > Actinopteri > Cyprinodontiformes > Rivulidae > Cynodonichthys > Cynodonichthys magdalenae. The sequence goes on from JARVJO010000001.1 coordinate 2,978,547, forward strand.
GTATCATTCATTCATTCATTAAATTCACCTAGCTTGCTTTCTGCACCATATTTCTGGTAGTTTCAACTATTTTTTGCTTTGTAAGTTTTTTGCAAATACTATTTTTTACTACCGTTAGATACATTTCTGCTCTATTCAGCTTTTTTGACACATTTTTGTTGTTTTTCTACAGATATTTCTTCAGTTCAAATTTAACTCACATTAACAGTTTTGCTCTTAAACGTTTTTGAGCTTGTTCATCAGCTTTCAGCAACAATTCTTCAGCATGAAGCATTCACACTACATTTTCACAGGAAATTCAAAATTCTCTAGTTATTTCATGTTTAAAAAGACGGGTTGTGACACTTTTAAGACGTAGATCTCCACATCCTTGGTGCACAGACTCATGGCAAATTCTGTAAACCAGGACCAGGTGGATTCAGGTTTCAGCATTATGAGAAAGCAGGAACACCTGGCTTAATGTTATAACTCACATCAATGTTTTCATTCAATCAATCAAATTTTTTTATATAGCCCATTTAAAAACAATTGTTACTGGCCAAAGTGCTGCACACAATACAAACACACCAATAATGTGAAAAGTTTTTCTATTGTTTTGCAAATTCTGTCTACACCATTTGATGTAAGAAAAAGAGCACACTGTAGTCCATCGGGACATTTTGGGGTACTTTTTGTATACGTTTTTTTTAAGCAGCAAAATAACTTGTGTTGCTAAAAATGTGTAGAAATAAAAGAATAACAGCTTGATACTAATAAGGTTGCTTTGATGTTAATGCATTGTCTGATTCAACACAACGTTGCTAATGTCATCCCTTTTATTCTAAACTCTGTTGCTCCAATGGTTCTTGTGAGTTCAGCAGATCAATGTTGGTGCGAGATCCGGGCTCGGTCACCTCGGGCGTCGTGCCTCCCTCTCACCTGTAGCAGTCAGCACAGCGACTCACCAGGTGTCACTCACCTGGTGGATTGGCCTGTGTTTGTGCGTCGGAGTGTGTGAAAACATGAGTAATAGCCTTGACTCAATTCTCTCCATCAGAGCAGAAAGACAAGTGCTGCAATTTTTTTTTCTTACTGTTTTGGCCGTTTTTCTTGCCTCTTGTGTCGAGCACTGAGCTCCTGTCCTAACTGTGATCTCTATCAGCCCTGATTTATCTGAAACACGATCTCCCTCCATTTTTCTTTTCTGGCGGTTTTACCTCTTTTCTCTCTTTAAGACTTCTTTTAGTCTTTTAGTTCACTGTTTGGATTCTTTTCCATGTGCCTCTAGAACTGATTAACTTTTGGGGTCAATTCAATTGAAGATAGCCACAACAGATAGCTGAACTTAGAAAACACAAAAATGAATAACACTCTATCAATTTCACAGATACTGAGCTAAAACTTTTCATTACATCTTTTAATTATTGTGCAATTCCTTTAAAGTTAACTTGTTGGCATTAACTCTGTTTGCTAGCAAAATATCAGCTAAAACTCCTGCCAGGTTTTAATGAAACTTTTTGAAAGTAATCACTGGATGTACAATCAAATTCAAAATTACTTCCAAAGCTTATCCACAAACAACTACAGCTCAGTCAGTTTTACAAACACTAAGCTGAAATTTGTTGTGGTAGTAGCTGAGTCATTACCTTACGTACTTTGAGGGTGACATCTTGCATTATTGCACAAAATTGTGTATATTGTTTTTTTCCAGATGTTCTATGAAAGGCTGACAAGAGCTGATATGAAAGGCATTGGGTGATAGGCATTCCTTCCAAAAATGTCTTTAATCATAAACAAACCTATATTTTGCCATGACTTTAGCTCTAGCTTTGATTTCTCACTAAACCTGACATTTCTAGCATTTTTTTCCCCTGAGTAACAAATATGCCAAACATGCGTTTGTTTGTTGCATCCTTCCTTCATGTGTCCTCTCCTCCTTTGGTTCTCTCCACTTGTTCCCCTCCCACTCTCTCTCTCTCTCTCTCTCTCTCTCTCTCTCTCTCTCTCTCTCTCTCTCTCTCTCTCTCGCTTTCTCTGCTTCATCCAGACAACCAAACACTCTCTCTCCGTCTCCGCTCTGCCCCGTGTATCACAGTCACAGTCTTTGCATTCAAAGGATTCAAGTGTGTCCACCTTTTCTCGTCAATTTCTAGCCCTTTGCTGTAGCTTTTCTTTTTGTTTCTTTATTTTTTGTCAGTTCTTATTGTTTTTCTCTTTCTTTTCTTCTTTTTTCCCCCTCTTCTCGCTCTCTCGCTCTCTCACTCTCGTTGCCCATTACGAAGCCGTATGCAGTTTGGGGTGGAGGTGGGGTGGGCAGAGCCAGCTGACTCGATCGAACGGAAAGGAGACGGGAGAACTGCGCGGGCAGGAAGGATGTGCTCATTGCTGCAGCTTCTGATTCAATTAGCATGAATTTCACAGCGAAGGCAGCAGCAGCAGCATCGTCAGACTGTCTCAGGCAGCCAGCAGCAGCAGGACTCTGTGTTGGAGCATCATCGGAGGGACCGGTGGCTGCTTCCCATCCAGTCCCCTTGGAAGGCAGTCTTTGAAGAGCTAGTGGAAAACGGATTCTCAGTACCACCAAGTCGGACGGAGCTTGTTTGCCAGTCTTGAAATGGGAGGACTGTTACCATGAACTGAACGCCAAGCACTCTAATGCTTTGGTTATGGTTTAAATCCTGTTAAGCTGTCTTCTTGGTGCTGCTCTGCGTTGTATGACCCATATTGATTTGTTTTGTCAGAATAAAGACGACGGATTTCAGCACTTGGAAATAACCAATATTTTTTTTTCCTCCTTCTCCACGTTCCCTTTTTTCCCCACCTTGAAGTCCTTTATTCTCTTCTATATTCTGTTCCTTCTCTCAGCTGCCATCTGAGACCTCCTTTAGGTTTTCGAAGCCCCAAAACAGGATTTGACTGCTCCTTCATCGCAGCACTGTTGTTCCTGCTTCTGTTTGTTTGCCTCTCCCTTTTTGCACGTTCAGATGTATGTTCTCAATCGTCCACTTTTTTGTTTAAGTTGTGTCCAAAAAGGATGGCAGGAGTCTGTTGCTTCATGATGGGAGCTTGGCGTATGGGTGGAGAAGCCCTCTGAAAAGGAAATCCTGTCGAACAATTATTGCAAAGAGCCCCCGCACAAGATATTTTTCAAGGAGCTAAGATAAAGCCTTGCGATTGCAAAATTATTGCTGCTAAGCTGTGATTATAAGTTTGTAGGTGCTGAGAAAGTTTTTGTTTTTGTTGTTTTTTTTGTTAGCTTAGGTTTCATATAAAAAGGTTTTATAGGAGGAATTGGAATTTGATTTTGAAGGATTAAGGAGCTTTTGGATATCTACACTTGACTGCTGGAGATTTTTTGGTTGGTCTTTCCTTTTAAAAGGGATCTTGCTTTTTTTTTTCTTCTTCACTGATCGTTTTTGGGATTTTCAATCAAGGATCTGTTTTTTGCTTTCTTCTTCTCCCTTGGCTTATTTTCTTAGTTTTATTTCATTTTTGTTTTCTTCCTGGGCTGGAAAACTTGGGATCATGGGCCCTGGATTCATTTGAGATGTTAACTTCCTGTTTGTGTCGCATGAGGGGGAGAGGCCTTTCGTTCCTTTCAGGCCCCGCCCCCATGGAGCAGGAGGTGGAAGTGGAGGTGGACGAAGGGCTACTATTGGTGTCTAGGCCAGTGGCGGCATCGCCGGTGGTGTGGGCCAGTCCGGCCTTCCTGTTCAGGCTGGTGCTGTCTCTGGCCCTGCTGGTGTTTCCATGCCCAGCTGTGGCTGCCAGAGTCTCCTCTTCCCTCAGCACCACCCACCATGTCCACCACTTCCATAACAAACATGGCACTGCGCCCATTGCCATCAACCGGATGCCCTTTCTTACACGTGGGGGTCATGGTAAGATCTTCTGTATTTTATTTATTTTTTTGCTCTTTGCCTAAACTAAACCAGTATCTGACAAACCATTGACCAACCAATGGCAATACTGGATGTATTTTAGACAAATACATGTGGGACCAATGATACACACTTATCGGCTTAGCAGGAATGAATTTTCTTCAAGAGGCTGATGAATGGTGGCAACAAGCTCTAACTCCAGTAAATGAACCAAGCAATTGTTTCATCCATCTATTGATTGCTGCCGTCTTGGGAACGGTGAGAGGAGCCAGGCTTTAGAATCCGGTCGTTTTTGCTTGGGCTCCCTGTAGGCCAGCTTCTTGATTCATGTCTGAGACCACGGATGATATTTCTAGAGGCTGCTCTCTCCTGGGCCTTTCGCAGCACAGCTCTGGCCAGCTGGGCCCTGCTTAGTTGCCTTTCAAGTTCAGCATCCATTTTAGGCCTAGGGGCTGTGTGGAAGTGTGGCCAATTTATACTCATGTAATCCCCACCAGTAGTGTAATTTATGACATACGGTGGCAGCTACTTGAAAAGTCTTAAAATGATTGTTGAGATGGTGAGACTCACATGGTTCCTGTTAGGGTATATTGTATGCTCTGGGAAATCTACAGATAATTGCCTTAGCACTTTGAATTTTGTCCTACTTTCCACAGCATATGTCTTTGGCTCCGTGCTCTGTGGTGCATCAGTTGCTGTGCTTTTCTTAGCCATAAGCTGTCAGAGACAAGGCAGACTTTCACACTGATCATTCCTTTGATGTTTTCCAACTTGAGCTCTTTCAGCATTGTTGTTTTCACTTCCTTTAAATGCATTCCCTTCACTTTATTACAACACAATATTGACAGAAGATGATAATGGTATTAATTGATTTCTCAGCATGCTTGTGTTCATGCTGTCAGTTTTGCAGTCAGTGAGTATCCAAGCTGAGGCTCTATTAGTCTGTTTTTCTTTTTTTCACTGTTTAATCTCTTTTCTTTCTGTAGTTTTTTTTTGTGCCTGAGCGCATCTGTAATCAGTGTGGTGTCAGATGAGCTCTCGTGTAGCTCTTTGTGGTTGTTTGGTTGTGGTGAGCCTCTGTAGACACGATCATCAGCCTTGCAGCCTCCTCCTCAGCGCTCAGTGCTGCATTACTTTTTATGGTAGCCAGCCCACAGATACAAGAGCAAATGTCTTCACGGCTGAAACAAGGTTGAGCTTACAAATGAGGCCTAGCATGTGGTACAGAGACAATCACAAGGAATGTTTTAGATGTTGCAATGAGAAATTAAACAGCTAACCTTTTTAACAGTGTTAACTGAATATGGTGGTTCCTTGATTTAGGGAAAATATGTATTTTTAAGTTTATTTTTAAGCTAAAAGCAAAAACTGTAGTATGTTCTGTAGTATGGTTGTTGGTCCAAAATCATTTTTGACAACATTATTTATTTCACATTTGCATCATTTGTCCAACCGGGTCAGTGTTCGTACAGTAGAATTTAAAACTTAATGCAATAATTTTTTTATGTCCCAAACTTAAACTTGATTGAAATAAATTCTTCAATCTGAGCATACCTGGTAAGATTATTAATTAAAAGTTCTATGCACTGGTTTGTCATAGGGAGGACTGGGCAAGGTTACAGGTTTTGTTCAGGTTTTTATCTTTGTAATTTCTCTAACATTCAACGGTTGATCAAGGTTCAGTAGAGCTCAACAGGAGGTACCCTCAACCTAAGCTCAGGTCAAAACTTGATAGATTTGACTTTATTTTGTGGATGGTTCATGGATGTATCAGGAAATCCTTAAGTGATGTGAGATTTACTGTGTATGGTACAAGGTCATTCATGTCAAGTTTTTTGGATTGTCTGAAATTTACACGGATTTTCCGTCATTTTGCAGGTATATGGACATATAGAGCAATCTCACAGATTTTTTCATGTTTTACAGATTTTTTTCAAAAACTCAGTTTCAAATTTATTTAACGTGTCAGAACAGAACATTAAAAAACATATATATACATTCCAATTCACTCTGCTGCTAGAAATAAGTTCTTCGGTCCTCTTTTCAATCTGATTTTGCTGCAGCTGACAGTTTGCCTGCACCCCCCGTGTGTGATTAATACAATTTTTTTTTCAAAAATTACAGATTGTTGAGGCTCATTATACAGGTAAATGTCCAAAGGTGTTGACATGTATGGTTAGGGTTGGTTAAAGCACGCAACAGAAAGTCCATTTATGCTCGTTTAAAAATGTCAGCGTCTACCAGTTTCGTATTTAAATTTTCTTCTTTTTTGTTGTCTTGCATAATTGGATTGCACTCCTCTCATCTTGAGATGCTAATCTATTTAAATTGACAAAATTAACATAAAAATGTTTTTTTTTGGGGGGGGTTTCTTGGTGGATTCAGGTCTGTCAAAAATATTAGCCTGCAAGTAAAGCTGTCAGTTTGTTATACAAAAAAAAAATCCTTTTTTTTTTTCTGTAGCTCTTGCTCAGTTCTTTTGTCTCACACTAAAGTGGTTGCTGGCCTTCTTGTGTTCTTAAATGTTCATGCAAATAAAATAGAAGCTGAATTGTAAATCTAAAACAAGGTGGAAATGTTGATTGGTTGGCTGGATGTCTTCTTCCCCCCCTTTTTCCTGTCATTTAATAACAGTAACGTTCGCCTACACAGCACTGCTTCCTATTTGGTCTGTGTTGTTTTTAGCAGCACACATTCAACATTGCCATGATCTACTACAAGACACGGATACACTTACACACTGCTTGTGTGTGCGGAGTCAAATACAGTCGCCTTCATAAATGCCTCCATTTCAGCCTGGCAAATCATGTCCTTGTCTGAAATGCCAGCTCTCCACATATTGTCAGCCAAGTGGCACAGCTTATTACAAGCGCTAATACCGCACTCGGTGATAAGAGCCCACTTACTTCACAGCATTTTCAGTAGGCAGTTTCTCATCTCTGTGTCACGGTCGTAGAATCTGTACAAGAACCTCTGCTAACACAAATTCATATTTACTATGACCACATCCACTGTTAGGTTTCAAGTCGCAATCAAAAACTGTCATTAGTCGGTTTGTGTGCAAAATGCCACCATATTGCTGTCTACAATGAAAAAAGTAGGCACCAATGATTCATTAAGCTGTGATTATGGCCCAGAATCAACTTCATGGTTTTGGCATATTAGGTCTATGACATTCAAGGTTCAGGCCTTATCTTTTGCTTTCATCCCACAGTGTAATTATTATGCTGCCTCTGTCTGAATAAGCTCCTGGGGGGGCCATGCTGTGCTCACTCGCTGGCACACACCCACCTAATTTCGTATTACTCAGGCAGAAAGACTGAAGTCTTGGGCAAAATCTACAGTGCAATAAAAATATTATGCATGTTGGACATGTTTTTTATACAAAACAGCTATAACAATAAACTGCTATGACATTACAACTCACCTGAATGATTGTGTTGCAACAGTGAGCGCTCTGACTTGGTTCTTACTTTCATGCTTTGCAGGCCAATTACACCAAATGGCAATATGCCAACAGCATTCCTCTACAGTCACAGTCCTCACAAGGAGAGTGAGCTCCCCCAAACCCAAAACTGCCAAACATTGGCTTAGAAAAAAATAATTCTGGGGTGTTTAGAAGGACTTGAGTTTTCCAGATAACAATGTGATGAGATCTCTTACTCATAAGTATCTCAGAATGCATCTATTTACACTTTGCCCTGGTCAGAGTTGCAAGTAACTACTGCCTGATTCTAGCAGTCATTGGGTAAGATGCAGGATACATCTTTGCCTGCTTGCCAATCCATCACAGAGCCAACAAATATCTACTGCCAATGCACTGATACTGGACACTCCACATAGCTAAATGTTCTTGCTGTTCATGCTGTGATTGGTTTCTTCAGGAAAAAGAGAACCTGATCTATCTTAGGCAAATGGTGGTAATGGCTGAACAATATGTGTCTAAAAAATATAAAACCTCAAAGACAAAACCATCTTGGATAAATTTGCGCTTATATCGCTTTTAATTTATATAAAGCGTTCAGGCTCTAGCCACTTCCAAAGACCATCGTATCCTCTGATGGATACAAAGCCTTTTGGACATTTTTCTTTAATCATGCATTTTATGACAGTTTGTTTAGTACCTGCAGTCTTGAGTCTTGCCCCTCAAAATATTGACCTTTGATTGCTGTGTGTCTGTCAATGAGAGACTATCATACATAGATAGATACATGCTATTCAATATCTCCCTCTTTAGAGAATGATGATAGTGTTTTTTGTAAGGCAATACATTTTAAATTGCTCTGTGAGCTTTGGTAATCTACATGTTTTGCATTGAAATTACCTCTTGTGTTCAGTAGCAGATATTTATAGCACATGCAGGGCTCCATGGTTAGAGAGTGACTGAACTGAGTTGAATAAAAGCCTTCTTAATATAAAGCCATATTTTACCCCCAAGGCTTGTGTCTATATGTAATCAGTCTTTTACACCAATGGTGTGACTGGATTTGTTGGTATATTTGTTAGAATACTTGAAACCATGCATATTGTTGTGGATTGGAGAGTGAAAAAGAAAATACTTAATGTAAAAGACAATCCATATAGCACTGCCATGCACTAACTTTTTAATTCAACATGTCTTCAATGGTTTAGAGAGATTCTGATAGATTTTAATGCTTTGCCCTTGACATTGCACGGGACATATTCATTCGGGGTTTTCAGATGAGTGTGTGGTGTGCAATTGCATATGTCTGTGTGCATTTGCATGTGCCTTTTAGTGCACACAGAAACATAAATATAGAAAAAAATGAAGCTCTCAAGGTTGAAAAGTCTCCCTTGGTGGCTAAGAGCTAAATTTCCAGAATAATCAGCATCTCTTGGACTGTCTATCATAATTGGTCCCAGAGGAAATGGAGGTCAGACTGATGCCTTGCTATGTTTGTGGAGAGATAAAGAAACACTGTCAGGGAAAGAAAAGTTATCCATCACTTCAAACCATCAAATGTTTTAAGATCCTGACTTATTTAGGACCCTGTCATAAATCCAACCCATCACTTGGGCTGTCTTACTGCTCTTCTTTTGGTTATTAATGTTTGCACAAAACAAACCTTCAAGCATCGCTGCTGTGGAATAATAGACAGTGCAATATTGCCTGGGATTTTTTTAGGATTCAATTTTTAAATATAAACTACAACAATAAAACACCCAAATGAACATTATAAGCAGGAAAGAGATGAGATTGAGAGCTTTAAATTGTAAATGAGAAAAGCAAATAACGCGATGAGCAAAATAATTGTTAATCAGTTAGAGCAATTTTTGATTGTTAGGAACAATCACAAGCTGTAATAACCTGCAGGTTCTGGTTATACGCTTGAACATGTTTTTTTCTATAATGCTATGGTGAAAATTTCAGCCCCACCCTATTTCTTTTCAGATTTTCTACTCATGTCAATCCACCTCCTACAGCCTTTAAACTTATAAAAGCAAACAGTGTGTGCACCTATTGTTTCGTCCTTGTACAAGTTTGATTCTTCAATGGCGTCTCTGACTGTGATTTCTTTACCTTTTTCACTTAGGAATATAAAGTTCATAGTTTTTAATTTTTAACCCCAATTCATTAAACCATAATCTCACTTTACTCAAGGACCTACACGAGCTATTAGAATGTGACTGGGTTGCACTAAATTTGGAAACCTAGAGAGAAGGTAATCTTGATGCTGCTATACACTTGGTCCACGTAAGTTTCCTGTGCCATTTCCTACACATCCTAAGCATCTTGCATCCTTACTACTGTACCCATTCTTGGATGACGTTTTCAGATAGTTTAGGAATACATGATAGAAGATAACACCACTGTAGTGCAACTCTATAATCATAGGTATTGCATCTGTTTCCATGACCTCATCACAGTCATGTTGTTGCTGATGCATGAGGCCAATGTGGTTTGTCCTGCTTTAATTTCTTTATGACCAAGCTGCAATGGCGCTTATCACCAAGGATCTGAATATCCTGCCAAATGAAACAAAGAAAGACCCTCACAAACTTACTATCAAAGTTAAGTACTTAAAACTAACATGAAACAAATTGACGTCCCACTAGTTTCCTAATGCACACTTGAAGACCTCACAAAAACCTTGCAAAGATCATTTGCATTCAGATGGACGTTTTAATATTGTAACTAGGTCATCATGTAGAGTTCCGTTTAACTCATCATTTATTTTATTGTCTTGACCATTTTACTAAACATATTTCCTTCAATTGCTTCACTCACTTTGATACCAGATACATTAGAATCAATGTTCCTTCCTTTCTGTTGTATAAGGTTTTCCAAATGCTCTCTTTTTGTTTATCTCTTCTTGTAAGATCAGTCATTCTACACGCCTTGGTTCACTTCCTTAAATAGAACAGTCACTGTTTGTAGTCCTCTGTGTGTTGTTTTGGTTTGGCTTGACTATAGCAGCATACTGATGAGGTCAGCTGCTCCCCACACCCATCCATCTTTCCTGGACAAACAGGGCCACTGGTCCTCTGGGTTCGGAGGTTTGACCAGCATGCTTTGCTATAACAAACCTATCATCGTGTGACCCCCCTCAAATCCAGCGCTGTCCCTGTCATTCACCGAAAGCTTCTCTCATGACTTTCCTGTGCTAATGACAGCCTGGTATGTTTGATAATCACCACTTTATCTCTGGGCTGCAAGGGGAGGTCAGGTGCAGTCTGGATGTGTGTGCGTGTGTGTGTGCTGGGATTCTGAGGGGGAGAACTGTTGAGCGCTCTCCTTTGAGAGTCAAGTCACAACCCCTCTCTTTCAGAGAACACCATTAGTATTCATGATTCCTTCCTCCGCGCAAAGTCCAAGGTGCACTGGCGCACGCATGGACACACACATCGCAATGAGAAACAGAAAGAGCGCCTCAGGTGTTCTGGACAGTTAAGATAAGCTCACCAGTTTGACATTTTCTGTCCTGCAACGGCACACCCGCCCACCATCACACCACCCCCGACTTTTACACCTGAGCGTTTGTGCTGCCGTCAAAGGGAACATACATAAACCAGGACTGTCAGGAGGAAGCCTTGCGAGAGGCCGTCATGAACAAAAAAAATGCAGCAAGCGTGTCATCAGCGTTAGTTTGTTCAGACTTTTCGGGTGTTGACTCAATCATAGAAGGTAGTTTAACAGGATTTTCCTCTTACAGATACTTCTGTGTTGCCCTTGATACCTCAGGTTTTTGCACTGACATTTTACAGTGGTAAAATACACAGCACAAGGAAATTGATATAGTAGGCAGTACTGCCTTAGTTTCAATCCACATTCCTTGTTTCTCAGCCCAAAGATGATGCAACTTATTTTGTGTTTTTATTATTCTGCTCTCCAAGGTACTCAGGTGAATAAAGTACAAATATATGAAAGCTTTTAGCTGTGTGAAGAAAAAAAAGCTTTTGTCAGATTTTAAGTTGTAGCATTTCATTTAGTTGCCCTATTTACTCAGGTAACACTTTATACTCAAAGCAAATTGTTATTGCTTTTGTACCTTTAGCAGACAATTTCATGAATTGTTTCACAAATTTGATATAAACAAATTGATAAAACTTTCATAAAGTTGTCATTGAATAAACATCTGGAACTGATTAATGTTTGAAATTAATTTGACACTGTGACAGACTACCGGCTCCAATCAGCTTTAAAGGTACTGATCTAAAATTTGATGTTTGTACTCTGGGAGCTAACTATTTGATAATTATGTTGCTGTTAACCATTAAAATAAAATTTTCTAGTGAAATAACTAACAAAACATTGAAAATATTATATTAAAACCTTCTGAAAAAAATCATTAGGAGGAGATTTGGAAATAGAGCACTTTTTGAAGTCAGTCTAGTTCAAGATTGTTGCCACACCCAGCTAATATTAGAAAACAAAAATATCTCAGATATTTTGTTGTAAAAGTGTAAGTAGTGTTTGTACTTGTAGCAGACATTTGTGTGCAATACACTTTACAACATCAATGCAGAAAAAAAACTGGTAATGACTGCTAGCATTACCTTTTGTGTCTGTTAGCAAAATAATATGATTTACTGAATGGATTTGAATGAGTCTTTTAAAAAGTACCATATTTTCCCAACTATAGGTTGCACCTTTTGTAGTTTGGCTGGTCCTGCGACTCAGATGCAACTTATTTATGTTTTATTTTTCTCTTCGTGACAAATTTTTTTGACTGATGCGTTAAATGTTAGTTCATACTGACTGACATGAACCAAGTAGTAAACATTACAGTCTGCAGCTGTGAGAGGGCGCTCTATTGTCTCGATTGTGGCAACAGTGTGTTCCTGTATCGATTAAAAATAAATGCAGCCAAAATTGCTAATTAAACAGCAAAAAAAAAAAGTTTGGAGGGATTGAGAAACATTTGTGGGACTCATGGAAAGCAGAAATTACTTTTACTGTAAAAAAAAAAGGCTAACCACGTGATGTGGAATGAGATCGGTGAACTTATTTGACTTGCCTGATGGACTCACTAAGGCTATTCGTCATCACAAGTATGTTTCGTGTGTTATTGTGTTATTCCAGATTAAATGTCTGTTCTTACACTTTATGAAAAAAATTTCTAAATAAGTGAGACTTATAGTCAGGTGCAACTTGTTTTTTTTCCTCTTCATGACACATTTTTTGAATGATGTGACATGTACTCCTGAGCAATTTATAGTTGAGAAAATACTGTTATCCTTATCTGTACATCTAGAACTGATTACCATCTGAAGTCAACCCAATTCAAGATGGCCCCAACAGCTAATTGACCTTAGCCAATGCAAAAAGGCTATACTTTAATAAATTTTAAAAATATTGTGCAAACATTTTCTGTGGTATTTATCGAGACTCATTCACAACACATTCTTCAAGATCTAACAGATCATGAAAGATTACCTGGGATTTTACCATCTTGAATAAGATTTTTTGTGTAATTTTCATGGCCAAACTTTATAACGTTATATAAAATGATTTTAGACTAATACACCAACATGAAATGTAGGTGACAATTGTCATTCCTTTGAAGAATTCAATAAAATAAGATCAGAGCACAAAAGTATAATAACATCCACCAAGTCATAAAGTGAGTGACTTTCCCAAGTCGATGACTTTCCTCAGCAGAAAGTCATTATGCAAATGTGTAGGTTTTAAACTTTCTCAAACTTTCCCTCTCCTTGAGACAAATAATTTTGGTTTGATTAAGGGTTGCCTCAGCTCCACATCCTTCTATTAGTGTTTGATGGAGCACAGTAAAACACCATTGTCAGGACATAATAAAGCTCAGAATAGTTGACATACATCAGCACACCAATCACCCCTGCAGACATGTGCATGCAGCCAGTTAGCTAGCGAGCACATTTTCCCTGCCTGCCAGGGAAAATGATTTGGCCCATCTCGATCTTGCATGTAGGATACAAAATAAGGTGTCATATCCCGCCGCAGGGACCAAATGAATGTATTGCCTCCAACACATCTATCTATAGCTTTTTCTATTAAAAAAAAGACTAGTTTTCCTTGACTTTGTTTGAGTTTTGCTCTTTCAAAGTTGTTTACAAGTTTTTATGTCACAGACAAATTTGAGTGGTATTCTGAGGTTTTCTTTTTTTTTAATTGGCAAGCCACATTTTTGTCAGTCAGGAAGTTTTGCTATGACATTGACAAACTTGTCCAATTGCGAGTTGAAAAGTCACATAACAGCTGAAATTGCCTTAACAGACAAGCATGTTTTCATAATATTAGCAGACGTTCATACTTTAAGCAAAGTATTTCTGGGACAGTATACCATTTATTAACCAACACATTGAATGTTAACAAATTTTGTACCATTTCAAATTTTTAAGGTGCCCACATTACATTTAATGCCCCACACTATGGTCAGTTTTAATAAAAGCAGAGGTTCTGATAGTTTTGGACTTTCTGTTTGATAGTTTACCCCTTTAAAATCCTTGGCACTTTAACCTGACCAAGGGCCAAGATTAGGGTTTTAAAGCAAATTATCCCTATATATACAAATTACTATTCCTAATTAATCATGTAGCGTTTAAGTTAAATATTTTTCTTTATTCGTTTTAGAAAGACACATCTTGTCACAATTCAGCAAATCAGTAAAGAATATTATAAAATCTTGCTAAAATTCCAATTTCTTTACTTTAAAAATAGAAGTAAAGTACAGAAGTACAGAAAAGACAATTAAAGCCAAATCTCTTTTGCTCTGTCCTTGCCAAAATCAAATTAAAATCTAACTTTTTTACCTTTGGGGCCAGATAAAATGTTAACAAGGGCCTGATTTGGTTCACAGGCCTTGAGTTTGACACCTGTGCCTTAGAACCTGTAATGAAGTTTGGCTTTGAGCTCCGGGAGCGAGACATAATGAAACTGCAGCATGTTGTGAGGATGTTCTTTCATTCCCACCCACCTCTCCCGCCACAACACATGAAAGCACATCAGTGGGGCAGCGTCACAGCGTGGGCAACGCCTTCGCTTTGTAGACTGAAGAGACGAGGGGGCCAGATCTTCAGAAGGTGTGCTGATGTAAGCCTCCTTTAATTATTTAGCTGTCAGATATTAAAGCAGAGCGACTTGGGGGCCCCAAGTATTTCAGTCCTTGACGGGGGTGCCTGCCATTAATAAACAAAGTGGCTTATATTATGCATGACTGATGCTTTGAAAAACTGCCACCTCTGCCTCTTTACCCAACCCAAAGGAGTTTTAAAAGGCAGAAAGAAAAAACACGTACATGAGCCATTTTATGATTGCAGCCCACTCCCTATCTCACAGCTATCATTGCTTGCCCCCATTACAGTTTTCCACTAATGCTAAACTTAGTTTATATAAAACTATTTGGTAAAAAGGTAAACACAAAGACTGCTTTCAAAATGTTCAAAATTAAGTAAATATTAACTAGAGAAATTACTTTTTCTGCAAAAATGCAATGGGAATGCATATCGCTGAAATATAATGCTGAAGAGCCAAGCAGTAGCCAAACTTGTATAAAGCAGCTGAAATTAGCTGAAAGCAACTGAAAGGAGCATAAAAGATTAAATTAACAGAAAGAAGAAAGAAATTAGCAAAAGAGTAGCAGAAAGCAGCAGAATGATAGTTGAAATAGCAGAAAAAAGCTAAAATTAGAAAAAAGTAAACGTAACAGAAACAAGTTGGAATTCTCACACAAACTGAAAGAAGTGTAAAAAATTCAAACTGGCAAAAAATAAAGAAAAGAAGTAAAGAAGTAAAGACAGCCAAATTGTGCAAAAAACAGCTAAAATGTAGCTGAAAATGCTGAAACTAGCCAAAAGAAGTAGAACAAGAACATTTTTTTCAAAATAAGCAGAAAGAAACTTAAATGACCACCAAAATTAATTTTTAGCTTGAAATGACCAAATTTAGCAAAAAACAGACAAACATCAAAATAATAGCTGAAATCGCGGAAAAACATATATTAGCATAAAGCAACGGAAAGAAGACTAAAAAATTTAATATAGTAGAAAGAAGTTTGAAATAGAATTATGAACAGAATAATAGCAGAATAGAGCAGAATGGTTACTGCCAAAGGGGGAAAAACACTAAAATTAGCAAAAAGAAACTAAAATTAGCACTAAGATGTTGAAAAAAAGAACCAGAACAAAATGTGTGAAGTGCAGTAAAAATTTATAAACATTTTGATGGGTTTTAAAGACTTTGAAAACAGTTCCATTCACTTTCAGTAAAAAAAATAAAATAAAATAAAAAATCAGGCCCAGAAACTCTAAATAGCTGAAAGTTGCTAAAATACCAAAAGTCACAACCAGAATGTCCTGAAGAAGCTGAACATTTTGATATATGAATTGTTGAAATAGCACAACTGTAGAAGGAAATGCGTGCCAAAAAACGGACAAAAGAATGACAGTAGCAAAAAGAAAGAGAAACACTATCACTAGAGTATATGCGCTTATTGAGCATTCACACAAGTATACATTATGACTTAAGAATAAAGTTGATTGCTTTCACATACAAACAGCATAGTAATGCATTTTACAAAATGCTGCATGACTTGGAAACAACACAGTAGCAGTATCTGCAAATATACCTTGCATATCCAGATACTTTTGAAATCAGCCTGTGTATATTTGATTTGCAGGAATAGTAGTTGAGAGTAATTAATGTGTCATGCAGCTGCAGAGAAGTTTTCCTCACTCACTGCTGCATGTAAAGGATTTCTGACATTCTCCCAGGATGACACTCTTTGTTTCATTTATTTCCACCTTGGGTGAACACGGTACGGGTCATTTACCATTCATCCATAGCGCTAGCTCTGCTCAGTTGCTCTTTCACTAGGCTTCATCCTACATGTTGCAGCGTCAAAATTGCTTTTCATTGTTGTATTGCCTTCAAATATTTAAACATGATTTTCTTTAGTGAGAGTGCTCATGTGGCAACAGAAATTTCCTTGTCAGCTTTTTTTTCCTGTTCTTTTTAACTGGTTGACAGAGTGTTACCCATGGGACTGGGCAGTATGTGGGTTGTGATTCTTTTATGCCAGTGGTTTATTTTTACTGCCACCCTTTGGGGGCTGCAACATTCTTGGCCTTATTATTCTTTTGAAGCTGTTTGGTTGTTACAGAGGAATAAATGCAGATAGCAAAATGTGATTTATTGCTTCAGGTTTTTTGCTGTTTGAAGTGATGCTAACAGGATGTGAGAAGGAAGGTTTACGGAAGGAGCTTGAACAGTCAGAAACCTCCAGCTGCTTTTGTGTTCCTACGTCGTATTATAAAAATCCACATGTATACGCTTGAAGACACCCACGCGTTTTGCAGGCAAGAAAAGTAACTTTGCAGAGTTCAAGTGAACTTCAAAGAGTGCGTCTTCATCTGACACATCTGTGTCAGGACTGTGATGACTGACAGACATAGCATCCATCACCATCATTGCCTCCTGCCACTACCGCTAATATGCCCACAAGTCATCCCTGCGTGCAGCGTCTGTATCCACAAAGGAAGGAGTGGAGGTGTGGTATCTAGTGGAAATGAAAAAGCATAGTGGAGAGAGTGGAAAGTAATAAACTTGGGAAGAGATGAGAGAGCTTGCACCACAGGGGGTGAGGGGACAAGAGTAGGTGGAAAAGTAAAAAAAAAAAAAGAGGTGGGAACTGAAGAGAATATTTTCTTGATATGGTGTGGTTGAAACTTCATCTTCTGGCACACAGAACCTTGACACACTTATATTTCCTCCCCGGGGCCTTGTGGGGAGCTATAGACATCAACAGAGCCCTACTGGAGCAGAACTAGAGATAGCCTAGCCCCCACCACTTTTCACTCAACTCCACTCCACTCCTCCTGCTACCATCTTATCCCAGCCCATCAGTCATTTCACTGAGGAAATGGGTTATTCAGAAGTGCATCGAGGTGACTGTCCTATCGGGAGCTACCCACTCCACACTTGGCTTTAGAGACTGGGACTGTTTGGCCATTACCTTCCACCTCTTCTTCGTTCTTAACAAAGCATGAAAAATAAGAAAATTTGCATTTGGACAAACATTTCTCTATCAATGCTTCTTGGCGATAAATCTTATATTCTTGGAAAGTCTGTTTATTTCTTTTTTAAATGATACCACAGTTAGCACATGTGAGCAACCAGTGGAAATCCCATGTCTCTACAGTCTGGACCAAATTTCATCCTCCAGAATGACAACGGTTGCTCCCACAGAGCGAGACTTATCCACAATTTAGGAGAGGCGAGGCTGAAATTGTCTGCCTGCAGTCTTGAATTTAACTTCATTGAACACCTGTGAAATCACCTTGGACATGGTGTTCGTTCTAGAGTAACCAACACAACCACATTGGCTGATTTGTGACCAATGTTTAAAGAATGGGAGTGTGTGACCAAGCTGTGGTGAGCAGTATGAGGAGGAGCAAGCCTGAGACTTTAGTAAACAACACCATAGAACTGTTAATAAAAGAATACGCTGCTTGGTGTTATCAGGGAAGATTTGGCAATTTTTGGGATGCAAACACAAAGCGTTATAGTACTGTCCGTACTACTCTGCTGTACATTTGTGATGACACCCAAGCTGGCTCCACTGCCTCAATCATGTGTCAGTTTGGCAAATCTAGAATCAATCCAACCATTAGTTATGATAAACACAAGGTCAATTTTTCATAACCAAACCACTACAGAGATTTTATGGTGTAGTTTATGGTTCATTAGCAGTTATCTGAGCCTCAGATTGTAATCTATTTCAGATTGGGAGTGTGCTTGTCCCTCATGCAGTGGAGGACCAGTTCAGGTCAATATCTACTCAGACAGAGTCAAGTGAAAGCAATAACTCAAACTGGCTGTAAAGGTGATTGATTGCAGAGTAGAACAGTGCAAGTGGAGCATTCATAATGGTGAATTCCTATCTAGCGTAATCCTGTACTTACAGAAAAAAGGGGGAGTCTATTATCTGTCCGAGATGATAACTATAACATGGGGAACCAAGTGACTTATCTCAAGGCTTGTATGTAATGCAAATCACTCAGTTGCCTGTCCTCCACCGTCTCACCCCCATCCGCCTCCTCGTTCTTGTGTCGGCTAATGTTTCCTCATTGAGCAGAGTATTGACCGCCAATGGCAGAGAACGTGGGTGAGTGAAGAGGTTCGTCTGACAGTGAATGTAAAAATGGATTGTCTCACCCTAGAATCTCCCATTAAAACATGCACAGCAAGACAGGGAATGTCCGCCTGAAAAATATTACCAGGAGAAACATGACATTTTATGTCCTTATTTGTTCATACCAGAAAACTAATCTTAGATAAATAAACTGAAACTGGCACAAAAAACTACTTTAAAATCAACTCCAGTGTAGAGGTGGGATAAATGGCTCTTTGAAGGGATCTGGATCTTGACAAACCATTTGTTTCATAGAGCGGTTCAAAAGAGCTACGTTTTCCATACGTAATGATGCCATTATATCATGTGGGCGAAACCTCCCTCCCTCTTTCCCTTAGTTGCTGTACTCAACTGTTCTGCTTGTTTTCCATGAAAGGGCGAATGAGGCAAAACTAAGGATATTAAAAAGATTTAAGAAAATTGAAACTACAATTGGCTTTCTACTGTCTGCAACTCGTTTCCTATCATTTGTTGCAAAAAGCTGTTCAAAAATCTGGATCATTTGCAAATGGCACATCTCTACTCTAGTGTAATTTAAAGACCTTAAAAATATTCAATTAGGCCTGTATATTATCTTTTCTGAAACACTGAAGCTTTCTGTATTAAGTGCAGATTTGTGTTACTTTAGACTCATCTGTCAGGATAATTGTGTTGTCCACTGGACAAGCTGCCCTGTCCCTTTTAAAGATCCACAAACTAGGGTACGTTACAGATAACTGTCATCTTGATTCTAAACAAACGGTATTGTTTCTGTCTTTCAAGTTTCTAGTTTTAGACTTGATGGCTTCTGCATTGATCACATTTCAGGTCTGCTTCCATTACTGTAACAAAAACAATCAACCTGGCATTAGGTAGCAAATGCAAACAAATTACAACAAAACCGATACGAGGGGAAACAGCAAAAGTCATGTTACACTGGAGAAATTACACAGACAGAAAGGAGGAGACATGGAAATAAGAGATATCTCCATGTCTACAGGCGGTTGCTGTGAAGGTAATTAAAGCTGCATTCAAACCCTGCCAAACAAACAGCCTCCACCTGGACACCATTTCCCAGTGGCAGAAGAATGTGCACAGGAGCATTTGACTGTTTGTGCTTTTAATACGCCCGTTCTTGATTAACATACCAAGCTGTGCTAGCAATGGTTTCGTCGGAGGGGTATTTGTCCCACATAAATAGTGTGCTCGCAGTGATTGGTTGGAGGGATTTTGCAGACATTTCGGTGCAGGGCTTTAAGCTGAAGTGGAGTTCTGAGCACTGTACTTGACTCAAATCATTTCCGCTGTTGAGAGTCGGCTCCCAATCTGTCAGTCATCCGTCTTGCTTTGTCAGTGTCCTCTCTTCCATTCACAGCCCTCCTCACCACCACCCCCCCACCCTTATCGCCCCAATCTCCCTTCCTGGACCTGCTTTGTGGTCTCTCATACAGTGCAGAGAAACATAAAACTGTCCAGGTATTGATTGAGCTTCCCTCTCAGGTAGAGGCTATTGTCCATGAGCTGCACTTTGGAAATCAAAAGGCAAGAACTATCGAGGAGCAATAAACAAGATTTATGATTGGCTCTGGTTGAGGCTATTAAGTGGTAAATAATGGATGTCATTTTTTTTAAGTCGTCAATAGGAACACAAACACATTTTGTTCTTTGCTATTCTCAAAGTTCATTTGTGCCCTGAAATGGTGTTTTACTGTATTATTTTAGAAGAATAGTGTAACTTTCTTTCAGTGTTAAGAGAGAGAGAGGAAAAAAAGAAGATGTGGGTTTCCATTACTATTTTAACTCGGAGATGTGAATGATTCACACAAGCACATCATATGCAGATGAATCACAAGATTGGACGCAGAATGACTGTAAATATGTGTTGTTCTGTCAATCTAACGTGACTCATTTTGTTTGCGCAAATAAAACTGTAGCTCCAACATGCGGCACACATTTCACACCTACACACAATACAAAGCTAATCACGTCCACTTACACAAATGGTTCTGGAAATGCAATTTAACCGGAGTGATTTTGAGTTAAAAATGTTAAACACTGTGCTTATTGCATTTTAAAATGACATACAGTACCTTTTTAATGAAGTCCTCGTCTCACTAATCCTCTACCATTCACATTAATTACACGGTGTAGTTTTAACTGGCAAAATGTTTGTTCTGTAGTGTCAAAACCGAAAAGCAATTACAACTGCAGCAAGGCATGCTGGGTATTTGACTTTTGCTTTATGACTCAAAAAACAGTTGTATTTGTTTCCCTACAGTAATTATGGAGGATGATGGTGGTCACTTTGTGGTGTAATTAAAGCAAGTGAGTCAATTTGTTCTGAAAGGGAAAAATAGTGTTGTGTGTTCTTGGTCCACTTTTGCTGTAGATGTCACAGGAGACCAGACAGTTGGAAGGACATGAGCAAAGAGAGGGTATTGATAAACGCAGGCAGTGTAGACGAACAGGTGAGCGATGGAGAGAGTTATTTTTCTCTCTCTCTTTTTCCCTCTCTCCTCTCTCGGCTCTGGGAGGTGACCTCCAGCTCGGCGATATGAAGAGAATGTCACGCAACATTAGCGATTCCTTCGCCCCGGACGCAGATGAAGTTTTATTTTTTGTGCAATGCAGTGGTGAGAAAACAATTCTTTCCACATTGATTAATGTCTACTGTGTGAGCAGGCAGTAGACAAAGAGGCAATAAAGAAAAGATTGGTGTCTTTCTCTACATTCGCTCTGATCTGCTTCGTGCATTTATCAGACGTGCTCAGAGGAAGACCGGAGTGTCTGGGGTTTCCTCCCTTGGTATGTCATCTTTAATCCCTTTTTTGTTGGTTAGCTGACCTCTCTGCTGAAAAGACTGCTATGGGACAGACTAACATTTAAAGCTTTGTTTTTTGAGAAAAAAAGGGGATATCCAGATAAAATTAGCTTTATTAAAGGATTTCAGAATCTCAGCTGTGCAACTTGTACGTACATTTGTCCAGCATTTTTTCTGAAGTACACTTTTGATTGTAAATTGTCCACTTTGGTGTTACTTAATACAACTACCAAGTAGGACCAGTAACAAGGAACAGAACTAAGAAACTCCATGTGAATTTGGTTAAAGCAGTATTTAGAACATTTAGTTCTTTAATATTCTTCCAATGACACGTCCGTCTGTTTGATTATCTACCAAAGATGTCTAAATTCTAATGTAGATAGGGGTCACTTGCATTGGTGACCAAAGAGCAAGCCTTTCTTGTGTGCTAGAATACAAATAAATAGGAATAACCACCCACACACCCCGTATCCCCTTCCCTCTTCCCTCGTTCCCCTTTCCCACCACCTTCACCTCTATTTCTTTACTTTAATTGGCTTTCAGATCTGGCCAATAGATAACATTGGCTTTTTGCATCTATAAAGATTAAAGAAGCTTCACCTTCAACACCATTCAGTCAGTCTATTCACAACTGTTTATTTTCAAATAGCTATTATAGGGTGACAGTAAAAGTCATAGTCTAAAATCCAAGCTTTTCCACAAGTGGGGAATGATAGTTGATATATAATAGCAGTGATTGTTAGATCTGAGGGATAAACCCCTTTACTGGAAAGTTGTGTGATGCTTAATAGGTCTGACATGCATAAGGCAAAGAGTCATGGGGTTGGTGCCCTGGACTAAAGGCTGGTTTATACTTTTAGTCACACTTCTTTTTCCCCCTGCTGAGTGACAAAAAATTTTGCAACTTCCGTCTGCTCTCCCACTTCTATACCCCAGTGACAGCTGTCCTATGTCAGAACTGCAAGACGACAGTTTCCAAAATAGCTCAAATAGCAGCTGGTTTGATCCAGGTCCCAAGGATAAACATGAGCATGCAGCTGGTCACGTCTTTTTTTTTCCTTCCACCATTAACAAAAAAAAGAAAAAAAAACAGCTATACTTCACTCAACTTAACACTGATGTTGAGTGGAAAAAAACACTATCTAGCCATCGTCATTGTAGTTTATATACTTTATATGAGCTGTGGGAGGATTTATGATAATTTATGGCCAACTGTGTCTTCAGCACGTTTATACTCGGTCAGGAAGAGACGCGCTGAAATTGCGCAATCAGCAACTCGCTGTCTCGCGTCCTATTGAAATATAATCCAGTCTTTAGGGTGAAAGGTCAAATTAAAGCAAACTGGACAGAATTTTGCCGCGTTTGCACGTAAGATTTCAAAGAAAGAAGCAGAATGACATGAGAAAATTTCCCAGAAATATGGATGATGCATGTGCAATAGAAAGACATCTGAGGTGACTAAAAGCACTGTGTGTGTGTGTGTGTGTGGGGGGGGGGGGGGGGGGGGGGGGGTTT
>JARVJO010000001.1:3013180-3026726 GCA_031762555.1 Cynodonichthys magdalenae
TTAGGTGCTGCCCTGGTTCAACACAGCTGAACCTAAGGAGTGCTTAATTAGTGGGCCTCTGCAGACCTTGATGGCAAGCTGAGAAGGTAAATCATCTATTTGAATCAGCTGTGTTAAAGCAGGAACACATCTAAAACTTGAAGGAGACCGGCCCTTGAAGACCGGAGTTGGACATGCCTGACTTATATCATAAAAATTAATTTAACTTGTAAACATAATCATATTTGAGCATTTAAACCTTATTTTCTTAATCAGGAAGGATTTGTTTTGACATTGTCAGATGTACTTTTTTGCTGAAAAGATGAAAAGGTTTAATTATTGAGAGTACAGTAGAAGACTTATAGAATTATAGTAGAATATAGCGAACTTTATACATTTTTTAAAAAAGCTACAGTAAGTGTAGGAAAATATTTACCCAAGCTCAGTATGCATTTTCTTTGTATTTCGATTTATTTCATTATCACCCATTGATGCAGCACAGATATTTTACAGTGTTTAATCTTGACTGGACAAAAAATAAGAAATTATTTTTACAAAAGACCTTTGACACTTACAAAAAAGCTAACTAATTGTCTAGTCAATAAAATAAAATAAGCAAGTGTGAGCTTGGTTGTGTTGTTGTTCTATTTGAATTTTTGAAAAAGAAAAAGAATTATGAATTCAAGCTGTATAATTTAAAAATACACAGTGAGGATAAGGTACTTAAAAAGATGGACATTTGGAAATAACTGCAGAGACAGATGGGTTCAACCAGCTGAGTGATAGTTGACTCTGGAAGTAAATAGATGCAGTCAGTAACCTTGGGGTTAAACAAGATTAGCCATGAGGAAAAAAACACCAACTGTATCTGTAAAGTGAGCGACATCCAAAGCACATAACCAACTGTTGCAGGGTGTCTGTGCTGTGACCAGCAGCAGCAGTCCCGTGTCTTTCAGGGGCAGCTCCCAGAAGACTGCATGAATGTCAGTGTAGCTGTAAAAGAACGTGCATGCTCTGTTGATTGTCCTGCATAAATAAATGTTTAACAACACTAAAGGTCCGCAGGTCAGCTGGAAACCCACAGGGAGAGATGTGGGTAAATATACCGGGCATCATGCAGTAGTTTTACCATTATTTTACTTTGACCATTTTAGCAGCAAAATGTGCAAAATTAATTCTGATAATGATGCTTGGCGCAACAAGGACATTAGAATTTAAATGAATTTGCCTGTCTTCTGCAAATATAGTTGTGTGCCTAGATTCCCTGAGACTCTGAGATTCAAGTTCAATTTAGCTGTTGCTTTAAAAAATATTAACTTTTCCCCTTCTTTTTAAGTAGTTAAGCACCTGAATTGAAAGCCATCTATAAAGGAACACTGCAATTAGTTTTCAAGCTCTGGACTATTTTGCCCCATTGAACCAGACAAGAATTCGTCCAACTGCTTTACTCCATGTCGCCCTGAAGACTTTTGGTCATATGAAGGTATCATCCACTTGATGACAGGAGTGGATTTACATACCTTCACATGCTGATGTACTCTCAAAAAGTCACCAAAAGCACAAAAGCTGTCACATGTCTACCCGAGAGAGCAAGATGGATCATCGGAGTCAACACCTTAGACATTTCTATTCATGCCACATCTCTGTATAGAAGCTAATGGGTTTTCCCTGCAGCCCATCTCTATTGTCTAATGCACAATAATGTCTTGGATGTTTTATGAGCTCAACCTAGCAAGCAGACAGAGAAGAAAGTAACACCAAGGCTGATTGATGGCTAGGTAGTTGATGGATATAACCATATGGAAGACGCAGGTTGATAGGGGAAATGGGGAAAACACTGAGCTGTGGTGCCGAAAGCTACATTAGATGCTTAATGCTGTTCTGTAGAGAGACATCTGGGCGTAATGCATTGCACTTGTATTGTATCTTATTGTTGTGAATAATGAAAATAGAAATGTGAGAATATCTTGCATATATGGAAAGATTTGGACAGAAAGGGGTCTTGTAGTTGAGGCAATGGGTTCACAGAAAGCACACTTCCTTGCTTCATGCTATATTCATACTGTGTTTGCTGTTTACTGTGTTGTGATGGGAATCACTTGTCAGGTTGCTCTACTAGACCACTTTCACTCTGAATTATACCACTGCTACTCTCCCCACAACCTACATAATCTGAGAGAACTTACCTGGACTGCAGCAAGTTTGTAAAACTTTTTTCAAGTAAAGACAAACATGTTATGGTGCTATTTTTGATTTTCCTTGAGATGCTTTCCTGCACAATAATCATGCTCTATACACCTGCCCCATCATGACGCAGCTAAGTGCTAGAAAATCATACCATGGTACAATTACATTTATCGATAGGTGTCATCTTAGCTAAGTTGTTACCATGACCTTATCACAATGACAGTTGTAGTCTAGGCATGAGGCCAGAGAAGCCAGCCCTGCATCAAATTTTGATGACCAAGCCAGGCCAGTATGTGAGGGCCTCACATCATAGATACATTACCACTACTGCCATCTTGTTCCATCTAGGACCTCGGCACGGTGGCAGTACAATGGTCAACCACCACACCCACTACAAAGGTTTTATGAATGCTATTCCACATAATGAGTCCACTGCATTCCTTAGTTCTCACCTTGAAGACACCGCAAAAAGAAAAATCCCAAGTAGGTGTCTCTGCAATACACAGGAGGAGTTTCTTGTTGTCTGGGCAGAGTTTGTCCAAACCGTGATTGGCGGAGCTTGAAACATAAACAGAGGTTCTTGCGAGGTTGGAGTTTGGCAAAACCGTGATTGGTTGGATTGACTTGTATTGTGGGGCAATTTTAAAAATGAAGTAATGGAAATGGTAAAATTAGTATAAATAAAATGTAAATGTACAACAGAAATGTCTCAAAAAATTGTAGTGAACATGTAAGCATAATTAATATACTTCAAATTTGGTGTGACTATCATCTTCCAGTCTGGACTTATGATTAATATTTATATTCAAAAATGGCAATCTTTTTCCAGGCAGGTTAGGGCTGTTTTAACAAGCCAACATGTTACACATCCCTCCACATGTACAGAGTCCAAATTTTGTGTGGTTACTACTTTCATAACTTGAGTTATGACTACAATTAATATTTTTATTTGAAAAAAGCTGCCCAGTGTTCTTCAAACCCCACCCAAAATAGTCAATCTGACCAATCATGTTTTAAATGGTAAATGGACTGTACCTATTTAGCGACTTTCTATCCAACCAGGCTACTCAAAGAGCTTTACACTACAAACTGTGTCCTCATTTACCCATTCACACAGCACTCTACTAGATCTCATACAAAGCTAACAAATACAAATCATCTATGGAGATGAATCAGTGCCAATCACATTCATACACTGATGGGACACACATCAGAGGCAAAGTGTCTTGCCCAAGGACACAACTGAGACAGCTGGAATGGGGGATCGAATCGGAGACCTTCCAAGACAACTCCTCTAACCACTCTGCCACAGCCGCCCTTTAACAACTCCTCCCATAGAGGTCAGACAAAATTAATGTTTTGGACAAACTTTTCCCACAAACCAAGAAACTCCCACTTAGTGACTGAAGAGACCCCTTCCTCAATCATCCACATTTTGGGTGCTTTTTTAAGTATTCGTTGGGTAATCGTTCCGTGAAAAGTATTACCTTTAAAAATACATATAAATATATCTAATGGTGGGTTGCATAATTTGATAACAGATGTTTTTTTTATTTTTTTTTCCTGGAGTTCATTTAGTAAAGGATCCACATGAGATTTGCCTACTACTGAGAATAGACAGAGGATGCTGAGTATGGGTTTGCAGCACATAGCATGAAGCAATGATTTAGTGCTGCTACTGGAATGGATCAGTACCTTTTTTTATGCCTTCAGTGGTTGGCTACGCTAAGCACCTATTCTCTTTGTAGGAGAATGAAGGTGAAATGGAGTTTGTCAACGAGTGATCAGAGATTTTATGACAGTTCAGCTGCACAGATCAATTTAACATGTCTCTTTTACAAAAAGACATAGAAGTTTTTTATGCGAGTTTGACAGAACAGTTTTTTGACATCTTGTGTTTTAATTTTTTTACGTGCTATCAGATTTTAAGAATTTCAGTATTGCTTCTGGTTAGTGCTCAGGAAATCTCATCTCCAGCATAAGTCATTTTTTACTCCATTTTTAGAACATTACTTCAAAAGAAAAGGCCATTAAAAATGTTCTCCAACAAATGTCATTTTGAGAGAAGCCATCCTAAGACTCTTTCAATTTTGAGTCATGTTATTTTTTCTAGTCACTAAAAACAGATATTACCTGTGAACACAGTGTAATACTTGCCAAGATTATCCTATTACTGTCAGTAGACTAGAATAAAAAAAATCTTTTACAGCTATTTTAAAAAAAATCATAACAGATGGAAAATATGGTGAGAATACTGCACATGCTGGTTGAAAAAAGTGATAACTTTCAACTGTGGATGAATGAAGCCAAAGGCCTCACATGCAGATAAGTTTTCCCTCAGCGAGCTTAACGGCCGAGCTTCAGCCTCTGTGCTTTCTGGCAGACTATAGATGATAGCGTAGGTATTAAACCCGGTTCAGGTTCCGTCTCATCTTCCCGGCTCCACAAGCTGGGTCTTCGCTGTCTCTGTGAAGTCCTCATCAGGGCATTTGCAGCCTTCAGATTCACTGGTCTTTAGCCAACCAATCCTCTTAGCAGTAGGAAGAGGATCTCCCTCTGACATGGTGCTGACATTCCGCAGCGTGAGGCCTGTCAGATGTGTGTACAGAGTTAGTGTGTCGTGTCTCTAAGTAGATCTCTCTTTATGTGGATTTCAAGAGGAAGGTGATTAAGTCCGACAGAAATCCCGATGATGGCATCATTAATATTACAGTGTTTTCGCATTTGCATTCATAATAAATGCACCTGTGGGGCCGTGTAGGGTCTACCAGCATATGTCAGTCCACGCACACATCTCACTTATTCTAGATCACATTTATCACCACAAACAGGCACATTAAACAAGTAATATTCACATTTCCTGTGATATGGATAACTCTTGATAATATGAGCAACACTTGCATTTGTATCTCTCTGATGACCAATTTTCATTCTCTGCTGACATTTCAATACTATAATTGTGGTTGTGGTTTTGTTTGTTTTTAAACATATATGTCCCTAAAATATGAGTGCGTGTGCATC
Source organism: Cynodonichthys magdalenae (assembly GCA_031762555.1). Classification (NCBI taxonomy): domain Eukaryota; kingdom Metazoa; phylum Chordata; class Actinopteri; order Cyprinodontiformes; family Rivulidae; genus Cynodonichthys; species Cynodonichthys magdalenae. The sequence goes on from JARVJO010000001.1 coordinate 3,018,368, forward strand.
TGTGTCTGAGTGTGTCTGATAGAATAAAGGACCAATTTTAATGATTTAATTACAGCAGTTATCACCACGGGTGTAAAAGAATAAACAGTTTATCACTGGCAGGATACACTGAACAGTGCTGTCTGGGTTTTTTGGAGCTGTTTTCTCTGTCACACACAAACATTTGGTTTCTGGTTTATTGTCCATCTGTACAGATTTTTTGGGCATCCTTGTCTTGAAGTATTTTAGGTCTCTTTGGACGCAGAAGAAATAGAGTTTAGTAGAAATGTTGGGTTAAAAGATACATAAAAAATTTAAACAGATGGGATAAAGGTTGTACAATTCAAAGCATAGTGTTAAAAACAGTGCTCTTAAAAAAATACCCTACTGAGAAAGTATAACCTAGAGTGATTTAAATCTGTTATCCCTGAAACTGAAACACTCAGGACCCAATACAGCGAGGTTATTTGAGTCACGTGACCTCAAATTAGTGTTTAAATTTGTTTGAGCAGATAAAGAAGTAACACCACATCGTTTTTAGTTATACAGCATATGTATGGAACCATCCTATCTCAAACCACACTCTTCAACCATGTTTAGTCCTGTTTTTCACATTTCAACGGCTCCTTCTGAACCAGACCAATGTTTGTAGAAGGGAATCTACTGCAAAACATGGTGTGATGCAAGATCTCATCAAATTTGTTCTTTTCAAGAGGTAAGATTAGTTTAAAAAAATATTTTTGGGGGGATCACAGTGTTTTTAGGGTGATTTTACAAGAGTGTAGTTAGACCACATGTATAATTTGGAGACAGTGACATTCAAAACTGGAAGTGGGAGAAGATTATTAGGTGGGTTTTGGGAAAAACAAGGATGGATAAAATTAGAATTGAGATCATCAGAGGTAAAACACCAGTTGATTAACTAGGAGACAAAGTTAGAGAGGCCAGACTACAATGGTGTGGACATGCCCAGAGGAGGCACAGTGTGTATACTGGTAGAAGGATATTAGAGATGCAACAGCCAGGAAAAAAGACAAAGAGCAGATATAGGGATGCAGTTAGAGAGGACATAGAGGTAGAGGGAGTGAGGACCGAGTGAGATGGAATAAGACTTGTTCAATACCACTAGACACCTTAACTCATCCAAAAAAGGTTCACCCAAGATTAATTAGACATTGGTGGCCTGTGTCCCTTAAGGCTGGTTTATACTTCAACAAGACGTGAGACAGCGGATCAATGATTATGTCTTTTCGGATCTCTTTTACTTACCAAGGATTTATTATCAATTAAAAGCTGGGGGGATAAATCAACATAATTTCTCCCTTTGCCCTCTCACATCACTCCTAATGTAGCACACATCATGAATATTTAAGCATACAAACAATAACACAGGATGTATAGTTGTAGGAGACATTTGATGCAGGTCACTCTTGCAAATGAAACCGTTGTTTCAACTAGATTTACATGTACAAATAATGGAAATGAAATAAAGAGAGGCTTGGGTTGGATGAAGAGTTAGAGGTAGAGGTAAAACTTTTTTTTTTCCTATTAACCACAAAAATGAAAAGAAGACATGGGGGGCTCATTCACATTCTCAGTGGGATCTGATGAGCTGTCTGTCTTGTGAATTGAACAACTGGCTTTTAGGTTTTTTACACCAGGAGAGTCGTTTGGTCCGGACCAAATAGTGGACATTGTTTTTTTCTTTTGGTGCAGTTTGTTTTCACATTGTGCCTTTTGCAAGCGGACAATAATTTTTAAACAAAGCCACACAGGTGACGGTCATTGCTCCCAGTGGACAGGAGGCGGGACAAAGCAAAGGCATAAATAAATAAAGATAAATAAAGATTGTGCTGTTCAAACAAATGACTATAAAAATATCAAGAGCAGCTCATTCAGTGGCGGTTTTACAATGATGTACTTATAATTTTGGGCCGCAACCTAAAGGAGACAAAATGGTCCGTGTTCCCTGACCCACAACGATTCATTTTTTGTGCGCAGTGTTAGCATTAGCAACACTGAAGAGCTAACCGCACCAGAGTTCGTTTGGAAGTGGACTGAGACCACCTCAAAAATGGGTCTCGTTCCAGTTGTTTGATCCATACCAGGGTTCTCATGAGTGGCATTCACACCTGCATAAAAGATCCGGACCAACGGGGGAAATGAACTCTGGTCCGTTTAAAGCAGACCAAATGTGTCAGGTGTGAATACACCCTAGGAGAAGATCATTTTCAGCAAAATGCAGAAGCACACATTGCTCCACATAAATAAATATACCCACAAAGTTCTGACTCTGTGAACCATATTGGTTTGTAAGACAGACTTCTGACTGGGGGCATGTACAGGACGGGGTGTCAGTGGGAGATAACAGAAAGAAGTTACAAAATTTTTGTCATGCAAGAATTAAAGTCAGTTATAACAATGGAAGTATAAATCAGCCTTTAGACAACTGGATTTGTTTTAGGTAATTGGTTAGGATAAAAAAGGAGGTTTAGTTTTACAGCATGGTTAGGGTTGGGCATTCAAATAGATTAGTTTTTTTATTTACTGTATAGCAGATATGAGTAAAGGCTGTACTCTTGTTACTATTGGTTTTCTTTTACAGTGATATTTAATAGTTACTGTCCTATAATTGTGATTTTCTAAAATTGTATTTGTTAAGAGAATTTGAAAAACCATTGATCTAGAGAAAAGTCAGTGGTAAAGTGAAACTTCTTTTTTCACTTTTTTCATTTTCTGTAGAATGCTTCAAAAAAGAAATCATGATCACTGGGTGTAAAGCTTCAGAAAGAGACTCTAGATTAATGCATAAAGAAGGAAAAGACTAATGCTTGTTTGCACATTCATGCATTCAGGGGGAAAAAAAGCTTTCACTTGCAGGGAAATTGAGTTTGCCATCCTTTATTATTATCTCAGAAAAGGGCTTTGCTGGAGCTCAGTGCAGGTGAGGCTTTGAGATGAAGTACTTAGATAACTGTGGTGGACAAGTGTTCTTAAGTTTTATTTCAATGAACATGCCTTATTCAGATTTCTATAAGTTACACTTGACTTACATGAACTAGAAGGATGTTTGTATTCTGATTTTAATTCATACTTATTTGATGCTGCCTGGCTGAAAAAGTTGTTCTAATGCTGCTATTCCACAGTTTTGTGTTTGCAACATATGTTAATTTTTAGAAATAATTTTTGTGTGATTAAAAAGATGAAAAAAAGGAATGACTTTTTGGTCGAATAATAATAATATGTATAATTTCTTGTGTTACAGTGAAATGTCTCACTCAAAATTTATGTTGTGAATAACTCTCAGCTTTTACATATCACATTTTAGCTCAGTTTTTGTAAAACGGCGTTATAGCCATGTTTATGTTGGCTTTTGCTGATGGTGATCATTGGACTTAAAATAACAATACAAGTTAAATAGTTGCAGATGCACATATAATTACTTTTTGGAAAGTTTCAATAAAATCTGTTTGTTGGCCCATGAGATATTTTGCTAACAGACAAATGTATGGGTTAATCTGAGAGAAACGCTCAGTCATTGCTATAATTTTAAGCAAGCATCTAGCACAATGACAAATATTATGTATTTTAAATTAATCTGTTACAATATCACATTTTACAGAACCTGTAAAATTAATGAATAATCGGTTATAGAAGTCCATGTTTATTTCCTGAAAGTTTCATTAAACTCTGTTCAGTGGTGCATGAGATATTTTCTTGAGAGACAAAGTTGGCACCAAGTAGAGAATGTCAAGTGTGCAATCTGTTAGTGTTTAAACTATACAAAATTCTTATATAAACTGACAGTTATAATGATTTTTGTTTAAGGTCAGTTAAGTGACGTGGCCATTTTTCCATTGGGTAGACGTCAAAGGTTAATCAGTTGTAGACGTACAGATACATATGTCCTATGATTACTTATGGAGAGTTTTATTTTTTTTCCAGTGATTCATGAACTATTTTTGTAACAGTCAAGCGAAAACATTATTGTTTAACTTCATAAATGCCTCCTTGTTATGGACTGAAACCTAATAAATGTTCTCCAAGTATTTCAGTATGTTCATCAAAACTGGTCTAAAACATCTTTAATGGCTTTTTATCTGCTGCTTTGCAGTTTTAAAAATATAAAGATGTTTGCAAAATGTGTCATATACCATATTTTCTCTGGTTGGTTGAATTTGAATTTGGGCAGTGTCTCACACAGATGATTTTATTTTCCTTTTTTAATTTTACACTTACTGTGCACAATACTAATTTAGATTTTTGAACAGATGTGGGCTTTTCTTTTCCATGTAAAACCTTTCCCTTTCACACTTAGTCCTTGATCCTTGCTGCTTTACAAACGGCTTATGCTTCTATGGCATTGGAGATGAAGATTACTTTTAAAAGCCACTGTTCATGGAAATAAAATCAAAAGCTTAACCCTGGCTTTGCCTTTTATTTACAGTAAAGCAGGTTTCAATTACATGATTGTGGGTTGTCTAGTGGTGCAGTGGTAGGGCAGCTGACTTGGGACAAAAAAATCAAAAGTTTTATTTGCATCCATGCCCTTATGTAGCTGTATCCTTGAGCAACACCTATCCCCCTAACTGCTCCCTGGGTGCTTTAAATAGATGCCCACTGCCCCACTTGGGTGTATCTCACCTGTGTGATAGGTTAAATGCAGATAACAGATTTGGTCATTGTATGGGCATACAATATGGCAATACAGCTCTTTGGCATAAAAATTTAAGCAGCTGGTTAGGACAAAGCAAAAAGCACACTATACGCTGTGGTGGTCATAGTTCTACTTATCCGTTAACCCAATAATAGCAGAACTAATATTTTGTGAAGCAGTTTTGTGTTTGCAATATTTTTATAATGTATTAACTGACATCAGTCCCACTAAAATTATTTTCCCTGCTGCTAAAAATCATAAAAGTCTGTATGTTTTTCTTCTACATGCCCCAATTACATGCTTTAAGAAGCTATGAGCAAAGCAAAGCATTCACTGGCCGGAGTCACACAGTGACATCATCCTCGGGCAGAGGATGGTTAATTTGACATTTAGAGTCTCCTCTTCTGTAACGACCAGGTCTTCTGACTCAGTGTTTGTTTTCAGTTTCTTCAGCATCCTTTGCAGCATGGACGTCATTCAGTCACAGACGGTGTTTTCTGAGTGTGCTTCAAAATGAAAAAAGTGAAATGAAGGCACACATTTTTGCTTTAAACAAGGGCATACAAATATATTTACTTTCGGTGTTGCTACTGTTTATGTAAATGGAGAAGTTCAAGTATATTTGGGTCTTGTTCACGAGTGAGGGAAGAATGGAGCGTGAGATTGATGGACGGATCGGTGCAGCTTCTGCAGTTTTGCGGACTCTGTCTGTTTTGGTGAAGAGGGAGCTGAGCTGTAAGGCAAAGGTCTCTCTTTACCAATCAGTCTATGTTCTACCCTCATCTATGTTCACCAACTTTGGGTAGTGACCGAAAGATCAAGATCACGGACACAAGTGGTCAAAATGAGTTTTCTCCACAAGGTAGCTGGACTCTCCCTTAGAGATAGGATAAGAAGTTCTGTTATCCGGGAGAAACTCAGAGTAGAGCTGCTGCTCCTCCACATCGACAGGAGCCAGTTGAGGTGGTTTGGGCATCTGGTAAGGATGCCTCCTGGGCGCTCCCAGAAGAGCTGGAAGAGGTGACTGGGGAAGAGAGGTCTGGGTTTCCCTGCTCAAGCTGCTGCCCCCGAGACCCGACTTCGGATAAAGCAGAAGATAATGGATGGATGGATGGATGGATGGATGGATGGATGGATAGATGGATGGATGGATGAGTGGATGGATGAGTGGATGGGAGGATGGAGACTGTTTAAATATTAGACAAGCATTTTCACAGGCTGTATTTCTTCACTTCACGTCTGCTTTTCTGGTTTCAGTCAGCAGTTGTAGCTATGCCTCCTGGCTCAACAGAAACAAATATTTTTTTCATTTTTATCTGATCTATAAACCATTTGATTTGTGTTGATTGACATTGTCACATTACATGTTTGGATTTGGTTTGATATCTGTGTTGAAGTTTAGTTATTGACTAAATCTGAAAACACCATGATTGAGAGGTCTGAAGCAGGGGATAAAAAGGGGAACAAAACGCTAGAGTATAGATGGGATATAAAACTCTTTGAAGGGATCTGGACCTTGACAAAATGTTTGTTTCATAGAGGCGTTCAAAAGAGTTGTTTGATTTTGAACGGATTACCTCATCATATAGGGATATACTGTATGTCATTGCATATGCAGTACGAGATGACGCCATTACATCACATGAGCAGAACTATGTGTTTTGTCAAGTGCAGCACCCCTTCCCCTTTCCTCCTAAACTGCTGTACTCCACCACTCTGCTATGAATCTACTATGAATATGTATGGGTTAATCTGAGAGAAATGCTCATTAAACAACTGGAATGTGAACTTTTGCAACACAGACTGACAGTAACATGTTAATTACAGTATTGACTGAACTGATAAGAATGGTAGAAGGATGTCCAACAATCAGGTTAATAGTGTAAGGAAATCAAGATTAATAAATGAAAGTTTCAATAAAATAGCAGAAAACCAATTGATTCTCTTCTAAAAACTTTATTCTCAACTCTGACTCCAATCAGGCCCACAGCCGTCACCAGCAGCAGGCCTCAGAGAAATAAAAGCCCTTGAGTCGACTGTATCCAGAGCCCAGGCTATGAGAGACTGCAATCTCAATAACTGACTGATGAATAATAATGAATCAACCTCTTACGTGTCTGACTTCCTGGTCACACCCCTGGAGATGGTACGTTATACATCAGACATTAGAACATATCCAACTTTTGTTTGTGCAAACAGAAAGAACAGTTACTAAATTTACTTCAATAGTTTGAACACATGTACGTCCAAAATGACCTGATTTCCTGTTGCTATTTAGAACATCTGTTACAAAATGTTAAAAAAGATTGCATTATTGGCCTCACACAGCTGGTGACATTTTGCTGCAGTCTTATTTATTTTCATCGCTATATTTTAATTTTACTGGGCATTCTGCCTTCTTTCATGATTACTAATGCTTTTTGACAAGCAATTTGGCTGATTGATCTTATCAGCAAGTTAAAACAGTATAAAAAGCATTTATTTGGAACACGTTTTATCGTATTTGAAATTCTTTTGCTACCAGTTTTGTAGAAGACAAATTCGATTTGGTCTAATCCCGGATTTACCCTGCATGCATCTCAGGTTCGGTCCACTCCATCGCGCAATTTGCCGTCATTTGTTTCCACCTTAATTTACACTGTGTGCGTCTTCGCTCTGGTGCTCAATGGTACTTTGAGAAGCCTGCACAGGAAATGCGAGATTCTGCAATAAAGCCAGTGATAAATATGAAAGTCAGACCAAATTAGTTTATTTTGTGGAAGACGGACTGGAAACAACAGTTGAAACTGCATCTCCTGTTTTGTTTCTTAAATCCATATTTCAAAATAAAATCCCTGTTTTGTGTGTATGCTTATTGTTGCCATCTGCTTCCAAAACAGAATGATACATTTAGACAGCCTGTAGGCCCATGTATTGTGTGCACACCATCACCCTGCGCATGCAGTGTAAATGCTCTCATTGTGTTTTTACTGTGGATGTCAGAGCGGACGAAGTGTAATTTGGGCTTCAGAACGAAAACTTGCAAAGATCTCAATATGTGCACAATGTTGACATGGAATACACTTGGATTCAACCATGCCTATACTCAAGAAAATGTTTTCCTATTTTTATGGTTTGCATTATTTCTTAATTTGCTTAAATCTCTGTATTAACAAATGCGTACTTTCCCATTCATATTCTTTCCTACCTTAGGCTCACACCACAGATAGCAGTCGACCTGCAGCCTCAGCCAAGAGGTGCATGTTGTTCTGCTACATATCTTAGAGGCCATTAATTTTCAAGCTGTGCTTAACGCACTTGGCACTCTGCAGGGAAGATGACATGTATATGTATGAGTTTTTTAGAGGCCAGGATAAAAAAAATCTAGTGATAGAGCGAGGTTGATGGGAGCGAGGGAGGCAATTGAGAGGAAGGGTGAGGCTGTGTTCCAGAAAACAAACTCAATAGAGATATCACTAAAGATCTGAAAAGAACTGGCTGCATTTCGAAGGTTTGTTATTTCAAAAGTCAGTCAAACAGAAACTTTAGGTTCAATGCTGCATTTTAAGAAGTGAATACAAAGACCAGAAAAACACAGTTTATCAACACAGCCGAAAAATGAAGAAATTAAATAAGTGCCTTCGGTAGTTATATATCATGTTATAATATTATCCTCTCATCAAAAACATGTCCAGAGTCTTACTTTGACTCATTCATGCATGTTTGAGAAATCCTGTGCTGTCC
>JARVJO010000001.1:3044439-3068000 GCA_031762555.1 Cynodonichthys magdalenae
CTTATTCTGTCATATCAACTAGTTTTGGCGATGTTACTGCTGTCTGGAGACGTAAAAAAAGAAATGCAATTCTCTTCCCGTTACGGAAATAACTGAGGAGACGCTGAGAGCAGGAGGAGGGTCCTGCTGCAGTCCGGTACCAGACAGACAGCGAGAACAGCTGATCAACACGTGAAGTCAATGTTTGCCACGTCAGAACTTATTCGGCAAATGTGTTTCCATCTCTCCTTTTGCGCATTAACTCTTTTTCGAAAAACCCTAAAACCACCTCAAGCAAGCGTATAAACTCTTTTGCGCATTAGAGGACATTTTTTTAGGCCAATTCCATTCATCTTTTCTAATGCGATACTTCAAAATGCGAATTAGGAAACGTTGATGGAAACACAGTTATTGTCTCAGGATGATGATGTCATAACATGAGTTGAGCACCAACAGCAAAGGCTGCGGTCTGTTCCAAAATGCCTAAATGTGAACTTCAACATTTAGGGTTTAACTTTTACATTTAGATTTAAACATTTAGATTTAGGATTTAATATTTAAATGTTTTTTTACATTTAAAATTAAAATTTAGTAAATATTAGCTAAATGTAAGAACAGTGAGCTAAATAATGAAAAATAATTAGTGAATTGTTTTAACATTTCATTTAACACTTGGCGCCCCATAGTGCTGGGGCACTGGTTGAGCGCCAGTAAAACTTAAAGGGGACATATGCAAAATTACATTTTTTCACAGTTAAATGTATGTTGTGTACTCGGAGTCTCCAGGAGTGCAGAAAAGTTTAGTTTAACTACCAGTGCTGTAAAAATATCTTTACATATTTTCTGTTTGCGTCATATTTTTCAACCCATTCAGTTTTTTAAATTTTTTATGATGTTTTCTGAACCATTATGTGGAGTTACATAAAGAAGGAATTCAGACCAATGCATTGCAGTTCCATTTTATATAGACCCCACCTGAATGATTTGAATGTGAAAAATAAGGAATAAAAAGAAAGATTTGTCTCCATTACCCATTTAGGGCAAGTAAAAGAGGGTTTTGATTGCAGTTTGAAGTCCATCGCCACCAATTCTCTGATTTGTTGTATGTTCACGGGGCTACTGGTTCCATTAGGTTTGTTGTCTCTCGGCCTCAAGTCTGACAATGCAGGTCATCCTGAGGCCCAAGCTAGACTTTATGATTAAGGTCTCAGCGATGAGCTTGGTGGGATCTACATGGTGTGACAGTGGGTCACACATGGAGGTACGATGCGAGGAGACTGAACCTTGTAATTTAATCATTTTTGTTTTACAACAGTCTAACACTGAACTGAATAATCTGAGATTATCATATTAAACTAAAAGTATATGCATATGCTGATTGAATAGCTGTGTGCCTTACGTGTCATTCTTTTACCATCCGGATGGAATAAACAGTGGTGAAAAGATGACTATACAACACTATCATGACCTAATCAGGTTGGGTAAAGCAGTCGATATTTATATACTATACTGGGGTGGGGGACAATAAAGATAAAATAATCAGTAAGCAACCCACGAGATGGAAGCTTTTGGGTACATTCTTAAAAACAAAACCTTGGTGTAGATCTTTTGTAACAAATCTCAGAGATACAAGCATAGCTTTAAAAATATGCATTTGGGGTTTTGCTGAAGGTGAGAACAAGCCTTGACTCTAATGTTGAATTGAAGTGAATGCAAATTAATGAGATTCTGCAAAGTGTGAGAACACAAACAAAAAAGAAACTAGACTGGTCCTACCCTTCAGCCACACTTCACCTCCATTATTTCATTAAACCAGGAAAAAGTGTGTTACAAAAAAAAGGAAATCAAGTTTACAAAAGGGTGAAACCTGTGAAATCAAAGAGAAAACACTATGTGTGAGGTATAGCTTGCAGTATAGTATGTGTGAAACCAAACAGTTTGAGGACACTTGAACAGCACAGTGTTGAGTTAATCTATTTGGAGTCCAGTTTTCTCCCTTCCTGACCCCAATGTATCACTTCAGTTTCTCAGCTTGTAGTCATCTCTTTTTTCCCTCTTGCTTTCATCTCATAGCTGCTTTTATTCACCAAGTATCATACTATAATGGGCCAGACCTGAGACTGTGTCAGCTGCTGATTGAACTCATTAATTATTTAGCTAAATGCAACACAAATCTGACCAAAGACCCCTATCTTCTACTGCTACCACCCTAAAGCAGCCCAGTGAATTATTCACAAGTGCCCTCTTGTACGCCTGGCTGTAGACCTGCAGAGCCACTTCTCATTTGGATGTGATGGGCTTTCACACCGAGGTGGCAAATAAAACTGTAGCATATGCACACATCATCAACCCTTTATTCTAGTTTAACCTCCAGTGGGGATTTATGTTGTTTTCATTAACCCGACCCAGCAAAGCATAATCTTATGGCTTTAAAATGATTCACATAGGGGATGTTCTGATGAAGGCTCAAGTCTACTCACCAGGCAATCCTGGCCAGTACCGCAATGCTGTGGGATCTAAAGAGTCTAAGCCACCACATAAGTCTGATAAATAATACTAGACCAACTCCATAAGTGACGGGAAGAGGGAAAAATCTGACTTCAATTGTTGCGTCTACAAAGCACTACCTAGAGATTAGAGATGAAGACAAAGTTGTTTACAGCGTATATGGTGGTAGGCTACCATGGGGAGCTTTAGAGACAATATATGCAGGGTTTTATGTGGCATTAAATAAATGCATTCAAAGTGCAGAGAGCTGTTGAAGGGATGTTCAGTGGTTGGGTGTCAACAACAGGCATGTCAGACTGCACGGCGCCGTCTCTTTGTATGATACATGAAGGAGATATGAGTATTTCTCTTCACTCTGGGACTGAGCTGCTGTGACTGTTACTGGGAGAACACACATGCACACACAGCCCTCGCAAAGTCAGACTGGAAAGCTGCAATGAACCACCATATGATGTGCTTAGAGTTCCCTTTATGAAGCGCGTACAACACCCCTGCATTTTATTATCTCATGAGAGCAGTATTCTTAGTATTACTACAAAACACCCCTGCATTTTATTATCTCAAGAGAGCAGTATTAGGTACTGTTTATTTTTCTGTAAACTCTGTTTTTACATTCACAAACACAAGCAAAATCTTTCCCTAATCCCTATGAAATAATATAATAACAGAGATATAAGGTTCAGCAATTACTGTTTAGCAAAATGGTGAAAATAGCTCCAGTGACGAGGCTTTGGTTGGATAATGAGTTTTCAGCTGTCCTAAATAATTACCCGCCTTGTTAAAAAAACGTGTACAGTAAAGCTGTTAAAGTTCTGATTTAGCAGATGCGGTATTTGTGCTGTTGTGACCAAACATATAAACAGGTAACTGTCAAACTGAGCATTAATTAAGGACACAGCCAGGCAGAAGAAACGTCAGGCCTTAGCTCCCGACACCTGCTTAACAACTCTACCTAACAGAAAAGGTAAAAGAAATAAAAAAAAAACACAAATGAGATGAAACCTGAGGTAAGTTGATGTGACGAACAGGGAGAGGTCAAATCAATGGGCCACCAGTCCAGTCACCATGTTTATCTCAGAACTTGGCATTGAGAAAATTGTATCCACTGGTGTAAAAAAAAGACAACCTCCCAGAGGCCCATCTGGTATTGATGGAAGCATGTGTTTATCCATATGCTCAGTAGGACTGTAGAGGATGTGGTTTGTATTCCCATCAAGAAGTGTAAATTATGGGCTGAGTTCAGTCGTTGACCTATTCGGAATCGATATCGACGAGAAAATATGCAAAGGCAGAACGAGTACAAGCTGCAGAGATGGGGAAGGGAGTTTCTATACCTCTTTTGTCTCAGTAAATCAAAACACTTGGTTAGCAGTGATCTCATTGGCCACCGTGGCAGTCCAGTGTTGGCTTCAGTCATCACCAATATTGATCAGGTTATTAGCTCTCCCTAACTGATGCCATCACATCTAAAATTGAATAATGGAAGAAGCAAACAATGCACTAGAGCCACGTGGTGAAAGAAGAAAAATGTAAAGGAAGAACGGAATAAAGTCAAGACGAAAACAGTTAGGAAAGATGAGAAAAGGAAAACGTAGGAAGAAACAAACTAACAAAGGAGAAGGGGAAAAAAGTAATATTAGCCATGTCTACATGGACAAATAATTGAAATAAATGGCCACTGACCTGACACCTGATCATGCGCGCCCAATGTCAAACTGATATATTTCTGCCTAGCTAAATGCTAATATGTTGGGTAAGCAAAATTGGTCGGTTAGCGATACGTTTATATTAGAAACTTTGAAATGGTTCATAATTATCGTACACCGTGATGGAGAAGAAGGAAAGACAAAAAACATAAACAGAAGGAAGACAAACAATGTACGTTGCCTCACCTGTAGTTCAATCACAAAGTGCTCCACCACCATTGTTAAAACCTGGCAAAGGTCCATTCTGGGTGCTCAGTCACAGAATGTTTGTTTTATGTTCATCAGGGAAGTAGAACTTCTGTGTATTTTAAAGGAACGTTTACAACTCTGCACATGTCAGTACAATGTTTCCCCTCGAGTACTGGCCTTATAAGGGTGGGGCGGCTTTGAACACAGAATGATGATCAACAGCAGAAATATGTTAGGTGGGGCGGTCGGTTCTGTTAGGGGAACGGGCCACCCTCCTTGTACAATGGTAGGGGAAACACTGCAGCACTTTTATTCTAAAAAAAAAGCCTTTTGCATGTGAACACTTGTCATGGTTGTAATAATAATTTTGTGCACATATTCAATACATTCAGATTATTTAATTTGAATACATTTCAATTTGATTAGATAATTTGTTTGCATGTAAACATACATAGTGATGAAATAGAAGAAAGGAGGATAGAAATTATGAAGTCAGAAACAGGTAAGGAAGTAGTGAAGGCAAGAAGAAAAGAGTAGGGAAGAAAACAAAACAAAAAAGGAGCAAATCCATCCATTTTCTATACCCACTTCTTCCTTTCAGGGTCAGGGATGTCACTGGTGCCCATATCCAGCAGTCACAGTGTGAGGGATGGGGTACACCCTGGACAGGTCGAAAGTCCATCACAGGGGCAAATGAACAAACAAAAAAGAAGAATATAGCAAAGAAAAGAAAGGAGTTTTAACGAGCAAAGCAAAAAGAAAGTCTTCCAAGTAGCATAGGTGTTTCAACTGTTAAGTGATTCCTTTGTACTAAATGTTTTTTCAGTAGCTGCATTTCATAAAAGCCTGTAAAAAGTTGCATTCGTAAAGCCATCACTTTGTTTCATCTTTAGTAATAAAAAAAGACTCAGCTTGCCTTCCAATTTGGTTATTTCTCCATAAAGGCCACATCTGCCCTGCTCACAAGGACATTTTGGTTCCCTGAGGCGAAGACGTGCGTGTCTGGCAGTGCGTTAAATAGGAGGGAAGGCTGGTACACTGTGATTTAGTCGAGGTCACCCCACTGTTGTCTGCTGTATAGGTACAAGACAGACTGACTCGGGTCTTTGGTGAAATTAGCAAAGTAGTTGTCCTTGGTGTCAGCTGTCTTTCAAACTCGGATGTCTTTATTTCAAAAACATTGTAGGGTAGCAGATTGGGGACAAATGATTAGCTGAGTCTTATTAAATTAGCTCCAAGTAATCGCTGTTTTATTGTGTAAGTGCTTTCTCTGTGGAGTAAATAGTGTTGCAGATTAAGCGTGTAAGAATAGACAGTGTGCATTTTGCATTCAGACAGTGCTGACTTGCCTTCGTAGGAATACGCTCCTCAAGGAGCACTATCCTGCATGTTTTAGTTGTTTTACTTCTCTTCAGAACACAACCACATTCTTGGGTGTGTTCTCTAGTAGATGAGTTATATGAGCATTTGTCCAAATATGAAGGAAGCACAGTGTCTCCTCGTTGCTCCAGGTCTGTACATGGTTCATTGTTTGTAACATCCATGTAGTGGTAGCGTTAGCAACCCCAAAGGGCTTATTTTTACCAGCAATGGTGGCTTGTGATGTCCAAAAAGGCACACGTGTCCCAGAGATGGTTTGGGTGGAGGCATGTCTGTATTCACACCAGAAGCAAACAGCACCAGGGTTCATTTAGAAGCAGACTGAGACCACCTCAAAACGTGGGTCTTGGCTGTTTGGGCCACACCAGGGTCACATGAGTGCATCTACACCTGTATAAAAAGTGTGGGCCAACAGGGTCTAACTAACTATCTAACTCTGGTCTGTTTAAAGTGGACCAAATGTGTCAGGTGTGAATCCACCTTAAAAGGTGTCTAAATGCACTCTTTTTGTGCTAATACCAATATTGAAGGCTGAGTCATCAACTAGGGGAACAAAAAATGCACACTTCATCCTTCCATTATCTTTAGCTGCTTTTCCTTTCTGGTTTGCAGGAGTTGCTGGTCCCTATGTCCAGCAATCGCCATGTGAGAGACAGGGTATACGCAGAACTTCCACTCTTGAAAATGATACAAGGGACAAAAAATGTTATTGTGAAACTAAAGTGAATCCATGTTTTGTATTCTAAGTATCTTCAAAGAGGTTGAGCCATTTTTGATTCAGGCTTTTCAATTGAAGGAAAAAACAGTTCTTCCTACTAGGCTGCAAACACTGAAATTGTTTATCATTCCCTTCTTTCACTTCTTTGATTAAAGTATACATAGCTACAAATTAATCTCAGAGTCTTAATTTACCTCACATCTTCATATGCTCCAAATATTTATCATAATTTTTTTTAATCTTCCTAATTAGTATTTATGCAGCTATGACATGAGTAGAAACGTATAATTTGCAGAGGTTTCCAGATCTGAATTCATTAGCCGTCTAACTAATGTAGCAGAAAACCAATTTTCATTGCAGGTCAAGTCACATTGAGCTTTACTAAACTGTAACTAAATAATTCAATCTGACTGTACATGAAAGCGTCAATTGTTGCTTTCTTTGGCCTTCATCAGCCATTTCTTATTATAAAAATGCACCTAAGAGGCATCAGGATATCTATGTGAATGGCTGATAAGTCCTATTCTTGATTTGCAGACTTCTCCACAGTTGTTGCAAGTAATATTATTTTTACAACCATTCCTCTTTTAGTGTTCCTTCAATCTGATAAGTTCCTCATTTTGTTTTCTTATATTATAAGGCACCTCCATTTTATTCCATCACAGGCTGCTTATTCCCAGTTTGGTGTTCTTAGCAGCTTAATGTCATGTTTGCAGATGTCTTTAAAATGGAGTTTTGGGAGGGCCATAGAGAATATCCTTTGGGTTATGTCCAATTCCCATCTGGTTCACATGCACTAACCATTGCAGCCACCTCTCTTTCAGAAGTGTACATTACATTTAGCAAGAACAACTATGTTTGATGTTTGATGTACTATATTTGTTTTCTTTAGGCTGATTGTTAAACCCAATTCCAGGTTTTAGCATTCTATAAAAAAAAACATGTTACTACATCACCACCATTAGTAAAGAGTGAAGACAGATGGCATTCATCTTAACTTGATGCTTTTCAGACAAACACGGGTCATTTTAAGTGTTTATAAGAAACACCTTAGTATCTAGTTAAACAATCCATACTAAGTCAGTCTTTCCTCATGTTAAAGTACATTGAATGAAATAATATTTGGCTCTGTGTAATTGCTCTTACTGAACCAGCTCTCCATCTTGCAGCCTTCCTGTTTTTGTTTCCTTGAGTGCTCTGCCGACTTTCCATCCTCCATCATGTCCTTCAGGATGGGTGGAAGCGCTGAACACAGAAATAGACACTCATGCATCACTACAGTCACACAGCCTTGTTTTCCCCTCGTCTCACAGCCTCTTCCTTTTGTCTGTTTTAAACAATGGAGTGGATTGTTAACCCTTCTAGAGCACTGGGCTGAACCACCACCTGACAGCTCTACACTGTCAAGTTTTTTTTAGCTCTGATCGAAAAGAATGTGCCAATAGCTGTTAAAACATGCATACTTGTGTCAGTTGAATTAGATATGCAGTGTTGCATTACTGTCTGTTTCTTGTCACTTTTTTTCCTCTGTTTTTCACTATTTCAGCCCATTTTAGAATTTGGGTTTGTCACTACATTCTCCGGCATTATCAACTATATGAACATTCACTTTAAAAACCAAAGTTCTACTTTCGTAAAACTAGACTTGGCAGATGGAAAAGAGAGCTGTGATGAAGAAAAGGATCAAAGAAGTCAGAATGGAGCGTAAAGCTGTAGCATTTTAGAGAGGTATGAAGGAGCAAGATTATAGAGAGCTTAGCATGTGAGGAGGAGAATCCTAAAGTCGGTGAGATTACAGACAGGGAGCCAGTGGAGCTACCTTTTTTGAGAAATGGAGTGATGTGTTCATCAGATGGAGTTTCGGTGTAGATGCAAGCAGCAGAAATCTGAACCGATGTAAAGTTAATGAATAGATTTGTGCAATATAGAAGAAACAAAACAATTTTAATAATCAATATGAAAGGTAACAATGACAATGAAAGGAGTAGCACTGCTGGTATTTAACAGTGTAAGAAGAACGTTAACGGTGCATAG
The DNA here is from genome assembly GCA_031762555.1 of Cynodonichthys magdalenae. Lineage (NCBI taxonomy): Eukaryota > Metazoa > Chordata > Actinopteri > Cyprinodontiformes > Rivulidae > Cynodonichthys > Cynodonichthys magdalenae. The sequence continues at coordinate 3,052,954 of JARVJO010000001.1, forward strand.
AAAAACAAACTGTCCACCAATCATTTTATCTTTTTTCGGTGGTTGGTTTGCAAACCTGACCACACAGGTAGAATGCAAATAATACGTAAATGAAAAGTAGTACACGTACGACTGAATAAATGTGAAATAAATAATACAGAAATACTATTAAAAATTAAAGTAGAAGAGTTTTACTCCCTGATGAGTTGTGGTAAGTAGCAGCAATCTTGAATACAGAACTCTCCCACTTTCTGACAAGGAATTCCCACTGTAGAGGTCTTTCAGTTTAAATTTACTTGTGAGTGATGATGAGCACAATAAAAGGACTGAGGGTTCCCTTGCCCGGACGCGGGTCACCGCGGCCCCACACTCTGGAGCCAGGCCAGGAGGTGGGGCACGTTGGCAAGTGCCTGGTGGCTTTAAACCATAGAGCCCGAACGTGGGTCCCCCTTCCCATGGGCTCACCACCTGTGGGAGGGGCCAGAGGGGTCGGTGCATTGTTTGACAGGCAATTGGTACATTGGCGGTCTCATCCTCGGCTGCAGAAGCTGGCTCTAGAGATGTAGAATGTCACCTCACTGGTGGGAAATGAGCCTGTGCTGGTGTGTGAGGTTGAGAGATTCCGACTAGATATAGTCCGATTCACCCAGATGCACCGCTCTGACCCTGAAACCAGTCTCTTTGAGAGGGGTTGGACACTCTTTCACTCTGGAGTTGCCCATGCTGAGAGGCGTCGATGCGGCTTACTGGAGCAGTGGCCTTAAGGTTGTCGTGCCTGTCGTGGCGGCATTTTTGAAGATCTCAGGGGCCACGTAAAATGCTATGGAGGGCCGCATTTGGCCTTGAGTTTGACAAGTGTTAGTGTTATCAAAAGAAGCAAGATAGCTGAGAATGATGTAACAAGAAATGGAAGTAAAACCAGCAACCGGATTAAGAACGATGCTTACTGAGAGAAGATCATAGGATCGATAGGAACAATATTACAGATGTATGGTAAAAATATTTAGTCCTAAATGGCTAATAACTTTTAGTGTGAACAATTTTTACAACCTTGCAAAGTTTGTAATCTGCACTAAGTTTTCAGTTTTTTTTTTTTTTTTATATTTTCTGTTAATTCTTGACAGGTAGCTCTTCTTCCTTAAAAGTTTTACATTGTTTCACCATGCATTTTAGCTCAACTGCACTGCACACTTTGTTTCAATTCACTAACCCATTCTCTTCTGTCACTGAGATTTATGCAAAATCTGTCTTCATTTCAATAGGTTTTCATCACTACAGCCATCCTCTGAAATTGTTGTAAATGGTCTTGGTAAAACTGAAAAATTCAACAGAATATATCAAAGAACAAATAACTCAAATTCCCAGTTGTTTTTGTTCATATCATGTTTTTACATGAACATCCTCAAAAGTAAATACGATCTGGTTTATGATCTGTCTGGTTGATAAATGGTTTGTATTTTTTTAATCGAACAATGCATTTGGCTTTCTTCAAAGTTGCAGTGATTTCTAACTCACATGCACACCTGCAGTCATTTGTTGTTGTTTTTTTGTTTGTTTTTTGATTTAAATTACATTTTAGTTTTGTGGTTCCTTTTAAGGAGCTCAAAGCATTGGATGTGAAAAATTTCATACAGCCAAGAGGGAGACGGCTAAGAGTTTATACAGAGGAAAAAACAATGACTCAGGGTAATAATGGGTAATAATGATAATAATAATGGGTTTTGTTCATACTTATAAAAATACATTTATTGGTAATATAGACTTTGTTACAAAAGTAGCCAAATAATTCACCTGTGTCATGGATCTGAAACAGATCATTTCCAAATGTTCCTTAAGTTTTTTTATATTTATATGTAGAACGGTATGTACTACATAAAAGCTGCACATTATTTATTATATAAACTTCAACAATCATTTGTCTTATATTTATTTAGTTTGGTCAACCAAGTACAAAAAATATAAACAAAAAAGCACATTTGTATGTTAACATAAAAGCTTCTCAATATCATAAAGATACCTTGGAAAAGATATGCCTTTTTTCTTTTTTTTTTTTTTTTTGGGGGGGGGGGGGAGTAGCCTTTGGAACCCAATGTGCTTTAAACACTTTAAATGCAAGAATATTGATTAAACACTAATGGGGAGTGAAAAAGCAAAAGTGTCAGAAAGCTTAAAAATGTTAATTTTATTGTTTTCTTTCTTTAAATCAAGATCAAATCTAAAATTTGTATAAATTCCAACATGATGGCATCTACTATAATGGGTTCATAGAAAAGTAACAGTACGCTTATGTTACAGTTCAATAAATCGTTAGCCTCAGTTTTGGTGTCCTCATTAGATAAGTTTGGTACAACAGGACAAATAAAAAAGCCAAAATGCATGTGTTAGCATGTTAGCAGTTCACTATTGTCGAGGCGATACCTGAACTGGTACACCCCCCTCCTGCACTGAGCCCTGGACTCCTCCTGGACTTTTATATCTAAACATTAATTTTGTATTAAATGTTAATGCAAGGTTATGACCAAGGTTCAAACTTCCAACCTTTGGGTCCAAACGTTATGGATCCGAAGGGTGCCGGTGTTGTGTCGAGATTTGTTACCCCGTCAGGATGTGTTTCCTCTAATTGCAAAAAGCACTATTTGCCAAGCTGTTTCTACAGCAAAACGTGTTGTCAAATCTAGAGTGCAATTTACACAAAACAGCGTGACACAAAATGTATGCCATGATGTGTCTATTGTATAATGTGTGGGTCAAAGTGGTGGATTAGTTTCTCCCATGAATAGCCAATATTTGCCACTCATAAAAATTATATTTTACGTGCCAATGAATTTGACATTAATAATAAACATCAAGGACACAACACAACAAGGAAATATAACACAAGAAAACCACAAAGATGTCAGATGTGCATGTAATATAATAACTTTTTTAACATTTGAACAATAATGCTTTAATTCATTGTTTATGGCTGTGTAGTAATGTGAAAAAAGTGTCACAGTCACCATTTTTCTACTACTAGTTCAGTTATAGAGAAAAATAGCAAATAAAAAAGGATGAAACATGGGAATGGAAAGAATTGATTGGTTCTGAAATGGAGACGTTTGGAGAAAGATTGAGATTCACTAACATGATTGGATGATAATAAGAAGTCTCTAAGCAATCTATCAGTCCTCAACTGGCGCTCACCAGATGCCGTAAAACCAATGTAAGAGTTGCGCCCACATTGGAAGACTAACAATGAAAAACATTTGACCATAATAGATTATAGGTTGCGTTCTAGATGGATGACAAAAATATTGGTACCACTTATGTGACCAGTACAAAAACTTGATCATTGAAGAAAATGTTGTAATTGATCAACTGAATGTTTGATGCAGTATTGTATTGTATACTTCTGATCATTGAAGCAGTAAGTTAAAAACAGACTACATTCTACGTCTGACGTAAAAGTTACCACCCTCAGGGGTGTAACCAGGAAGGGACTGAAGAGGTTATAATGTTGAAGATTTTAGTGGTTGGGGGAGTTTTTGGAGAGTCTCTGTTCAGATCCAGTCTGGACAGACTGGGATGTTTTGTTTTGGTTTGGCTCAAGGTCTTGAGCTGAGGCCTGTGCTGTGCTGTTGAACTGCTAAAACTGATTGGAATCAGAGACGAGAATAAATGTGCTGAAAGTAAATCCAGTGGATTCCTGCATTTATTCGGACATACCATTTTGAACATCGCATTTTTTTATTCTGCAGTTGCTCAAACTACCCATTCGATATTGCATGTGTTGCATTCATGGATATGTGCCACTGATACATTCTCTAAAAGTTTTTTAAAAGAACATAACTGTCCCCACAATGTTTCTATTTCTCCGATAGTCGGGCTGTGATTTACTGCGCATCCTGCTTCTCTACTCCCAGCCTCAGAAGCAGCCACAATAACAACCCAAGCCTAATAATGATTCCTAATTGGGAGCAGTAATTGGAAATAGCAACTTCATTAGTGAGTGACAGCAGCAGGTGATAAGATGGGGGAATACTCTGTAGCCAGTGATGCTAGAAACTCATTATCTGTAATGCATGCCCCACTCCTTAATTATTTGAAACGGTCTTCACACACGCCCCCCCCCCCCCCCATTTGATTGTGGATTTTTAAGTAGCTTCTTTAAAAGGGATATTTGGGCTGACTCTGTTATCTGTGTCTGGGAGGTGGATGGCCCTGGGATGAAAGTGTCGAGCGAAAAAGGGAAGCTGTAATGAGAATCTTTCTAGCGCTGGCCCTTTGATGCGGTGAGGATGCAGTGGAAGCTCGCCACGTTTCCTGTTCCTGTGCAAGAGTTGGTCCTCGCCGCAGACTGCCGCAGTTGTTCGATTTTTAATATGCCCGACAATACGTGCCATCATTTTTCATTAGCTGCTCATTACTGCTGTGCAAATAGAACGTGTCGCCAGCAACGCACAGGTTTAGCTTTAACTCACACTTGGAAACCATATCTTCGTTTCTTTTCCTTGAAAGAACGTTTGTTAAAATAGACCAACCTTGTTAGAATACAGCGTACCTGATGCTGATATGTATGAAAATGGCACAAAAGGGGAAAAAATAACAATGTGACTGTTCTATTTGGAAGGTCTGACCTGAAGCAGAGTTTGATTACCTTGCAATTTTCAGCTCCTATTTTCCCTGTGATTGGCTGTAAGGGCACTGAGGGAGACAGAGGAGACTGAAGAAGAGGCAAAGGGTGAGGAATAAAAAGAGAACACTTGAGCACTGTAATGGCATTGTGAATGCTAATGTAACACTCAGAGATAGGGCAAAGGAAAAAGGGGAAGGAAAAAGAAAAAAGAATGAAGCAGTGACTGCAGGAAACAGGCGATTCTGGCAGACTAATGACAGCAGAGAGGATCACAGTGATTGAGAAAAGAGTTTAGATTAAATCTTATTATATGTGCTTGCATTAAGATCAGAAGGAAAAGATGAGAGTTAGTGTGGGTGAAAAGTGTCTAAATAAGAAGCTTTTCGTGATGACCAAAGATTACACTTTTCTGCCTTCTGAACAGTCTGTGAAAACTATTTCCCAGGGCCATACCCAAAGCATGCAAACATGCAAACAAGTTTGCACCCAAATCTAATGTGAAATGATTAGCTTCCTGGGTTATTTCATTTGTCTTCACAACGCTTTAACAAGCCTGCAGCAGTTATTTGCTGCAACAACATTGAATGGAGTTTTGAACTTTTTTTAAAAACAGAAATATCTAAGTAACAATCTTTCATTTAGGGTTATATTGTTAGAAAAAGAAAACATTTTAAATAGGTCCATAGCAGTTTTTGATATTTAAGGTCAACAGTTAGCTTTGTTGTTTTGGTCCTTCACCCCTGCTTTCTGTTGACTTTTACATACAAATATATTTATAAATTAGTTTTATGTTGTATGCGATATTGTTTTATGTCCAAATGACAGCAGAGTACATTTGAATGGGGCTGGGTATCATGGCTAATTTCCTAAATTGATTCAATATCGATTCATAAGGTTCTAAATCGATTAATCACAATTCAATCCGATCTTAAATAATGAAAATAATTCAACTGTGTTGCCAAATACAATATCACTTTAATATTGGAGAATTTAATCTTGAAACAAAACCATTTCAAGTTTTTTAAGGTTTTAAAAAGGAACTGCAAGAGAATGTGTTGTTGAATACATTCATTTGTAAAAAATTAAGAATAATTTCTTTGATGAATAAGAAGTGATGGGAATAAGGTCACAGGAGAAGGGGTGTGTTAATATAAGTGTATAAGTCTGCCCACTCCTTTAAGGCGTATGAATATTGTATATTTGTAATAATGTTTCTGTTACCTTCTGTTGGTACGTTCAATAAGACCTATTTGGGGAAAAAAAATTCCATCATTGTGAATTTCCTTAAGACCTTTCTTAAAATTTCAAATAATAATAGTGGCAACAAAACTAAAAGATTTTGTTAGAACGTCTTCTTTCACACATTTATACGTGCTGGGGAGAACAGTTTCAGTCAGATGTTTACATACAGTAGTTTGGTTCGAACAAAGCATATATTGTCCACTACTGCGTAAATCTTTGCAAACAAAAGTTGGGATAGCCTCTGTTAGCTTTAAGTACCACGGAGAATCACCTGGTAATGTTAGTGATTCCTTAGTTTCTTTGGTTTTGCCCCAGGCAACTTGTTGTCAAATGGTAATATAAGCTAATGTTAGCACTGAATGTCAACCTGATGTAAATGTACAGCAAGCCAGGAGTGACTCAAAACATATAAACGGCCTCAGCTTTATCACGCACAAGTCATGGGGAAAAATCGATCTCACGCCCTTTGAAACAATATTCCCAAATTTAATAGAACTCAATCCGAGATCAATTAAACAGATTTTTTTCTTTTTTACTCAGCTCTACATTTAAAACCTAAGCTGTTACAAACACTGTTTAGACAAAATATTTCACTGAACCATAAGTTGGTATGAATCTAGATCACAATGCATCGCAAAATACTGACTTTGAGCATGCAAATTAGTAACTGTAAGAAAGTAAATGCACTGCTATCAAAACGCATTGCTCTCTGCCAAGCTGCACATTCATTGTCAGTTTTGTATGTTTCTTATTTTTTTCAAAGCTGCAGGGTAACTAGCAAATTAAAAAACTGTGACAAAGACAAACGATTAATGTCCAAATAGTAATACGAGTGTTTCCGTGCTTGTGTACTGGAACCCTTAATAATAAAAACTTACTAAAGTGTGATGTTAAACAGAAAAACACGTGAGGGTCTTTTATCAGTGGGTGTTTTAGAGAGAGGTTCCAGCCTGTTGTAGACATGCAGTCGTGAAAAGACTCTCAACAGGACAGGGATGGTGGAGCAGCCAGGGAGCTGTCCCATCCATCCTGTTTGGATCCCTCTCACTGGGATCAATACTGCATGATAATGATGTTGTGACATTTGGCAGGAAGAGTGATGGGAGTGTTTGCAGCACAGGTTTGCTGCATATATGCTACCACTGCAACCATATGTCTCGCTGTGTTGGTTGTTTTTTTCTGCAGATCAGCTTTGCTACCACGGGATTTTAATCAGTTCTTTAAAGCATCAAGATTGTAAATGATAATAAATCTATTTAAAAATGTCAAATCTGCAATACCTAATGTTAACAGACTCAAACAGGATCACAAAAATCAGAACTCTAAAGTGCAAAAGTGCAGCACTGAGAAGTTTTATGGTGTTCCAACAGCAGAAACACATCTGAGACAGACAAGCGACACACTCTGTATCGTAAAACAGTGTTTTAGATGTTCTGCTGGTTGTATGAAGATAAAATGAACATTGACATTGACGAGACTTGCTTTTTTGCAAGTTACGTACCTGTTTTCACCTGGGAAAAGTTAAACAGCCAGAGTTAGCTGCCACTGGTAAAAGTAGTATCTGAGCTGGGTTTATGCAATGTCTCAATGCTTGCAGGGATTTTCATTCTCCTCTCTTTGATAACAATGGCTCGCAGTCTTGTCACCTGAGTTTTGAAGATAGTTAGAAAAAAAAACAAATTATTAGTGTGTTTTTCTTAAAAAAGCAAAAAAATTAAAAAATATTTATTAAAAAATAAAAAAATACATGACATCCATAACTATGACTTTGTCAAGCGAGACATTCCATCCTCTGTGCAGTTTGACAGAACATATTAAAGCCCACAGAACCAGCATGTCCACCTGGACCACGACGTTCTTATTCAACAATCTGACCGAACAGCATAGAAATCCAATCAGGAATTGGCATTGAGTTCTTCAAAAAGGAAGTCAGTAAGTCATTTCTGAGAAAAGCTTTTTTATCACTGTAATGTTCATGTATCAGGTTTCTCAACACTGTAATACTTGTGGAGCTTTAGGGCTATCATCTGAAAGCTTTCCATTATGCTGCAGCTAGGAGATATCTGCTCTTTCAATTCTCGGACTTTACTCGGACTAACTTTTTTCTTATTTTCGTTATTATCCCTCGCCACCAAAGCCTATAGCATTCCTTAAAAGAATGCCTTTAGCCTGCTGCATTTCAAGTTTTACACTAAGATCATCTTGTGCTGAGAAATGATGGAGTTAGAGCTATTTGGTTAGACTTTGAAAAGAACATTCTGCACATTCTCATGTGATATCTTGCGTGTTCTTGCATATTTTGTCAGCCCACGGAAAATCTTTCATACTAAACTTTTGTTTGACATTTGTAAAATTCACTGAGGTGGAGCTGTTTTTTGTGTTCGCTACAGTAAGATGGTTGTGGCGGCCGTCTTGAATTGGATAAATTCCAAGTGTTAATCTGTTCTATCTAATTACTTAATGAGAATTTCATTGAAATTCATCCAGGTTAACAGACATTTTGCTAACAGTTAATCCCAAAGTTTAAGACAAATATATGTTATGCAATGTGCTGTGCTTGAAGTATGTGTTGAGGACAACTTAGCTTAATATCTGTAAATCTGGCTGAGCAGTGTACAGTTTTTTTAAAGGCAGTTGGCTGTGGTGGCCATCTTGAATTGGGTTGACTCGAGACCAACAAACTCCTTTAGCAAGAATTAATATTGGCTGCCAGTTTTACGAGCAACATCGGTGATCTATCAAAGACCCTTGAAGACAGCCCTTTAGCACCATTGATCTATCCACTCTGCAGAATGTGCATAAATAACGCCTCTATGCATCACAGAGTGACGCTTTATCAAGAGATGGATGAAACACAGTCTGTATTAGAGATACTAAATGTTAGTGAGGGTGCTTTCTCTGCAGATTAATGGCTTCATAACTTGTCCACTGCATCCCCCTCATTTTAAGACAGTGCTTCAATCAGAGAAAAAACTGATGCTTCAGTCTGACTTGTCTTTGTTTTTACGACCCCAAATCCAGAGCAAATTTGGAGTGTTAGGTAAATTTAAATAAGAAAGGAATGCAATGATTTTAAAATCTCAGACACACGTATTTTGTTCACGACGGATCATAGTAGACGTATCAAATTTTGATACTAGAAGCTCTTCATAAAATTAAATGGCTGGTGGCACAGATCGTATTGTCTGAACTTCATCACATTTTTGAGCCGGTGATGAAAACAAGTCTCCAAAAAGTTGTGACAGGGGCAACAAAAGTCAGCGAAAGCAAGTGATATGAATAAAAAAACAGCTGGAGGAGAATTTTACTACTTATTAGGTTAACTGGCAACAACTCAGAAAGAGGGATAGATATGAGTATTTAAGAGACTGAATCTTTTATCTTTGAATATCTCATCATTTACATTTTTCTGTCATGTTATAAAGATTTCAATAATCTGAAAAAAAATCTTTGTGCTCAAAGACAAGTTTAAGAATTAACGTTGGCCACCTCTGATCTTTGGGCCCTTAGGCAGAGCTGCATTAAAAACAGGTTTGATTCAGATCTGATACAGTTTGCTGTGCCATCCTCAAGTGATGGTTAAAGGTCTATTATGCAAAGAAGAAGCTATACATTAACCCTATCTAGAAACGCTGTCTATTTTGAGACAAAAACTGTTCTGGGGTCAGACAAATTGGAAATTGAAATTATTTTTGGAAACCACAGACAACACATTATTTGTACTACAGAGAAGAAAGGAGGGACCCTCTGCTCTGTCACTGTACGCAGTGTAAAAGTTAGTCTCTCTGATGACATAGGGGTGCATTAGTACCAATGGCATGGACAGCTTACACAGCTGGAAAGAAACCATCAATGCAGAAACGTATCTACATATGCTGACATCCCATCCAGATGATGTGTTTGTTTTTTTCAGGGAAGGCCTTGCATATTTCTGCAAGACAATCTCAAACAAGTTACTTCATCTGGTACAATTTCATGGCTTTGTAGTAGTCATGGAGCAGCTGTGGCTGAGTGGTTAGAGCGGTCGTCCTCCATTGAGAGAGTTGGGAGTTTGATTCCATCAGTATTCAGTCAGTTAGTGTCCCTGGGCAAGTCACTGAACCCACTGCCTCTGATGTGTCCCATTGGTGTATGAATGAGATCTAAAGCATCAGTCTGTTAGTAAAAGAAGAGTGGATGCTACACCACCTTGTATGAACTTTTTTGAGATGTAAGATGTATTGCTGCCATAAAATAAAAACTTTTTTTCAAAGTTTACACATTTGATTAGTTTGCTGTATTCCATTGTGTAAAAAATGTGGGATTGTGTAATTTGTTTATTATTGCATTCTGTTTTTTTATTTTACACAACTCAACTTTGTTGCAATTAGGTTTGAACACCACTTTCATCATTTGAGGCTGCCTGCAACTGTTCTCGCTCCTCTGTCTTCATGTCGACATTTTCCACTCGCTCCTCCCCCCTCATCCGTACCCTCTCCCTGTTTTACAGTCTCGTCCAGCTACTTAAAGAGTCGGGCTGCTTTGTAGTGAAACACTATTAATTACCTTGTCATCCCTCGACGGCTGGCAGTGACAGGTTTTAGACCGGCTCTCAGAGGAGGTGGGCGGACACCGTGGCTAAATTAAAAAACCTGGGAGGCCTTGTCATAAATTGTCACTGCTATATTTAATGAAAAGTCTAAACTGTGCGTGTGAGAGTGAGACTGTACGAGTGCGAAAAGACAAGGAGATAGATGTGCAGGATTACAAACAGATGGGCGGAAGGAGCGAATCAAGTGGGAGCCTCAGAAACAGCTGGCGGTCATATGTGCAGAGGTCTGGAGACTACGGGAAATGAGGACAGAATATACGATAAAAGCAGCCACAGCAGCCACTCTATTCTAAAAATTTGCAACACCTGCTGGTTGGATCTCAGGAGCTTACAGACAGTAGATTGAGACTAAGATGACTTTGGAGTTATTATGTCTGTCCCTGCTCCCCCTAACCCAACACCATTCACTTTTAAGGCCAGGCATTCCTGGAAGTAATGCAAATCACCCTCCACCTTACATGCCTTCATTTTAAACTAAGGTCACTTTAGGATGAGAAATGATGTTGTTTTTGGCAAACCTTATGAATTACATTTACATACAGTTTTATACAATATTGCAAGATCTCATGAGATGTATTAGCACTTGAAATATGCAATGAGGGTAACTCTCAGCTACAGCATAAAGTTCACTGAGGCAGAACCATCTTTGAACTTGCTAATGCTGATTAGCATGACTCCAAAAGTTAATCCATTGTAGATGCACATCCAATGATTACTTAGAGTCTCACTAAACTCTGTCCAGTTGTTTATCAAGTTTTAGGCAGAGAGTTTGCTGAGTAAGTAGCTCTGAGTGTGGTGGGCACAGTTTCGCTAATCATCTAACCGCTCATAGCAAGGCTAACTTTTTGTTTAGCTTATTAGCGTTTTCGCTTACTTTGGAAAACGTTAGCAAACTAGTTACCGTACTCTAAATTTAAAGTGAAGAATGTGACTCTTGCAGAGAGAATTTCCTGGGTTTGGGAAAATCCTCTCCGTGAGCGAGTCATGTGTGGGCTGCAAAGAATTCTGGGTAAACTTATCTGAATTGTTTTTTTCATGTTTCTGACTGTTAGAAATGTTTGTGAGTGCGGAAATTGTTTTTTCTTGTTAAAGTCCTGTTCATTTTTGTTTTGGCAGCTATGTTGAAGTCTATGTTATTAACTGTAAACTGACATCATGAGTCACAAGTTCTTCCTGGCGGCACTTTCAGTTAGGGATAGACAAATGAATGGCAAGCATGTCCAGTGTAAAATATGTGCTATCTATGTCTGACTTCAGTATTATCATCATAGCACCTGGTAGATGGTGCAGAGAAGTAGTATTACCTAAAACTTTGCAGTAGCCTATGCTTTTTGTTTTTCTGATTAAGCATTAGCAAAGCTAACTCTTTAGCTTGCGGGTCACACGGTGGTAAAGCTAACATTTTGGGGATTTCAGTTACTACCGTACCAAATCAGTAAAATTGTAAATAGAGATAGGATTAATAGCTCTTTAAAGGAATCGGTATCTTGAGAAGCCATTTGTTTCTTAGAGACATTCAAAAGAGCCCTTTGATTTTGAACGATTTAGGTCCAGACGTAGGGAAATACTGGATGACGTCATCACATCACACGGACAGAACCTTGTGTTTTGTCAAGTGGAAACCCCTCCTCCTTTCCAGCTGAGCTGCTGTACTCCACCGCGCTGCCTGTTTCATAGAAAAGCAAAGGAGGATTGATTGTCTTTGTGATTAAGAATGACAAAATAAACAAAGAATAAACTATAATATAAACAGCTCTTTACTGCCTGCAATTCGGTTCCTGTTGCTCGTTGGAAGGAGCTGTTCAAAAGATTTGGCTCGTTTGTGAACCTCACAGCTGTAATTGTAAATGCTACAGCCATTTTGTTGCTTTTTTTAAGTTAGTGACCCGTAGATTGTTAGGGATCACACTCAGCTACTACCACAGTAAACTGTAGCTCATTCTCTGCAAGCCATTTTTATGTAAGCCAGTTGAAATGGGATTGAGTTTACTAGCTAATTATTTGTAGATAGACATCAAAATGTTTCTTTCAAAAAGTTTGGTTAGAATCCTACCTCAGGTTCATAAGATGTGTTGCCAATTTTACAGATAAACAAATACAGAAACAGTTAAAAAATATTTTGTGCTTGCAACTTTGATGAAGTGATGAAAATTAAAGTTAGATGAATGGCTATAATTCTTGTTTTATTTTTATTTTTTTCACTGTGATGTTTTTATTAAATATTGCAGCAGTCCCAGCTTGCAAAAATAAAAAATAATAAAAAAAAACATCCTCAGCTTTGTCACTTGACTGACAAGTTTTTTTTTTTTTTTTTTTATTTGAACACTTGGTTGCTTACATTTGCAAACTTCAATAACTGCTCTCTGCAAAGAAGGAACACGTTCAAAGCCCCTGCTACCTTCATCTAATGGAAAAGTTGTGTCATCTGTCCCGGGGTCTGCGTGCAGCAGCAGCAGGACAGACAGACACCCGCCAGCTTGTCTCTGCAGAGGTGCAATGTCCAAACGCTGTGAGACATGTCCGGTCCTCCAGAGCGTTGTTTATCCCACTTCTGACCTGCGTTTGGCTGACAAGTGAGAACAAGCGGTTTTAGCCTGGGGGAGCTGTCCGCTGTGCTGAAACCCACTGCCGCAGGAAACTCACAGTCATCTCAGTCTGGGTCTGTCCCAAGTGGACATATAAAACTTAAAGCCTCTGCAAATGTTACACCCCTCAAACTTGTAGGTTTCACCTTCTGGTTCTACATCATCGCCCTCCTTTTTCTTTTATAGCAAAATCTCTCATTCAAATGGAATCAATACATTTTCAAATATTAACATTTTGGGGTCTATGCATTTTAAAATGGCCACAGCTAATCAACCTCACCAAACAGAAAAATTATACGTTAGTCTATTTTGTCGTGGTATTAGCTTAGACTGATCCCCAACACAGACTCTGAGCGCAACATCTTTATTTAAAACTTTCCAATGAACTCTTTGGACTCACTGGATGGACAATGACAAGTTTTAATGGAACTTTTAGAAAGTAATCAATGGATGTACATCTACAACTAGTTACTTTTTGGACCCAACCCAACTCAAGATGTTCTTTATAGCAAAATGGCCTTAGAAATAATCTCCTGGTGATTGTTTCTGTCTTATAGATATTGACTGAACATATTACATATTGTACACTTCAAGTGGTGCAAGGGTTAGCCATAAAAACAAAATACTTTAAAATAAAAAGAATGCATTTCTTTACAATATTACAATATTAAGACAGAGGATTTTTAACCACTATAAAGTGGTTGTATAGCTGTGTTACTTGTATTAGTTCAAGTTGTATAGAGCTTAGCTGCATCTGTACTCATCTGATGACACATAAGGCTACATGTGACAGTTTTGGAAAACTTTAGAAATGTGTCTCTTAAGACAGAATTCTGTCCAGCACCCTTTAGTATTTGACAGATTCAAACTTTTGTGTCTTTTGTCTTTTAAGAAATATGGCAGATTCAGTTCTTTCTTATGGAAAAACACACTAATAGTTTTATTAATATTCAATCTTAAACATAAATGCATAATTTATTCTGCAATTTATTTCATTGTGTTGTTAGCATTCTGTTTTGATTTGGCACAGACATATTGCATATAACGGCAGAGTCTGCTTACATTTAAATATTAACCTCAGCACAAATGACAGGAAGATTATTATCCAATGACTGCATTTAGAAAAGCAGTCATTCGATAAACATATACAACTGATTAATTTTAGGAATCAACCTAATTAAAGATGGCTGGCATATCTAATCGACCTGAGCCAAGACGAAAACAACTGTAAGTCACTCAGTTTAACAGATATTTAGCTCTAATTTGATGTGGTAGTAGCTGAGTTAGTGCTGGGTGGAATGACCCAGATTTTATATTATGGTATTTTCAGCAATTATTCCAGCATTGTAGTATTTGACTGTATTTTTCTTTTTCCTCACAGCTCAGCAGAAAATAAAATGTACAAAAATTGCTTATTGATCAGAAAACCATGGCAAGCAGAAGTTACTCTCTTTCAGCAACACAGAAACTATTTCTTGACTTTTCTTTCACTGTACTTCTGTCTGTGTCACTGTTTCCCTCTTCTTCATGTCTTCTCTTCTCTGCCTGGGGGGTCGTAGACAGTCGTCACACATTTTGATACCGTCGTAAAGGAGGAGGGTTGAGCAAGATTATTATCGGGTCTGTTGTTTTGTGTTATTTAATAAAGCTTAATGGGACGACTCATCCTCCAAGCACCTGTCAACTCACCAAGAACAAAACCTCTTTCCTCAGAAATCCCCAAAGATTTTAACAATAGAAACACACTAATGTCTCCATACATTAAAATCGCGCATGAAATCTATCCTTGCCCGTCACTGAAGAAGTGAATATTACATTCAGCGATGGCGTAAACAGGAGAGTTTTTTTTAACGTCATTCAATATAAGCAGCAGAATCGCCACCCGCTGCCAACAAGCTTCTCCAACAATAACATTAGCTTACTAATTCAATTCAGTTCAGTTTATTTATATAGCGCCGAGTCACAACATACGTTGTCTCAGGGCACTGTACATGAAAAAAGAACATCTAAAGGAGAACCAGCAGTTGTGCTGAAT
>JARVJO010000001.1:3068100-3079524 GCA_031762555.1 Cynodonichthys magdalenae
TCTTTAATATAAGATGGAGCTTGGTTGTTGAGAGCTTTGTATGTTAGAAGTAAGATTTTAAATTCTATTCTGAATCTTAATGCGCATAGTGGTGCTGCAAGGAAAAGTGTCCCCCAGGAAACAGTTCACTGGCAGGAGCGACGTAACGTTTCGAACGTGTTCAGGCTGTTTAAACCAGTATGTTCCGTATTCAGAAAATTTAATGTTTTTTCGTACCGGTATACCGCAACAGCACTACTGAGAGTCTTCTATGAACGCTTTTCACAGAGAGTATCTTGGAGACACAGAAAGATTGCGAGACAAGGAATTTGTTGAGTTCTAAAAGCATTGCAGCATGAAGGAGGTTTTTCAAATTGACTGTGATCCAGCCATGTTCTAATAGGTAGTGTAGTTCATAGGGAGTGTGGCGGGGTCATCATCCAGTGTGAGAGAAACATTAGGAAGGGTCTGATGTTGCTGAAGTTTGATATTGTAAAAGAAAAAAAAAAGATCCTTCGGAAGAGTCAAAGAAACTGAAAGAAAGACAAGAGAGCGCGAGTAAAAAGAGCCCCAGGAAATCTGCCGCCCCATCTCCCCGGCACCTCGGCTTCCCTGTTCCTCTCTCTCACCTCACTGACTTTTAATCGCTCGAGCCAATTTGCCAGGAGAGAAACCACACACTGGCAAGAAAAGAAACCATCTCGACTCCGTGACACACACACATGCACACACACAGCTAGCCCACAGCAGCGTCCCTCTCCTCTCCTCGGTTTCCCAACACATCAAAGGGCCAGGACGAGAAACACGGTGCTCGGTTCTGTCGCCGCTCATCCTCCACACCCTTCATTTTGTACTCCTCCTCCTTCCTCCCGCTTCTGAATTTTACTGAGTCCGGGGAGGAAAAGCAAATGAATAAATGCATAGATCCTGATAACGGTAAAGGACAGGAACAGATCAAATTCTAGAGTAATTCCTGACAATTCTGCCCATTAAAAAAAACACAGTATAAATGCTAAATATCTAGCTTCATTTTCAAGATGTTTTCACACAAACTGAGGTATTCTGCCGCACTCTCTGTGCTTCATGCATTCATGTGAGAGAACATTTGTAGACATGGGGGAGAAGAGAGGCGGGGGGTGTTTGCCTGAGGCTCTCTGCAGCACCGTGGTGGCAGTGTCAGGGCTTTGAGACGGTAAATAATTCAGCATCTGACACATTCACACACACACACACAAACCAATTTCATTTGATCTTCTACAGAAAAGTCAGACACAATACTTTTTTATTCGTTGTATTTGTCTGTTTCTTGGCCCACATTAAACAGTGTAGAAGGGTTAGACAATGCTGAAGGACCAACACGTTGACAATACAGGAGGGAGGATTTGATTCTCATGTTGGTTTCATCTACATTTCCTGCTCACCTTTTTCTTTTCCAGTTTACTAGCTGCTAACAGAGGCTCTGATGCATATTCAAATAGCCTCTCTGCAGGCAGCTCTGCAATGACACTAAATTACCTCCGTGTTTATCACTATCATCACAGCATTTAATTGCATTTCCAGAAGCCTGGAGGGAGCAGGGTCCACCTTTTTAACTGTTGCATTGTAACGCTTATATAAGTATTGTGTCTTTGGCATGAAAAGCCCACTCCTCCCCAGAAGGCTTCTCCTGACATTTAGTGGTGGAGTTGAAGCAATAAAAAAAAAGGGAGATCAATGTCGGTTGTGTTTCAACACAAAATGTCAGATGTTAGCTTCACAAGCGAGCTAAGGAACACATCTGACAGAGCAATGGGCAGCTGCTGGGCAATTTACTGATCATTAGCACGAGTGAAGAGGGGAGCCTCGGCTTGATGGTAGAGAGTGGGAATTGACTTGTTAGTGGCTAATAAAGCATTGAGTGTTGATTAGAGAACATCATCAGCACAATATGAGTGGTTAAGTGAAAGGGTTGAGAAAGTTGAGATTTACGTTGCAGTTATAGCAGTCAGACTTGTGTTTGTGCATTTACTGATAGTTTAAAAGGACCAAAAATGTAAGGAAATATTTTTGATCGAACCCAAGCATGCTGCCTCTTCATCTTTGGTTTTATGTAGTTATGTTATGTAAATTATGACTATACACAGGACCAAAAGCCATAAAGTAGGCCCCAGGGTGCTGTTTTTTCTAGTTCAAACACATAGCTCCTAACTTTCTTCTGTGTGCTCAATTAAACATTTTAATATGTTTAGTTTCAATTAGCAATTAGTTTCAACTGACAGCATGATGGATCAGTGGTTGGCACTGATGCTGCACAGCAAGAAGGTCCTGGGTTTGATTCTAGAGTCTTTCTATGTGAAGAAGTGATGTTCTCCTGCTTGTGTGGGTTTTCTCCAGCTCCACTAGTTTCCTCCCAATAACCAAATTAACATGGACAGTACGGTTGCCTTTAGACCCAGGCCTCCACTGTAAATTATTTTTATTATATCAATGGGATTTGTCTAGTTAAATAAATAGTAATGAATGATTTGTGATTGACAGTGTGACAGCAAGTTGGAAGGGTGTGTCAGCAGGTATTGATGGTACAGCCCTGCATCCCCCAATGGGCAGATTCTGGTTCCAAAATACATACTGGAATACTGGATCTAACACTCAAAAAATGACATTTTGTCTTCAATTTTAGAATAAAATAAATAAATAAAGATAATAGAGACCTTTTGTCACTAACAGCTTTCCACATAATGTATTTATTCCTTTTTTCCCTCAAAGATGACATTGTTCAAAAGTCCCATAGCACCAAAACAGGTGATTCACAAATAGCTATTGTGTAAAATTTGATGTTTTTAAGCTCCGTTTTTGTAAAAAGTTAGGGACAAAAACAGGTACCATGGTCTAAAATGGATGTCCAAGGAAACAACCAAAGGTTTGATCCTAATGTAAGAAAAGTCATAGTCTACAACCATCTACTCCAACTAAACTGTATTTTTAGAGACAGTGTTGTAGTAGCCTATAAATACAATTTCAAACTGGTGAGTAGTTAGGTTGTCTTTGAAAACACCACTCTGTTTGGAGTTTGGGTGCTTTTAATTCATTTCAATGGCTTGCAAGTCTAAGCTGCATGTAGAAAAAAGGGGGAAAAAATCTTTGACTTTGGTCAAGTACTAAACTGAAACAAAGTGAAAAAGCTCCAAAAGAAAAAGTGTCTGAAGACCAGTTTTAAAAATTCTAAAGAAGTTTGATTCACTGGAGATGTAAAATAACAAAGATGAGACTCAAGACCATTGGTATCAGTGATGATGTCTTCATAAAATGCCCCAATCTTCAAGTTTACCCTCACCGCCACTGATACAACAGTAAACGTTAATAGGAGTTCTCCAGTGATCTAAACCGCTACTTTGGTCTCCTTTTCACTCCTGGTGTGACACAAACAGAACAAGTCGTGGCCCACCTGCCCCAATTTGTTTGGTGAGGTTTTTGCTGTGATTTTGATGCCCCTGGCTCTTTGGCAGGAGCACAGAGAACTCTGCTGGCATGGTGTCGAATCAGATCTGCAGGGTCAGGATGTTGGAATCAAATTTTAACATTCTATCATAATACACAAAAGGATCATGTGTATTTCATTGACATTTTTTTTTGTTCTTTTGTTTTCATGTAGCGCCAAAGATCACCTCACTTCCTCCCTGTTTATCTCCACCTTGATAATGTGTCACTGCAGCAGCAAAAATCTTATCTCGTCTCTCTGCATGCTGATTGAACACCGGTGTGTTGCTAATCAGGGCCAGGCAGTTTGTTTGCAAGCCGATAAACAAGATGGACCAGACGGAAGGTGTGTACGGGAGATAGGTAGGGGGGAGGTATTTTGGAAATATCAGCAAATTCTGTTTAGAAGGAGAAAATGGCAGGAACTTGTTCGCGTACAGACAGGATTCTGTCAGTGCTGAGGGGAAAGGATAGCAGGTGGTGTGTTTGGGAAGGACTGCATACACGTGGAATGATTTAACTAAGAAGTAGCAACCTGGAACAATCCACTCCTTCCTCCTCAGTAAATGTGTTTGAAAGCTGGCACTCTGTCTGCTCCCAACATGGCTGCTCCCTCCTCCAAACAAAACCAAACATGCTCCCCTTTTCCTTTGACAGGAGGCCAAAATGCTCAACGGAGCAGTTGTTCTGCATCCTGTTTGATGTTCAGACTATTTTTTTAAGACTGCCGCTAATAACCAACAAAGTATAACATCACCCATCTGCTAATTCCCCCCCTTACTTCACTTCATCTGTACAAGATTTCACTCAGTTTACAGGAAACTAGCAAGCGACATCCTCTGCGCTGCTTCGTCCTTTCCTTTTCTTCCAGTGTCTCCCTTAGCTGACCTAGATAGGGAAAAGCAAAGAGATGGAAAAGCATGAGTTCAGCAGAATCAAAATGCTTTTCAGCGGGTCTTGCAGACTGGCCTTTTGTGATTCAGTTGGATAGGCGTGTTGTTCCAGATGGCGGTATTTTTAGTGAAGGTTGCAGTCGTTCCAAACACTCGTTCTGTTTTTAGAACATGAGCTAAATGAAGGTTGAGTGTCTGACTTAATGTTTTTTTATGAAAGTTTGTATATATTAAAAGTGTTTATTGTAACTTTAGGAAACTGGACAATTGAAGGACATGTACTATGCACAAACTCATTTCGTTGTTCTGATTGAATTTTAGAAATCTCAAATTTTGACTGGCCACTAAAGTAATGATTTGCACACATTGCTGTTTAAATTTAAAATACAAAATAGAGACAAATAGGAGACTACATAACCAATCAGTTGCATTGCAGCAAACTTCAGACACCAGGGGTCTCATTTATCAATGGTGCGTATGCACAAAAAGTAGCGTGCACCAGGTTCCATGCATACGTTGGGTTGTATTAAAACCAACGTTTCATGAAAGTGCCTAAATGCATGAGAATAGAAGTAGAGACATAGTATACCCCCCCAAAAAAATCTGTTAATGTCTCTGTTTTAGTTTCCTGGAAGTTGACAACCCAAATCAAAAGGGTTCATGTTCGATACTGAAGATGAATTATTATTTAGTTTTGCATTTTTCCAGAAAATGCAAAAGGAAATAAAGTAAGGAAACACTAATTATTAATCTGTTTCAAAATTTTTCATTCTTTTCCCAAATTGACAAATACTAAAATCAAATTCCATTGTTTTGTTTCAGGATCATGGGGGTCACTGCTGCCCATATTCAGGAGTCACTGTACAGGAGTCAGGGTACACACTGGACAGGTTGCAAGTCCATCTCAAGGACACATAAACACAAACAGCCAGTCACTCACACCTAGGGTCAAATTAGACTTATCAGTTAGCCTAACAGTCATGTTTTTGGTTTGTAGGAGAAAAGTAGAGTAACCTGAGAAAATCCATGCATGTATGGAGAGAACGTGCAAACTCTACCCAGAAAGGTCCCCGGCCGGGAGTCATTCCAGCAACATTCTTGCTGAGAGGCAACACCTCTACCAAATGATCCACCGTGTTGCCCTTTTTATAAACCGTACAGGATAAATTTGATTTAAGAATTTTTAAAAATGGCTTTTATTTGCATTACGACTCTCTTGTCCCACATCCGGAATCCTCCTGCCATTCTTGATCATTCCCCTGAATTCCTCTTTTGTAGTGGAAGAATGACTTTGCGTAAAGGACAGCATTAATAACATCCTCCAAAGAAAAGTCATGGCTAAGTATGATAAATGAGTGATGACTTTATCTGAGCGTGAATAATGCACAATCCCATTGTGGTGTATTTCAACTAACCAATTTCTTTCTTGCTCTTTTTGTCTTTCTCTTCCTCATGCTATCCTCCTGGCCTTGTCGATACTTTGAAAAAAACAACCAAATAGGTAAGTGACAAAATCCCACGATGCACACTAAAATGTCAAACTGAGTTATTTTGTTCATTTTCTTTGCTTGGGAAAGGTGGCAGCTGTGCGGTGCTACACTAAGATGGCAAATGCAGAATAATGCAGAATGGGCTTAAAGGATTCCTCAGCTCTGAAGCATTGCCTCTGCCTGATGACTTTTATTGAAATTCTAACCCTTTTGAATGAGAAATAAAATGGAGCACTCTACATCAGGGCCTTTTTAAATCAAGGAATAGCAGCAGGAAAATACATTTTTGCAAAGAATGGATTAGTCTAATTAAAACACTACTAACTGGCCAGTTTCTCTTGTAGTTCCGGCATTTCCCAGTGAACTCACTGCGATGAACCTGGCCCCGATTTGGAAAGTCTTTTTTTGCTTCTAATGGTATATTTAGCCCCAATGAAGGAATCCCTTTTTCTGTGGGTTTTCACAGTGACTGCTTCTGTGGTTAAGAATTTAGGAATAGTATTAAATTTTAACAATAGACGAGATTGGATGCATTTTACTTTTCTTTTGTGACCGTCTACTTTTTTCCACTGTGTTTAATATTTCAATAGGGATACAATTGCGAAATAAATGCATACAGTGATCATAAAAAGAGATAATTGGTACATTTTTTGAAAGCAAATTATCGACTGTGTGTGGAAATGAGGACAGCCTACCTCAGTTCACTGGAAGGGTAGATTTCTGTCAAACCAGTTGAAGGAAACGTGAAGCACTTTTGGACGTCAAATGCTGGTCTGTCCCTGTATTTCCATGTGCTTGTTTTTACTATTGTCTGCTTTTCTTTTTCACCAACAAAAAGCCAAGCTGTACCTGTATCCCATTGTTTTCTCCTATTATTTATCTTCTTCGTTGTTGATCCCCTTTTATCCTATTCATAAACCCCTCCGAAAAAAAAAAAAAAAAACATCTATTCTTCCTGGTTTGTGCAACACATTACAGGAGGCCATTAGATATTTCTTGCTCCGTGCTGCTTTTCAGCTCAAACCTCAATAAGGAGGGAGGAGAGCAATCGTGTTGCCATACAAGACTCGATGCGTTCCAATTCAATTTTCTCATTTAATCTTGTCAAGCGACTTTATTTGGAATACATGAGCCTGTTTAAATTCATGAGGTCAGATGGAGTGCTCTCTGTAATTGGAATCATTTAAACACTTTCGTGAGGATGCCCTCGTAGCAGTTTAGTGACAACAATTTGACCAGACTTAGTGAATGAAAATGGGCTTCTGAAAAAGATAGTTGAGCTCTTTAAAATGCAGTTTAGTGAAAAGGTTATGAGTATTAGTTTACTTATTATACACTCAAAAAATGAAATGTTGGATTTACTTAACCATGTTATGTCAAGTAAGCTAACTGAGTTAAGTAAATTTCAAAGCAATGTATCCGTTTTTTAACCAAAGAACATGAGTTTGTTGCTTTGAATTTTCTTAACTCAGTTAAGTGTAACCAGTTGACATAACATGGTTAAGTAAATTCAACATTTCATTTTTTGAGTGTAGGTAGCTCTTTGACTGACTTTGAGTTTTATTTTGAGCAGATTGACAAGCTAACGGCTAGCCTGAGCAGAACTAAGACCAAAGTAAACTGTTGCTCTGGTTTCATTATGATTTATGATAACATTGTTTTACAAACCTTTACATCACTGTCAGTTTCTCATTAAAATACACTTATGGCAATAAATATTATAATAGCCCACTGCGTGAAGAGCCTCTTCTTGCTACTTGTGCTAAAAAACATAAAATTCTGACAAAGAAAAAGCAAAAATGACAGCAGTGTTTTATTAAACAGTAAAAATCTCATAAATATGTAATTGTTTTCAAAATGAGGCTGGTATAAGACAGCAGCACTTAATGGTCTTGGCCTTGCTTGGACTAGTGATTAGCTCATTAGCGCTATAAAAATTTTAAAAATGGTCACTTTTACAACTATTTATAGCAATTAATATATTATTTGTTCATAATATTTTTATAGATCACTTTAATCTGAACTATCCTTTTAACAATAGAAACTCTGAGGTAGGAGTAAACCTGAAGTACACCTACTCATGCTAACAACTGGATCATTTGACTATATGGAGTTTGAAATTTGATGGATGTTTGCAAAATTTAGCTTGTTTCATTCTTCTTCAGTTTTTTTTTTTGTTGTAATAGGAACTTGGGGCTCAGAAATCAGTGCCTCAGTTCTGAAGCTGCAGGTTTGAGCTCAGGTTGTGACAAAAAGGGCATCTGGAAACAAACTATTGCCAATTCTATGCAAGTTCACATGCTATGGCGAAATCTCAGAAGGAACCTACACAAGTGGCAGACTGCTGGCACTGCAAGAGCTTTGTCAACTAGATCTGGGCCATGTCTGGCAATGATGGCACTGTTTTTAAGATGGCATGCCACAAATGGCCAGTCGTGGTTTGATTTATGCGATGCTGGCCCATAAATGGACCACCTCTGGCAAACCACATCTGAGCCACCAAAGGTCTGTCATTCTTTGTGTTATCTGGGCCAAGTGTTTGTGTGTTTGGGCCAGAACTGGGCCAGGGAAATTTTAGCTATGTGGGAAGATGCTAAAGGAAAAAATGATTTCATAATAGGAACTTAAGTGGGAAAGAACACTAGAAGTTGGTGTGTTTCAGTGTGTGTGGAATCTAAAAAAAAAATGGTTGAAATAAACAGGGTGAACCTGTGATCCCATTATTGCTTCCAGTTCCTGCTTTATTCAACAGTGTTATACTGTACAATTGCAATGCTTCTTTTTTGGTGGCAAACTGCAAAATGTTTAACATAACTTTGTTCCATATTTTCTATAAGAAAAATGACTTCTGTTCAGTTCAATTCATATGTTTTCTTTGAGTCCGTTTTACTTAAGGTTTTCACATTTTTCTCAGTTTGGTTTTTAGGTTTTGTTCAAAAACTAATTCCAAATAACCAACACATCACTTTCAGCCTAGCTTACTGGATTTATGATAAAAACAGAAGAAATCAAAAACATATCTAACATGTGACATGTTATTAAAGCTGCGAGATCTGGGTGATAAGTGAGGTGTTGCATAGCTGCGAGGGTCTGAGAAGACCCCTGGTACGCAGATTAAAAAAACTTAATGTATTGAGATGCTGCTGCAAGCGTAAAATGGAACTCAATGTTTTCCTCCCAGAAGAAATAAATGTGTAGATATATATCAACCCGAAAAATAATAGAGCTCTACATTTACTCTTGTTTCCACTTTTCTAAACCGAGGGAGCTTAATCAAGGAATACAGGTTTTGATTACTCCTTTTTATTTTGCCCGAGTGTTCCTCCCAGAGCAGGGAGAAAGGGATGCGAGAGGAGCCATTATCACTGACGCATAAAAGAATGTTTTGACTGAGTCTTTGCTTCTTAAAACCACTCACCTCGCAGTGTTTAGTTCGAGATGTTGTGCAGATCTGCTGTGTAAATAACTGTAAATTTCAGGGAGGTAGAAACGACTGGGTTTATGTCAAACAAGCAGCAGTTGAGAAAACAACAGATGTGCCTCCAGTTTTTTTTTGTTGAAAAAGCCCAGCAGAGATGAACAGCTTTTATCTGTGACCCATTTGTGAACTCAAAAACGAAAAGCTGTAGACATTGTCAATTTTTGGAGAAAACTTTGTAAAAGTTGTTGAAGCTGTGAGTAAACATACAAATATTGATTAAATCGAATCAAATGACGTTTGTTGTCAATGTGGGGAAATATTCATTTTGATAGTTTGTGCTAGTTTGAATTAAAAATATGGAATATTAAAACTCAAAAAGTGATAATAAAACACAGAAATGTATAAAAAAATATTCCCTTGTCACAAGATGTTTGAAATCAGGAGTGCTCTTAGTAAATAATTAATATTAGAATAAATTACAATTATATTTCATGTTGTTAAATGTAGCCTTCTTCTAAAATTACAATAAGCTTACAGACACTGATTTCTGCACACTAAAAAATATGTTTTTAGCACCTCATTTCATTTGCCATAACCAAAATATTTTGGCATCCTTATGATTTTTTAGAAACTAAACAAGAAATAACAAGCAAGTTTAGAATCAAGAAAGAATAGTAGAATTATTACAATTACTATCAGCGTTTATTAGGTAACTCAGTTAAGCACAATCCAGTTTTCAGAATAAATTATTGGCAACATCTGGTATTTTGCCAGCAGACATTATTAGACTTAAATGGAATAAATCACTGGAACAAATTACATTTTGTTGAACACCAAAATCTTGTAAAGAATTTTTGAATATTGCTCCTCTAGTTTTCATATTTGATAGAAAATCACTTATCAGCATTTGGGTTCTGATCTTCAAAATCAGAGGTTTATAGTATTTAAGTACTTTTACATTGTTTTAGTACTTAAATAATTTTTTTCAGGATTTGTATTTTTTTTTCGTAGTTTTTACTTTTACTTCGTTTTATTCAAAACATAAAAATGACACTTTGAAATTTAAGATCTAGTTACACATTACAAGTTTAAATATGACCAGAACTCCTTTCCTGATTATTGTGAGAAATTTTACAACTTTTATTTACAACTTTTATTTAAGTACTTCTCTTACCCACCATAGATTAACATACAAGTCAACCCCTATGGACATTATATCTTGACCCTCAGAAATTTGTAATTTTCACAACAAATCCGTAGCACTCTCACACAATGACGGGCTGCAGCAGAGAAGCAAACTGTTGGCTGTGGACAGATGACGGGACGCAGATAACAGTGTCTGCAGTGGCAGAGGAGCTGAGAGAGATAGAAGAGGAGTGGCAAACATACTTCCTTACAGCTTGCCAGCTCGGAGACTTAAATATATTTTAAGCAATATTTTTGAAAATATCCATAAGGTTGCCCTGCATATCTATGCAAAATGGGGGAAAATCCATTTCATTTATGGACAGCCCTTACAACTTGACACATATGGATTCAGCCAGCCCAATCATTTGAGGAAACTATACTTTGAAGCAATATAAAAACTAGAAAGAAGAGTTTTCTCAAATGACTGCGGCAACCGGTTGACATGCATGTGGTGGTGGCATATTTAGATTTTGATGTTGAAATCCATTTTGTGATGGTGACCTTTCATGATTAGATACAGCCACACACCAAAATGGAAGTCACTACCTCGCTTATTTCTCAAGTTATCCAGCTCACAAGACATACATACATATGATCATGGGTGCCAGCAGGGGGGGTCCAGCGGGGGCCATGGACCACTAAACATTTTGCTTAATCCAGAAGGTTCCTTTACAGTTTTTCCTTTTTCTGTAATGTGACCCATAGCCAGCAGTCACAGTGCGAGGGGCGGGGTACACCCTGAACAGGTCGCAAGTCCATCACAGGGACACACATAGAGACAAACGAAACAAACAACCATTCACTTTCTCCCTCACACCTAAAGACAATTTAGTTACCAATTAACCTAACAGTAAATGGTAAAAATGGTAAATGGACTGTACTTATATAGCACCTTTCTATCCATCCAGGATACTCAAAGTGCTTCACACTACAATCTGTGTCCTCATTTACCCATTCACACGGCACTCTACAAGATCTCTACAAAGCTAACATCTAC
>JARVJO010000001.1:3084401-3096847 GCA_031762555.1 Cynodonichthys magdalenae
GGCATCAGGGGTGAAGTGTCTTGCCCAAGGACACAACAACTGAGACAGCTGGAACGGGGGATCGAACCGGCGACCTTTCGGTTCCAGGACGACTCCCCAGACCACTCTGCCACAGCCGCCCCAGTCATGTTTTTGGTCTGTGGGAGGAAGCCGGAGTGCACGAAAAATACCCAGAAAGGTCCCCTGGCTGGGATTTGATCCGGCAACCTTCTTGCTGAGAAGCATCAGCTCTACCAACTAAGCCACCTTGCCGCCCATTTAAAAAAACATTTTGCATGTATATGTACGTACATTGCATACATACATTTAAAAACAAACAGTGTTAAAGTGTGAGAAATAAAAAAAATTGATAATTGAAACAGCAGTAAAGATGTACAAAAAGCCTGTAAATAAACTTATCCAAAACAAACAGATAAAAAATAACGTGTTCTTAGCAATAATATATATATATGTTTTTTTAAATAATTTGAACACCTATGAAACCAGGCAGTTCTGCAGATTCTTGGTAGAGTTTAAGAAAAGCCAGTCTCGAAAGAAAAGTTGTTTTAATCGATTCTGTTTGTAGGAGTATTGTTTACAATTGTGTTTGGTGGGTGTTGAGTCACAAAGAGACAAAACTTGAAATGGAAATAAAAGCATGTTTACAAAACAAAACAGAAAAAGGCTTGAAATGAAAAGGTTTTTTTCTTTCTTTCATGTTTAGCCTGAAAAAGAGGCAAATAAATGTCTTCAGTTTGAATTTACA
This sequence comes from Cynodonichthys magdalenae, assembly GCA_031762555.1. Classification (NCBI taxonomy): domain Eukaryota; kingdom Metazoa; phylum Chordata; class Actinopteri; order Cyprinodontiformes; family Rivulidae; genus Cynodonichthys; species Cynodonichthys magdalenae. The sequence goes on from JARVJO010000001.1 coordinate 3,085,147, forward strand.
GAAATAAAGAATTAATATAAAAAATCTAAGTAAAATTTAAATGTCGGAAAATATTTCAGTTTGTAGCCAACTGAATGAATATAGTAATTTATAGACCAAATTTGTTTCAAATTGCTCTATGATGCTGCATCACATTGGTAGTTTTTATTTAAATAAATAATCTTGCCGTATGCTTGCATCATAGATTTGCTGCTTAGTGAAACCCCATGAACATTACACACTTATTACATGACAGTAAAGTCTAATTGTCCCATTTTGATCCAATGCTGGATTGGATTTGTCAGCATGACAGATGTTTAAACGGAAGCTATAGGGGGAAACTAGCTTTGTTTTTTTCATTTAAATGGGCTTCTACAGTAAATCTGTGATTAACACAGTAATAAAATTGCCCTGCTGAGCTGGCCTCATCTTTAATCTTTTTTCTCCTCTAGAGGCTGATTCTTTAGCGACTCTTTATAGCACTCTGAAGACGCTCAGTGAAATTCTATCAGCTCTTGTTATTTTCTCTTGTTGACACAGGCTTCTTACTCTCTGCTTACAAATGTTTCCACGTAGTATCTAAATAAATCTAAATCAAACATCACATTGCATCCTGCTTTACAACTTATTCCAGACTTTTTCTAATGACCCCTGCTAAATGGTTAACTTAAGAAAGAAAAATGAGGAAATTCGATATGAAACAATACACAAAATGAATTTAGTCCACAGACTCTGTATGTTCTGAAATAATTAACAAAGAAGCAAAAATTGGATTTCAGCCGGGAAACCTTTGCATTTAAACCTTTGTGGCCTAAACATATTAGTGTAATATTACCACAAAGATTGTTAAATGGTTAAAAAAAAGGGGCTAGTAAGGAGTCCTAAAACAATTTTAACATGAAAGTAAGGCTGATATGATTTTACGTGTTTACAAAAAATTGTCTCGGTTTGGATGGAGCCTAACTGTGAGCAAAGGTTTGGTTCTACAGGGAGTCGTTGCTGCTTTAAATGACCGTGCTATCTGTCTGGCGTTAAACACACTGCCCTGCAATCTGCACTAAGCCTCTAGCTTCACCCTTTGGAATCCGCTTACCCTTGAATAGCTCAAAATTAGCATTGGCTTTTTTTCACTTTATGCCTCTGAAGGACTAGAGGAGAGAAAGGAAATACTCCTCTCTTCTTTTAATTTTTACAGATATACATTACCTCCAGAAATATAATTTAAAAAAATAAATTATCGTACACTGGTTTTCATTTGCATGTTTTTCACTTTTACTGGAGACCCTGTAGCCCTTTGTTTCTCGAACATTCTGCCTGATCCAGAAGGTTTCTTTTCAGTTCTCCTTTTTTTGTAATGTGACCTTGTACACCGGTGTGCACCCACATTCCCTTTCCTCATTGTTCTCTCCAGTCAATTATTTACAGTAACAACATATCAAGTCAGGCCTGATGCCGGCAAACAAATGCCCCCGCTTGATGAGTCTTGGAGCAATGCTACATTAAGCCTCCCATCTGGTGGGATTACAATTACAGGTATTTAATGTGGCGGCACATCATTAGTGCTTGTGTATGCTGTCTGACACAGTCGAGCCTCCTCCTCCAATGACAATGACCTGCATTAGCAAAGATTAGATGAGAGAGCTGATGGGAGAGGTGACGCAGCAGAGAGGTAATTGGGTTTTATGGGTGTAAAAATTCCAAGGAGCTACATAAAATGATAATGTGTTTATGAAAACCGAGGAAATTTGCACAAAACAAATTTCAACCTCCTCTAGAGGGGTTATAATTAGCTCCTAAATTAACAAAAAATTTCTTGGCTTCAAAGAAGAGGTAATAAGAAGGCTACAGTGTTCATAAACAGCACTAAATTTTAGGGACGTAAGTAATAAATTCGTAAATGTGGAATACGTGAGTGCATTGGTAGAGCAGCCGTAAAGGGATGTTGTCTTCAGGTAAAATTAAAATGCATCAATTTTTGTGTCTCTGCATCCTGATCCACACTACGATAGCTATTTTAAAAATCAAACACTTACTGTTGTGTTTGTGCCACATGCAACCCTTATGTTTCTCTTTACAGTAAAAGTTTTTAGCGTAGATGACATGAATGAAGGAGAAAAAAAGATGAAGCTTGTTACACTTTGTTTTGCACTCATCAAAAAAAAACATCACTCATAAACACTGACATGTAAGCTTACAGAGAAATCTTTGACCATGACCAATGAATTTTCAGTCAATGAGGAAACCTAATTTGTCTTTTGAAATGTTATTACAAAAATAATGACTTAAGATTAACAGACTACAGAACAAACAGTAAAAAATCAATAACACAAACAGAATTTTGAAAAATTTGGTTGAAGTATTTTCTTATGGCCTTTCTGCATTGTAAGCCACAGTCAGCCTGGTTTTATTCTACCCCTGCCCTGGATGTGTTTGCTTTAAGCGAATAGCCACCTCGGTGATTGTGTGGGTGGGGATCATAGTTATAACAATTAAGAATTTGTGATTTTTTTTTTTATTTTATTTTGTTTGTGACATAATAGACAACATCAAACTTGAAGGAAAAGTTCCAAATTACATCCAGCAGCATGTCGCTGAAAACTAGAGGGCAAGATGACAGAGGACGATAAGCTAATGGTAGCTAATGTTAGCTTGCTGTTGCCAGACTGCTTGCTACAGTCGTTGTATAACTGAACTTGTGTAAAGAAATGTTACAAATGCTGCAAATGATTCAAGTTAAGTTAATAATTTGTGTACAATGTTTACCCCTAGCCAGTGAACAAATTATTAAGGGACAATAGCTGAAGCCAAATTAGGCTGAGCAGCCAGGTTTCCAGGTTGCAAAAATGACACTGGAATTGGGCCACAAGGGCTAATGCAAACAGGCAAAACACTGGTTTGAACCCAAGCTGAGCCGGGTCAGGCCAGGCTGAGCTAAACCTTGATGTGCAAAAAGGCCATGAGATTTGATGTTACATTCTAATTAATCTAAAAACAATTAAAATGAAAAATAAATATTTTGGACATAATTTATTTTTATCTCTATTATTTGTTGATACTGTAAAAATTAGTTTTTTGTTCATTAGGTTAAACAATAACTAGTCTCATTGAACTGGTTAGAATCATTCCCTAGTTTTATTACATTCAATCTTTTGTGTTAAATCAAATTTCACACTGAATTATACTGCTACATGACTGAGGGGTGAATCATATCACTTTTTGCTTTTCATGCATCATTAATGCATCAGATTTTTGGCATTGTGCTGTGATGCGTGTCAGCCACAGATCAGAGATGTGCAAAGCCCAAAAAAGGGGACACAGGTGAAAAATATTTTAAATACAATTCATATGAGCATCTTGTGTTTTCAAAATAGTATAGTTTATCTTTAACGCATAAGAATTTTTTTTGTGTTTCAAGATTACTGTCAACAGTCACCTTAAGGTCTGGTTAGACTTGACAAGATATATGATATTGGATCTTGCTGATGCGATAATCAGATGTTATTTTATTTTAATTTATATTCAGAGAAAATGTGGGGCAGAAGTCCTGGTAATCTCTCCCACTGCGGCACACCTCACTGTCAAACAGAAACACAGACAGTGTGTTTGGCAGATTAAGTGTTAATTTTTAATTGATGATGGAGGATAATCTTGACATTGCCTCCCTATGCAATTCCACTTCTAATCTCCCTCCACTGCTTTGTCTGGGCTTTCTCACATTGACTTGGATTTCTAGGGTAGATCTTCAACCAGGCGAATGTGAATGATAGCGTAGATTTTCTGCGCCGTTTTAGTTTGTCTGTAGTTTAGCAAGGCAGCGAAGGAAATGAATGAAGCCATTCAGTTTGTATGATTCTTAAATTTGTCTCACAAAGCCTGCAGCTCTCATTTACAGCCATCTCGTTTGGCTCGGTACTTCTCTCTTCTTAGTAGGGGATGGTTGTTTACAGCACATGCAATTTCCGGATAGTTTCTTAGCTTAGTCTCCTTCACTGTTGAGATGGCACACTACAAACCTCACAGCCAAATGTTAGCGATTGGGTAAAATCAGATCCAATTGTTTTACTCTTCAACAAAGTCCACACCTACAGCAAGCAATCATTTTTCAATAGCCGAGGTTCCAGACTTTCTGTACAAAGCAAAGCGTAGAACAAGGGTCTGTTTTTTACAGGGCTAGTCGAACGAGTATTTCACTTATTAATCAAGAAGAAGTGCTGTTTTGTTATATTTGCCTTAGTCAGCAGCTTCTCAAAAGAGCAGAAAGGACACCAGCGTACACCAAGTGAGGCAATAGTTCTGTCGGGGGTAATGCTTAAAATAGATCAGTGCAAAAAAAAATAACCAATTTTTGTCACGCAACCACATCAGTGGGGACTGTAAACCACACTTTAGGGATGTTTTTTTTGTGTTTTGCGCATGGAATACTTGCGTGTTTTCTCCAGATAGTTTGCATCACCAACAACACCTTAGGGCTGGGGTGGGCATCGAGAACCACAGTCCTGCATGTTTTACTTGTTTCTCTGCTCCAACACACCTGATTTGAATGAATGGGTGATTAACAAGCTTCTGCAGAACTTGGAAGCAGTAATTCAATGACTGAATCAGCTGTGTTGGAGCAGGGAAAAAAGTAAAACATGCAGGGCTGCGGCCGTCAAGGACCAGGATTGCCCACCCCTGCCTTAGGGCCTCTGTAAAGATGCACAACTCAAGAAAGAAATGTCTTTATTCAAAAGGTACCTGTATAAAAGGCTGAAACTACTGCAGTTCTTTCTCTTTCTTTTTTTACTAATGTAGAGTTTATTATCTAAACTCAGGTTACCTTTCACTGCAATCACCTTTGAATTTTATTCTACCACCTAATTTGAACCATCTGGAGTGTTGAATAGCATGACGCACACAAACTCAGATGTTCAATGTCAAAACAATTTCCTGACTACATAAACTGTGTGCAGAGAAAATCTCAAATTAATGATAAGTGCATTTTACAATCATCAGAAATTCAGGGAACAGATTAACGTTTGGAGATTTCTGCTTTTTTCACCTATTTGCTGAAAGCCAGATGAGAAAATCAGTTGAACTTTCATGTTTCAGTGATACATACGAGTCTGGAGCAGCCAGACATTTAGTTCTGCATTCTGAAACTGAACTTTAAAGGAGAACATTTCTGAGAGAATTTATTGGCCAACTGGTAGTGCAGAAACGTATGTTAAGCAGAGACGTTTGGTGTCATGGCTACAGTTTTTCACTCAACACATAGCTGTGAATGTAGAAATTGAGTTATCTAACTTTTGGTGTAAGGTTTTAAGAACAATAGTTTTGCGAGTATGCACCAAACATTCTGTGTTTCAGATTCCGTTTATACCTGGATATCTGTCCAAAGCTCAGTCGATCTGTTCCATTTGGCAGAAAAGTGATGGCTGTCTGGATCGCAGTCGGGTGGGTTGCTGTTAAGTCGGCTGCACCCATCAAGTGCTGCACCTCCATGACTCTTGTAGTAAACAAAATGGACTGTTTAAAGCGAAGAGAGGCTGACCCGGCTCGACCGGCAGATCAGAGCCCAGCAGTTGCTACAGTTAATGGACCGTTGTCTGTCTACCTTTAGAGGAGACTTACAGCCCGACAGGAGAACATCAGCATGTGCTGTTAAACACAGCACAGTGACGCGAGTGGACATGAAGCCGCTGATTTAAAAACAAAAAAAGACAGCTGGGACTTAATGACATCAGAAAAAGCTGCACTTTTTGTATAATGTTCTGTCTTCCATCTTGTACAGAGTCCTTTCTTTGTTGGCTTTCAGTCTCTATGCTGCTTTGTTGAGTGTTTGTAGGGCATATTCTTAGTGACAGATGTTGAAATGCTGAACTGTCTGGCAAGCAAACGCTGGCTGCCATTTGTCAGAAGTAATGCATGATCGGTGATACAATATGAGTTGTTTGCCCTTAGTGCTCTGCACAGTTCATGATCTTTGATATTTCCACGTTAAAGACTAGAAGTTAAAGATTATTTACTCTATAAAACATTTTGTTGAAACAGCAATTTTGATTTTACCTGACAAAAGCTTGTCAAAATCAAGGTAGCAAAAGTGATTTACTTCCAGAATCTCAGACATTTTGACTTGTAAAATGTGATCAACTTTGATCTTGTGATCTTGTCATAGTGTTGACAATTTGTGGCAAACATTTTTTGATATTCCTTCCGTGACTGTCTGCTGCATCTCATTTTTATGACCATCCATGGATATCCCTAATCAAGACTCAATGCATAGCAATGGCACCTGTGAGGCGCGCGATAAGTCACGTGATGTCCAATCCAGTAATGCAGATCGATGGCAGAGACCCCTCTGCTGCCATTGATTTCCATCCCCAACCACATAGCAGCCAAAACCTTGCGAGTTATCTGAGGAAGCTTATTAATCTGATGCATGCTGGAGTCTGTCTTTGTCAAATGAAAAAGAGAATGGAGGAGGTTGGTTGAAGGAGGTGTGAGCAGAGAAGAGAAGAGAAGAGAAGAGAAGGGAGAAGCACGGAGAACAATTGGCATGAAATGAACTGTCGTCATAGTCGATGCTTTGCTGTGCCGAAAAGAGTCAGAATGGAAAGATTTATTGTCACAGTGAGAACAAGGCTTTTGCTCTGCATGCAGACAGAATGGGTTCTGATGAAACTGTGGACCCATCAGGGGAAATTTTTATAACATCATGCCATAATGATATCCAAGTGGGAAAGAAATGGCCACCACTTACAAATTGAAACTGTGCTCTTGCATCTTCTTTTTTCTCTCTCTTTACATCTGCCATTTGCCCTGTTGAATCTCTCCAGTTTTCACTATCTTTATCTTCTTCTCTGTACCCCACCCCCTTCCCAGCACCATCTCCTTGCTGTTGTCGCTCCTTGATTCACGTCCTGTTTATTTCTCCCCGCTGGCCATCGCTTTCCGTCATTGCCTGGAGGTTTTACAGCCTCTCTCTTTTGTCTCACTCGATCTCTTACTCACATTTTTCCCAGTCACCCCCTTGGACTCCATCTTTCATCCCCTGAGCCCCCCTTGCTTTGCAAAAATCAGATAGAGACAGCTCCCTGCCTCCTGTCCTGGACACAAAAGGACAGAAGGAAGTAGTGCTGGGGGGATGGGGGGTTTGGAGTGAAATAGACTTGTGCCGTGCACACGGAATGGATGAGCCAGCCAGGGGTCTGCTGGGGCTCAACAGCATGCATGACACACTCATTTGTCATGTGTTGGCCTGCACATGTACTGTTCTGGCACCCATCCCAACTTACTCTCTCAGCACCTCGACTCAGGAGGAAACACAGGCACAAAATGGCTGACACTATTATTATGTTTTTCTTTTTGCCAAGTAATTAGTGAGTAGAGAAAAATAACATTCACATGCAATACTATGACGTTTTAGATACCATCAGATTACTTTGGTTTTAAGCACTTTCAAGCTAGCTTGCCAATTTAGTTAGAATTAAACTTTGTTTCTCCGAATTAAAGCAAAAACTAATGTTTTACAGTAGTGGATCATCTCTTGACACATCTCAGTTAATGATAGGCACCTCCAACTCATCTCCATTGCACAAGAGATTTTGGCAGTTGCACAGAATCTAATGTCCTGGTCTAAAAACAAAGTCCAAATTAAATAATAATGATTAAAAACTGGTTTAATTTAGCTATAGTCCTTTTAAAATTGTACTCCAACAGTAGCTACAAAGTGTGGGTACAACATAGGCAATAAATAATGTGCACATCCTAAAATACAATTTTGCAAGTTTTATATGATAATTAGCTATGAGTTTCTAAAAATTGTCTCTCAAAATGTGGCTGCACAACTTGCTGTTTGCTTAGACACAAACAGTCAGTGTGACCATACAAGAAAAACATCTATTTTCTTGCAGTTTAATGTTTCTGAGAAATGAACGCCACAGTTCCACTGAGAAGCTACAACAATACTCCTTTTAAACATTACAAAGCATGCATGAAACAAATGTTTTGATTGGATGGGGAAATGCCACCACAGTTATTGTTCCTGCAAAAAGCGGACGTGAGGGGGAATGTAATTTGAAAGAGCGAGGTAATGATAGCGAGTTATAATGTCGATGCGTGTTTCGGAAAATTGTGGACAACCAATGCACAAAATCCCTGAAAAGGGTGCCGCAGATCTGAGATGTCATTGTGAAGCAACTGTTGAGGGGAGCCACCGTGTCAATGAAGACAATCGCCAAAACATGGACGTTGAAGTTAGCAAGAGCTATTGCATTTTCGAAAGATGGCCATGTTCAGATTGCTGTTTGTGGCACTGCTGACAATAGTGTTTGTACTGGCAGTGTTGTCATACATGCTAAAGTCAAAGCAAGCATGAAGCAACAGAACTATGGCGTATTCATTGCGCTGATTGAAAGTGGTGAAATCCCAGCAGGGTAACTTAGTTGTTCTTGTCTTGTTTTCATCAAAATTTTGACTCAAAAGTCAGAATGAAACATTTTTGTCATTGCCATAGAACTTCTCATACCAAAACTTGCTGAACTTTAGACTGATTTGGTGTTTATTATTTATTTATGATTACACACTTTACTGTTTTTTCGTCGGAGTGAAGTCGTGACAGTGAAGCGCATTGAGCCACAGCTTTCTTCTTGTTGCAGCTTTGCTCGACTTTCCTAGAGGACTTTGGTAAAAGGAACAAGCTTTTCTTTTCTTTTTTACTCAGTCACGTTGCCTTGAACAATTGTACACACTACAAAACTCACTTTTCCCCATTGCTATTGTTGGAAGGAATGTAAACATTTGTATGGCAAATGATCCCCTTACTTCCGATGAATGCACAAAAACTGCGTGTGCGCATGCGTTATGACCAAAATGTGCAAAATGTTTATTGTTCATAATCTTTCCACAGAAACCCTTTTCAAATCATCTGAGATATGATTTACATGACATTTATAAACTTATTTAACTATTGGAGTCAACTCTGTCTAGATGTCAGCAAAATACTTTAACTGCTTGACATTGGATCTACTGTACATCTACGATTAACTTGTCCTCCAAGTCAAAGACATCCACCACAATTAATCAACCTTAACTAATACAGAAATGTCTAGAACTTAGCTACTGCTATATAAGTTCAAGGTCAATGTCTGTAAATTTGACTGAGAGTCTTCCTGAACGCATATTTTGAAAAAGAAGTAAACTGAATTAACTGTAACATGAGCCAACACAATACATTACTGAAAACTTTGCAACATAGCAATACATTTTCATAACATTTCACCAAATGTTTTTGCTCATTTGTCAAGTTTTTGTTTTTTATTTTCTCTAGATTCCCCATGTTTGTCCTGATGGAACACTAAAATGAAAAAAAACTCCTTAGGGGTGATAGTTTATTGACCTACATTAAGTGATTTATTAGTTGGACTTGATTTATTACTTTGACTTTAGCAATATTTAGTCAGACATTAATCACCGTGTCAAGCTGCCCCCAGAAAATGAGTGCTCTAAATTGGTTTGGAAATTTTAGTGGCAGCTTATTCATGTGCTACCCTCAACTTTAAAGGCTTAGTTGCATCAGCCACCATTTTCTCATTGGCGAGCCCCCATTTTGCAAAGGTCACTGATAATTTTTTGGAGGACACTCTTTAGTGTGGTGGGGTTCCTCTATCATTGTTCTTTCGCAATTCCTTCTTATTTCTCTCTCTCAACACAAAGATGAAGCAAAACACTGTGTGCTTGTTATTAAGGCCAATTTCCATCACTCGCTCTCCTCTCCTGTCACCAGTGTGCCTCTGCGAGGGAATGAATGCATTTTAATGGGCGATGGTTGATTAGTGCAACACTAATGACAAGTCAAGTGGTGCGGATGGCTGTGGAGAGTTAGGCAGATTTAGAGAAGCAGAGGTGGAGAGGAAAAGGAGTGTTACTTTTTTATTAACTGATCCTTTGAAGCTTTGCACTCTTGCCACATCATACGCACAGTCCTATTATGAATAGAAGATTGAAATAGATACTTGTTTAGACCAACGGCTGCAAATTGAAACTTCTGACTCAATCTGTCTTGCATTTGTGTTTTCATTAAATGGATAGTTCAGATCTTTTGAAGTGGGGTTCTGTGAAAAGGTTATGAACATTTAATATCTTTCCTCTTATGAATAGATCTTGAGCGACCTCAGTATGGAGAAATAGAGTTTAATACCCCACTCTATGCACCAGATATTTTTAAAAACTGATTTTTTTTTCTGTTATGTCTGCAGTAGAAGATCTATAGTAGAAGAGGTATTCAATTAAAACTCACTCTAATACAGTAAAATTTCCTCCTAGTAAAAAGTCAGAACGAAAGTCCAACTTTTGTTTTTTGCCTACCCATGTTCACATTTACATGGTTAAACTGCACTTTACAGTAAACAACTAGCTATTTCTGATTTTCTGGTTGCTCTTGAAGTTGATATCGGGTTTTTTTTTTTTTCATAAATCTTGTCTTTTTGTTTTCCATCAAATAATGTCTCAGCAATAGCATTTAAGCAGTCCTTCACCACTGGTCCCATCACAAAAAGTTTTGTTTTATCGCCCAGCCCTAGATATACATCAATATGTGATGACCTGTTGGAGTTGCACTAAATCTAGATGGCAGCTGCAGTTAGTCAGTGTTAGGCAAAACACAAATGGTTATGCTTCAGGTATATATTTAGTTACAGTTTGGTGTAGTAGCAGCTAAATGTAATTTGCATTACAAATTCTGGGCTTTAAACACTGTGCAACATATTTCCCTAAAAAATTGCCAACAACTATTAGACTCAATTACATTTCTTTGCAAAATTCCTGGATTAGTTTTTATTATTTTCACATAAAATAATCATAGAATATACATCTACAACTGATTAACCATTGGAATGGACACAATATGTAGCTGAAGTCCCACTTCAGGCAAGGGAATGGAAGGGAGGCTATAACTTCATTGTTATTAAAAGGTTTCATTTTGGCTGTGTACATAAAACTTCGGTGGCATTTCAAAATTTTCCACTGTGTTAACTGTTTTCATAGAAATAATTTTTTGTAGTTCCCAAAATACTTTTTTGTGTGAATACAAGGCTGAAGCGAATAAAAACTTTTGCCTATTTACAAACCCTTGTCCTTGTGTGGCCTCGCATTCTTCTGCTTCTTGTTTGTTGCTGAGCAGAAACCCTTCCACACTTTTTCCAGCGTGTCCGCGATTGTTTCAGCCTTCCGTTCACCAAAATAAATCTGCCTTAAAACCAATTATGACCACTTAAAAATGGCATTACCATGTGGTACTTCAAAACACAACGAGCCAACTCAACTGAACTGAAGAAATGGAAATCCTTGTTTCTTGAATAAAAAAATCTATAACTAATTAACTTGCAGCTGCAAAGCATGCCTCCATTAACCCGAGTGAGATTTAAAAACCTCAAACAGCTAATTAGTGTGTGAGAAACTAGTTTCATGCTTAAAATAATGAGTACCTTTCACACAAGCCTAAAACAATGTGACTTTTGGTAAAATTACATCATGAGATTATTTACTTTAATGCAGTTAATAGCTTTTAAAATAATACATACATCTATATGGACGGCTGTGGCGGAGTGGTTAGGGCAGTTGTCCTGGAACCGGAAGGTCACCGGTTCGATCCCCCGTTCCAGCTGTCTTAGTCGTTGTGTCCTTGGGCAAGACACTTCACCCGCCTTGCCTACTGATGGTGGTCAGAGGGTCCGGTGGCGCCGGT
>JARVJO010000001.1:3097625-3109480 GCA_031762555.1 Cynodonichthys magdalenae
GCTGTGGCTACAGTGTAGTTTGCCATCATCAGTGTGTGAATGTGTGAGTGACTGTAGTGTAAAGCGCTTTGGGGGTCTGGAAGGACTTATAAAGTGCTATATAAGTTCAGACCATTTACCATCTATACATTTATTATGTAGTTGTATCATAACTGAAGCGGAATGCACATACTCAATATACTCAACATACTCAAATATAATCAAGAATAAACATCTGCAGGATTTTGACCATTTTTCATCATTTCGTCAGATTGGTCATCTCATTTGCCTAATCCTGAATATTTTTTCCCCAGAAACTCTACATTCCCTTTAAACCAACTCCAGTTTGACTAACATTCCATAACACTGGCATTACAACCGTTAGCTTGATGTTTGGACTGAATCTTGGCAAAAAGAAAAAGACGTTGGGCTTCTGGTTGCTGAAAAAATCATGGAAATCAGAGTGGTGATGCATTTATGGAACATCTGCCTCCCTCCCTACCCCCTAAATCTAAAGTAGGTCATTGCAAAATTGCAGGAGAGTGTAAAATACCCCTTGCATGGTTGCTTTCTTTTCTCCACATGTATGAGATTATTTTTTATTTTAAATTGAAGCGCATGTGCTCTCTGACATGTTTAGGATCAGCCTCTAAATTTGCATCAAGATGTAAGACCTAATGTAGCAAACGTACTTAGTAAAAATACTTGTAAATATCTGACAAGGTAGAATCAAAATCCTTGTTTTTAATTTGTTGGATGTTAATGAGTAGCTCTTCTTCCTTTGTGCTCGAAGGCAAAGAGTTCTTCCTGTTTTAATAGTCTATCTTTGTTTTGTGCCTTTTGGACAGTGAACTAGAACAAATCCCCTGATCAGAACATACAGAGGACAGGTTCAGTATTTTGAAGTTCCAGATCTGCCCAATGAAAATGTGCCAAAGCATGTTTTCAGACCCCTCCCTTTGTCTGTCAGCCACTCTTGTTAACAAGGATTCTCACTAAACTGCACAGCAGCTGTGCAAAGCTCTACAAAAAAAGAAAAAAGTCAAGGGGAATCAGTTTCCAGGCCTGCTTTGGAGCTGAAATAATTAAAACTCAATGCATAAAATGTTTTGTGGCATATTTGTATGAGCTTCTGCTGAGTATCCACAGCATTAGTGTACTCAGCTATGGAAACAGTCCTCAGCCTTTTATAGTTTATAGTGTTAGTCTTTTTACAACAAATATTGACCCTCAAATTAAGATATATCTTTTTTGTTTATGGCTCTACTTTTTAAAAATGGCAATTGCAATACAATACTTGTTTTAGCTTCACAGTAAATAGAGAGGTGACTGTGGTGCAGACAGTTCAGACCAGAAAGTTACAGGTTCAGTTCCCCACCATGACTACATGTTGCAATGTCCTTGAGCCAAACACCTAATGCCTAGCTGCTCTCCAGGTGGTGAAATAGCTGCTGCTCCACTTGTATGTATGTCACGTGTTGTTGGTGTGTGCATGTGTGCATGCAATGATGACAGCATAAATCACTTCACTTACTCAATGCCACAACTTATATCATTGTGGCAACTCATCGCCAGTATTAAAGCAACATTCTCAGTAATACTAAAATTACAGCTAATTGTCTTAGACCTCAACTTTTTTATAAAATCTGCTCTGGAACAGGTGGTGACTTACCATTCCAGCCTCAAAGTGCTCCTCCTTTAGGTGGGATACCTCGCTTTGCAGTGGTGGGCACAGTTCCACTACTCCGATAAACACTACATTTGCATTTTTGCTAACTTTGGAAACCATTACTGGTCTAATTAGCTTCCGCTAAAGTAGGTTCCGCTGATTTTAAGACCACTAAAACATTCACAAGTAGTAAACTTCTATTTGTTTGTTTTTTTGTTATTTTTGTCATTTATCCCAAAATAAATAAAAACTATCTCATCTTATAAGCAGTGCATCAGGGATCATGTGTGTTAGCTTGTAGCATCTTTAGCAGCTACACTTCAAACAAAAAAGAAATAAAATAATATTTAACATTATTTAAATAGCAGATACAAAAATTGACCTAATACAAAATATGGTAAAGAAAATATTTGCTATTTGTTGTTTGACTAACCTCAAACGGTATCTATAAAAATACAAACTTAATCAAATAAATGCTTTTATTATTCGATTCTGTTATGCTATAACTCTGGTTTGGATTGGCTGATTTGCCACAGGGGATCCCTCCCACCTTCAAATGAATCCAATAAAAAACGAAACAAATTTTGTGTCAGTCCCACCTAGGGTTGCCAACTCAGCTCCTCCATAGGGGATAGCTCCGCTTGGGGCTGGGCCTAATGAGAGAATGCATCAATTATGACATCATCATCACAATATATTCACCTAAACAACATTTGTTCTTGTTATTTTATGCAACATGATGGACTAAAAAGGATTTATTCAGCATACTGTTAGCGTTAGCTTCACTCATTTTTTATCTGTTCACCATTAGCGAAGCTAAGAAGTTTAGTGAATTAATGGTTAGTGAAGCTAACCTTTTGGCCGGCTGTGCCCAACACTATTGTTTTCTATTACTGTCCCTCAGGACATGAGAGGGAGGGAAGGCTTCACACTCAAATCTGTCTCCCTGATCACAGCTTCTTCAGTCTATATTGTTTTTCTTAGATCACTTGTTTTTCATTACAGCCATCTCATTCAGTCACACTCGCGTACTGTTTGTGTAAGATAATGTTGGTTGCAAAACATAAAACCCTATGCACCATTAGGATTTTTTTCTGCCATGAAATTTAACTACCTGACATTTTACATAAAACAGATCTAATCTAAGAGGAAATGTCAGAATGTGTTTTTTGTGGCTTTTGTTTTTGTGTGTAACAGATTTGTCTTTCTTCACAGTGATTGTATGTATTTTTAATTTTCAATAATAAAGCACAAACTCTTGTATCTGTTTGTGTTTCTATCACCCGCTGACATAAGTCAAAGGTGGACAACAACGTTATTGTGTGCATGTCTGTTCTACCAAAATGTATTGAACTGGATGGATTTTGACAAAGCTTACAGTAAGTAATCCTAGGTTGTCTACAACTGATACATTTTTGAAATCAACCTAAATCAAGATGGTCACCACAGCCAACTGAACTTACAAAACAGGAAACGGTTACGATTCAGTTAGTTTTACAGACGTGGTAAAATTTGGTAGTAGCTGAGAGTTATTTACTACACTCCAAACACTACTCATCACATAAGAATTTTACTTAAAACCTTAACATTATGGTTGTAGTATGTTAGCAACAAATTGTATGAACCGCTGGACAAATTCTGATGAAACTTTCAGGCAGTAAACATTGGATGTACATCTCTAACTCATGCAAGATTGTGAATAACATTATTTAAATTATTTTGACCAAAATGCCAATGTGTCTTAGCATAAGATGAGCTTATATGTAAGTCTTTGGCATGGAAGGCTGATTTGACAAAGGCTGATATGCATTCACAGCTTTTAATATCCACTGTCTTCCTTTTCCTCTGAAACAGGCTCTGCATTCAGACTGTAACTGTAGAAATCACATCACTGCAGTGGTGGCTTTCCCTCCCCAGCTTCCTGTTAGGTTATTCTTTTCCATTGATCAATTTTTAAAGCGCAATTAGGTCATGCCTCCGAGTTATTTCATGAACTGCACTTCTGAACTCTCTGTGAGCTGGCTCACAGCCTTAGATCTTTAACACAAGAGACAAGTTGAGTTTAGCTCCGGAATACAGCGTGGGTCTGAGAACTTGCATTGATTTCCGCTATTTCCATTTTTAACATAAATGCTGTAGCCATCCAACTTTCTATTTTTAGACTCAAAATTTGAACTCTACTTGATTGAGGTTAGAAACACTTCTGGGTTTTTTTTTGTTTTTTTTTGCTCTTTGCATCACTTGATCTTGTCTTCCTTTCCCTCATGCTTCATCTCTTCATTACCATCCTCCTTTTCTTACACTAACCCTCTTCCTGTCTGGTATTCCGTGCTCGTGTTGCTGAAGAGAAGGCACAGCATGAATGTTTGAAATCTCTCACAGGGTGTCTCATCAAAAACAAGGCCTTCTCCACATACCTGCTGGCAGAGCTTGGTCAGAGTCAGTTTCTGAGAAAAGAGGCGGGAAGACAAATTAGGACACAGACTGGGGAGGAGATCAGGAAGGAAACAACAAAGATAGGTAGCAGCAGTTGAAGGTCAGAGGACAGGAAAAGGGTGGAAGGAAAGGTGCACATAGGCATGGGCTGATTACTGGTTACAAAGTCTAGCACAGTGTTAAAGGTCACAGTTTCAAAACAACTCTTTTTTTTCTGTTTTTACAGTTTAAGAGCTAGTCAAATAAAGTGCAGAGCAGCACTTCCTTTTCTCATATTCATAGTTCTAATTCGTCATTCATTTGTGAATGGGAGCCAATGGGGGAATTCCTACTTTAGTTTGTTGGTTGGACAATTTATTGCTTGAAAGAAGGTACATCTATCTCGTTTTTCAAGGAAGCACAGTTTTAAAATAAAGGTTTGCACTGATACAAGAGTAAAATAAAGCTTAGCAAGCTTGCTACAGAGGCTAACCAAGTTAATTAAATAACTAATGTTAGCATGTCAGGTTCAATGCTACTTTACAAAATCAGAACAGTAGAGAAAGTAATATTTTGTGCAACAGGCATTACTTTACACTATAAATAGTTAAAGAGCTGCCATACTTTGTTGGAATATATATTGCCTGCTGCCTTTCATGTCATTATGTGCTGAGAAATGACATTTGGTTCACTTTAAACGGACCAGATTTCTGGACCTTTTATGCAAGTGTGAATACACTCGAGCAAACCCTGGTGCGGAGCCAACAACCAAACTGAGACCTATTTTTGAGGTGATGTCTGTCCGCTTTCAAATAAATTCTAGTGTGGTTTGCTTCTGGTGTGAATACAGACATTCCTCAACCTGAACCACAACTACATGAAATGTGCGCCTTTTTGGATTTCACGAGCCACCGTTGCTAAGCAACATGGTAAAAATTAACCCTTCTGTGATGCTAATGCTACCACTACATGGACGCTGCAAACAATGAGCCGTGGACAGACCTGGATCAACAAGGAGACACTGTTGCTCCTCAATAGCTGGACAGATGCACACAAGACGGACATAACACATGCAGCACACAGGACTTACATCTTTCTGAAGAATAAATGAATATATAAAGAAACTTCCATCTTTCTTTCTGGATCTGTCCAATGAGAGCAATGATCGTCAGCCGCATGGCTTTGGTGACAAATTAGTCCACTTGCAAAAAAGCACAACGTGAATGCAAACTGCACCAAACAAAACAAAATAAACTCTGCTTTTGGTGTGAACCAAACAAGCAGACCAAAGATTCACTGAAGTATGTGTGTAGATTAAGATCAATTAGCTGTGGCAACCATTTCAAATTGGGTTGAGCCCAAAAGTTGATGTTGTGCAGCATGTTGTGTTAAGAATAATGCTCAGCAACTACCACACCAAATTTTAGCTAAACTTTTGTAAATTTGACTAAGTTGACATTTCTGTGTTTTCTAAAGTCAGTTGGCTTGGCAGCCATCTTGAATCAAACTGAGCCAAAAAATTAATTACATGTACCCTGATGCATCTCGATAACCCAGGTAGAAAAATCTAACAAAGTTGAGTCATGTCCTCTACATGGGTTCTTCTTTGTTGAAACGTTTTGTCTCTTACAAAAGAAAGAAACGAAACATTCCCTTAAAGAACCTGTCCAGAGGACCTGACAAAGTTGTAGCCATTTGGGTTTTTGCTAAAAAGTTGTGCCATGGCAGCCGTTTTGTGTTATATTTGTTTTAGAGTAAAAGCAAATAAATCCTGTGATGCAATTTCAAATCTTTGTTTTAAAACCATGACATGTTTTTTTTATTTGCTTGAGGTCATCATACAGTCAGAATGTCAGACTGGCTTCACATTATTGCTCTCTGAACTTCTCATCAGCTCTTCCACCTTATCTCCCAGAGCATTTCTGCACGTTTCCCAGCGCTCTCCGCCTTTGGCTGCTGTGAGGAACAGCTGTCAGGGAAAATGGAGTGCAAACTGTCATCTCATTGCTCCATCTGCACACTGCTAACACGCACATATCATGGCTGACACGTCTCATCCTGCCTCCCCTTCTGAATCTTTTCTCCTCCTTCCACACATTTCACCTGCCGGCTAACAAACCCGATTCCGTGCTTCGCCTCTAACTTTGTTCCTGCTAAAAACACGTTACCAGCATCTTCACCCATGGTGCATTTTAGCCGAGCATGAACAATTAGTAGGAATTTATTTTTGTTTTTTTTATTTTATCACAAACTGTGGAAAACCATCAAAAAATGTTGCCACATTAAGTGATGATTATAAGAAGAATATGTGATAGAATTTGTATGTCTTTTTTTTAAAGTCGGCTTTTATTATTTGCAGCACAATTTTGAAACAAACATTACATCAGTTCAAAGAGTAACTGCTGCAAATATGACGTACATATGACAGTACAACTTTTGCTTGAATCAGTGTAAAAGTGAACTTTTCTGAAATGACCTGACTGAGCATCAGTGAAGCCACATTTGTCTGAAATTCACCCTGATTCCAGACAGAAAACAGAAAAAGTAAAAACCCTAACCTCTTATGTCAGAGTTTTAGACTCAGATCATCTTTATGATAAATGACTATGGTGTAGCCGTTTTAGTCAAACCTTAAAAATAACATCCTGCATAGTATTTGCAAAAATATTGTTGTCAATGACTCCAAGTATATCACATTTTAGCCCAATATCTCTAAAACTGGCTGAATAGTAGCCATTTTTTATTGGCTAATGTCTGTAAATGGGGGAATAAATGCTGTGGCACCATTTTGTCATATAAACCAAAACAAACATTGTTTGAATGGCGTTCAGTCTATTTGAAGTGAATCTTACCTGTGGCAGAATGGTGTATTTGGGAAAAAAGAGAAATAGAATTATACTGGCATGCGGATCCGTGACTGTAAATGTCGTGAGGGCAGTTGTTTAGAGATGGTGCTGTGGGTGAAAATTTGACATACACACAATTATAAATCATTTGAATGTGTATAAATAAAACTACAATGTTTTTAAATTCAATAAAAAAGGACCTCTGGGTGTTTAAAAACAAACCTACTGTAACTTAGATTTTAGAGAAACAAATTGTCTACAAATATGTTAATTTTCAACATCTCAATTTGTCAAGATACTTTTAAGCAAAGTCAGGAATTTGCTGGAAATTCATCAGGTGTGTAACTAACAAATTATCTGCTAATTATCATTGTTTTATATGTAGTTTAATTTGAAACATTTATACACTAAATAGAAAAGAGGATTAATACTGAGTAAAGGACAGCCATATCATGCTACCAAGGTGAGGTTAGAAAAGAAAAAAAATGTTTTATATCAAAGGTCAGCCCATGACAGACTGAACACAGCGAGTTGACACACATCAGCAAAGTCTCTCCAAGGCAGACATTTCAAAGCAGACTGTGGTTTACAGATGTGCTTTTGTAGTTTTTTTTAGAGGAAGCACAAGGAATCGGACAACCTTGAGGACTAAAGATACAAAGAACTGCAGCAAATCACATCATGTTCACTTCCTTGTGAAGTTGATGTATTGCCATGAGCTCCAAACTAGAATAAACTTAAAAGGTTTGAGAACAAACATTTACTGCTTGGATAAGTCTGACCAGAAGTGATCTTTTGGATGTTACAAATGAAGTAACATAACCAAGCAACTCAACCAGGCATGAAAAATCCTAATAAGGGGTAAAAGAGGGTTGGTTTGTCAAACGGTTGAAGTGTCTGATGGTCTGCAGGTCATAGTGATCCTTGTTGGAGGTTCTTACAAGTTTTATGTGAATGTAGTTGGGGATTTGGTCAGGATTAATGGTGTTCTAAGTTCTGATAAGGATTAGTTATTTATTATGGAGTAACATAATAGAGGCATCTTGTTGGCACGAAACTTGAGTAAAAAATGTGGCCACAGTGACTACAGGAGGTAGAGGTTTGTCCTGTAACTGGTAGGTTGTCCGTTTGAAACTGTGTCCATCCGTCTCAGTCATTGTGTCTTGGGCAAGACATTTCACCCACTTTGCCTGCTGGTGGTGGTCAGAGGGGTCTGGTGTTGCCAGTTTACGGCTGCCGCGTCTCTGTCAGTCTACCCTTGGGTAGCTGAGGCTACAGTGTAGCTTTCTCCTATCAGTGTGTGAATGTGTGTGTGTGAATGGGTGAATGATTCAAGTGTGAAGCAATTTAGTCCTTGGATTTGATAAACCGCTATATAAGTTCAAGCCATTCACCGTTTAACAAGACCAAGCAACTCAACCATACATGAAAAAAATCCAATAAGAGGGATAACGGGAGTTGATTTGTTGAATGGTTGGTGTTTCTGATGGTCTCCACATCACAGTGATCATTGGTGAAGGTTCTTACAAGTTTGCAGTTCTGAGTGTTGGGAATTTGCATACATGTCAACTCTTCAGACGTTTACCTATGTCCTGATTCTCAGAAATCTGTATTTTCTCACAAAAGATCCATAGTATTGCACGTTTTTTGTTTATTTGTTTTTTTTTACATCCTGCAGGCTTTGAGATTTGAAAAAATTATGTGAGATTTCTCTATATGTCCATATACCTGCAACATGGAGGAAAATCCTTGTAATTTATGGACAATCTGTCCAACTTGACATGTATGGATTTGGTCAGGGTTAATGGTAACCTGAGTTCTGATAAAGATGAGTTATTTTTCATAAAAGAGGCATCTGATTTGCCCCAAAAGTATTCTACAGCAAGACAATTTCATACATACAGCCAATGTCATTAAGAACTATCTTTAGGGGAAAAAACATAGCCTACATAGACATGGACATTTTATATTAATGATTGATCATTTTTGCTTTACTAATCAATGGTGCAGGTTAAAAAGCATGTAGGTGATGTTCTTTCTCATTGTTTTTTTTCTGTATAAAAACAGAAGACCTCCACTTAGCTTTTATGCACTAAACTTGCAAAGGTTAAAAAGAAAGTAGTGCACCAGATGATGAGGTCTATCCCTGCATCCTTCACACTGTGGGTTTGCGCAGGAAGCTAATGCCTTTTGACACCCATGAAACCCTTTTTTAATCTACTGACTAAAACTGATGGGGAGGGAAAAGAAACGTAGACAGAAAGTAGAGAAGAGGAAAAACTGCAGGAGTTTAGTGTTTACAGAATCTGCTTCTGTCAGAAACTGATCCGCTTAGGGAGGGTTTTCAGCACGTTGTTGGCATATCTATTGGTTCTGCCAGAAGGGGGGAGCTCAGCTGTAATGTCTGTCCAAATTCTTTTCTTATTCACACATCAGTTATTAAAAAAGGGCAGAACTTTAAACACATCTCCCATAACCTTTGGTAAACTCAGAGCACTCTGGTGAAATGTCTCATTTTCATAAAGCCACACTCTATAGTACTGACTTAGATCAAATTTTTTTTCTCAGCCGAGATACTTTTACTGCTTCTGTGCTCAGATTTTGGTTTACTAATAAAAAAAAAGTAAGAGAATACAAGAAAGATCAATCAAAAGATAAAAGAGTTGTTGTTTTTTCACCAAAGATTTACCAAGGATGCAGAGAAACGTGATGTACCCACATCTCGGAGGCACAGGAAGACTGCTGTGATCACTGTAATCACCACGTCACATCCACGCCTTGGCAGCGAAGCTCTGCTAATTAGAGAAAATGTTTGCTGTTTGTTTACAAGAGAGAACTGGCTGCAACGATATATTTCCTTGCCATTGTGCGGCCCCCAGACTGGCTGCTGTCTGTGATGTGTTTTGACTGAAATCCAGGGTGAACTGTATTCATTATTGGTCTGATTTCGCTCATTAGCCGCAGCATACACGGTGAGTATGAGCTCGGGAAATGAGTTGGGGCCGTACGGGGTTTATAGCAGTTATATTGTGACGACAAAGACACTGCTGGAGCTTGTGGACGCCGCAGTGGCTGCCCGGCTGCATCAAATCACATTTCTGTTTGGGTTCGGGGGGGGCAACTGCACTCTTATCTGCTTGCTGTTGTTAATAAGACAAGATAAGATAAGATTTGTGCTTTCTTTGCCTGCAAGCACTTCTTTCAGTTCCCTCATTTTAAACTACGTATTTCTAGAACCTGTCCCCTTTCACTTAGGAAAAGTATGTGACTCCTCTCAGTTTTTAATTAAAAGGGACTTTATTTAGCATGCAATGAGAAAAACTGTTCTCGCACTAGAGAGGTTTAGGCTTATCCTGCTCTTAAATATTTCTCTTTTTCTAGGATACAACATTCTGACAGAGTGGAACTGTGAATTACTTGTCTTATTATACTGTCAAACATTGTTTTAATACTCAATAGACTTATTTTCCCAGTGGTCCTTTCCTCGGACATACGGTGCATAGGCGCATTAGCTGTGATTAGGACCAATTTCTTAGGTTTTGCAACACTGTAGATAGTCAGTGTGGTCATGTCACTTACATTATTATACATTATCTACCACTAGTATCATCAACAACAGCAATAGAAGATGCCATAATTGTATTTGTGTATCTGTTGTTTGGGTTTTTAAAGACAATTTTAAAATATAAAACAACTGGATTTTGATCTTGTGGTTGAAGATATTTCTTGGTTCAAAACTTCGAAGTAGAGTCCCAAGCTCTTCAACTCTATGAGAAACTCAGTTATGTAACCTTAAGTCACATGATGGCAAGCAAAACCGTGTCAAAGTCCATTTGTTTTTCAAACTTTTTGGGGGATTTACCACGTCCTGGAAGATTGGGAATCTACAACAGCACAGCGCTAAAGGAGTCATAGGAGCCAAAACTTGTAAAATGGATCAGCCTACCTTGTGCTGTACAAGTTGAAAGAAATACACTTCAAAGAAAGACAGTGGTGACATTTAAATGGCTTTTGCTGTAGAAATGAGAATATAATATAGTTTTTAATTGTAGGGGTACTGGAAAAGCATTCAGGTCAGCTAGCAAATAAAGCATGCTTACTGAATGTATAAACAGAGTTATAGATACTAGAAGAAGCCACATTTTTGGCAATGTAAAAATAAAAAATACAAACTAATTTAAATGGTTGTTCGCACTGTAAACTGCCCCCTTCAGCCTAAAAGCACATCTATTGTAAGTCAACACTAGTTAGATTGAAGAAAATTACTGGTGAATAGTAAAGATTTAAATTTTCTTGATGCATGCTTGGAATATGTAACAAATCAGCAAAACATGTAGAAAAATCAGTACAAAGGAATTATTGTATAGGGCAATAAGCCGAAAAGACACGTCGTAAACATACAAAGTAATATCGCTGATACTAAGTCGTTGATTAAACCTGTGAAAAATATCGACTCCTTTTTTAAACAAATTTTCAGACAGCATTGACTCTTCAGCAGTTAGACTGTAGGAGATTTTATTAAGATCAACCTTTCACGAGTTAGGATTTATGTACACAAAGACAGTAAGAAGGTGGTAACTGCAAGAAATTTACAACCCCGATTCTAGTGAAGTTGGGACATTGTGTAAAACTGAAATAAAAACGATGATTTGAAAATTCCCTTTCAAGCTAAATTTAATTGAATGCACTACAAGGACAAGACATTTATTGTTCAAACAAATAAATTTTGTTGTTTTTCTGCAAATATTCATTCATTTTGAGTTTGATGCCTGCAAGTTGTTCCAAAAAACCTGGGCCGAGGTTCACCACTTTAACAACTGCATGAGCAAACAGTTTAAGAATATTGTTTTTCAACATCCCTTTAACTGTGGTCAACCAAACGGTTGACCACATTTTGTGTCACTAATTTTCAAACAGGGGACTGCATAACCCAACTCAAACTGTTT
>JARVJO010000001.1:3119607-3140938 GCA_031762555.1 Cynodonichthys magdalenae
GCTGGGGTGAAACATTTTAGATGGACAGCCGACATTAGAATCAGCCTGTTTCTTTATGCACTGAGAAGGCCACTCTAGTGTAATTAGGATGATGTTAACACTAATTGGGCCCATAGCCATTAAATGTGATCAAGAAACACACACACACTTGCCTGCACATTTGTATCCACACTAAACACATACAAACACACCTGTATGTGCATAGACCTAGCAGCAATAAAGCAAAGTGACCTTTTCTAAACATTTCAGCGTAATGACTCAGTACAGGAAATCAGGATGTTGTTCTACACCGTCTGTTGATGTGGTTTTATTTCTCATACAGTGCACGTCTGTGGCCATGAGTACGTTTTAGCTCAATGATTCTTCTTAAGTGTTAGCTTAATTTCTGTTGTCTGAGTGTTTGATTCTAGTGTCTTTTTACGTTCATTTTTCAGCAGCTGTGGGGAGTTGCAGGTTGGGTGTTTGGTCAGGCTGGTGAAGCGTGCTCTCCAAACACGGTGAATAATTAATTTGTGACGGAATGTCAACCTGAAATATTTACACGTTCTGTCTACTGCTGCTTATTTGATTGGCATGTTATTATATTGGTTCGTGTGAAAAATATCTGCTGGGTCGGCATGTTCTGAACGTGTTTAAGCCGGGGCGTGGTTAAAGTGTAGAAATTTCACTCAAAAATTGCTGGCTTTGCTTCTAAATAAAAGCAAGCCCTCTGCAAATTATCTTTCTACTCCTACAAATCAGTGAGCAGAATACTTGTTGGAGATGCACATTTGTCAGGACAACGGTGAGCCTTTGGAAGAAATATCCAATAAAGTGATATTTTTATAGACACCATGGCAGCACTTCAGACATCACAAGGAATTATCATTAGAAGAAACCATCTAAATCAGGGGTGCCCTAACATTTTCTCTGAGAGGGCCAAAATTAAAATCAATCTGAAGGCCGTGGGCCAAATGCAATAATATAATACATGAAATGCAAGTACTTATTAAGTAAAGTTGTTTTATTTATTATGATTAAGCTAGCAGCCAGTTCCTTTGCCCATATTCTTTTGTTTGTTTGTTTGTTTTCAGCACATGAACATGGAGAAAATTCAACTAATGGTTGGGCAGCAAAGGTTCATGGGATTTTCATAATTTAAAATTTGAGTATATGTGGTCTTATAAGGTGTGGAAATCTAGATATGGGCTTAAATCTAATCCAAATGTCTATTGTAGTTACTTGTATTTTATATTTAATCTTAACATAATTCAAAGATAAAGTGAGTACCATGAGTTAGGACTATCTCACTACAGCTCCTTGTACATATATTTGGACCAACGGTTGAAAAGACTTTGTGGAAATATAGTGTTTCTACATAAAACAGGCAATTACAATCTAGCAACCAGGACAACTGCTGGTGGGCAAATAAAATGGCTTCGTGGGCCGATTTTGGCCTGTTGGCTCCACTTTGGGCACCTCTGGTCTAAATCAATCTTTTTCTCTATCTCTTGCTATCGAAAGTGTACAGGGATGGAGTATGGCATCATGGTTGTGGTCTTTTTGTGTTTTCAAGTTTGCAGTGAAAAACCTTATCATCTACACGTATAAGTAAATAGTTGGAAGAGTTTTAAAAATATTCTTACTCAATCCTGAGGATCACACACTTGACCATTGCTTCACTGTCAAATTTTTATGCTTCCTACCAAATACAATCATTTTTTTCGCCCATTAGTCTCCCAGATAAGAGGTTTTCTTCCAGCTCTTTAAAACCAATCCCTTCCATTAGCTTTGTATTCTTATATTCACAATTATAGTTGTGAGTTCTACTGTTGTCTTTTTACGATTTCACCAAAGTGATCGCTGATCACGCTCATCCACATTCCCTTTTTGAGATGCTGATTCCCTACTGTCCTTCCAGGTTCTATTATTGTATCGGACAGTTCTTAACCAACTTTTAATAGTTCAGATGTTTTCTATGATTGATGCCACAAATCTTTACCATCATTTCCATGACCACAGGTTAAATAACTTGTTGCAGCTGGAATGAGTTCACCCATGCAGTAATTATGCAGTGGAAAGCTCTTACCTATTTAGTTAAATCCAGGTGATGACCTTTTGTTTGACCAGGTAGTGAACATGATATATACATTATAAGATATGATACACTGATGTGATCGTTTGATATGATACAACACAAACACAACACAAACTTGATATAAGTGATACAATACAACAACATGTAATATGTGAAAATGATGACTTGATATAAAACACAACACTGTATATGTGTTATGATATATGATAGCATATTATGCAATACAATAACATATCGCATTGCAATATGATACAATACTGTACAGTATATGCTACATTATGGTACAATAAGTTACAACTCAATGGGAAATAAGTCGGATGATATATTTATGGTACAAGATGACATCAATACATCAAGTGTTATGATACAATCCAACACAATGCTCTATGATAGGATACAATACAAAACATTACTTTGTGATACATTACAGTAAAATACAACTAAAATATGGGTTGAGTCAACAGCCACAGGATATGCTTTTATTTTGGAAAGAAAAGGAACAATGACATCTGAATACCCCAGTAAGTAATGGGTGAGGGGACCTTTCTTTTAGGTCCAGAACATGACCGCCATCTTGAAAGCCATGTTGAATCAACGACAGGTTTTTGTAAAGAGAGGCCTCCCTTACCCATTGCTTGCTGGTGTATTCAGATATGTCATTTCTCTTTCATTTTTGAAATAAAAGGATGTCCAGTGACTTTTGACTCACCCTGTACTTTACTGTCCTTCTTAAGGAAATATGCTTTAGACTCAGAGATTTCCCTAAAGCTGCCTTTACCCCTACCCCCCAAAGAAGTAATGGTTGGGTGGGGGGGTGGGGGGGGCGGGGTCATTATATAAGTTTAAAATGGTCTCCAAACAATATTATCATTTATGGCAATAATTTTTGAGACAATTTGTTGTCCAGCAAAATTTGTTTTCATGACAGGCCTTGTTCATACATAAAACAGACAAATAAAGCAGGCAAATAGAAACATAAGCTGTCATGATACACTGCACAAGAGTTTAAATGAAATCAAAAAATAATAAGTTAAATGAAGATAATGGCCTAAAATGATGCACAAGCTGTACTATATGACAGCTAACTCAGCTGTTGATATTTTCAAAGCATTTAGGACTGATCAGTTGGTTGATTAGGTGTTATATTGTACACACTCATGGCCACACTGTTCTGTCCATCAACAAAACTAAAACTCGGCGGTTCCACTTTCTCCTGAGAGCTGGATTGTATCTTAATTCCACTGTAGCACTTCAAATAAAGACATTTTGGCAAAATAATGGCAGTGTGGCCTCTGGGGACATAAGAATTCTGAATTGTTTCAAACAAACCTCAAAATAACCATGTTTGTGATTAAAGAAAACAAGAAGAATCATGATGACTCTACCAAATTCTAAAATGTACAGCTGTAGATCCAGTTCCCACTGGCAGAGGTAGGAAGCTGAGGAATCAGAAGACTTTTGAAGCTGACAGAAGTGATTTCTGAAACAGAGTGTCATAGTGTTCAACAAACACCAAAACTCAGGGGAAATGTTCCAAATAATTTTATTTGGAGTGGGTTTTGATTTTGACATTATAAACCAAGTCATTGTGTAGACAAAACCATAGATTTCCAATTCTCTAACCTGATGATTTTATCTTTATGATGAACAAGACATTTAAAAAAAATCTGACTTTGAATGACCTTAAAATAAAATGTGTCAAAGACTCGGATGCCTCGATGATAAAAAAATAAAATAACATGCTTCAAACCCAATATTCTGAACAAAAATTTTCACACTATACATCAAATAGACACTTTAGATCTTTGGAAGTGGGATTCTGTGGAAGTGCTATGAATAATTAATATCTTACCTGCTGCAGATAGCTCTTTGAATGACCTCAATTTGGAGAAACAGATCTAATTATCACCAGATGGATAAGCTATTGTCTAGTCTGCGTGAGGCCAAGAACAAAGAGAAATGCAGTCCTAAAACAGTTCTGTTTTTCACAATTTCATAATGCAAAAGTTTTAAAATCTGTACATTGCAATATATTTCACATTACAGTTCCTTCAGAAATAGTAGCATAATCCTGCCATAAGTCCCTCGAGGTAAAATGACAGCTCTGCATCTTACTGACACAGCTGCCATTTGTTCGTGCATTTTATGTAAAAAAAACAACTATTTAATGTAAAACTGACAATTCCAAAATAAAATAGAAAACAAAGATTTGCATATCTCATAAACCTCTATGTTATTCAGAATGGAATGTTATTAAAACCAAGAAGTTTTCAGAAAAAAAAGTTGTTTTTTTAATTTTTATGGCAGCAAAACATCTAAAAAATGTTGGAACGGGATCATCCCCTCTTTTTCAACAACAGTTTGTAAACGTCTAGGACCTGAGGAGACCAGCTGCTGGAGTTATTTTGAAATAAAATATTCTGTTCATTTTGGTAGGATTTTTGCTGTTCAGCAGTTTTGTTTATTCTTTGCTGGCTGTGAGCATACGTATGTTGTTCTAAAACCTGTATGTACTTTTTTGCATTGATGGTCCTGTTCCAGATGTGTAAACTGCACATACCATATACAGTAATACATCCCGCTACCATCACTGAGTTTTGAATTGTGAGGTGATAACAGCCAGGTAGGTCCCTCTTCTCTTCTGCACAGAGAAGATGATTTCCCAAAATAATTGTAACTTTTACGTCTTGTTTAAATCTGCAAGATAAAAATTGTTCACAACTTTTCATAAAACCCCATTTAAAAGATCTGAATGAACCTTTAAAAATGGTACAAAAACATAAAGCACACCAATTTTATCAACCATAGCCAAGTTTTTTTCTTTTCATATCATGTAAAAGCAAGATTTCAGTCTTTCAGATAACAAAAATAAGAAAAATGTTATATACTACAGCCATTGGATTCTCTCAAGTTTTATTTTTTGTTGTTTTGCCACCGTGAAAGAGCTGTCAGGCCAAGAGAGGCAAAGATTTAAAAAGAGTAAAAATAGTTTTTCTTTGAGTACTGGTGTGTATTCCTGGCCAAGATGGAATGGCACTAAAATGCCCATAATGCTTGTTCTCAAAATTCTCATCAGGGTGTGTGCGCACATTTAACTCTGCAACTTCAGACATCAACAGCCTTCTGAAAACTCGGCAAATGTCTTCTAGAAACTCCTTTCTTCATTCCATCTCTTTGTAGGTGTCTCAGAAATATTTGTTGTTAAAAAAAGACAGAGCCTTCTGTTTTAAAAAGAATCAATAGCTTTGTCTGTCTCCTAAACTGCTTCAAAGAATCAGACTTCACTGATGTAATAATGTATAAAGTTTGGAAGAACCTATCTTGTTATTGAGTTATTGTTTGGGAGCCTGTCTGGTGGTTGAAATAAGCAGTGTGTATACATTTACATCAGTACACAGTGCAGCTGCCTTGAGGCTTATTGTCTCCTGAGGACTGACTTCATCACCATCATAAGTTCTTTCTTTTCTCATGAAGTTTTTGTTTTATTGCTGAGGCCTTTATCGCAATTTTTATTCTGTCAACTCCCACAAGGCTTCGCAAATGGCATTTGACACAGCAACATTGACCATAGGCCTTAATGAAAAATTGTAGCGTCTGCATTCTCCAATATGACCTGTTCATTCCCCAAGGTAGATGGGCGGTGGCCTAGAATCCACTATTCCAAATCAATGGTGCCTCAAAGAGAATGCATCCCAAATGATGAACTCACACTTTCTTCCTCTCGCCTCTGTGTTTGGGAGGAAGGGTGAGGAGGAAAAAATGGGATGGTATGCTGAAAAGAAGGGGGGGAAAATCTAAATCAATAGGTTTTTCATTACAGCTTTGATTCATAACTCTTTTCTGATTATTTTTCCATTTTCAACTGGATCCAGGAACAAAGGAAAATTGCTTATTTGTTTTTTTTTTTTTAGTTCATTCCTCTTCAAACTAAATTATCAGCCAGTCAACATGAATGAGGATTACAATCAGAAGTGTATTTGTGTGTGGACACGTATTTGCTACATTATGGGGACCATTTTGCTGATTTTGGGTGGGAGGTCAGGTTTAAGACCAATGTGTAAATTGAGTTTAGGCTTGATTTAGGGGCAGGTATGTGAGGTCAGGTTTAGGGTAAAGGGACAGGGTTAACTATAGAAATGGAAAATAAATAAATAAAAGTCAATGCAAGGTCCCCATGAGGATATAAAAACCAACACGTGGGGGGGGGGGGGGGCATATTTTGGTTCTGCTCATCCCATTTTTTCCACATACAGAAGGGTAGATGGAATTGATTGGCCTGATCGATAGCACCAGAGCTAATTGGACAAAATAAATAAATATTTAGCCTCTCCTGTCGAGTTGGAGTGCAAAAGAACGTTTCCATCACTGTTGTAATTCTTGCTAAAACAGGCAGGAGTGGTTCATTTAAGAAGGGGTGGACTGAAGGTCAGCCGGAATCCATACGGGAGTAGGTCTTGTTTGCTGTGGAACACCAAGGCAGTATTAAGTCTTAACTCACAATTGGGGTAAACAGTTGTTGCTTGGTTAGTTCAGATGTGTTTTTTTTTGTACTGGCTTGTTTCTGAAAGCTTGTATCACACTTGATTGGAATTGCTGGAAGTTAGTTGACAACTCAAAATTTCAAAATAAGGCTGAGGCCTGTAAATCAGGCTCTTAGGTAGTTTTGTATGTGGTGCAGTCTGTGTATAAAATACAGTACTTATTTCTCCAATGGTTGTCTAGAGCTCCTTTAAATTGGCAGTAATTATGCCCTCAGGAAGACTATTCCAGTTGATTATGGTTTTGACACTAAAGACGAGTCATATGTTGTGGGATGCATAGGGTTTCTGGAGTTGCATGTGACGATCTCCTGTTTTTATGTTACTGGACGTGTGTAGGAGTTTTGTCTGGCCTATTCTGTAGATATTGTTAATAATCTCATAAACTTGAATTATACTGTATCTCCATGGCATCTTCTATAGTTCAGTGATGGCAACTGAAGACATTCCAGCCTCTCACTGTATGAAAGGTCCCTCAGTGCTAGTACCAGATGAGTGGCTCACCTCTGAACTCATAAAACAGCTCTTTGGTTGAGGATATAAAGGGGACCCCAGATGATATTGCCATTCTCCAAGTGTGGGTGCACCAAAGCTTTATACAAGAGTGGTAGGTTTGCTTCACCTAAATACTCAAAGCACCATTTTATCCCACCAAATATCCGATTTGCTGCAGTGTTGTTGAATCCTAAAGGGCTCGGCATACTCAATTTGAAGATGAACAGTCAAAGCCCAGTCCATTCCAAAATCTGTTGTTTACCCACAAATCTGTCATCGATAGAGCACTACCCATTTTGGGAGACAGATTCCTCCATGTGCAACATCTGTAGTATCCGTGAGCTTTTGGTCATTTCACTATCCTTAAGTGTCTGGAAAAGTTAGAAAGATGGACGTTC
Source organism: Cynodonichthys magdalenae (assembly GCA_031762555.1). Taxonomy (NCBI): domain Eukaryota; kingdom Metazoa; phylum Chordata; class Actinopteri; order Cyprinodontiformes; family Rivulidae; genus Cynodonichthys; species Cynodonichthys magdalenae. The sequence continues at coordinate 3,127,116 of JARVJO010000001.1, forward strand.
TTTTTGGACTCTGCCCTAGACAACTCAAAACTGCCCACGTTACTTGAACGCACAACAACCGGCTTCTTGAAGTGGAGTAGTTGAAGCTAAATGCCACAAATTTTGTCTAAACACTATTCCATACAAGCAAACACGCCCACAAACTTCTGACCAACACTAAACACATTAGCCAATGAGAACAACTTTGACTCAGGCCTTGTGTTGGGCCGTGAAAGGTGAAGCTGCTCTGCGTACAAAGTGACAGTTTTTGTTATGCAACTGCGTCAATGAGAGACGATCGCGCAGCTTCGGATGGAGTATGTATGGCCCTTTTGTGTTTTCAACCAGCAAAATTGGTTGTGTTTTTGAAAACTACAGCTTGTTTTTGTGTGTGCCGCTTGCAAAAAATGTTGTGTAAGGATTATTCAGGCCACTTTGTACCTGCCTTGGAATACTTGATTTGATTTATTGAAGTTGAAATAAAGATAGACACATTTGCAACCAGATTTTTAATATTTATTCATCCTCGGCAGGGTTTTTAAATCTGGATATTTAGGGTTGGAACTGAGACTCTAACAGTGAGATACTACTTGAAATATTTCTTGTTTTAAGGTTTTACAGCTGGTTGTTAAAACAGATCAGCTTCCATATCCTTGACAACCGTTTTAAGACCCAACATTATTAAGACTATTTGACAGGTTAGTGGGCATATTTCGGCATGTCTTACAGCCATCTTTTCCATATAATCACAACACACAGTTCCCCTGCACTGTTTATGTTGATACCTTTTGGTTTTATTCGGATCAATGTGTTGAAGACATCCAGGGTAGTATGCCCTCCAGACCTGTCCTCTTGAATTTAATAAACAGCTTATTCCCCTCCTTTTCACTCCATCTCTTCCGCCCTTCTATGTGTGTGTTACACCGCAGCATTGGGTGGATTTTTTTAAGCAGAGCAGCAGGTGTTTGGTGGGGGAATCAGTGACACATGGATGCGCCCCGTCAGACTACTCATTAGAGACTCTGTGCCTTCTAAGTCTCCTCATTTAGAGTGGAGAAAAGTGCACGTACACATGAGCACACCAGTCCACAAAGCAGCAGGTGGCCACTATCAGCCACACAAATCAAAGCAGCCTCCACCAGCTCATCAGACCGATACAGGAAGAAGGGAAAAGTAGAAAAAGGAAAGTCCTCACTTGTCTCGGTTTCCTCTCTGAACAGCATTGTTTTGCTGCTGGTGTTTGTGACATTCGTGCCAGTGGAGAAAATGCGCTGATAATGAAGTCAGAAGTGGCAGGTGTGACTGTAACAGTGACGTCTGGGGTATGGTAAACTCTCTAAGGACGACGGAGCATATGGCGCATGCTACGCATGGCAGGGGTGTTAATCGATGGGAATGATTTCAGTGCGAGTGCAGACACAAGAGGTGCAGTGATGGTGCAACACTGCATCACTGATTTGTGGTACACCCTTAATAAAATGAAGCTTTTAGGGTCCTTTCTTTCTTGTCTCTTAGAGAAAAACAATGCAGCTTTACGCTAAGAGTTTTGTAACTGTGCCATTTCACGTTATACTGTATCTGCGATGCTGACTACCGACATTGCTGGACTACTAATGAAGCTGAACGGCATCCGTCTTTGAACAGAGTTGGCCGTGATTTATTTCTGGAAGCCTCTGGCTCTTTATTTGAAATTCAGAAACAGTTCTGTGAGTTTACTGTCAATTTATCTTCTTAGTATAGGCTCATTATCAAGGGATTTTATCTAATTAGAAAGGCTATATATATTTTCTTTTTGGTAAATTGATTGATAATTTTTCATTTCCAAAACATTTGGAGATGTATCCAGGTATCCTGCTGATGTTTTGACTTGTCTTTATCTGTTGGCTGAGCTGCTGTGTATTGGGAAAGAGAGTGGGTCGTCCACTAATTGTGAAGTTTGGTCCTCAAATACCTCTGCAGACTAAACTTTATTACACAGTTACACAGTTTACACATTGATCATGACAGTAAGTCTAATCAAAAATCAACACATCAAAACCATTTACACTAGCAGCTGAAGGCGTAGTTCTGATCTTTTGAAGTGTTTAGTGGACAGCTTATAAACAATAAGATCTCACTATAGATAGGTACTTGAATGGTATTTCAAAAGATCTGAACTATTGTTTTCAATACATGAATGTTGGCTTTATATGAACAGGGATTGGGTCGTGATTAGGCTGGTTAACATTTGAATGGATTTATCATTCTTTTTCATCGAAGACAAGTTTGTAATGTAGTTACGTTTGTAATGAAGTTTGTAATGTAGTTAGCAAAGAATAGTTGAAAAAAATTACTGTATCTTGAATACAGTAATATGGTTGTTCACCATCATAATATATGATGGTGAATAAACAAAATGTTACCTGTACCTCCACCTGGCTGGGGTATAATAACATAGCTATAATAGTTGCAAATACAGTCGATAATCTTAAAGACAAAATGAGAGCCAGAGAAACATATAATTTATTTAAAATAGATAATGGAATAAAGTGACCTGATGATTTTGATAACCATCCCTGCCTCACCTGTACTGGGTTAATGCAAACACTTAATGCACTTCCACGCTGAACACGTCTTCTCTTTCTCCTCATATTGCCTCAGTTTGATCCATCACAACATGGCTTCCTTCTCTCTCTATTTGTCGGCCATTTTAGAAATCTTTTTGCCTCTTCCTCTTCATTCGTCTCTCGCCCAGTTTTTTAAGCTCCGGAGCTGAACTGATAATAAACAGAGGAAAAGAAGGGAGGTGAGAAAAGAGAGAAAACACCAACTTCTCCTTTTCTGCCATTTATCATTCACACTATCCCATCCTCCATATTTCTAAATTCCCTGCCTCCTTTTCTGTTGTCTTTCGTCGTCTCTCTCTCTCTCTCTCTTTTTCCCCCTCTTCCAGCACACAACCTCTTTATAGCCCCCCTTGCCATGCTGCGATAATTAGTCAGCGCTAAAATAATACAGCCTGGAGAAAACAACAAGAGCTGAGCAGAGGGCTTAGCTCTGCTGAGAGGAGAGGAGGGAGGTAGAGGAGGGTGGGGAGAGAGACCGAGGAGAATGGTGTGTGTCAACCCATTTCAAATGGCAATCGCTGGATTCTTGCTGAATGAGTTTGTGTGTTTGTTTATGAGTGTGTGCAGCCCATTCCATCCTATCTCTAAAAACACCTAGAAATAGATCCGTAGGGCAGGAAAGATGAAGACAAATGTGCATAGATAAACAAGCTGTGCAGAGGTCACTGATGTGCAGTCATAAGTGAGCATCGGTACTTTATAAATCTAAACTCTGATAACACCGTATATGAATCTCTAGTTGTAAAAGGACCAAATTAGTCAATTAATATTATTCCAATGCTTCTCTGATTATCTCAGCTATTTCAGGTAGAACTGGGAAACAGTTCTTACAACCAAAATGACTGAAACTCCATCAATGTGTGTGTGTTAGGGGTTTTAATGTGTATGAAAATGTGTCTGAATCCCTTGTTTACTTACGTATTCATAAAGCTACGTTCTGTACATGCATTAATATCTTGACATGCAGCCTGTGTGAACGTGTATTTATTATCCAGGGGGTGGAGACAGCCCACGGGGTTGAGAGCAGTTCACTGTAGTTTCATTACTCTATGCTAATCATCAGCCAACAGCAGTCATTTCTCATTTACCTGCAGGTCCTTCAGAGCCAAATCTAACCCCTGTGTTGGAGTGCAAATATGGAATTGCTTATTTAGTTTTTATTTCTTGACTTTTTTTTTTTTTATTTTTTTATTTTTGGCAAACACTCCAAATGTTGCTTATACAAGGTTCCTTTGATATGGAGATCTAACCAGTGTCTTTTACCTTTAGAAGTAGCTGGTTGTACTGATGGCATAACCAACACAGTTTGCCAGCATGCCTTATTTTAAGTGAAACACAACTGTACGCAGCTGAAATGGTCCTGACATTGTAAATTAACATTTCAAAGCTATGCGAGAGTCAGCCCCAATATAGTAGCACTTGGTGCTTTTAGATCACAACTGGACAAGTTTATGGTCCTTATAACCGTTCAGGAGTTCACCTTCCTGCTTTGTTTGTTTATTGTAGGACATGTGAGACTTTGGTTTAATTCTTTTTGACTGACAAAGTCCTTCATTGTTTTGGATAGTGACATTCATGTGCAAAAGTGACAGGATTTGCGGCAACCATTAGTGGTAAAACACAATAACACAATACCATCCAACATAGAAATATTTGTCTGGCCCAGTTCTGGCCAACACAATGAACAAAAGCTCCTTCTCCACAGGTGTGCCTTTAAGCGGTTCTCATTGATAAAGCCTCTGCCAAATTTCTATTTCCAGTTCCAACTGCATTTTTGGATCTTTCCTAACGCTGGTTCCAGAATGGTCAAACTGAGTATTGCGCACAAGTGATTTTAACATCAGCAGACCCATGGATTGATTGAGCCAAGGTGGGACTTGCAAACTCTAGAGAGAGGCAAAAAATCTTTCTATCTGTTTTAGGAGACAAGCACAGACCGATTGAGTTTGACAGAGCAGTACAAAACGAGTAGGTATACCAGAAGGTTTTCAACTTAAGCAGTGGCACAACAAACAAAAGTCAGACTACTGGACAATAAAACCACAAAAGCTGAAGCTGGGTGCTGATGATCTGTGCACAGAGTGAGCGACACACTGCCATGGAAACACATCTTAACTTGAGTAGAATCGGTTAGTAAGACTTGACAGTGGAAAAGGGACTTAATATTGCATATATTGCAAAGAATGACGACCCTTTGGTGGCCTAGATGTGGATTACGAGAAGCGGTCCATACATGGGCCAGCACCTCATAAACCAAACCACAACCAAGCCAGTTGTGACATGCCATCTTAAAACCAGTGCCATAATTGCCAGACCTAGCCCACATCTACTTGACAAACTGTGTGTATGAATGACTAATGCATGAAAACTGTAAAGCGTATTTGAGTGTCTAGAAAAGCACGATATAAGACTAATTCATTATTTTTATTATTATTAGTTGCCATGCCAGTATTCAGCCAGCAGTGTTCCACACCTGTCTGCTAAGTGGGATTGTTTTTCTGGTGGTACAAAAGCAAATGTAGATTCTTATAATTTCTTTATAATGGAACTCAAAATTACCACCGTTAGAGTCCTTTAAACTGTTTAGACCAATAAAAAACTTTTATTACAGCTACCAATGCATAGGTTGAGCCCTTTCTATACAGTTACATATAATAAAAATATTAAATAGATTTTTCAGTCATGATAGAACCTCCTACAACGTTCCATAAATTCATTCATTTTTGTGTATTCTTTGAAAATTGCACTTTTAACATGAAGTTTTACTTTGACAAGAATAAATAATAAACTGTTATTTATATCTTTGTGGTAAAACCTGTTTTGAGCTTATTCTGTATTTGTGTTTCTGATCACGTCCTCTTTTTCTTCTTCTGGGTAAAATCTAATTCTTTTGCCAAACCTGAGTAATTTCTCTCTGTGTTTTGCAGCTGGGACAACTTACATCTTCGGCCGAGGCGGAGCCCTCATCACATACACCTGGCCACCCAATGACCGGCCGAGCACACGGGCAGACCGGCTGGCAGTGGGCTTCAGCACGCAGCTGAAGGAAGCCATTCTGGTCAGAGTGGAGAGTGCCAAGGGACTGGGAGATTACCTGGAGCTGCACATAGTAAGAGATTTTTTAGAAATATATATATATTCTTGTTGCTCGGGATACGGATAGGAGATGGAGAGATGCAAAACATAACATGTTTGGTTTGAGACATCGGCAACACCTCAGGAATTACATCTATAAATACACTGTGTCCAAAATAGTGGTCAAAATTTTCATAAAAATGTATTTTGACATACTTCTTTTTGGCTTAAGGATGTTCTTTGAAACGACATTTAGATTTTTGCTTAGTGGTACATAAAAGAGTTGTTAAGCAGAATAAGTTCAAACTGTAAAAAAAAGTTAATTATTTGTAAGGGTTTTTTATTCCTAGTCATCATCATTTCTGTGTTTATAACTTTCATACGTTATGCTTAAAGGTCATTTAAAGCCACCCCTAATGATAAATTGAAACGGCAATTAGGGAACAGCAGACATTTAAAAATGCATTTAACGGGGCTCTAATTGTGTTGTTGACCTCGTGCTTCCTCTGCTCATTTTCCCATTCAGCCATTTTCATGGTGGGGTTTCAGTTAATTACCATCCAGGACTACAGCTGGATCATCGGCAGCACTCACTGTGTTACTGGAGTCAGACAATTAAAGAACATGTGGAGTCAAGATCAGCACTTGTTTTACTCTACCGGGTGGTGGGAGTGATACAGTAGAGATAAGCTTTGAGAAGACACTATCTCTGGTATCACCATGTATCTGCTCTTAGCCTTCTGTACTAGCAGCTGTTGGTGTGTACGCTCACACCGCTTCAACATCACAACGACCCCAATTTGTTTGGTTCTACCTGTGCCTGGAAGCGACAGCAACAACAATGACCTGAGGTCACTTCTCAGCCAGTGCTCTGTAAACTGAGAGTGACAGGGTGAGGAATGATGGGAAATGGAGAGGGATAGGTGAAAGAGTGGATAGGCAGAGCTGCCGAGTAGCCCATATAGGTCAAGGCCAATTTAAAAGCTCTTAACAGTCAGTGATAAATACTGATCATGACTGTTTTGATGAAAGATTATAGTTGGAAATTTAATGGATTCAACAAATGATGAGGTGGAGAAGTGATGTATCAGAGGTCAACTGCAACAACTCTAAACTGAAATGGGTCATTCCAGTAATGTGTCATAATTTGTTTGTTCTTTTAATGGCTCATCCTTTTAGGTAACGAGGTGTCTGTAACTCGATGTTGTTGGAACACAGGATAACACACACACCAACTCTTTATCTGTTTTAACGTTACTGCTGCAATGATCAGAAAGTGTAAAATACAAAACTGCATCAAACTTTCAGTTAATCAGTTACAAAATTTCCTTCATTTCCATCTACTGGTTTGGAGCAAATCAACCAGGCTACTCAAAGCATATCTTCATCAGACTGGCTATAATAACAGGAATTAGAGGGTGCAAACTAGCAGGGACAACACATCTTGGGGCAATGGAGTGAAGGCTTCAGAAATCTGTTGCTATCGGGCAAGTTGTAACTGTTCTGTCATATCAACTAGTATTGGTGATGTTACATGCTTTCTGGAGACATGGAGAAAAGAATCTAATTCTTATGAGAATATCTGGGAAGACGCCGACAGCAGATCGTGTGAGGCAAATATTTGCTACGTCAGAACTTAATCAGCAAATATTTTTCCATCTCCTCTTTTGCGCATTAACTCTGTTTCAGAAAATCCAAAAACCACCTCAAGTAAACATAAAGACTTCTGTGAAATTGAAGAAGTTATTTCGAATTTTGCTGTTTCCATTAACATTTTCCAATGTGATACTTCAAAATGTGTCTAGAAATGTTAATGGAAACACTGCTATTAAGTAATATTATGCCTGTGTTCATCAATATAGGCAATTAAAAAACTAAAAGGTATTAAAGCACCTTCAGTCTTTATAATGAAGATAGTAGTCACTGGTATTTTCACTGTACAACATTGTTGGAAAAGATTGTATCTCATTGCACCGTGACTCTGAGTCTAGTTGGCAACTCAAACTCAATTCAGTATCATGCAAAAAATGAAATTTTTTGATTGAATTCTTACTGTATTTTGAGTGTTTGTGACAAAGGGACCAGCAAGCAATATCAAGCAGCTAATCACACCTTTTAACAAAGTCAGAAAAGGAGTTTGAGACAACTGTGACACTAAATATTTTTTAATATTTGTCCAAAACTCAAGTACCAAAACGGCAGGTCTCTGCACTTTAAGTGAGGAAACTGAAACTCCACCACAAATGTTGAAATATGTTTGCCAACTAGTCACAAGCAGTCACAGTCCAGTGAAATACCACCTTAAAGTTACCTCCCACCACCATAAACATCTACCACCCACCCTCTTCCAAAAAAAAGTGGTTCTCCAACACATGTATTATTCACATCCAGTACATTTATTTACAGAATGACATAGTGTGTGTGCACTGAAGATAAAGTCAGTCGACATGTTAGCAGCAACCTGCCAGGTAAATCATATAAATGTTTCCTTTGATGATGAGATTTATTCAAGAGGAACTCCCCTAGTTTTGCACACTCACTAAATGTAACAACCAAAATACTCAAGCTTTTCATTTAGATTTTCCTTTAATTGTTCATACAAATGTAGAAAAAAAAAATAAAAATTGAAACAAGAGAGACAGTCAGCTAAAGTTAGCCTTTTGACAGATTTATTTAATCACATTTTCAACTTGGATTTGTGTTTTTGTTGTTTTAGGTGAACTATGATGCATTTTTCCAACCTAAAGGAATGACTTCTAGCTGTTTATCTCAGCCTGTCGCTCATGATCTCTCATCAGTCATTCTTTTTCTTGCTCTTCTCTCAAGTGCATATTCTCTATCTAACTTCAGTGTTTTTCATTTACTCCCTCATTCCCCCATGTCTGGCTCATTCATTCTTGCGTTCTTTCTCTCTCACACACACATCAGTGCCTCTGACATGCCAGCCCAGCTCCTCTGCTCCCATTGCAATTACATTTCATTTGCTGCCGTTCCTCACGAGTCGCTCCCCTAAATGACTCCGTTCAGCCCGTGGTGGCTGTTTTGGTCCTGTTAATTATGCCTGTCTCTCTTTGAAGGGAGAAGTACAGGCAAATTAGACCTGAAAACCTTTGAGCCATAGCCTCATATCATCCCACCTGATGAGGGCCTCACGGACCCAATCAAACTACCAAATGGCTCTGTGTTTGGTGATGGTGGCCTTGAGTTCCAATATGTGGAACTTTGTACGTTTCACCTTGTGTTTCAAAAATACTATTTCACTTTTCATTGTAGATTGGATTGATTCAAGGACTCTATAGGGATGCCAAAAGTCTTAAACCTTATTGGCCCATTTGAAGATTAATATTCTGTAGGCATCTTGTATTTAAATCCTGATTTTAGGGTTTGTTTTTAAAATCTCAATAATCACGAGTTAGACAAGTAATACCAATAACACCAGTAATTACTGGCCTTTCCAATAGCTTTTTTTATCAGTACCTCAGAAACTCTGATCACAAGTATTTTTTATGTCATTATAAGAAATGACACAACTCCAGAGGATGTTGTTTCTTCCTGTCTAGCAGAAATACGAGCACTGGTTGGAACGTCTGATAAAAAACATGCCACCAGGATGTGATGGAACATTATTCCTTATCTTGCTCAAGCCACCCGTCTCTTTATATATCCCAACCTCTCTTACTAGACCTCCTACTCTCTCTCACCACTCCCTTCTGTGATTTCTATCCATTTATACTACAAGGGGTTAGACATCATTCATTCCACCTTTATGACATGCTGTCATCACATCCTGGGGTGGGAGATGTAAAGACTTAGTTGTGGAATAAGGCATTGAATCCAAATCTGCTGACTGTGGCTGCTTTGAAAGGACATGGCATACCCTTACAAGACCTTGATAGTTGCACTTTCATATTTATTTAGTGTTGGTTTTTTAACGTTGTTGCTAATGCAGGACATGGTCTCATTGGTATTTTGAGGTGTAGATGTAAAAAGAAGTCATATAAATGAATCATAATTGAACAGACCTAGCACATTATTGTTACTGTGCAGGATTGCTTCTGTGTCTATAAATATTCTCAGTAGGTTGTACTGTGTGCATAAGTCACAAGGGAGTACCTCAGTTGTTGGTCACAGATCAGTATCAGTTCAGGACAACTGCATAAAAAAAGTAAAATGATAGTTTTTAAACAAAATACAGTGAGAAAAATCAAACTGCCCTTTGTAGCAGAGAGGCTTTAAGATAACAAATCAAATACATTAAATAAGGATTTGTCAACTGGTAACTGAATTCATCCAATCTGTGAAATGAAAATCTGGATAAAATTTGAAACTAAGCAGTTCAGTATTTCTCTTTCCCAATGAAATGATATGATTTATGACCTAAATGGCCTTCGATACATCTTTCTTTCACTTTTACTCTTGCACTGATGTTGTAGATCAAACCCAGCCGGTCGAGGCAGATGGCCGCCTGTCCTGAGCCTGGTTCTGCTGGAGGTTTCTTCCTGTTAATAGGGAGTTTTTCCTCCACTGTTTGCTCAGGATGGGAGACTGTGATGAAGTGATTCAACACAAACTGCTGGCTTCTTCTTTAGATTGTTCTTTTTTTCATGTACAGTGCCCTGAGACAACGTATGTTGTGACTTGGTTTCTATATAAATAAACTGAATTGAATATAGATCATTGAGAACACAAAAACAGTTCCATACTGATGATCTAAAACAAGTAGGTCTTCGAGCTCCTGTGTGCCATGAGAACATGGCAGTTTGCAAAAATCAATTAAACACCTTCCTCCAAATGAGATTGGCGCCTGTGACAAACATATTCTTTATCACATGTACAGGACCTTGATGTCTGTACCTTGATGATTTAGTACAAATACATGTTGTGTTACATTGGGGCAGCTGTGATCGAGTGGTTAGACGAGTCATCCTCCAACGAGAGTGTTGGCAGTTTGATTTCACTCCTATTCAGTCACGTCTCTAAGTGTCCCTTGAAAAGACACTGCACCCAGTGTTCTGCCCATGTCTGATGTGTGTCCCATCAGTGTTTGAATGTGATCTAAAGCACTGATTAGTCTCTATAGAATGATTTGTCTAGATTAGCATTGTAGAGATGTAGTAAAGTTCCAAGTGAATGTGTGTGTGAATGGGTAAATGAGGGCACAGATTGTGTTGTAAAGCTCTTTGTGTATCCTGTTGGATAGGAAGGCACTATATAAAAACAGTCCATTTACCATTTACAGCCTTGATTCTCATGCATTCAGGTTTGAAAAAAAGAAATCTGGATTTGCTGACTATTTTTGAACAAAATGTGTTTGACTTGTACTTCTTAGTGTACATTTTTTCCCAGATCTAAATAAACAGAGGAGGTAAATAGCACATGGGTTAGGATGGAAAGGTGAAACATTTGTTTAAAATAGTATAGAAATATATGTTCACTTACCTTTCACACACTGTGTTCAGATAAGCATGAGAACACCTATATTATATTTTAGCTTTTTTTTCCCCTTGAAAATTGCATTTGTGCTGGGATGGTAAAAAAAAGAACCATCTAATTTAATATGCATGTTCTTTAAAATGCACCTCAAAGCAATCTTCAGCTAATGGACTTTGCTAAAGTTTATATTATTGATGATGTATACATTATGCTACCTCCACATTACAACTCTCACTGAGTTGTTTACATTGCCATTTTAGATAACACTCAAATCTGCAAAGCAGGCCATGCTATGTTGTGTGAAGAACGTTTCTAAGTGTATTACATTAAAATCAGATCACTACCGAGGACAACGTACTGATGTCAGGAGTCGCTATAAAACCAAACTTTCAGTTGTGGCTTAGAATCCGTATTTAGTTTCAACAACTTTGACTTTTGATGGAATATCTGAACTTATGTTACCCCAGGGTATATCTCATCTATCCTAAAACCATTTCATACATCCATGGCTTAGATGGAGGAGGTGGGTAAGGATTTTACAGCTGTAGTTGAGTGTTGTTGTCACAATCTCCAGTACAACTATACTCCATTTTTGTTAACTTTACAGTTTGTTTCAGAAAATGTTTTCTCTCTGCTGTGAAACATAACAGGTTTGATGTACAAAAATGAAGGCATCAGTTACATTTATCCACTGATGTCACTGATGTACAGTACTACACATTTGCTTTATAAAAAAGTAGAAGTTTTCCTTTAAAACTGAACTGATTGATTCAGATTTCTACTTTATACAACGTAGAAAATAAAGATAAATAAATGGCTCAATTTCTGATAGCTTTGGTTAAATAAAAATGGAGGTGATGTGGATTTCTGAATAGTTATTTTTTGTTTTCATTTTTAGTCTATCAAAGTTCTTCAGTCACCTTGATGTCTTTCACAGAATATGAACTCTTTAGAAGTATAAAATAATAATTTGGGAGTTGAGGACATCAGTTTTGGCACATCCATGACATTTCCACTGTTGGGGCCTGGGGTGTTAGATTCATCGAATGAGGGATAATGACAGATATGGAAGCAGGCTGATAGATAAATCTCCCATCTGTGGCTGCTAGAAAAGACAGATGTCCTTGCATAACCTTGGAAACCAGAGTTTTGGGGCCTTTTGCCAATTCCAAAATAACCCTGTTATTCGTATCATTTCAAATCTTCAAACTGAGTTACTTTGTTGGATGACGTGTATTAAAGTGCTATTTTTAGGGCAGCGTGACTGAACGGTGCAAAGATTTAAATGTTCTGGTTCAGTGTAGCTAAAAATATCCCTTCATATGTTGCAGGGAAATAACTTGTTTGCATCTTTATGGGACAAAACACACTTCCTGAGCAGATTTTAAAGTAAGTTTGAGAGTTTGTTCTGTAAGGATTCCCATTTTGCCTTTCTTAGCTTTACCAAGCTGTACATGAAAGCTGCAGTTATATGGCAGCTTATTCTTTCTGTACACAAACACTGGCATTTTGAAAACTAAGCATGCGAGACGTCTTTGATTTCAACCTGGATAGAATACCTACAGCGGTGTTTCTCTGCCGTCACGCTCTACTGTCCCTGCTACCAGGCATTGGTGTCAGCTGTGCAGACAGCCCAACCCTGTGTGGTAAACAAAGGCTTGGAGACAAATCCAATTTAAGAACTTGAATTATGTATGGCCTTCTAGCTAGAAAGTCTTTGTTAATTATAAAATTAACAAGAAATGACCATGTAGGTTCACAGGTAGAATTATGCAACTTTTTTGTGCAACTGTTTACAATCAAAGTAATCCAGATACATAATACTAAGCAACAAAATGAGATTTCAAAAGCAGAAAGATGAGTCATTATTAAAGAAAAGAGCAAACAGTACAGTCATTCTTTATAGAGGGTGCTCATAAACATATTAAATAGTGTGAAAAGTGACTAAAAGAAGTTGTAGCTGGTGATGTAGGACTCACATGTTCTTGTAGCTTTTTTTTTGTAGTTTCTGTATTTATTGCTCTTCCCACATAGATGTCGTTACATTTACAGCTGGCAAGTTGAAGCACTAACTGCTCGGTGGGAAGTGTCTCATCTGCAGTTATGGGCTGGTGCACAGAGTGCAGCAAGCCTCCCCCAAGCACCTCCATCACTGGCTGTCCCGTCTCAGCTCATAGCATTAAATAAGGGCTGCCTCTGATTACCAGCTGGGGAGTCATCTTTCAGCAAAACTGTCAACTCTGAGTAGTGGTAGAGGGATTGTGGGGTGGAGGAGAAGGGACAGCAATGGAGACATGGCTATATTTTCTTCTCTTTGGCCACACCCTTACTCCTGTTCCAGCGTGTGATAAATGTTGATTGAGAAAGTAATAGAGCAAGCAAGAGCAATTGTTTGTGCCTCTGTTGAAAGGCATTTATGTGACCCGTGCCTCCACGGCCAAAATATTCACAATAATTTAGTTTTTGCCAGTAGATTAGGAACCCATTCAAACCATCATATTGACCCCACTGTGCTGACTGGATTACAGCATAATTGGAGGAACCGTGGGTGTAACAACAATTGTTACATTGCTTCACTCAACAAATAGAGTTTTCCCTCTTATTGCCTTTCTGAGATGTTTTTTTCCAGCACTTTCACAAGTTCTATGCATGCATGTCCTGATGCATCTCAGTAATCCAGGTAAAAAATTCAAAAGGAAAAATAAGTAGGTCCTCTGGACAGCTTCTTTT
>JARVJO010000001.1:3141037-3152852 GCA_031762555.1 Cynodonichthys magdalenae
TGCTTTGTGTACTTTTGCAGGTGTGGAGGCAGATATTTGTTGTGTTGTCTTGGGTTATGTCTTTCAATCTCTCTTTTCTCTGAGTTGTCCTACTTCTGTCCAATATTTTTAGGGGGAAAAAAAAAGTCACTAATGATGAGAAAATTCATTCATTTTTCTATTGAAGTGACTTTAAAAAAAAAAAAAAAAAAAGAGAATGGTTAGAATACACAGAATGAATAGAATCTGACATCAATATCGAAGGACATTCTTGTGGATCATGGCTCTTCAGGTGGCCAATCCCCATTCAGCTTCTTGGTCTCTGTCGTCCAATCATGGTTGGCTACTTGGACACTAATTTACATATTTAATTCTCATCATAAACACAGATATACAACTGCAGTTGTAACACCCAGGTATGAGGCTAGCATGGTCGGTCCATTTTTAAACTTTTACTGACCAAGCCACATCACCACACTATCCAGGACCCCAGCTGCCACTGTGGTAATAAACCACCATAACCTCACTACGGAACTTTAGTGCATGCTCAAAAGTATCATAAACATATCACGCCTAAAGATTTAGACAAGACTTTTTCTTTCCTTTATTTAACCTGTAAAGTCCCATTGAGATTAAAAACCTCTTTTTCAAGGGAGTCCTGCAAGAAGCACCAAACATTATACAACATATTCAAATAGTTACACAATTAAAATGCCATACAAACAATTATTAAAAACATTCATAATTCAAAGTCATCTCTAGTGCTCAATAGAATCAGTTCAGTTAACTTTCAGTCTTTTTGCAACATGTTCCATGTAGATGGAGCAGAGTAAACAAAGGCCATTCTTCCCAATTCTGTGTGGGTAAATGGGACAGAGAGCAAGAAATGATTATTTGAATGCAAAGAGTATTTTGCAAAGACCTTACTCTTGTTGGATTTTAAGTCAAAGTGGGGTCATCATCCAGAGTGAAGGAAGCCTCACAGCAACATGCTATTTTTAAATATAAATCCCTACACTTCCTTTTTTTTAAAAGTTATGTTCCAGTGGCCAAAGATCATCTGTCAAGGCTTTAAGCAGACAAGTTTGTAATTATAAATTGAAAAATATGACCTGATATGCAACAGCAGCCTGATGGTAAATGACTAGTGAGGAGAGCAGGTCGGATGGAGAGTTTTCTGAGTGCAGTTGGGAGCTGAGAGATGCTGGCGTCAGATAAAGGCAGATGGTGATGCAGATAAAACTGTCAAGAAGAGGCTGAGGCTTTTATCCTCTACTCCCCGCCCAACGTAACGCACTGATGTGCATGAATAACATTCGGCAGGCTTTTACTCCTCACTAGCTGTCAGTAATGCGCGCTGTCAATCACTGCTCCCATGTTCCAGCTGCAGTTAAAGACACCTTCACGTTCACTCGAGTCGGTCTGTACGACACAATTTTAATCATACATACAGAGACGTGAACTAACAACAGTCTCCCTCAGATTTCTTTGTTACTCTCTTATTTATAACTCTCACCCCATCCCACATGCTTTCTTCCGTAAATGGGTGTCACTTCTGCAGGCTGCTCTCTTTCATCTTGTCAAGTGGGGTGAGAAGACAAACATGCAGGGTGGGATGGAGGGATGGAGCATGGAGAATAGCTAAGGAAGGGAGAGGGACCCGATACTTTGATGAATGCAGCTGCCTCGCATAGGGGTGAGTGGGCTGACATTTGTAATGAGATCAGGTCCTTGGTGGGTTTGGCAGGGTCTCGCTCAACCAGTGGGAGCTCAGCAGTGTATCGATTAATCCTCCACTCCTCCTTCTTTTGCATCACTAATTAATCGCCCCTATGAGGAAGGGGCAAGCAGGCTGCAAGCTGAAGGTTGACAGGGGCAGATGCGGTCCTAATATTTCCTTATAGGTGGCTAATTTTTAATTGGTGGTGAGATTGCATACCCCTTGTAGAACCTATCCCCCCTTGATGAGAATTAGTCACGAACCTAAATCCAGCCGTTTCTACCTAAAATCCTTTTGACTGATGAAGTTAGCCGAGAGTAGAACACAGTGCAAGTTTAATTGCTCCCTGGGAGACCTGATTCATAGTCCACAGTGTGATGACCACTTCAAAGCAAGGCCTCAACTCGTACCTGTCATTTCTCTGGATTTTTTTAGACTTACGCTGCTTGGAACATCCAGGAAGGGAAGCACTACTGCCTGAGGGTACAACAAATATCTCATTACTGTGAGGCAATAAAGTAATTATACAACAGAATGAATAAATTAAAATATTCAACAAAGTGAATTAGATACAGTTGGAATATCTAGAGATGGGACGTTTGAGAATGATCCGAATCTTTTGAACGGCTCCTTTAAACAAATGATAACAACTAAGTTGCGGACAGTAAAGAGCCATTCATACTTTTATGTATTTATTTATTTATTACTCCTTGTAATATCTTTATCTCTTCCTCAACTAAAGAAACCATCACTCATTCTTTGCATTTTCATGGAAAACAGGCAGAGCGGTGGAGTACACTAGCTCAGAGGGAAAGGGGAAGGGGTTTCCGCTTGACAAAGAAATGGTTCCGCCCACGTCACGCAATGACGTATCTCCCTACGAGATGACGTAGGTTGTTCTAAATTGAACAGCCCTATGAAACATCATCAAGATTCGTCGTCAAGAAGCCCCATCTCTAGGAACATCATACTCAACTGCACTGGATTGATGCAAAGTAAATAAGTTGCCAATAATAAGAAGAAGCCCGCACTGTTGACCACGCACATTTCTGTGCTTGGTGGCGTAATGATGTTGCTGTTTATTTGATGATATCTTGCCAAAAAGCAGAAAAGCAGAGACAATAAAAAGAGTCTAACAGGGAGAGTCAATGTAGGATTTATTAGCTGATAAATTTATTAATCAATGCATATTTTATTGTCTTTTTGATCCAGTCCCTATTGTGAACAGTAAGTGTCAAACAGAAAGTTTGATAAGTTCCAAAATGGTATCTCACGAAAATGTTGCTGAAAAATAAAACAAAACCAAAGTAGTGTGTGTGCTTTAATAATTTGACCTCGACTTGATACAAAATAAAAAGTAACATAAAGCTGAGTAACATATCCCAGTGTGAAAATACAGCATAAATAAAACGTGAATCAGTCCAGTCAAACCCAGCTTCTTAGCCGAGTGCTAGTTTCAGAAAGTTACACTTGATCAGGGATTTTGAGTAAGTCTACAAATGGCTTTCTGCAGGACTTTTCAAAGCTTTGCTTATATGACAGAATTGCCTGCCATACTCCCTCCTCTTTCCTCACTTCACTGCAGCTGTCTTTGATTAGTGGCACCGCAAAGCTTTTCCTACACAGCTAATCTGAATCAAACAAGCAGGTTTTCAAGCACCTGCAAGTTTTTCTGAACCAGCAACGCTTCTTTTGTTTCCTGTATTTCTACGATGGCGGTGAGCAAAATGTAATAAAAAAAAATAAGAGGTGATCACCCGTGACGGATGGATTTGTTGTGTACTTCATGTAACCATCCAAAACGTTAGTATCAAACCATCCCAGCACAAATACATGCATCGTTACACCCCTACTGCAAATCAAACACACTTTCTACACTGCTGTAAAGAATAGGCAAATTCTAAAACTCCTGTTTTTATCTGAACTAGACATTTTTACTTAATGTGTGCCCCTTCTTCTCGATGATGATGATAAAAGCTTGTAACTATCATGTTTTTGTGTGATTGCACACACTGAACCCCGACATTTGTACTTCAATAATGCACTGAGAATATATGAACCGTTACGCCGCTAGTTTCTTATAATCTAAGGGTGCAGTACAGGAACTGAATCCATGTAAACAAAATAATGCAGTTAACATGACGCCCTCGAATTTGAATTTGAAGTGTTTTAAGGTCAGTGTATTTGTAGCTGCAGCTGACCCTGTAAGAACAGAGTAGCTGTTGGGTTTGCTGGATCAACACGCTATTATAGTCCACATGTAGAACTATCAGAACAATTTGAGTCCTGAATGGCATGATTACCTGGAAAATTCCCATTACTTCTTTTTTTTCTGTTTACCCCCTCTACTATTCTACTTGTCTGCATAAACTTTGTTCAAACCCAATAAAAGTGTGTTGATTTTACAATGTAACAATTTTTATTTTGACAATTAAACCACAACGGGATGTTTTAGTATTGTGGTTCACTTTGCTCCTTCTTTCTTTTTCTATAAGATTCAATATGCAGCATTTCTCATTTTTTGTGTAGCTTTAACCTAGCCATGTTCACATAATGTAAAGATGAACCAGGCTCAAACATATAAAATATGTCCCCCATCATCCCAGAAAGAAAGAGAAAGGGAGGGCAAAATGGAAGTTAGTAAAGTGAAGAAAAAAGTACAGAGTACATTTATCGAGGCTGCTTTGTCTTTAGTGAGGGCCCCCGAGGAAAGAGCCACTGTGTAGTCTTCTTCAAATGTCACTGCTGCACATCCAGCCTTCAGCTCTCTCTGGATGCACTTTAGCCAGGCCAGCCCTCACTCACTGCAATGAGCAATGGGCTCGAGAGGAGAAGCCATTTATTAAACACAACTCTGACTCTATCCAACAGGAAACGGGCCACTCTTTTCCTAAAGTCATGCTTGCTTTGTATTCTGATTCATTCGCATCTACTGCTGGCCACCCAGAAGTGCTGCAACTAACATTTTACCAGCTGTTTGTAATTGCTCAAGTATATTTTACCCTTCTGTTAACCAATTTTTTTTCTCACTTCATTATCAGTTTCTTAATTTATTCTTGTATTTTCATATAAAACGTAGTTGATTGTAAAAGCCAACTTGAGTCATTTCTTCCACTCAAAATCTCATTAACCACCAGAAAGCCTCTCTTAACAATGCAAACTTTAAAAGTGCTGGTTATGTAAGATATCAGCATAGTGAGTCGTGTCCACACTTACATTTCTTGGCACTTATTGCATCACAAATGGAACATACGTGAGAGTGTTTTATGATGCGATTTGTTGAGGGAGGAAGTCACAACCGACTAAAACAAACACCATCCGGGATGATTTTAGTGCTTACCCCCAGCTTAGAGATGACTCATCGACTCTCCTTAATTTAATCTTTTCCAAATTTCAACTTCAGATTCGAAATTTTTTAAATTTTTTTTGCCAAGTACACTTGTGGCCTAAAGGGATTCTTCCAGGTTACTGAGGTTTTCAGTACTTTTATGCTTTAACAGCAACATAATTAAACAACAATAAAAAAAAATCTAGTTTAACATATTAGTATTGGTATTTTTAAAAACATCAATTACTTGATATGAGCAAATTTAAATATGTATTTAATTCCAAAGCAGAGATCTAAAGAGGGGGATTGTGCAAAATCAATTTATTTTAAGGTGGCACGGTGGTGCAGTTGGTAGAGCTGTTGACTCTCAGCGTGAAGGTTGCTGAATTTAATCCAGCTGGGGACCATTTCTGGGTAGCATTTGCATGGATGGATAAGTTTTTTTGAGCTTTATATCATGTTATGATGTAATTCTCTCATCAAAAACAGGATAATGCTTTGACTCATTCATGTGTGTTTGAGAAATCCTTGAATCACCTGTGGTAGCCATTTGGAGCTGCCTAAACATTTACTGGCACAAAGCACCACCTATTTACACAAATTCACCTCCCTGGAACTCAGTCTGCAGCCAAGCTCCCACCCCTCAGAGCACCCCTCGCACAAAGCATTGCTGTGAAGATGTGCTGAAGTGGGAGTGTCAAATGGTTGGACGTTCTCAAAGAGACAAAGGCCAATTTCAAGGTGTTTATATAGACTATAATGTGAAGTCAAATTTATTTTTGATATACATCTTTTTCGTAACAACTGAAAGTAGTTACTTAATATTGGTATACAATTGGATTATGTACCTGGAAAATACATGATATGTTATACCCCCCCTTTAAAAAAGGATTTTCCGTGTAAACCCAAAACTTCGGAATCTTTGCCTAAAGTAGAGGAAAAGTGTCTTGGTGTCTTGTTCATGAGTGAGAGTAGGATGTAGCAGGAGATTTATTGATGGATTGGGGCCTCTGTCTCTGTAATGAGAATGTTGCTTTGGTCAGTCCTAGTGAAGAAAGAGCTGAGACAAAAGTTAAAGTTCTTGATTTACTGGTCTGTCTATGTTCCAACCCTCACCTATGGTCATGAGGCGTGTATCATGAACAAAAGAACAAAATCCTGGGTACAAGCCTTAGACATAGGGTGAGAAGGTCCATCATCCAGGGGGGGCACGGGTTTGAGCCACTGCTCTGCTGCATTGAAAGGAGTCAGTTGAGGTGGTTCACCTGAAGCCTCCTGGATGCCTCCCTTTAGAGGTGTTCCAGGCACATCCCACTGGTAGGAAGACTCAGGCTGACTTCTTCCTCTAAAACCAGCTGCTATAAAAAATAGCTGAAAATCAGTGGTTTAAAGGAAATTTATAGTGTTGTGTCTTTGCGGTTGTTTGGCCAATATATTATCCTTAAGTGACTGTATCAACTCTCACATACGTCTCCATATTGGCCAACTTACAATGCTTCTTGTGTATTTGTTGATTATCTTGATGAGAAACTGTCTATCCGGAAAAAAACTAAATAAAGAAGAAATGAAAAAATTAAGGTAAAATCAACACTGGGAATAGAAACAGGCAGACGATGGAGAATAAAAACAGAATCGGAAAAGAAACTAGCAGAATCTGCTCATTCATGCATGTCTACATTGCTAAGCATCAGTGAGGAATGATTTATTTTTTTATCTCACCACTCTTAACTTTGCGAGTCCATCAACTATTCTTTTGTTCACAGCCCAAGAAAAACAACTTCATAATTCAGTGCCTTTGTTGTTCGGAATCTGAATACCATTATGAATGAATGTGCGGAGCTGTCAGCATGAGTTTAGACAGCAAAGTGAAGCTATTAA
This sequence comes from Cynodonichthys magdalenae, assembly GCA_031762555.1. NCBI lineage: Eukaryota > Metazoa > Chordata > Actinopteri > Cyprinodontiformes > Rivulidae > Cynodonichthys > Cynodonichthys magdalenae. Next base: position 3,147,943 of record JARVJO010000001.1, read on the forward strand.
AAAGTGACTGGTATAGAGGAAAGATAAGAACTTTTTCTTTGTTTTGTTTTGTTTTGTTTTAATTAAAAAGTGAAATGAGTACTGAGTTAGTGACTTAGTTCACTTTAACACAGTATCGTAGTAAGAAGAGGATACTGGTGGAAGCTGACACATGGTTCTTACCACCATTAGAATACAATAAAACACTGTAGAATCATATTTATTTCCATTGTAAACTCATATGTTCTGAAAGACTGGAAGATGGGCTTTTAGGTAGGATTTTGGAAGAGAGCGTCAACACTTTAAACCACACCCCCTGTAGGAAATTTATGAAGGTTAAAAAAGTTACAGACGAACCGGAACCAGAGATTGTGAAAACAAGACACAAGCACAGATACCCACCTCCTCTGTTCATGCCGGTTCAATTTATTCTTTGTGTCTTCCTCTGGCTTCATAAAATAATTGCAGTCACCACCTCCGCTACTTATGTAGTTTATGGAAGTTTACAAAATGTACGTAGATTAAAAAGAAAACTCTCGGCGGACACGAAGATTGGCAGGGCGTCCTGAGGCATCACCCTCTGAAAGAGGGCTTCGTCAAGATGCCTCGAAACCCCTCCAGCTCAATGCCTGCTGGGAGTGCCTACTTTAATGCATTACCAACATCTCCTCATAAAAGCTCACCAAAAATAATGACCATCGCATGAATGAACAAAAACAATAATTGGCAATGAGAACGGTCCAATTTTTAAACTGGTACAGTTCTGGTTTGTTCCCGGGAAAAAATATGTAATTAATTTTGAGAAATTTCTCTGTAAGTGACATTTTATCCATATAACATTAATAAAGACACTGACCACACAACCTGTAGTGGATTTACTCAGTTTTTAGATGTTGTGACAATGGCCAATTTTTAAAAAATAGTCATACTAGAACTTCTCGTTGAAGTGCCAAAGTAAAAAGTGTCCCCCCAGCCTTTCACTTAGCCTCTCTTCTCTCTTTTCAATTTTCTCTCCTTTATGGGTTGAGGAGTAATTCACAGGTAATCCATCCTTACCGATACGGGTGACTGAGGTCTTAGCTCTCAGAGCGGCGAAAGAAGTCGACTGTCCTGAATCCCTCCCTCACCCCCCCACCCCCACTCCACCCCCCAAAAAAGATGAAATTCTGTTGTCGGACCAGCGATAACTGAAGCACGATGAGTACTGAGTTCTGGCCAGACCTGATGTAGAGGCCATCCTATAGAAGCTCACGGATGAATCTTTCAACACCCAGCTGATAAGGTGAAAATAGGATTCACTCGCCGCGGCTGCTGAATTGCTTTGGTGACTCTGCTGTAAAGACCATTTTTGAACAGAGACAGGTGTGGACTGAGAGAGGGACATAAAGAAGACAGATAGTGTCTTATGTTAAGCTGAAAATATGTACAAAGAGGTCTGTGCTTTGGCTTTTCGCTAATCCCAGCCACACACATAAGCTTAAATAAAAGTTTTGGGTTCAGTTGTCATAATACACTGCATCTGTGTTGTTACTGTGATAGCATCTAACACAGAAATCCTTCAACAGCTTTCTGCTCTCATCCAAACCCTCTTTATCCCTCTTCTTCTCACCACCTGCCCGCCTGTTAGTTCGCACCAATCCATATTCATTCAGCAGATCCTCTTCAGGGTCTTTCGTGTCTGATTTATGTTGTCAAAATTGCCCATGAATGTGATCAGAGATGGAAAAGAAAGAGTGGAGGAGGGTACAAAATGTATAAGCACATTTTTTATTGTATTCTTTTTAGGTACCCTCGTTTTCCTTTTCTTTTTTACTCCATGCACAGTTTTTGATTTGCTACTTTCCCTGAAGACTTACCAAACCCAAGCAAAAATAGTTCAAAATGAGGAGCTAGATCAGTAACTGCTAAAGATTTCCCTAAACAATTATTTTGGCAAAACAATTAAGACAACTCAACCCTCTTTGGAGCACTAGAGCTCAGTTATAACTCTCAGCAGAACGTTTTTTAAAGGGGTCACAGAAATTTAGACTTAAAAAAAAAGAATTAGCATTTTGGTTACTTTCATTGTTTGTCTTATAAGTTTTGCACAATTATACTTTAAGATTTCTGAAGATTTTACCCCAGAATGTTCAACTTAGAGCATCGTCTTTGCACAATTTTACAGTAGCATTTTTGTTTCTTTCACCAAGAGTGTCTCTCTGCTTTTAAACTTTTGGTTTTCTCTCAAATTCCCACCTTGTTCAAATGGCACTCACAAATTTTCCTTGACTTCCATTGCATTTTATCTCAGACTATTTCATTCAAACTTTTAAGTTCTTTTAAACAGGTCAGCTTAAATATAATTTACAGATTTATGGTATTCCTGATCACTGTCTTGTTCTTGTTGCAGCAAACTGTGCTTCCGTTGATGCCGTAATGGCGCACTACGACAACATAACTTTGTTATTCCTGAAGTAAATCAAGTAATTCAACCTTCTCCTGGAGTGTCTTAAAAACCTTCTTGTGCTTCGGTTCCCTGCTCCAGGCAGAATGTGGCCACAGGGCTCACGTCATGTACTGTAAAATAAATCTGCAAAAGACTTAGACCGCAAACTGTGAAACATGATTTTGCGGGAGATAACTATACATTAAAAATTTAACATTTTATCATTTTAAAAGACTAAAACATGGTCCAAATTACCATTGTACATGAATGTTTTATGAATATTATATTGCTATTTTTAACTATTATAACTGATATTTTCTATTCAATTAAATTTAGTTCAATTATAAAGCACCAGGACACTGTACAGTCACATAAATATAAAAGCCAGTTAGTAAAAGTTCTAAATCTAATGAAGTAAGCAGATTGCATCAAGTCATTTCACCACAGTCTCCCATCGTGAGCATCACAATGGCGATGGTGGAAAGGAAAAACTCCCTTGTACCAGGAAGAAAACTCCAGCAGAACCAGAACCAGGCTCAAAACCAGCGGCCATGGTTTTAGAGGCATGGAAGAGAGAATCAGAGAAACACAGAAGGACTGGTCCAGGTGTATTTTCCTCTGGAAGAGAGACAAAGAAAACACGTTATTGATAGAAGTGATTATAGCAAACATGAAGAGGAGAGAGACTAAAAACAGCAGCAGAGTGAGGAAATGTAGCCAGTTTGTCCTCCAGCAGTCTAAGTCTATATCAGCAGAACTAAGGAATAACTCAGAAAACCTAAACCTAACTATAGGTTATTTTCAAAAAGGAAAGTTTTCAGTCTAGTTTTAAAAGTAGACAGAGTGTCAGCCTCACCCAACTGTGTCAGAGGTGTCAAAAGTATTCACATTTATTACTTAAGTAGAAGTATAGATACTAGAGTTTAAAAATACTTTTTTGGAAGTAGACATATCAACTCAAGCTTTTTACTAAAGTAAAAATGTAAAAGTGCTGTTTTTAAAAACTACTTAAAGTGTAAAAATAATATACATTTTTTTTAAACAGCCATTAAGGACAAAAGCTTAGGCCACACCACAGGGGTCTACAGTGCACAACCACCTCCCACCAATTTTTTTCTAAAGACAATAATGAGTATAATGTTAAATTAAAATGTTAATGTTGAAACATTTAGGATGCACTGACTAAACTACTTGTTTCATCTTCATATCTCTGCCACGATCATACTCATTCAAAGCAACATATGGCTATGTCCTGCTGGAGTGTGAAGTGATTTGTGTCATAGATGTGATGGATCTTGTTTAATCCAATAAGGTGTCAGTATGATATTCATATACTTCTCATCCAAACACAATCAAACTCACTCTATCCAAGGGCTCCATGGCTGTGTCTCAATTCAGGGGCTGGGTCCTCATGAGTGCGCATTTGTCGGCCGCATACGTCACTGCCCCGCGCCGAGGACTGTCCCAATTCGAAGGCTCCTCATCATGCGGCCGAGGAATGCGGCCTTCAAACTCTCGAAATCCGAGGATGCATCTGTGTATCCTCACCGGCTGAGGCTATCCCATGATTCATTGCGTGGGCAGCAAAATAAACAGAGAAACGAAGACGGTGGAGTTTTTACTTTTTTAGTGAGACGGCGTAGTTTGGAAATTCACCACGGACCGAACAATTTGTTTTTAAAAGTAAGTTTAGCAACTTAGCTGTTGACATTTATGCTGCTATAAGATGTTAAATAAAAAAATGCAACTGCAGTGCTGATACTGGTGCTAAGCCCAATTTATTAATTTTTTTGTTTATGTACTTGTACCGTTTTAACTGTGAAGTTATTCTTCCAGTAAAAAGACATGTAAATACACGAACCAACGTTTTTTTGATTCTGATATGAAACTGATCACTATGGTAACGGGGTAGCGTGTGGTCACGCAAACTCAAGTAAAGTCAACGTCAGGCAAAGGGTAGACCGTCTCATTTCACAGCCAATTTAGGCAGCCTACCTGGCCCAGCTGGGCTATGTGCTCATGAGGACCCAGCCCATGAATTGGGACACAGCCTCTGCTTTTGAGACCATAGATATTATATACGGAGATACCCTACAGACTGGCGCTGTCTATTGTAGCGGACGTTTCAGTGTGGCCGCCATCTTGGATGGGTACCTCTCCCACTCGCAGCGCATTTATTTATACTGAGGTAACTGTTCGTCCAACTAAAATAATCGCAACTCCACAAATTTTTTCTCACAATTGGGCTTGTTACAAACGGCAGAGATGTACTTGTGTTATTGGACACGGTCACACATTAAAAATAAGAACTTCCATGCTAAAATACTTTGATTTATTCTCTTTATTGTCCAATCAGTGGTGAAATTCAAGTGCAGTCAGCAGTAAAATGACAATCACAGGGTGAACATATTTTGAATGAATAAGAAATAAAAGAGTTTTCACAAGTGGCTGTGGAGGCTCCAAAGGTTAAAGCAGCCTTAAAAGCTGTGAGGACACTAGGCATTGC
>JARVJO010000001.1:3152952-3165763 GCA_031762555.1 Cynodonichthys magdalenae
AGATTTGAGCAGCCTACCTGGCCCAGCGAGGACGTGGCCCACCCGGCCCAGCTGGGCTATGTGCTCATGAGGACCCAACCCTTGAATTGAGACACAGCCCATGTATCTGGATAGATTTCTATTTATTATTTTTTTTCTGAACAATGACAAGCTGGAATCCAAACAAGCTGAAGTAAAACAAAAATGAAATACTTCTTGCATTTTTTAAATGCAAGGAGTTGAAAATACAGATAATTGCATGAAAATGTAAATAACTAAAATTTCTACTTAAAGTAACTAAGTTTTTGTACTTAGTTACTTGACACTGAGACAGACAGTGAGACTGACACTGACACTATATAGTGGCTGTGTTACAGGTATCTCTTGTAAATGAGATGACCTATCTAAATAAAAGTAAACAAATCAAAATATTGGGCCTTAGTTTTGAATTATTATTATTGCAGATTTTTGGCATTTTAGCACCATTGAAAATTGACACAGAAATTGTAATCTTTTTTGCTTTTATTCAGCTTTTCACTTTTTTTCTCCAGAGGCAAGAAATTCCATTTGGAGTGTAAGACACAAGCAGATAAAAACTGGCATCTGCCTTTAACAAAGATATATAAAACTCTTGTTTACATAAATTCAGAATTTCTATGTAAATGAAGTACTGAAGGTGCAAAATAATAAAAAAGAAAAACATTCTTTTCAGAACCCATTTACAAGACTTAAAACAAAACAAACAAAAAAAAGGAAAAAAAATCAGTGTCACGTTGTGAATATTTAGAGACGTCATGAATCACAACATTTCCCCCATTAGTCTCGCTGAGCTGCAGTGTTTTACATGTTCCCTTTCTAAAGCCACAAGGGAGGAACCTCTAAGTCAGTGAGTGATGGATTGGTGTCACCACATTTTTTTTTTCCTGCGCTCTTTAGGAGGAGAAGGAAGTTCATTATTTATTTACTTGGTGCCGTCAGGATTTCTCGGCAGGTTGGGAACAGGACAATCAGATGCAACAATCCGCGGCCCCTCGAGAACAAATTAGAAGCCACTGTGCTCGATGAAACAACAACAAAAAAAATTGTCAAGGCAGAAAAGAAAAGATATCACACTGCAAATAAACTCTTATTTTATCAAGCAGCCAGAAGACAACAAACACAAACATTATTCAATTTGTTGCAAACTACTTTATAAAACTTTAATTTGGCAAACGGAATTGATGACTGCAGTTAGTGGGCTGACGTAAATTGTTTGTCGTCCCTCATTTTCAATCTTAGCTATTTAATTCTCCTATTACGTCTTTTTTTTTTTTTTCCTTTTTCTTCCACCCCCCTTTGCTGAGTCAGTGCCTCTATGTGCACCAAGCCAGGTTTTTGTATGCTACGCTGAATAATTTTCCTCGTATCTGAGGCTGAGGAGCTGCTGGTGCAGACAAATGGAAGGAAAATCTCAAATTCGGCTATAAAAAAATGATAACCACGTGTGTTTGGATACTGCGACTAAAAGAAAAGGTGGATATAGGCTGATATGGAAAAGGTTCAATGAAAAATTTTTAAATATCACCCCATGAGCAAACAATCTGTCTGTTCCAGACATCTGACATTACAGGATACTTAGCAGTGGCACAGACTTCTTAGGCAAGAATTCTCCTAAACATCAAAGAATTACCTAACACAGACTATCTTACAGTGCACTCCGGATACATAGATCCCTCCCACTTACTCGAGGCTAAAGCAGAAATGGTCATGCTGTTCATTTCTGAGCCAATGGCAGAAGGAAAAAAAAGTGCTTGCTAGTTGGACATCTTCCCAGAGCAATTAGCTGAATCCACATGTCTGTTTGATTAATACACAGATGAAAATTAGCTTCTCAATCACTCTGCTGGGCCAAAGCCCCTTCCGTAGTGACCAGGTTGGATGTCAGCATCTGTACTTCACTAACGACTCATCTAGCATGACCTGAGTCAAGTGTAACACCAAGAATGAAGTATTCCGGCTTCATGATGAATGAACAAAGAGACAGGCCGCCGTCATCTCTCTTGACAAATAAACCTCTTGTGTGTCTTTGCTGACTCCACCTCCTGATCGGTTTACATGGGCTCGCCGTCCTTGCCCGGTCAGCTGAGACGCCGTCTATACATACGTGACAAATAGGGCAAAGTTATCAAAGCTGGCAGTCTCAATAATTAGAAAAAGGCAATAGTCGAGCCCATGGAGGCCATTTTCCCTGATGGATTAGCAGCAATCGCTTACAGCAGAATCCCCAAGCTGTGTACAGAGGCAGTCATAAGGCAGATGTATTAAGGCATCAGTAACACCTGTCTCCAGATCCAAATGATCAAAAGCAATTGGCTGGTTAATCAACAGATGTAATGATGTACAGCAGTGTGTTCCTAAAAGAAGCAGATGTATCATCAGAGCAAACAACAGGCACTTCCTGGCCGTCCCGACTCGTTTTCTTTTCACTTGGCACACACACAAGGACACACACACATCACTGCTCCCCTGAGAAGCGTGGTTTGAGCGCTGACTGTGATGCCAGTAACAATGAAATGGAGAACACCCAAGAGCTTCTCTGAGGGCCCCCACCTGCTGTTCCAACAAGGCCCAGATCAGTGAGCCTTCTCAAGGGCAGATGTCACGGTAGGGGAGGGCTGCCTCTCAGCTCTGATACCCCCTGCTAGGTTTGCAGCTGTGTGTGAGGTAGTCTGCTGCACTCCTACCATCATAGTTGAGCTAAAGGCAAATGCTATTAGTCGGAAATGGCAACAGTTCAGTGTCAATATGAATATACTCCCAGCTGCTGACAGAGGCATCCCAAGGGTTGAAAGGTGTAGAGGAGAAGCAGGAAGGGGAAGTTTTCACACTTGGAACAGTACATACTCGCACAAACAGGCATACAGACACATGCTTCATAAATCTCACCGTGCTGGAGGCTGTCACTGCATGGTGTCGAAATGCTAAGCTTGCATAGACAATTAGCTGCACATCTGGCTCGGTGATTTAGAGAGTGGAACCAGACAGCCGGTGCAGCACTACTGGTCTTTAATGTGTAAATCTGGAACATGGGAAGTGGCTGCTGCAGGGTAGCCACTAAATCTGATGTTAAATGAAAAGTGTCGCAGTTAGTTTAACAATATAGGAGGAAAAATGCAGAAACCCAAAACTTAAACAAGATTTGCCTAATGGTGTCCACAAGAAACATGCTTGGGTGTGATTGGACTAATTTACAAAGGAGATACAAACAAAAGGAAACTTTTGCACTTTCCATGAGTAATAGGTGTTTGATGTAATTCTTATTACCAGTTTGTAGCATTGAACAAGGAAACTCTTAGACTTTATTTTATGTGGCCCAAATCTGCTAATACCACAACTGGCCCAGTTGTAGTTTGATTTATACAGAGTTGTCAAGTAGTGACGTACAAATACTTTGTTACCTTACTTAAGTAGAAGTTTTTGTTATTTATACTTTACTGGAATCATTATTTTTCAGTCAAGTTTTTACTTCTACTTCTTACCTTTTTATGCAATTATTTGAATTTTCTACTCCTTACTTTTTAAAAATGCAAAAAGTTTTTCATTTCTATTTCACTATGGCTTGTTTTCATTTTGTCTTGTCATCATACTGAATATGAGGTGGCACTGTGGCTCAGTTGATAGAGATGTTGCCTCTGAGCAAGAAGGTTGTTGGATCAAATCCCAATCCGAGGACGATTTCTGGGTAGAGTTTGTATGTTCTCTCTTAGTCCATGGGCTAGGGTGGGCCACTGTGCACCTCAATGCCCCCCAGGGACCCTTTTTTGACCACACCCCTTTTCCATTGTGACCATCAAAGTTAGGGGGACAGGAAACTTAACTGCCAATAACTTTGCCAATAACCAACAAAATTTCATAAACAAGGCATTAGCAGATTTGTATTAATTAATTCTTTGATTTAAAGGACATTTCATTAAAAAAATGTGTAAATTATGATGTCATCAGGGTGTCAAAAGGTCACAATCCCAAAAGATGATGAACATTTTTATCTTTTATCCGAGTTTACCACACAGATCCTAAATATTCAAGATAGATCCACTTATTCAGAAAAAAGTCTGTTAACAATGCACTAGACTAGGCCAGTGGTTCCCAACTGGCCTAGTGCATTCCAAATGTTTCAACATTATATAAGCCTTTTTTTACCATGTAAGCCATCATTTACATTGAAGACCTGGTCAATATTTTAATACATTATAGTCATTATGGTCTTGAGAACAAGGTTTTTTGGGAGGTGGTTGTTCACTATAGATCCCTGTGGCGTGGCCTAAGCTTTTGTCCTTTATGGGTTTTCTTCCCATTACTTTTACTTTTATATTTTAAGTAGTTTTACAACTAGTACTTTAATACTTTTACTAGAGTAAAAAGCCTTAGTCGATACTTCTACTTTTAAAAAAAGTATTTTTAAACCTTAGTATCTATACTTTTACCTGAGTAATAAATGTGAATACTTTTGACACCTCTGGATTTATGTGGCCTAAATCTGCCAAAGCCATAACTGGACCAGTTGTGGTTTGGTTTATGTGGTGCTGGCCCATACTTGACCACCTCTGGCAAACCACATCTGGGCCACCAAAGGTTTATATTTCTTTGCTGTATCTGGGCCAATTGTTAGTGCATTGTGTGGGATGGACACATTTCTTTCTATATGGGCAGTGTCCTTGTCTGTAGGTAAGAGAAAAATGGAAAGAGTTCCTAAAGAGTTTTGTTTTCAACTGGATATTATTTTTTTCCATCTTGTCACATATTAGTTTTGTTTTTGCTTTTGAGGCAGCAATGTTTGACTGTTCAGCCAAAAGGGTAAAAGTCTATAGTCAACGAAAATGGAAGTTGGAAGACAGAAAGACAAAAATGTAACTACCAGCACTGCTTGAGAAAAAAAAAGAAGAAAAAAACACTGCACGAAACAAAAATGCATCTCAAAGACTGCAGCACACACACAGTACAGAGAAGAGACAGGTGAAAGAAAAAACTATAAACACAACATTTATATCATCAACATAAAGCAGACAATAATTTAACATTGATGTAATGAGATACCTATTTCACAATGTTGTGCATTTCACATCTAAAAACAGACAACTGTGTATAAGGCTAAAAAAAAAAACTTGGAAAACTACTGAAAAAGACAAACTAACCTGGTCAGAATGACAGTTTGAGTGGCCCGCTTATGAAAGCTCTCCACCAACTCACACAACCTCTACCAGTCTCCCAAGTTCCAGATTCCTAATTATCCCATGGAATGATGAAAATGAAAAAGAAACACCAAAGACGGAGCCACAGCCGTGACGACTGGTGGGTCATTTAGCCAAGCATTTGTAAAATGAGCTGCTGTGCGCACCCCCCCATAACCCCTTTCTCAGTCTGAAATCGTATTAAAAAGTCTAATTCCTGTCTGGAAAGACACAGAAAGCTAAGGTCGTCCTGATCTGCCAGTTATCTGGGGTGACACATCATGACAGGCGCAGAGAAGAGGCTGCGCACATGTGATGCCTCCCATTTTCAGCTCTCTCATTGTCACACATTTTGTATTTGACCAAACTCTCAGTCTCAGCTCATCAGCAAGTAAAGCAGATTCAGTAGTGAAAATACTTAGAAAAACAAAAAAATAATAAAAACTTGGCAGTATGGCTCAAGGGTGTTTAATATTTCCAGGTACAATAGTTGAGGATATAATAAAGTTTAACCGCATGTAGCCAGTCAGATGTTAGGCTGTTTTCGGGATGCAGGATAATCAAACACAAGGACCTAAATGAGTTATACCATTTTTACCAAATATTTTCAGACAATTTGGTCAAAACAGAAGCTGGTTTACCGCATACTATAAGGATCAACTTGACACTGGGTTACTCTTATGGTGATTGGGACTGGATAAAGAACCTATACGATTGGGGACCTCGTAAGTGGGCCCATTGCTCTCCCCAAAAGAACACTGAGCTTTTAAACCTTTGCGTCCTTCGGATGAAGGACACTAGGTTAGGAACACTCAGTGTTATGAGCTTCTCGAGATCCATAAAAGAGTTTCTAAGAATTGTTTTCCTTTGACTACTCAGAACCAGGCAGTGGTCTAAGTAGTAGTCTAATTCAATGCCAAAGGCTAAACACAGACCATTGTCATGGAGTCCCATCACCATTTTGTGGCAGTTGGGCAGATCGTGCCCAGTTAGGACTCCAACTAGTGTACTTAAAGTTTTCCTTTTCAGCACATGGCTAATGGGTTACTGGGTAACTCTTACTACACTATGTATACTATAACAATGTATTTGCAGCAGCAACCACATGACAATGTGAATATGGGAATAACAATGCATGATCCACATCAATATTTTGATTAAATGATTATTGATTCAATTATATTGAGGCAAAATGAAAACATTGATCCATATCACCTACAAATGTCCGATGTGAATCAATATATTCATATGCCCATCGGACACAATCAATTGAGTTTGATGGGCAAAAGATATCACATCATATTGATCACAGTCTCTAAATTGAATTGAATTGAAATTGTAACATGACAGACTTTATGATTTTGAGAAACATCATATTATTGTCCAAACAAATCGATATATTGTATCATGATAAAGCTGGTGATATATACCCCTAATTGTGAACAAGGTTATGTTTATGCAGTACACATCCAAGAAACACAGTAGAACATCACTGATTTCTAGCTGTAATAAGACATACAAGAAAGACAACTAATTGCAATACCTAGCATGCATAAAAGCATAAAGTACATCACAATACTTTAGTAGTATAGGTAAAGCAATTGTACAACACAGTATAGGATTGTATAACATTTTTGCATGACTACTGTAGCAAGTATGTGAGGTTCTGTACATGTGAGATCTGAAAGTTGCTACATTTATACATTTTTTATATCAATTCTGTGGTATTCTGAAGTGGTGGTGATCACACTGTGTGTGCTAGAGCATCAAAAATGTCAGGAGATAAGGTCACTATAGTTCCTAACAGTCATGATTCTCAATAAGCCATGAAACACAATGAAGAAATGCAAAAGTGACAAAGTGGTGTTAAAATGGTAAATGTGTTAAACAAAGATTATATATAGGCTTATTCCAATTATCCTCTGTGAAATGATGCATATATCTCATCCTGAATCTTAATGTAGTAATTTTGTTTTAGAGGACTGTGCAGATTAGTGTCTTGTTTTTTATTGCTGGTAAAATCTGTCTCAAGCATGATGCTGATGATCTGATGGTGAATATTGGGTTTTTTTAAATACTACTAGGTTTGTCAAACCATTTAACAGCACCATGCAGAGCTCTATAATTAGATCAGGAGAAATCCTCATAAAGCTTAAAATAACGTAACCTTTAGCTCTCGACTTTCTGACCTCATGCTTTTCCACATCACGACTGGGTAAACAGTTGATTAACTGAAATAGGATAAAAGCACTATATTTCATTTTGACATCAAACACACTCAGTAAGTACCTTTGTAAAAAGCATCAGCTGTAGAATGTAAATGCCTCATTATAGTATCCTCAGGATACCTCCCTGTAAACTTAAACAATTAATTTTTGTAGCCCTGACGCTCGTTACAGCTGCTCTTATTCCACAAGGGCTTTAGCTGCTTATGCCAGTATGTTCTCTCTCTTCTATTTAGGAATGCAGAGTTTGTCTTTCATTTCAGATCCTGAAAGTGAGGAAGAATCAGTTCCCTCATCAAAAACAAAAGTTAAAACAAGGTTTAATTAAACTGTAAACTTTTCCCTGTTTTACAGAACATTTAGTAATTTTGGGGGGGTATTTTGCTTACAGTGAGTGACAAATTTATGCCCTTTTCTTTGGGCCTTTTGAATTTTTTATTCTTTTTTTTTTTCCCAGCAGCCATTTTGCAGCTGAAATAAGGAGGAGAGAAATTTAAGTTGAGGTGACTCTGATGTTCTCCATGTTTTGGCACAGCTGCTGTTTTTCTGAATTATTTTATTTTATTTTTAATTGGGAGCCACGTGTGCTACCTCCTCTCATGTTGGTGCTTCAACATGAACACAAGGGCAGCCATCCAAATAGATTGTTGTTTTTTTTATCCGTTTCTCTACAGAGTACAATGCTGTTGGAGGTGACCAGACTGTCAAAGCTAGGTCATTACCTGCATTTGAATATGGTTTGATTTGAACTGTCACTGAGGGTTGGAATATGGTTCGTGTTATAGACGTACCCGGTACGACAGAAAGCCTCGCATGGCTCATATCCACATCTTCTGCGGAGCCACTGCTGTTGACCCTTGTGTCACTTCGACGCATGACAAATTGTGTCCTGTAGCGAAGCCTCGCCCTCGGTCTTTCTCACTTTGTCGGTGTCACTCTACATGAATTGGTGTCGGCTAAGGTCAGGGTGTCATGTGACCGTTCGCTCCCTATCACAGTCAAGATGGATACGAGCTGCCTTGAGACAGTAACACAAACACATTGTCTCTCCACATCTTAGTCCTTGAATAAGTACCATTTTCACTTCCTGTCTCACATCACTTTAGTAACTTTAAAGGGCTATATCATGCAAAAGCCACATTTTTAGCCCTTCAATAGATTTTTGTTGTTGCTAGGAGTGCTGAAAAGATAAATTTAGTCTCTCCCGGTGCTGCGTCAATATCTTTATATTCTGTTTGAGTCATTTTTTTCAGTCAATTCAGTTTTTTCAGTATTTGCTAAACAACAACTATACATGGTCATAGACTTCCGGCTTACCAATTTTGAGAATCTGTGGTTCTTGAGATGTGACATTCATGAACAATCCGAATCTTTTGAACAGCTCATTACAACGGACAATAGGAGCCGAGTCGCGGGCAGTAATGAGCCATTTGTAGTTTTTTGTTTTTTCTTCATATAATCTTTATTTTTTTCATCCTTAAATCGCTCCTGCTTTGCTTTTTAACAGAAAACGGAGAGATCGGTGGAGTACAGACGTTCACGAGGAAAGGTTTCCACTTGACAAAACACATGGATTCCAACAACGTAGTATGTTGACGTCATCACATATAGCGATGAGATGACGCATTTCCCTACATGATGACGTAACCCCTTTAAAATCAAACAGCTCTTTTGAACGGCTCTATGAAACAAACAGCTCCTCAAGATCCGGATCCCTTCATTTATCCCATGTCTACTTCATTCTCCTCTCGCTCTGGGTCAGACTAAACATGTAAGCTGGATGGACAACTCTTGTGTTGTTGACATCTTTTAATCAACTTAGTGTGTTTTGCGACACGCACCTCAGAACAGGGGTGAAAGAGGGGCTTGTGGAGCTACAATAATGAGGAGTTCAGACCAAAGCATTACAGTTTCACTTTATATAGATTATAACTGAATGTGTTAAATGTGAAAAGGAAGGATTTAAAAGCATGACATGTCTAATTTTACTTGATTTTGGTTGGAATTTACTTGACCTAAATGTTTTTTATGCACAACAATTTCTACAGTGACCACAGATTCTATGTAGTTCCATTACAATGCACTGTTATGCTTTTTTATGATACGTTTCACTTATAAATTAAATTAAATATTTTCAAGTTCCAAAATTGAAAAATAGTCAAGTCAAAATTTGAACTTGGAAAGTCAGTTGTTTTGCCAACCACAATACATGTAGAACACCAGACTGAAAAACATTTTTGACCTGTGGGCTATAGTCCTGAATGCTTCAAAATAACATTACATTCATTTATTTGGTGTAATCCGTTTCTGTCTATGTACAATACTAAACATTAGATGGGACATTGTTTGTTCTATTTTTTACTTTTATTATTATTACTTTAATTATGTGATTGGTACAGTTGGAGGAGGTGATGTTTTTTATTGTAGGCACCTTACAGGAGCTGGGCTTATTTTTTTGTTATGTTTCATGATACAATGACAATAAGGGCATTCTGATTCTGATCTCAAAATCCAATTAGCACTCTAAAAAAAGAAATGTTGGATTTACTTAACCATGTTATGTCAACTGGTTCCACTTAACTGAGTTGAGTAAATTCAAAGCAATATACCAGTTTTTTAACCAAAGAACATGAGTTGCTTTGAATTTACTCAACTCAGTTAAGTAGAACCAGTTGACATAACACGGTTAAGTAAATCCAACATTTAATTTTTAGAGTGTAGTTGCCTTGCACATTGTGACAGTGGCAGTCTTATTCATTTTATTTTCACTTCTGTTTATCTTTCATTTTATCAGTCACATGAAGAGATTTATTACCACTAATAAAGTCTGCTTTGTTATTGAGTTTATTAGCAAATCCTAGTGGTTTTGCTGGTTGCAAATTTTTTTCCTGTGAGCTTTGAACGGGAGCTCACTGTTGCAACATAATCTGCCATCTACCCTGAAAAGTGAATTATAACCTTTATCTTTTGTCCCGTTATTGTTCGTTTGCAAAGTTCAGCGTCCTTCTGTGATGGCTCAGAACTTGAGTATCAAAAGGGAACAGACAAAATAAGTTTATTGTGTTGGACTTAACAGTATTGAGATGACTCATCTGTGAAATTGAAAGTAAAAAAATACATTTGTTGCAAAAATTGTTCAAATTGTAAAGGAAAGAAATCTGGTTTTATATTTTGCGCCTAAATACGAGAAGAAAACATTGAAATTAAGCCTAACTTTAGGATACTAGGAAATATTCTTAAATTTGCTTTCTTGTCCTTCAAAGCCAGACAATACTGTGCAAAAGTTTCACAGCAACTCTAATCCCCCTGGGATTAATAACGTACCTATACCTACCCAACCATCCATCTAATTTGTGTTTGGGTTTCAAGCAGTTAGATGTTCTTGTGAACTAATAAAGTTGTCTCGATCGGTAGTTCTTTAGGTTTTCTGAAGGTCTTTTAAATGTGTTCTTTCAATTACATCCATCTTTTTTCAACTCATAGCTTTTTGGAAATCACGTTTACACTAAATTCTCATTTTATATATGTTACATTGTGTTATCTTGGGTTTTTTCTACAGCTTCACCACCAAAAATGTTCTTGTAACGAGCTGCAAATAGCAAAACATTATGAAAAAAGACAAACTTTAAAAGACCTTGACAAACTATTGATCATGACCAATTTAAAAGATGACAAAAAAGTTTGGCTGTTTGGAAGCAACATTTAAAAGAATGATGGATCACTCGAGACTTTCACACAGTATCGTATTTCAATAGATTGTACCTTCTTATGTTCAGTCTTCATTCCTTCACTTTGCCCAGCCTATTCCTTCCCTAAATTTAGTTTTATTCAAGTTCCTCCTGAAAATGGTCAACCTAATTCATGTGGAGAAAACCTGAGCCCCGTCATATATTTGTTCCAGTTAGACAGGGTTTAGCCAACTCTGTAATTGGCCTGTGGTTAATCCCTGCCTTTCTTTTTTAGCTGCTTTCAATGGAGGGTAGATGACTTATTCGTCTGCCTGGGCCACAAATTGGTTTAGGGATTGTGTGCTTGTGTGTGTCGTGCACACAGTAAAATAAAGATTATGCCACTCAAAAGGTTCTGACATGAAAGTAGGCTGCACATCGGCTGTAGGGAACGAAGTAAAGCTCGTACTAATTCAGTGATGAAATGTTGCAGTGTAAATTAACTATAGCTCTGCGCTTTGCTCAAACGGTGTTTGATGGAAGATGGGCATGTCACCTTAACACCTTTAGTAACTTTAGGTAGACTCGTTGACAATTTGCATGCTCAGGGTGAGAGGCTGTAAATTTGTCATAGATCAAATGTCTAGGTGTGTGAGGAATCGAAGAGTGTGGATGTTTGCATCAAAACACCTGCAGAAAGCCAGATTACCAGAAATGGGAAGATTAAATGCCACAAAGAATTCATTACTCCCCATCTTAAATAAATAAGCTCAGGGCCGTGACTTCACTGCTGCCACCTCTGATATTAGGCATGTTTTAATACAACCTGTGGAGACAACAATGACTCATAGATTTACATGTCTATCCTATCCTTGAATGTTTGGCCTGTGTGAGACTCTTGTTTTGTGACTGCAGTCTATATAAGCATGAAGATGTACAGAGGATGATTGGCAGGATGTACAGGAACCAGACGTCTGTTTAAAATGAATTAACTTAATATGAGCTGTGGGTTTAGGATGGCAGAAAGTGTTTTTATTGCTTCCAAGAATGCTTACAGTGCATAACCTACAATGGACCTGCCTGGAAATGTCTGTTACAGACGTCTGATTGAGTTCTCCTGGTGTTCATTAAACAGATTTATTAATAGTCATTGAACATACTGGACTATAGTTGCCTATTGACACTACTACACTAAATATATATGTGTGTGTGTGTTTGACCAGAAAAAGGCAGCCTCGTGGGCATCGTGGGGGTACGGATGCTAATTATGGGTGGGGGGTTAGGTTTTGGACCAAGGTGTGAATTGAGTTTGGGTTAGTTTTTGGGTCAGGTAGGTACCAGTGAGGTTATTTTAGGGTAAATGGGTTAGGCTTTAAATGTAAAAAAAATGAATGGAAGTCAATCCACAGTCTCCACTGGTACATAAAAACAAACCTGTGTGTGTGTGTTTGTGTTTTATCAAGCAAAAATACACAAATCCACAGCAGCACCTGAAAGTAACCTTTTAAAATTTGGAGATTTTAATGTATTTATTTGCATTTACTGTTTTATTTATTTATTTATTTATTTATTTATTTATTTATTTATTTATTTATTTATTTTTGTTAATTTTTTTGTCCAAATATGGCCATAAAGCATGGCTTTCATACATCTTCACACAGTGCTTAATTTGTAAATCATAAGGTACAGGAACGCAAAGTGTTAATGACAGCGCAGAGATGACGAGATGGAC
>JARVJO010000001.1:3183768-3195308 GCA_031762555.1 Cynodonichthys magdalenae
TTTTTATTTAATTGTATATAAAATTTATTTTTTTTTTTTAAAATAAATTTATAAATGAATAAAGGAATAAAAAAAAAAAAAAAAAAAAAAAAAAAAAATTTCTACCTACAAAAACTGAAATTTCTTCAGTTCAGTCAAAAATGTTTATTTCGTAATCCACCTCACAAGATTTCCTTTATTTTGTCGTCTTTTGCTTACTTTATACTTAGTCAACATTCAGCTCATTTTGAACAAGTAGTTTGCTTTTTGTAACTTTTAGATTTTAGCTTGTATCTTCATACTTTTAGCTGACCTTTTGCAAATTTTAGCTGTTATTTTGCCTTTGAGCTAACCTTTTGCTAGTTTATCTTTGAGCTATCATTTTCCTATATTTAGCTAGCATTTCGCAGCTTTTAGAAAATCTTCTCCTCCTTTTGGCTAGCATTATGCTACTTTTAGCTATTAGGTAGTGTTGTGCTACATGTGATTTGCATTTTGTTACATTTGGTTTTTAGCTATGTTTTAGCTACATTTACCTTTATTTCAGCCTCTTTAGCATTCACCTTTCAAACTGCATTGATTTCAGAAACAAAATTGCAGTTTAAATTTTTAACTAGATGTAGACAATTGCAAAACTATTATTTTTAGAATACATCTAGTTCGATTTTAGTCTAGATTTCAGTTCAAACACAGGAGCTTCAGTGAGCTCCAGGTTGATGTGAATAAAATTAGCATAAAGGGATTTATATTCCCACTTTGGATATCTTGTTCTGCTAATCAGCTAAATGTCATTCAGTGTTCTTACTTTATCACTCCCTAATTCCTAACCAGAAAAAGATAAAGCCTTTTTAAGCCTTAAAAAATGTTATTTTATTTCTTATTTCCACAGCTAAATGCAGTCTGTCTAACGAGCTTTAAGGGTTGCTGAGTTGGAATGAACCAGCTCGAAGGTGACAGAGGGAGAATTTTGAATTTTATTAGCTTGTACCTTTTTTTTCAGTTTCTCCCTTTCTCGGGGATCACCACAGCAAGCAAACTCACAAGGATTTGATAGTTGTTTGACAAAATCATTGATCACCGAGCTACTGCAGCCGGGGGCTGCCATGTAGGGTGCATGGGGGAACAGAGTGTTAGGGTGCCTTGCTAATGGGCTTAGAATGGGGCAAATGAGGGTATTTAACCTTTCCCACCCAAATCCACATATCCCACTAAAGAAGTAAAATTAAAATTCAACACCACATGCTTTTCTTTTATTGCTGGAAGTGATAATATGTTTATAAGTCAAAAAACGAAGAAGCAAAGCGATACCTTTGCATCCCCACTGTAGAAAATAGGGGAGCAGCTGCTCCATCTGCTCCAGTGAGCAGGCGCCTATGATCGAATTTCTTCTTACAGCCATGAAGATGAAATAGGAACCTACTTAATCCTCCTTTTCACATCAGTTCAAATATCAAACACACAATGCAAACGAATCAAGTGGATTTTATGTGTTAGGAGAGACATTCCCCCTTCACTGCTCTTCTCTTGCAACATGAGGGCCCCCCCACCCCCCAAACATACACACACACACACTATGCTATTCATTGAGGCCTGTTTAATGAGACGTAGGGGGAGTCACAACAGGGAGGGGGAGACATGCTGACCTGCCCTTTATTGAGAATAATGGAGCCAAAATGGCCTCCATTGGTTTCAATATTTCCCAGGTGGCTGTTCATTTATCACTGCAGCCACACTTCCTGAGAAAATCATAATGTGGATGGGGGAAAAAAACATTCAGCTTCTTATTAAAGGCTACTTGGCTGAAGCTGAAACATCTCAGCTGAAAGATTGGCATTAAAATGCTTTGCTTTTCTATCAGACAGAAAGCATTGTGCCTTTGTCTTATTTTACTTATTAGAGTGTTGATGAATTGAAAGGAAGGAGGGAACAGGTATGAGTCATCAGGCCAAGGAATAGTAATTGTTATTGCCCACCATCAAAGTCAGGAGGGTGACAGCTGTATGACTCAATTAACTACTGAACAATTTAGAGCAGGGGTTTACTATGATTTTAAGTCTGGGACCCCCAAACTGATATATATATACTTGTACTTATATACCAACCAGCAACAATACCAAATCTTCACAGTCTAATGACAATGTTTACCCCCACTGAACACAATTAATCAGAAACTACCTTCTGAATTTGGGAGTAGAAAGAGTGGAATGACCTACCTGTAGTCCTGAACTCAACCTTACTGAGCACCTTTGTTTGACTGACTTATGCAAAATAATGGGATACCATCCAGCAGTGTGTGACCAAGCTGGTCAGGAGGAGGAGTTGCCAGACTATTGAGGCTGTGTATGGTTCTTCCACATACTACTGAAGCCCCTAGTTGTTAAATGAATTATGTTTCAAATTGCCCGTATTTCTCCATCTTTAAGACTTCAATCATCCAGAACTCCCTTGAAAAATAGGTTTTTAATCTCAATAGGTTTTTATCCTGGTAAAATAAAGGTTAAATAAAATATACAGTATATATATATATGTGTGTGTGTGTGTGTGTGTATACTGATATTAGTTGACTGTTATCATAAAAGGCTGTAGTATTGTAGAAATGATGTAAAAAATTATTTAACTAATAGGCCAAGAACAGGTTGTTTGCAGAATGCATGCAGGGTCAGGCTGTGAGGGAAGCAGAATTCAGCTGGTGAGCTGACTGAATGTTTGCATTTCTCACTGAAATACACTATTTTATGCTTCATATTACCAATTTGCTACATGTTGGATTTATGGTAATGTCTGTTAAAAACATTGTTGAAAACATCTGATTTAGAGTAAAACTTGTGTAATCATTGAATGTACGTCTACAACTGATTATCTTTTGGAGTCAGCTCAATTCAAGATGGCTGCCAATGGCAACTGATATTAAAAAACTAAAAATGGTTATAGCTCAAGTAACTTTGTAAATATTAAGTTAAATATTTGGTGCAGTAGTAGATGAAACTAACTCACAACACACATTTTAAGCACAACACAGTGTTTAAAACATTGCCATTCACTGTTGGTATCAATCTTGGTTGTCTGTTAGCAAAATATTTAATGAATCACGAGATAAATTTTGGTTAAAGATCTACATTTGATTAACGTTTGGAGACACCCAAACTCAAGATGACCTTCTCAACACTTTGAAATTTACTGATTTGGAGCAAAGACTTGATGTGGTATTAACTAAGACCCATTCATAAAAAATACTTCAAAAGCTAACAAATCTTGCAATATATTACATTATTGCATGATAGGTGCATAATGTTCTAAGTAAGTTTGAGTTTCAGGGGTTGCAACAGCAAGCTGGCATGAAACATGTGGAAATTATTTTACACAGGGTTTCCCTTCCTAACATAACCTGGGCTCAAACTTGCAGCCTAAGGATTGCAAAACTGCAGCACTGACCACCGATCAACCACATCCCCTGAACTTGTCCTACAAAATATTCCTCAAAAGTACACAAAATGCTCATTAAAAGACATTTTATTTGCTCCTAACCAACACTTTATGACCATACTAAACTATTTACCCTGAAAAAATTCTTCCCAGACAGCCAACTCAGACAGAGGTGGATTTATTGGTTCTGTCAGTGAGAGCTTAAGGCTCAGACGGCCTCACAAAACATTTCAAAAGAATTGAAATCCCAGGTTTATACCTCACTTTTCTCCCTCTCTCTCTACTGTCTTTTCTGCTCCTCGGTGCAAGACATCACTGTTCTCATGTTCTGGAGGGTTCTCTGTCCAGGAAGTGCTGCACTGTACCAAAATGCTATCTGAGTCTGAACAACAACTCTCTTCTGTGTCCACTTTGGGCTGTGACTGCTATGGTGAAGGCATGACCAAGGCATCGAAGAGCTCTTTGGCCACAAGAGGAAGTGCCACATTGTGATTACAACTCAACCTCAACTCAACTGTTGTATCCCTCCAGTGCCTGTCATCCATTGTCAGAGAATAATTGCTCAGTATTATCCTCATTGCTTTTATATATTGTGTTATTGAGGCAGATCATAGCATAAATAGGACTGAAGTTCACATTGGTGCCTTTTGGTCCAGTTTGTGCAACATTTTTAGGAAACTCTGTTACAATCTGCAATGTCATGTAGACACTTGTAGAGGTTCCAAATTATTAGAATAATTCGTGGGATAAGCTGAACTTTTATTTCTATTTTGATACCATCCATCTCCTGTTTGAGCAGCCCCACCTCCTCCCCTGGACATAAAACACTATTATTCAGTCGTCCTCTTCCCTCTCTTGACTTTCTGGTGTCCTGAAGTGAGGACATTTCTCTTCACTATCTGCAAAAGCTAGTACCATATGCACTTTGCTGCTCAGCAGGAGGCGCAGTCCAGACCTCACCTACCAATTTAAGCTCCACTAACCAGCTTAGGCTGCCAGCAGCAGTAGTTTTTCTCGGTTTCTATTTCACTAGAAAATAAGCCTGAAAGAACAATTCTTTGGTTGCTAAATTATACCAGAAACAAGTTGACGACTCGATAAAAATTATGAAAACATTACGAGAAAATGTGAGCTTGGTATAACTCGGAAAGTAGAAGAAACAAACACATTTTTCTTACTGAAACAAAAAAATAAATAAATGAATTACCTTGGGAGGAAGACCAAGGAATCATTCTTTGAGCACAGTTGAGAACATCCCAAGTGCACAAAGTCTGGCTCAAAAATAAAATAAATGGTCTTGCAGAGTCTTGTTAAGGTTCTCAAGCATGTATTGATAAAACAGGTTGCAAGATTGGCATTAGGCTGCCTTCAGGCCCAGACCTTCCCTTGCAAAAGAGATCTCTGATCTCAATGGGATTTGTCTTGTTAAATAAAGATAAGTAAACAGTGGGTTCCCCTATTAAATAGAATAAAGCATGACAGGTCAACAATTATTTGAGCAAATATAATATATCTACAGTGAATTAATACTATAGAGGTCCAGAGGTACATCAGCAAATTTGCTGCAATAGGTCGTTTAGATTGATGAGGGGAATTGGGAGAGAAGGGGTCATTATTCAGTGTGAAGGGGGCTTACAGAATACAGATCATAATTAGTTTTACAGTAAAAACATGTCCTTTTATTTATTTCATAGTTACTTTTTGTATTTTTCACATATAGTTAGGCCGACCCTACTATCTAATATCAATTTGGATGGGTTTTCCACTTGTGTGCACACTGTTCATATCTTTTTATTGTAGTAAAGTTTTCTGTATCTTTAGTATCTGATTTATGTCAAACTGAGAAAGCATTTATTTTAAACTCGACACTACAATTAGTACTGTAGATGAAAAAAGTTACACAAGGCAGTTTTATCTTGTTTTTATTGGCCACCAATGACCAAAATGTCTTGAATGATTGAGTGAGACATTTCAGCCAATTTCTGTTGACTACAACGATGATTTATTCTCTTTTACTGTACAAATTAAGTTTATTTATGCACAAGGGAGCTGAATAATCCCATATTTTGTAGCATCATGTCAGCAAGCTTTCCATGGCTCATTACCTTTTTGCTAGATAGCTGTCTGTTAGATACGAGCGGTTCTCCAATAAAGAGCTCTGTGCTGGCGTCCAGCAATTGTTGATAGCATTTGATATGGGAAATCAGAGCCCCCAGGCTTAGCTTATGTGCTCTAATCCTCATAGAGAGATAACGCAAGAAGGCCTTTAATGTGGAGCACACAGAGAAGTATATCCACACATCACAGCACTCAGTGCTGCGAGTCTGAAGGACACAAACAGTATACTGATGCATTTACATAAACACAAACCTGTGATATGGAGCTGTCGTTGTGTTTGATATTATCTCTGACACCAACAAAGGAGCTCAAACACACACACAAACACTGGCACAAGCACAGGCACTGACAAGACACTTACAGTGTGGTGCCAGATCTGAGACATCTGGGTTATCTGAAACAGGAGTTTTATCTAACGTTTGTCATCGCTTCTTTAGACTGTAGATCAGAGTTTGTGTGTTAGTGTCGGGGTATGTGTATATTAGTTGGCTTTTCCCTGTATTTTACCAGTGTACTGTACTCCTAAAACAAGTTATTAATTTTAAATTTTTGTCATCAACTATTCAGTCAATTATGGGACTGGTTAGAGAAGGCTATCCTGTGATCTGATGGTTGCTGATTCGAAATCCCTGATCATTATATCATCAAATTAATAAATGTTGATGGGAAAGGTGAAGCACCCTCATTTGCCCTCAAGTGATGGGGTAGGGGGAATTAATGGTTTTGCTCAAAGGGCTAGATTATGGCAAATGATGGTGCGTTACCTTTCTTATTACATTTTTTTTTTTGCTGATGTAACATTTAGGAGATTCAAACCAGCAGCCATCTAATCACAGCCTTGACTTCTCTAATTCTTGTGACACCACTCCCCTACTAAACAGTTACTGACAATAATTTAACAACCAACCACTGACCACCCAACATTGATGGTAGCTGGGTGGTCAGTATTTGCATCACAAGATGCATTTGACATAAAAATAAATGCCAAATCTTTGTTTGAGTTAGCTCGCTGCACTGACCCTTGAAGCAGCCAGAAAAATAACTATTTAGAGCCAGTTCTGTCTGTTAACAAAATGAAACATCAGACAAATTTTAATATGACTTTTGTATAGTCATCAATCATTTAATATAATCAGTGTTATATAATAACACTGATGGGGGCAAGCTACAGCCACAGTTACCCTGGGGGACACTGACAGAGGTGGGGCTGCCATGCACTGGTGCCACTGGACCCTCAGTAGGCAAGTGGGTGAAGTGTCTTGCCCAAGGACACAACATCTGAGACTGCTGGAACTGGGGATCCAACCGGAGATCTTCCAATTCCATGAAGACTCCCCTAACCACTCCGCCCCGATGAATGATATTTCTAATAGGCAGAAGTAATAAAAAACTAATATTTATATGAAATTCAACAGGAATCTAACCTAGATAAACTGTTTACATTGGCAGCCCACCCCTTCCAATATCACAACTTTCAAATTTCTGAAGCTTGTGTGACGCCTCTAGTCAATATACCTCATTGGTTACAACTCTGTCAATTCTCACAATGGTAGTTTAAAACCCTGAAATGAAAGGCAGCAGTTGCTATGGTGTGTTCTTTTGTATTTGTGTCTGTGTATCTCTTGTTACCTGTAAAAAAAAAACTTAAAGCACAAGCAGATACTAGATACCTGTTCCTTCTAAGTTTTTGTGTGCATAACCAAGCAGGAGATCCAGCTGTTAAATATGTGCAAAAGCTAAGGAGTCATCTGACATGTAAACAAATTCTTTATAAACTCCTTCTAGCCAGACGCTCACTGACCTACCAGATCAGCTGCTCTGATCTGTGCTGCAGCAATCAATCTCTATTATGTATTATCTCCGTGATCAAGAACTGCCCAGGAGCACACAGTCACTACTGCAATCCTTTCAATCAACAGTGACCACTGGACCTGCATGATGTACAACGATGCGACAAATCCACAAAAGCAATGTTTGTTCAATCAGAATGAAAACTAAACCACTTAAGGACAGAGGCTGCTGGCAGTGAAACTGGGTGGGGAGGGCTAACAAATATACACTGTAAAATCCTATTTGTTACATTTCAACAATGGAAACATCATATTAAAGGTACAAGGCACATCCTTTCAAAACTAAAAGCTTAGAATTAGTGAAAGGAAAGCATATTGCCCAATTCTTTTTTTATTCAAGAGCTTTAAATTAAGATCATATTATGTTCAGAAATGCTATGTTTAGCCTTTATTAGTCAAACGTGGAAAATTACATTATCGGGCAAGATTATAATATCTCACACGACCTGTTGGTGCTTGGAGAGTATGTGTTGTAAATGATAGTCTGCTACTACCACACCAAGTTTTAGCTCAACATCTGTAAATTTGGCTCAGTTTTAGACAATTTGTTTTGACTTTAGTTGATTAGCTGTGGTGGCTTTCTGGAATTGTGTCTACTCCAAAGGTTAATAAATTGTAAATTTGCCTTCGGTAATTAATTTGTGACAGACATGAATCTGTCCAGTGATTTTATGATATATTTTGCTAAAAGATAAACAAGATCAAATCAAACATTAAAGGTTTTAACCTAATATAGCACTAAATGTGTTGCACTTAAAAAATTTGTTAGGGTTGATGGTTAGCTACAGCCACACTAAGCTCAATGTTTGTCTGTGGTGCAATCATTTTTGTGTTAGCAGTGGCTATTTTAAATTGTATTTATTCCAAAAGTCAATCAGTTGTATGTCAAATGAGATCATTTATTTTCAATGGCGATCCCCACTCGTGACGTCATGCATATCATACATTATGTGCCTCTTAAAAGATTATACAATTATCATGGATTATACAGAGATTCACTGGTAACAGCAGAAAAAGACATTCGTAGAGCAAATTACAACACATCCACCTTCAGGAAATATTGGAAAGTTTAGTTGAAACATTGGCTGGAGATCTTTGACAGACTTGGAAAACAAACTTGGAAAAGCGGTGTTATTAAAAAGATTGTTGTTGTTTTTCGTGTGGGTCTTATGGTCTAGTTGTCGGGTCTAGTACATGTTGCTGTGTGTGTGTTTATTTTAAGGACTCGAGCCACTGCTTCTGCGACATTTAAGGAAACTTAATGATGTAGAAATATTATCACTGACTGCAGTAGAACTCTTTATGAGGCCAGCATGGATGCTATGAACATAAAGCTAGCAGTAGGTTTACTGTACCTCTTTATGGACAGTAAATGCAGGGAGGGCATTTGTGTGGTCTTGTATTGGTCTTTTACCTTCAATAAAAGTTTTGGAGCAGACAATAAGTCCATGGTTGCACTTTTTTCTGGTAAAACTCAAGTCCAGCTGTTAGTTTGCATCTTAGCATGGGAAAAGTGACAAAAAAATACTCCTTCTGTGTGGGGACGATGGCTGTATCCTAAGTCACTGTTACATAGCACAATGTTTTGTGGTCCTTCCACCCAATAGAAATTTGATGCAGTTTTCTTGAATTTAAGTTCAAACCAAGCTAAACCTCGCACTAATATTGCCACTACCAGAGTTTGCACGTACACGGGTGTTGAGCGGACGTAGTTGCATGACTAACCTGAGTGGAGATACACATTTACAGACATTACAAATACAGATATTACATACAGATATGTGGAAAATATCGCTCCACCTTTGCCTTTTGACTGAGTCATCAAGTCAATGGGCTGAACAGAAAAAGCCTAAATGAGCAGAAAACCATTGAGGTGTGGCTTTACACCTGTCAATCACTTAACTTCATTAACATTATATACAACCCTGTTGAAAGTTGTGAAATGTGTCTATTTGTAAGAGTTCTATGTTTTTTTGTGACTCTTTGGAGCCTGGTGCTGTTAAAATATCTTTAAACATTATTTGACACTATTTTTTACCTTTTAATGTAAATGTTAAGACCTGCTTAGCCCCAGCCATTAATACCAGCCTGCTTGTAAAATGCATTCGCATTCACAACATTTTGTCCTAAGACAAACTATTAGACGTGTCAGACGTTAATTATTCCCCCCAAGCGTTTGGACTATTATTTATTGTTTACAATTCAGAGTGAAGAACAGAGGCAAGGATAATAAAGAGAGGGCAGAGTTCAACAGAGACATAAACACAAATGAGCACATAGAGAAGAAGGAAGAGGGATCCAATAGGGCAATATTTATGCTAATTTTTGAATTAGCAATTATGAACATGAATGAGGAGAAAAGAAGCAGAAAAACTTTGTTTAAATGGCTCCACAAAGCACAAAAAAGAGTATAAAATTAGCTGGGATTGAGAAGTGCAGACATAATTAAGATCTGGTAAAAAACAAAATAAGACTTGGATTTAGCAGGCAGATTGGTTCATGTGTAGTTCATACAGTAATCATAGGTATGAGTTTGGTTTTGGCCGTTTCATGGTTTTGGTCTCGAATCCAAATAAAACATGGCCTCTCCCCTCTGGCAGGAAAAACCAGCATCATGTTTATTCATATGGCCAACTGATCAAAAATACAATACCTGGAATTAGCGACTCAGCTTTGCAGTGTTTTTGGAGTTTGTCTTGAATTTGGTTGGCACTGGTCTAAAACAGACACAGGTGCAGAGCAAATCAGACGGCAAGGCCGACAGAAGCGTGAGGATCCATGACTGCAGGGGGAAGGAAAAAAAAAAAAGTAAAGAGGCTCATTAGGAGATGTGCAGAGCAGAAGCAGATCTGTGGTTTATTTTTCTACTGTAATTAACAAATGGATTAATGAGAAAGAGACACATGCGTCTGCCAGTGCCATGGCAATTAACAGGCAGTTTGAAAGTTTGCTGCTCCACGGATGCTTGAGAAGGAGCAGACTAAGGTCGTGAGTTCCTGCTTCTTTTTTAAAAAATGTTTCACTTTTATAAAGGATTTTTGTTGTTGTTCAGCTCCAAAAATGCCCTGGTCCTTCATATTTGAATAGATGTTTTTTTTAACTCTGAAGCCTATATTTTATTTCTTTTGCAGTGGGCTTCTGTGAAAAGGTTATAACCACTTCATATCTTACCTGTTATAGATAGTTCTTTGGACAAGTACTGTAAAAATCAAATAGGTTTTTTATACATGAATAGATTTTTATCAAATTTACGAGCTATTGAAAAAAAAACTAAGATTGATGCAAATCCAAGGATAAATTTTTAGGGTGAAAAATAAAAAGTTTTATGTTTTTTGGTTTCCAAGCAAAGTCCCATTTGGTTTTGGCTCCACTCAGACAATCTGTTTGCATGTCAGTCCTGTTGGAACTAGATTTTATTTCTCCAAATGAAGGTTGTTCAAAGAGCTATCTACCACTGATGAGATATTAAAGAGTCAGTCCAATGATTGTTGAATTGTTTTCTGATTAGTAACTATACTAATTTTCAGACTAGAAGGCACACCTTTTCTAAAGTTTGGCTGGTCCTGCGACCAATACTCGGGTGAAACTTATATACCGTATTTTATTTTCCTCTTCATGACACATTTTTTGACTGATATGTTTAGTTCATACTGACTGACATGAACTAAGGAGTAAACACTACCGTCTGCAGCCATGAGAGGGCACGCTACGCTTGTGACAGCTGCAGTATGTTCCTGTACCGGTCAAAACAAATGTCCAGCACAAAACAGTAATTGAACAACAGGAAGAAAGTTTGTAGCGAATGAGAAACTTGTGAGGCACTGGCGAAAAGCAGAGATCACTCTTGCTGCAATGAAGAAAATTAAGAAAACCGATCGCGTAATTGCGGAATGAGATTGACAAACTTACTCATAACCTGCTTGTTAAGCTGGGTTCACACCGGACGCGTTTTGAGCAGCGGAAGCAGCCAGTTTGCATGCAAAGTCAATGGTGGACGCGCGTCTAGGTCTCTCGCGGCGCGTTTTGGAGCGTTTCAAGCAGCGCGGTATGAAGCGGTAGGGGCGGTTTAAGCGTTTTCCGTGGGTGCGGCGCGTCCAAAGCAGCCGCTGCTCGAGTTCAACTAGATGAACTTTGGCTGCTCGACGCGCCACATCAACCAATCAGAGAGAC
>JARVJO010000001.1:3208994-3224713 GCA_031762555.1 Cynodonichthys magdalenae
AAGTTCTTTTCTTTTGTTGTTTTAAAGCTAAAATGCAAACTATCTCTTCGTCCTCGTCATTGACGCCATGAATGAAAT
Organism: Cynodonichthys magdalenae; assembly: GCA_031762555.1. Classification (NCBI taxonomy): domain Eukaryota; kingdom Metazoa; phylum Chordata; class Actinopteri; order Cyprinodontiformes; family Rivulidae; genus Cynodonichthys; species Cynodonichthys magdalenae. The sequence continues at coordinate 3,209,073 of JARVJO010000001.1, forward strand.
TGAGAGAAATTAAAGAATTTGTCAGGCGGTCAGTACGCTCCAGTATAAAGTCACAAACATCCGCGGACAATATTCGTGGAGTCCGCGCGGCTCACGGTCCGCACACAGTACGCCAGAGTATGTGGGAGCCTTAAGAAACAGGTCAAAGGAGATAGAGAAATGGATCACAGAAGGTGAAGAAATTCTTGAGTTGAACTTGTTTTAGTCTTCCAGGAATTTAAGACAGGGTCAGAGGTCCATTTTCTGGTAGGTCAAAGATGCCAAACACACTTTTTAAAGTAACACTTGAGTGGCTTAGTCCCAGGTTGGTTCAGTTAAAACCCAGACTTTAATCCAAGGATCTCTGCTTTAGTTTAAAGATCACTGAACACAAGCAGCACTGATCCAACCTGAAAGACCTGGAGCAGGTTGGTCATGAGAAAGAGAGCTGAGCTAATGAAGATTTTTTTTTTTTCCACCTGATTTCTTCATCACAAAGAGAAGTATTTTTGCTTATGGCTTGTATTTTACCAAATCTTGCTGAAGTTTTAATTACAGTGTTTGTATCACAAAAGTTGGGAACAACAAAAATCTGTGCTTTTTGTTTCTGTCCAGGTGGATAATAAACTGTAGCACTCGGGCTCTTTTGAAGAATTTCTAATGGCTCATTTGATTTATTATTTGGTTTTGTAGATTTGAACAAGCAATTCATTATAACCTAGAAGCTAGAATTTAAATGGTGTCATAACAATCTACAGTTGTGATTAATAATCATCACTTTGGTTGCGTAAATTACTGCTGGGTTAAACAGTGTCTTTAAAATGTTATTAAATTACCCCTCTGAGCAAAAGGACATTATACAATAAATCCAATAATGATTAACGCTACAATAAATGTTAATTATAATTAGACTTTCTATTATTTATGGCTACGTTTTACCAAGAATTGACAACAAAATATTATTTTTCTTTTAGTATAATGTTGAAAGCCAAACTACTAATTCAAATTCAACTAATCACCACTGGTTTTCTGTAGATTTAGCAGCTTCCCCTGGTTTAACTTCCTGGTGTCTGAGCCTGCAAGTTGAAAACACAACCACCATTAGAAGATCATCATTAAATGTTACCACAAAAAGATTAGAGAATTTCTCTAGTATTGGAAATTGGGGTTGTTTTGTCTTTGTTTTCAGGTGTAGGTGTTTAGTTTCAGTTTTGTGTTTTTCATGTTTGGTCACTCAGGTAAAGAAAAAGGCCAAATTACTGTCTCAAAGCTTTTAATAATGTAGTTTATGACAACTTGCAGCCTGCAAACAAATAAAATGTACTCTCATATTCTCTCTGAGATTATTGAGTTTACTTAACCAAGTTAGTTGGTTAAGTAAATCCTGAGAAAATTCACAGCAAACTGCCATACAATGAGTTGCTATTAATACAGTAAAGATCAGTGCATGTGAAAAACACTTTTAAATGCAGTGTTAAAACACTTAAAACTACACCATTCAATCAAATCTAGTGAGAAAACAGCTGCTGTAAGGTTTAAAGTAAATCCCCTCAATCTAAAAAAGATAAATGTTAACTCCTGCATGTTTTATCTTGATGGAAAAAGTAGATACTAATTAATACATATTTAGGTAACTATTCAAATACATCATGTCACTTTAATGTTAAGGGAAGTCACTCACTAGTTGGTGATTCAGAATTGTAGGAGTAAAGGTACATTTTTAGTTGTAGTCTCATAGAATGTTTAGTGTATGAAACCAGCAAGTTGTTCAGCTATGTTTTTAGCAGCCAATTTTTAAATATTAGGGCATTATCTGTGTACAGTGAAGCCCTGCAAAGTTACGTTTCAGTTTGTGGACTCGCAGGTTTTTTTCATGAAACCAAACTGCTAGTAGTTTGTAGTAATGGAAGTTATGTCAACAGCGGCTCTTCCCCCATCTCCCACCTCCCACTTACAGCTGTGTAAGAGTAACCAAGGCCAAACTGACGAACTCAACATCCCTTCAGAAACTATGGCGGGTGGGGCTTGGGGACTTTTATCACAGTCTTACTCAAAGATGCACACACACATCAACAATACTACACAACTTCAGATACACACACCCCCTCAAGTCACCGTCTTTGCTGGCTTTCTTGCTATGTGCAGGGTTTGTTTTGTACCTCATATTATGTCCTGAAAAGAGGACATAGTATGATGTTCTTTTTTAATCCTCTTTTATCCTCTTGTTGGTATTTCTTTTTTCTTTTAATGGTAGCGTCTCCTCATGATGTTTTGTCATGACGATGATTCTTGCTCTGTGCAGGGGTCTATGAGTGCAGGACCCGTGGTGCCTGTTTGTTTTTCTTGTGGATGGGTGTTTCGAACTGTAGTTTCATTGTGCTTTGTACAATGACAATAAAGGTTTATTATTATTATTATTATTATTATTATTCTAATCCCTGTAATTTCACAGAAAACGAAAATACATTACAGTAAGGAACGCTATTTTTTTGTTCCTCTTGTGCTTTTTCGTGAGTTTTTAAGCTGAATCAATTAGAACAACATAATTTACTAATTTTGTACCATAAACATTAACACAATCTATATAAAAAATCAATTACAGTACATTGCGTGACACATGCCCTATGCCCACATTCAGCCCAGTGTGCAGCATTACCGTCAGTTTACTGTACACTACTGTGTTGCGTGTAGCTGCTAAAGCGCAAGAATTTATTGTGTGATTTGTCAGAAGTTTGTGGGAGTGATTGCTTATGCTGAAAAATGCTTAGATGCTGCATTTGGCTTCAACCACTCGCTTAAAAAAAGCTACTTACTTCCAGAGCTAACTGTTGTACCTGTAAGCAAACATTTATAAAGATAGTCAAACAGTCAAAAACTCATGCATGAAGATAGAACAGACATTGTGTACAGAGGAATTTGTCTGATAAAAACTGTGGAGCTTTAACTGGGACAGATTTACACGTAAATAACATTTGGTGAAGGGTCTTGGATTATTTTTTGTAGACTATAGGGGGAAGAAACCCCACGCAGTGACATATACCACAGCGGGAGGTCAATGAAAGATGTGTGCAAAAATGAATGCCGAACAACCACGTGACCATCATCCAGTCGGCTACAGAGTTACCATTCTGAATCCCGAGCTCTTGAATCTTTTTGTTTTATTTTTATTGCATTAAGATGCCAGTAGGCCTTTTCTGGACCACATCCGTTTTTCTCATTTTTTCACAATTTGCCCGTACTCTAAGACCCTAACCCCAGAAAAAATTGGGGCTTCACTGTACATAATTTGCAAAATTGGATTATATGCTTTGCACATTATTTTATCACATAATTCTGGCTATGATTTTTAGATCTGAACAGTCAGGGCTGTAGCCTTGAATTAGTTTAGTTATTTACCTTTATTCAACCCGACAAATCCCATTGAGGTCACAGATCTCTTTTTCAATGGAGGCCTGGGCCTAAAAGTATAACATGCATGTTTCCACACAGAAAGACCCCAGGTCATAACCGGGGATTGAATCCAGAAACTTTTTTCTGTGAGACAACAGGGCTAACCACTAAGCTATCACGTTGGATGGTTTCTTTGACATGGGAGCTCCTTTTGTAGGTGTCAAAACACAGCTCCCTTACAAATGACATTCGCCAACAGTGGCAGCCCATTGAGATACTATCCTAATGATCCTTTTCAGACCTGTAATTATTCTGAATCTTGCATGATGTAATTAAAAAAAAGAATAAATCATACTTTTACTTCCATTACCCTAAATAATTCAAGTAAACTTCTTATTACATTCACTACATTCAGCAATGATAAGAAATGTTTGCACAGAGCAAAACTTGTCATTTTTAACTATTGTATCATGGAGAATATGAATGCTGCAAGCTTATTTTCGTTACTGAAATCAGAATACTGCAACCTTCATAAGTGCCAGGACTGCTGGATTAGAAGACTTTGGATTGCACAGGTGTGCTAATAAGATTCACACCCTGATTTAGAATAACACACCAGAAACAGATTACGGTATCAGATTTATCCCTTGGCTGGTGAGGGATTTTTAATTTTTTTTTCTATTTTGGAAACCAACATGTGCACAGTGTGTGCCTCGATTAACCAGCAGTGAGCTCTACAGCAGCGCTGGAAAGACAGGGCGAGGACGAAAGGACAACAAGGCAGCCAGCCAGGGACAGAGGTGTTTGCTTTCCGCGTGTTTGCTCGGTTTAGCGTAGGACAATATTAGCCCATGCGCTCGGGAGCCGTTCTTCTCTACTAGGTTCCACCTCCCGCTCTGCCCGCAGAGACCCAAAGGCAAAAAGAAAACAGGAGGAAGGAAACCGTAGAGGATGTTGGACCATTCTCAGGGTAGCAGATTGGGAAATGGAAAAGGCAGGTAAGAAAAATTGAACAGACTCCAAATGATGTGTGAGACTAAAGAAAAAGTTGAAAATATGGCGAGAGCATTTGAAGGTCTGAGAAGCGCTCTGTGGTCCAAATTGAAGCAAACCATCAGTGTATATGAAGGTATTCGTCCGATATTAAGGACATAGATACAGACCTTTTCATGCGGCTGCACTTAATGGTCTACCATAGGTCTTTTGATGGAAGCTCAGCATTTATTGGCACTTATTTTCCTGCTCTTAGTGTCTGAGAGCTTTTGTTGTGCCAAGAAAAGTGCACTGTATGAGTCCTTTCATAGCACAAACACTGCAGTGTGTATTAATGCTTTTTTTGATTGTGATAAGTATGGATAGAAGAGACAAAACAAGGGAAAGAAAACAGATTTAAATGCCTATTTCATATTTTTTTCTTCTCTCTTTTAGCCCTTACTGTTTCCAGCCAAATGTGGTAGAATGGCCATGGACTGCTAGACCACTGCTTCATGTTTATACTGTAATTTGTGAATTACATAGAGGCAATTTAATGCAAAGCGCATTAGTAACTTGCATAGTTAATTCATATGTGACCCTTGTGTTATTATTCTTGTATGTCAACTTCTTTTAAGTCGAGTTAAACTCAAGGTCAAAGGGCCAAAACTGGCCCTCATTAATATTTTATCTGGCCACAAAGCTAAAACTTTAAATGTAAAATAGTTTTGGGGTTTCTCCTTTTGTCACTGTATTTAATGTTCTTCTCACAACAGCTGGTCAAAATTCTAGCCGATAAAATTAAGTATGAATTTTTCAAGAATCTTTGAATTTAGTGTTAAAAGAACAACAGAGAATTGATTGTTATCCCCATTTTCTATATTATTTTCTTATTTTAAAGTCAAAATAATTGGATTTTTTATGAACATTTTCTTTTTTTCCCAATTCGCTTGACTGTGGATTAATTTAAAATGGCTGGCAGAGTAAACTGACCCAAGAAAACATGAAACGCAAAAATGGTCTCAGTTTTACAGATGTTAGCCTAAAATTTGATGCAATTGAAGATGAGAGCCATTTACAACACATTATTTGAGTGTAGCATCTTAAATTATCTCACATAATGTTATTTTCAAGGTTTGACAGCAGTGGTCCAGCTACAACTCCCATTCTAAACATGAGATGATGTTTGTGCAGAACTTTGGTATAAAAGGTGTGTGCATTCCTTCAAGGAATGCTAGCTACTTTTTATTTGAAATTAGTCAACAAGATTTGGACTAATTTGAACAAGATCTTGTTTTATGCAGCTGTATCAGCAAACAAGCAGCAATAATATTCAGTCCTGGGAATGGCAATGAAGGTGATGTGAAACCTCCAACCTTTACACAGATGTGATGTTTTCATGGCCACCTGTGGAAATCCTCTTCACCTTGGTAAAAAAATATGAAAGGCAAACGTGTATTTTTCTGCCGCACAGATGTAATTAAATGTCTGCCCCATGTTAGCATTGAGATGTTGTAGGTCTTTTTATAGTAGGAAAAAAAGTGAGAGGGAAACTGAGGCTGTGAGGACAGAAAGTTGAGATGAGTGAAAGCAACAGTGACACAAAACATTTCTCTCTTGATTTTCTCAGAAGGTCACAGCCATTTTTCTTCAATTTTGGCCAGCTGCCTGCCTCGCTTCCCCTCAGCGAAGAGGAACAGGCACAAACACTCCGGCGTCACAATTTGAATATACATCTCTCAGACATAACTACACACAAGGTCCGACAGTCGAAATGATAAAAACATCACAAGGAAGTGCACAAAAGGAGGTGATCTCCCATTTCTTTTCAACAGTGTAAACTCAGGCATGACACATTGTATCTACAAAGTTCTCAGTCTTCTGCTCTGCTGTCAAACTCTTCACAGAAGTTTATTTTCCAAACAGCACTGGATCAGCACATTGGTCTCTAAAGTTAGTCTTTCAATCATGTCTCATTTCTGTAATTGTACAACAGACCACGAATGTAATGAAACTGAAGACAATGACAATTTGTTAACAAATAAATGAATGTTATTGAATGCTAACATTTGTTAGCATCAAAGAAGTCCTCGGACATTACATATCATATTTAGTTTATTTGAGAATGAAAGGTTAGTTTGGGGTCCAAAACTATATTCTCCAGTACCTAAGATCCCCAGTACCTATGTTCCCCAGAACCTATGGTCTCCAGTACCTACGATCCTTGGTACCTACGGTCCCCAATGTTTATGTTCCCCTGTACCTACAGTCCCCAGTACCTACGTTCCACAGTACCTATAATCCCTTGTAACATTGATCCCCAGTACCTACAATCCTTGGTACCTACGGTCCCCAATGTTTATGTTCTCCTGTACCTACAGTCCCCAGTACCTACGTTCCACAGTACCTATAATCCCTTGTAACATTGATCCCCAGTACCTACGATCCTTGGTACCTACGCTTCCCAATGTCTATGTTCCCCTGTACCTACAGTCCCTGGTAACTACGTTCCACAGTACCTGTGATCTCCAGTACCTATGTTCCCCGGTACCTATGGTTCCCAATACCTATGTTCTCTGGTACATATGTTCCCCAGTACCTACAGATGCTGGTACTTATGATCCCCAATACCTTCAGTTCCAATACCTATGTTCAAACATACAGGTACCAGGGATCATAGGGATGGGTGTACTAGACGATTAGATATAGGGATCATAGCGCAAACATAAGGATGACGCAATAAGGTTTTAGCAGGTTTCTGACTGATTGTGTTCTCTTTTGTATATTTCAAGTTAAATTAGGTTGCGTGACCTTAAACAAATTTTGCTTAGTAGGTGAGAGTGCAGAAATGGTTTTGTCAATAATGTTATAATGGTCACAGACCCCTGTGATATACTTATTTAGTCAGATATAATTGAGGCAATTATCTAAAGAAAAAAAACAGCAATCTATTGCAAATTGTTTTATTCTGTTTTTCTATTTAGATTAGGTTGACTCAGTGGTACTTTTATCTGCCTTTGTTAATCTGTTATGGCATCAACTGAGACAGACTCTACAGTGCTACAGAATTAACTCATACAATGTCACAAAGGATTATTACTGTCTCTGAACAGAAACACTGCTTATGCACAATATTCAAGGACTCTGAGATCTCATTTTACAGCTTGCTGACTAGATTTACACTGTCAGGCAAGAATAATCTAAAATCCTGGGTTGTTTTGACTTGATACACCCTTCTCCATCAGCCACAGAGCACTCTGAGTGTCAGATTTTCCTCCTCAAGAGCTCATTGATCAATTGGATTCCTCCAAAGCCACATTCTGCAACTCCACTAAATACAGAAAACAAAGCTGTGAAGAGAGACAGAGCCGGTATTTAGAAATCCCAAGTGAGCGACATTACAAGTTGAAGATATACCTTCTTAACAAAGTAGAAAACAAAAAATTACCAAGCTTACACTGTTCTGATAAAAAAGCAAAGGTTAAAGAAGGAAAATTACCATACCACTGTTTTGAAAAGAAGCAGGGAGAAAAATAATATCCTGAAGGAGTTAATTATTTTATAGAACTGATAAAATGTCATGTAAAGTTATCAGCTCAGGCTTTGCTTTGTTCCAAGAATGATTAACAGCGTAATGAGGTTTTGTGTCAGAAACAAGGATTATTTCCATATCTTATGGTGTGATGAAGGATTATTGATGCCAGTAAATGCATAGGCTAATTGGAAAAAAGGAAACTGAAAAATCAAAGTGCACTGGAAACTTTATAGGTATTGTAAGAGACTTTGTCCTACATTAGGTCTGGCACATTGACAAATATCTCCCGATGTCTGGGTCAGGCTGGTAAAATGATGAACTGGTGGTAGATACATTGATTTCTCCTGTTATAGTAACAGGGATACTCTCTTGACTCCTCCTGAAGGAATACACCCCCAAAGCTCCAGCCCTGTGGCTCCCAAGCGTGTGTTCACTGTCCTCCAATTCAATTCGATTTCAAATCAATTCATTTATTCATTGCTTTAAAACCAAAATAAATTTTATATACAATAAAAAGAAAAATATAAAAAGAAAAATTAGTAAAAAAGAGAAAAAAATAACCAATTTGCAAATAAAAGTAAATGAAAGACAGCACAGAGAAGAAAAAAGTATTATATCTGCCCCTTTTTTCCCAAGAATAAGTTCATATAACAAAAATCTATATTATTAACAAAACAAAAAAGAACATTAATTCCCTAGAACAACAATTCATATGGATACACTATTTCTTTAACACTCCAGCTTTTATCATTTTCTTAAATGTACACATAGGCCCTGCATTTTTAACATCACTCCCCAGATTATTCCATTTTCTTTTTCCTTGAATTAAAGCACACCGTTCCTTCAAACTGGTTCTAAATTTAGGTTTTATGGTTTTAACAACTCTTTCTCTTAACAAAATTTAATTGGATGTTTAAAGGAAATGTATTTTTATGGGCCTTATACATAACCAGTAGATCATTATAATCAACCAAATCAAAGAACTTCAATATTTTCAATTGATAAAAAAATTTATTTAATGGGTGACAACAATGTTTTCCAGTAATAATTCTCACAGCTCTTTTCTGTAATAAAAAACAGGATTTGTAATTGTCCTACACGCTTTCCCCCAGACTTTAATACAGTAAACCAAGTGTGTAACTATTATTGCATTATACAACTTAAACAGTGCTTTATTATTAAATGACTCCCGTACTTTGTACAATACTGCAATAGATTTAGCTATCTTTGTTCTTAAACTATTTATGTGAGGTCTCCATGTTAGCCCTTCGACAATCATTATACCCAAAAACTTCACCTCACTGACTCTACAGATCTCAACACCATCGACTCTAAATGGAACATCAATAATTTTCTTTCTGTTACTAAATACCATGTAATTAGTTTTCTCCAAATTTAATGGTATTTATTAGGTCCAAACCAAGTTTGTATTTTAACAAATTCTCCAACAGCCGTTCTTTATCTTTACCTAAACAAAAAAATGTTGTATCATCTGCAAATAATACACATTTAAAAAACCCTGACACATTAACCAAGTCATTTACGTACAGAATAAACGATTTTAGTCCAAGTACAGAAACCTGAGGAACTCCACATGTTATGTTACAGAGTTCAGATCTTACTTCATTTATCTGTACAAACTGTTTCCTGTCTTTCAATTAGCTAGATATCCACTGTAATGCTGGTCCTCTAATACCATATTTATTCAGCTTTTTAAGGCAAATACCATGGTCAATAGTATCAAATGCTTTTTTTAAATCAACAAAAATGCTAGCGCAATACTAATTTTTGGTCAACAGCGGTTGTTTGTTCAATTAATTTCATGAGAGCCATTGATGTGGAAATGTTTGCTCTGAACCCACATTGACTGCTACTGTGGCAACAAGGATATTGGTCTGTAATTGTTGAACCATTCTTATAGAGAGGAATTACTTACTATTACTTACTACTATTTCCAACTGTCCCTCTCTGTTATTCCTCTCCCTGACGTTCTGCACCTTCTTCTTCTTCTATCTCCTCGGTCCTCCATCCATCACTGGCTGAGGAAGGACTGAAGGCGCTGATGTGACAATATCTCTGCTCTTTCAAATGTTCAGGTTTCACTTGTGCATCTTGATGAATTTCCACTGCCTCTCGCTCCAGCTCCTGACAGCAGTCCAAGTTGTAAATCACAGGTCTATTTCAGCTCTAAGAATACATATTCCCCTTAATATCACAGATCTCTTTTATTCATTTTTCATGTGATAAAACCAAAAAAGGCAGACCAGCCACTGTTTGATAGATGTTTTTAAGTCTAATGCTCTGTTTAAAGGTGAGGAACTTCACAGCTTGGAATAAAAAGGTCATATTGGACACGGTAGATGACTTTTTTTATTTTGCTTTGCTTTTTTTGGCTATATGATCAGTGAGCGCTGAATCAAACCAGCATTTATTGCAAAATGTTCAACATTTACAATACTCTGTTGTCTACTTTATATATTATGTTCACTTCAGCTTTGCATACTGTTTTTACACTCAGTCTTGCATTACAATCTGTCATCACTGTGTTTGCAATTATTTAACTCAAAGAATTAGAAAAAAAATCTTTTGATACATTAAGTGAAGAACAAAGTCAATATACAGTATATCAATAAAATATTTTCAATCAGTGGGTTTCCTTTGAATGGATCAATGTGATTGTGGGAAACGTGTCTCAAACACTCAATATAGTACTTGAAAGAAGTGTGCTTCTGGGAAAAGGTTATGAACAATCAGTATCTTGCCTGTTTTTTTTAAATGACTTCGGTTAAAATTTAGACATGATTGATGAGGAAATGGCTAGTCTAAGTAAAGACATAGCCAGAGTGTATTGTCATATATTTTTTAATGTAATTCTTAAGCTATTTAGAAACTTGAATAGTGGTGGAAGCTAGCTGGAGTATTTCCAGTGTAGCCTGGGGTATTTCAAGCCAAAACATTATATGTCCACACAATTGACTTTATTTTAATATTTGTTTATTTACTTATCTGTACCCTTATTTTTTACCTAAAGAAGACTTTTTATTCTTTAAAATCCTTTTTTTTCACATTTAAATCATTCAGTTGGGGTTTACTGTAACTAAAATGGAACTCCAATGCTTTGGTCTGAATTCCTCATTATTCTAACTCCACAAGCCCCTTTTTCACACCTTTCCGGAGGTGAGTCTCAGATCAACTCATTTTGATGCTGTCTCTTTAAATCCAGACAAGACGCTTCACACACAAACACCCCATCTTCCAGAGCAGTTTGATAGCAGAGATACATTTTGTGGCACAGACACGTTTTATTTACAAGTTAATGAAAAGACGTCAACAAGACAAGACTTGTTCATCCATCCTTACATGTTAGAGCCAGAATCTGACCCACAGCGAGAGGAGAATGAAAATGACCAAATCGGTTAGTTGGTAAGTCCAGACCTCATTTAGAAGTTCTGACAAAAATACAGTGACGTAATAGTTCAGAAAATGTTGTAGATAACAGAAAAAAACTAAATGGGTTGAAAATATGACCCAAACAGAATATAAAATATCTATGTAGAACCAGGAGAGACTCAATTCAAATTTGCAACACTCCTTGAAACTCCAAGTACACAACAAAATGCATTTAATAGCTAAAAAATTGGATTTTGCACATGTCCCCTTTAATGCATTTCTTACTTATATATTTCAAAATAATTGTATATTTTTATATATATATTTTCCCACCTAACCCAATTAGAAATGGCTGCCAATAATCACATTTTACCAACAAAAGAAAAACTATAACTCTGTCAATTTTACAGATATTTAGATGGAATTTGATGTGGTGGTAGCTGAGAGTTTTTACAGCACATGCTTTGAATGTGACATCTTGCTTTATTGAGTGGGACTGCAAATAACACATATTTGACTTAAACAGATAATTGATCTTAGTCTAAAACTGTTCCTTAAATTTTGATGGGTGATATGCATTTCTTTATGGAATGATATGCCTTTAATTGAACAATAAGTTTTATTCTCTGAACACTTGTCTGTGTTCTTACATGTGGTGGTTTTGGTGTGTGGTGGGCCTCTGTGTTGTCATCTTTGTATACAAGTGTGTGCGTATCAACAGGGAGCGTGGGTGGCATCAGCCCTACAGGTCTGATTGTAGTTGTGCCGGAGGACACAATCTGTCTCCACCCTCAGTGGTGCACGTTTGAATCGGCTCAGTCTGTAGTAGATGGGTTGTTTTTCTATAGAGTCAGAGATTGGAAGCTGACAAAGGGTTCTAGTGTGAGCTTATAATCAGGCTCATAGACAATGATGTTTGGGCTGATTTATGGTACCCATTTTTTTTCCTGTAGCAGAAATGCTGCCTCCTTCTGCAGTAGCATGGCTCAATGCCAGTTTGTGTGTACTCCGGGACAAATAGGCAAGCCCAGAGTGAGTCATGCTCTGATGGGAGATTCAGATTCATACACACTCGCGCACACACACACACACATAAACACACCACATTAGTCGAACTCATTGATTTTTCAATGAGATCGGATTCACCATTAGAGCAAGCCAGTCCTCATTGTCAGCACGAGGAAGAACAGATGACCACTGTCGCTGAAAAGGAGGGAAAGAGAGGGGAGATAAAGTGCTATTAAGATGAAGAGATGTGTGAGGACTAGAGGAGGGCTCGCTCAAGGTGACTGCTGGAGATCACGGCAAACACATACAAATGAGTTGACCGAGTGACAACAGAAGAAAGGTGTGGTGAGCCAAACTGGACGTGTCCTCTCAGCGAAATGACAGTTTTTACTTTCCACTCATCTCCACACTCGGACAAATGCAAATGTGCCGCTTCAATTGTACGCTGCTATTCAAGGGGATGTGAAAAGTGAGATCTCTGGATAACAGATGCCTGACTCAGTTTACCTCTTCCTGCCACACCACAACACTCCAAAAGCATTCGACGAATGGACAGTGGGTGATTTTGCTAGTGAAAAGTCTTCATGTTACGCAACCACCTATTTATTTTCTTTTCTTACATAACATTGCAGTTTCTGAGAGGAAGATTAGCCCGCTGTACTGTTCTTTCTTGTAGCAGACGATCTCCACCCGGCAGGTATTATGCATGTGCTTCTACAGGCTGATTACCCAGACAAAACCCAAATTACTCTCAGAGGGAGGATGCAGAGACATCTTATGAGGGTTTATCAGACTCAGCTGTAGATGCCAGTGGGATTCCTTCAAAATAAATTGTCCGATATTCAGCTGTTGCTGTAATTTGCACGTACAGTTCAATGCACAGTATATCCAGGCAAGGTAGAAAAACAAAAAAGCTTTACTTGAGTTGTGCGGCTGTATGAAATCTGAAGCTGCCCTTACAACATGTCGTATGTGTGCATCCGCATGAGAATTGATTGCTTTTCGTTGGGCATCCAGTTAAAATGTATTTATCAGTCATGTCTCTGTTCACTCTGCTCCACTGGCTGACTCATAAGCTCATACATTTTGCAGCTCGGCATCCTTACGCTGGCATGTCAAGTTAAGCTCAAGCAGATACAAGCTGTGATAGATCATTATTGGGGAAATGAGAAAGAAGCTGATGAATAGTTTGCATTTCCACCACCCACGAGACCGTTATTATGAAATCTGTCAAACCGAATTATCAGCATCAGCAAATTCTTAAGCTGGTCAGATGCTCTATTTTTTTATTTATTTTTTTTATTGGGGACAGTTTCTTGAGGCGCTTCGACACAGCAAAATGCAAAATACTTCTGCAGGGTTGTTGCCAAACACACCACATAGGTGAAATTTTGTCCTTTACAATCACCTGTTTGACATATCTCAGGAATTTGAAAGGGAAAGTTGTAAAAAAATGCAACTATGCTAAATGTGAAGTGTATTTTCGAACGCTGTAGTCTTGCCATTGTGAGAATGTGGATGGCTTCTGGGGGGTCTTGGCGAGATATTCAGGAGTGAATTAAGAAAACTGGTAAAGTGTGAAAAGTCAACTTAGGTTTGGTTGGAGCTAGTTAAACGTTGGAGTGCCTGTGTAGTCGTGACATTTGGATCCATGCGCACTGATGTGGTTTGCTCACTGAAAATGAAGCTCACTTGTTGAAACTGACCTCATGCCACATTGGCTATGACATCGATCGTGACAAGGTCATATACACAACCTAGCACAGATGTGATATTTATAGCTGCATCCAATTGCTGTACAAAGGAGTCATGCCAGGGGTGTAGAATGGAACAAGGGTCCAGGAGAACATCTCAGAGATAAAAAAAACAGGAAAAATCTTTTTGTTTGTCACCAAGGAGGGTTTTCCAAGTTTGCAACAATCCAGCCACAATCTAATAAGTTGTAAAGAGGAGTCATCCTTCAGTGTGAAGGAGGTCATGTGTTAAGGGCAAAACACACAAAACATTTCCCTCCATTATTTTCATTTATGACCCTCAGCAGCCCAAGACTGTTCTATTTTGATACATATAATAATAAATACATACAAAAATAGTTTTTTTTAAATATACTGTAATCTTGGACATCTTACAGCAGCTGCTCTTCTACTTTTTTTGACAGTTTTATTTCTTGGTTGCATCACTTTTTTCATACAAAAATAAACATTCATTAAAAAGTAAGGAGGTTTGTGTTTGATCAAGTATTTCATTGTTGAAACAATGCTCCTTGGCAATAAATCTAATATAATTTAGGGAAATGCCTTTGTGGGTTGAGCAGCAGAGTAGAGTATATGAGCTGTGTACCCATGCTGGTGAGCAGCATGAGTAAATGGTGCCATATGATGTGGCTGCATATGGTTCTTCCACATGTTACGGAGGCCCCTATGCCCTTATTTGTTAAATGAATAAATTGTTAAAAATGGAATTTGTTTTGTTTCTTCAGACTTCCAGCATCTTATCTACTAAATGACACCAAACAAGAGTCAGTAGCAGAAAACTATGTTTAGTCAATCAATAATTTATTCACTCAATTTAACAATTTTTATCATTGACATACAAACACATTTTCTTGTAACACTTATTATACATGAGTGAAAAGGGAGCAGGGAGAAGAAAAACCTTATATAAACCTGCTCCTTTCTTAATAATTACAATTCATTTTTCATTCTCCTCATTAACTCAAAAGCATATGACTTAATCATTTTTTCCTTATAAAGTATTTTGAATTGATTTAAAGTAGAACATTTTTTCAAATCATCATCTAAACTAGTCAATAATTTTACTCCTTAAACTGAGATACACATTTTCTTTAAAGTAGTACGCACAGTTTTACTTTTGAAATCATATGTCCTTCAGTTATTTCTGTCATTTGAACTTAAAACAAAAACTTTTTTAAATTAATTGGCAATAATGTCTTTCTTGCTTTAAACATAACTAATAAATTTTTTTAATTAACTAAATCCCAAAGTTTCAAGATATTTGATTGAATAAAAAATGTATTTGTATGTTCCCTAGCATTCACTTTATGTAGAATTCTCATAGTTTTCTTTTGTGTCACAAAGTTTTGTTGTTGGTCTTATATGTATTGCCCCACACCTCTATACAATAAGTCATATATGGAGCAACAAATGTTTAATATAATGTCTGGATGTCCTGATGCATCTCAGTAATCCAGGTAAATAAATTCAAAAGGAAAAAATAAGTAGGTCCTCCGGACATGTTCTTCTTTAATGAAACGTTTCGTCTCTCCTCCTAGAGACTTCTTCAGTCTGAGGAGTTTCAGGTGAACTCAGCCTTATAAGCACTGCCTCCACATGGTGGACAAACAGGT
>JARVJO010000001.1:3237457-3247567 GCA_031762555.1 Cynodonichthys magdalenae
TCGCCAGCGTTTTTGTTTTCTTTAAATAAACCTTTAATTTTTGAACCTTGGATTTTGCCTGCGCCCTGGGTCTGCCTGCACAAACCTGACAAGCTGCCATGCTAATCAACAGTAGCAAACACAAAAAATGGCTTTGACTATGAGTTTAATGGATATTGGTTGAATGTTACCAATACCTCTCTGCTGGATGACTATTTTTACCTGATATACAGCCGCATAAATATTTTTTTTTATCAACGAGGTTTGAATTCAGAAAAGGGAAGACCTTTGCCTAGAAGTTAGCTAATGTCTGTAAAGAGACTTGTGTGGCTTTAACAGTTTTACTGAGTCTGTTTGTCTTTGAGGAGCCTTCTCGATCCATCGTTTCTGTACGTTGAGACAATATTCTCACAAGATTCTCTGTTTTTTTCATTTTTTAGGAACGGGGAAAAGTCGGCGTGATCTTCAACGTTGGAACGGACGACATCACCATTGAGGAGAGCGCGGTGATGGTGAGCGACGGCAAATACCACGTGGTGCGATTCACGCGCAGTGGTGGCAATGCCACTCTGCAGGTGGACAACCAGCCTGTCATTGAACGGTTCCCCTCAGGTAGGAACAGATTCCCCCTCATCCAAAGGACTGAGCAATTGAAGCAGAACTATGATGTACTGTATTTCTCAAGTTGGATAACACGAAAGAGAGAGAAAAAATGAGTTACATATTAATTCACTTTCCAATTTGCTTCTAAAAATTGTGGTTTATTTACTACGACCTTAAGACTACCTGTATTATTCTGTGAGATTAAGTCTGGTTCTGATGTGAAAAGCATGAAGAACCACATATCTTTCCTGGGGCGAGTAATCTCCCCTCTAAGAGCATCAGCTCTCCGCAGTTAGTCTACCACTATAGCCTCTGGCACTGCATAGCCAGGACTCATTGGAGGTCAGCTGAATACCAACACAGCAGTGAGGAGCAGAGGACTGAAGAAGTGGTGTTTAGAAGTCATTCTTGGGCTTGATGATATCTGGATGAGTCACTGCTGGGAGGGTACTAATTTCTCCCCCAACTCATTGTTTTACAGTAATCACCCTTTTCTTTTTCCACCTGAAGTTTGAGGCTATATTCAGTTGTACTGAAGCTCTCATTTAATTTCTCTCTCCGACGTGTTTCCGTCTTTGTACATGGTTGTTCAAAGGAAAGCATTTCTTTGTTCCCAACATGAGTTTGCATGTGGTAAACACTAGCCTATAATCTGGACCCTGCCTGCATTAATGATGAGGTAGAAACCGAACGAGCTGAATACAAAATGAGCGCACTGTCAATATCGTTTCCATCTCCATTGTCTTGAAAAAGCTTTCTGCGTAATATCATTGTTTAAATACAGCAGGGAGAGCACCACTAATGTGGTCATGATATTTGCTCTTGTTGACATACAGTACAGAGCAAAGAGACGATGACATTCTCTTTCACAGCAGTGATCCCATATTTTGTTGCTTGGTTTTGGCATTGAGGGAAGCGCACTCTCTGGCTCATCCATCAGCACAGCGAGGCCAGACTGAGGGGCATGCATCACAGCCAGAGGAGGAAGCGCCCTGTGACAGTTCACTCTTTTCTCTTGTTATTATGATGGAAATGGAGCCCTTTTTGCCACAGCGCAAGCCGATTAGAAAATAACAGCCGAGCAGTCCCGTTAACACAGGCATGCTAATGTCATCATCCAAAATCTATGCTTTGTTTCATCAAGAGAAATTAATGCACAGCTCATAATGAATTCTTTTTATTCCTCTTCCCTTCCGCCTCCCCCCTGCCGCTGTTGTCCTCATCAAACAATTCTTACTATTTTTCTCCGCGGATGGCGAAGAGAAGAGTGTTGTTCTGTTGTTGTTTGTTAGTTTATCTGATGGGTCTCGTGTTTGTCTGTCAGGGGGTTTGAAAGTTTTAGGAGGTTACCAAGACTAAAGGGAAGGAAATGGAGGTGCTTTGATTCATTTATGTGAACTATTCTTGGTGCACTCGCTTTGAAGGTTCCAGTTGTTGGTGTCTGACTGGGCGGTGTGCTGGGAAAGACAGATACGTTGCACATTAGAGAGCAAAACTTCAGCTGAGGTACAACGTTGTGGAGATGTTTGGGTTTAGGAACGAGAGAGCGAGTGAGAGAGGAAGGATGTAAGTGTGGGCATTGCAACTTCCTGTCCCTTCAGTTGCGCATGATAACAAAGTGAGGTTGTATTTTGTAGGCAAAATAAATGCAAACCGAGCTCTGCTGTTTCTGTGACCAAGATTGGAGATTTAGACACCTTGTTCTCTAAATAGGAAAGAAAACCTCCCTGCTCACACTTTGTAAAAATGCTTGACTTATTTTGTTTTCCGAATACAGTAATATTGCTGTGTTGTCTCAGCTCAGTTCCTGGGTCCCTGGAAACTGATTTCTGGTCAGCTGTGGTGGCCAATTTGAGTCATATTGACTCCAACAATTAATCATCTGTTATATATATATATTATGGTTGGTTTTAGAAAGTTTAATTGAAACATGTCTATTGGTTTATGAGCCATTTTGCTAGCAGACAGATTTAACTCCAAATAGTAAATCTATTGGATCTCAGAAGTGTTAGTGATCAGTCTCACCTGCTACCGGAAGTGTTATTAACCAAAATAGTCATTAATTTTTAATCAGTGGGCATAAACTGTTCAGGTTTGCTTATGAAAGATATGTCCAATCTGGCATTCAGTTAAGTGTAACAGGTACCAAATTTGTCTAATCCCTCAAACAAAACCAGGCAATGCAGCTTCCTGTGTAATCTCCTTCCCCAAAGGGATTGTTGTGACCTACATGCAGCTGTTGCATTGGGATGTTTGAAGGCCTGTTAAGTACTCTACACATGGGGTGATTTCTCATTTCCAAAACCACAGTTCAAGTGACATAAAAGTTCCCAGAAGATGTTAGAAGAAAGACGAGGATATAAGAGAAAAAAAAAGGAAACTCAACAAAAAAATATGACAAAATGTCCTTTCTTTGCAAATGTATGTTTATTCAGTTTTCAACCAAAGCCTAAAAAAACTTAATGCCTGTTGGAGTAGGAATCTTTTGCATGGTTTTTATACACAAGGCCTCAATAAAAGTCCCAACTCGCCAACAGCAGTCGGTCGCAAGCGGATGATTTGGAGAGACAAGATGTTGACAGCAAACACAGTCGTCACGGGTCAGGCTCGTTCAGCAGCAGAGCAACACGTCGTCTGATGTCCCACAAAGTGATGTTTGTTGTCCCGAGGGAGTCTGGGTCTACGGATGTTTTGGTCCGTGTCTGATTCCTATGTGTGACAGTGCGCGCAGTCTGTCTGCGTACAATGCTTGCGTATCATGTTTTTTTGGGTTTTTTTGTCTGGGCCTTCTGTGTTTGTGCGCACACGCATGCCCACACTTGACAGACAAAGAGCAGACAAAACGTGTCAGAAGGGGTGCTGGACCGGCTAATTCCATATGCCAGGTGTCCCCAGTGGGTGCTGCAGCAACAGTTATCACCCACCCCACCTCCCATGTTCCCAAAATGACAGACTGGCTCGATAAATCCAGCCTTCATCACCCTGAGTTCCGCCAACCGGCCGCAGATAAACAGGCCGATGCCATATAATGCTATAATGGTGCAATTTCCAACCCAATTTTCCCTTATTCTTCAAGAACAGTCCTCCCCAGTGGATCGAAGAGAGTGCGTTATTTTCACATACACAACTTAACTACGACATAACAGCTCGGTCAATGTTCTGACACACAATGTTTTTTGTTTTTTTTTGTTCAAAGGAGTATGCCTTTTTCTTATTTTTCAAAACAACATCCTTTTTCTTTTGGAGGAGTGAGGTGACATTTATTCCACAAAATATAGTTTTAAAGGTATGACAACTTGCTGTTGTCTGGAAACCAAACAAAAAATAGAACTCTTAGTGTTAGAGTTACATCCTGGACTTTTGGCTTCTGTTTCCTATCATAACTTGGAAATCTTGAATTTGTTTACTGATCTGGTTTGGCTAATAACATTTATTCCAGTGGCTAAGTGTAAATAAGATGTAATTTGTTTAATTGATGAATTCCTGTCATCCACTTCCCAGCTTATTTTCACTTGTGGTCAAAGTAGCTTCAAGTATGTGCAGCAAAATTAAATACTAACAAGTACTTGAGCAGACATACTGTGGAGAAACACATGGAGTTTTTCACACATCCGTCGTGCCATCTCGCTGTTAAAAAAAGTCTATCCTTGTGAGGCCATCACCATCATCTTTTGGTCGTTTCAACAGACCAAACAGAAAACAGCTCAGCAGGTTCCACAGGACAGCGTTGATTTGCCTTGACAACAGTTTTAACTTCCTGTTTGACTAAAATAAAAAAAAACACTGTTTTCCTGTTTATGGAATCTAAAATGAAAATAGAAAAATTATCAGTTTTTCAATGTCTATTTTTAAAATAAAAAGTGAATGACCAGAAAATACACAGATCCTTAAAGGAAAATTCAGACTATTTGACTGTGGATTTCTGTTGAGAAGTTGTAAATATCTTGTGTAATTGCTGATTCAGCATTCGCACATTTGTTTTTCCGTTTCATTAGTTTTCTTTTTTGCAATCTGCCAACTGCAACATAGTTTGTTATTTTCTCCATTCATATATCAAAATGACTTGTTTTTTGTAACATTTATACTTTTCAAAATATTCATTCATCTTTCAAAAATATTTTTCCTAAATACATGAAGGTTTTTTCATTTCCTTCAAAAACATTGAAATCTGCTTCAATGTCATCCTTCTTGATTTTTGTCTTCTTGTGCTTCTTTTTTTAATCTTTTAGCTAGTGTTTTGCTACTGTTAGATTTTAGCAAGCGCTTTGCTTTATTTTGTTTTAATTGATCCATGACACCTCAGTGTTAAGACCCTTTTTGACCCTAGGGCAGCAGGAGGGTCAAGAAATGTTGAAGGCTGGAATTGTTTTACCCTCCTGAGAGCTTGTGTCCTCATTCGGGGACGTTTGGCTTGCCTGAATCATAACATTTTATTCCGTTTAACTAGAATCTGTTTGTTTGTTGAAGGATTTTGATGTTAAAATCCCAGGAGGTTAAGAAAGCATCAAAATACTTGAGTTCTGGCTGTGTTCAGACTAATCTTTAGCTTGTGAATCCGGTCAGAATAAACATTATTTCTCCAAACACAGGTTGCTAAAAAACTATGAATAACAGGTAAGATATTTATTAGGGCTTGCCACATCAAATGAAAAAGCGAACAAAGGAAGGTATTGTGAAGCAATGAAAGCCTCATGATGACAGAACAAAGAGAGGCTTTGTGTAATTCAACATGGCACATAGATTTCTCAGCAGTTTTAAGACATACAAAGCTAAAATTTGGTGGGGTGGGAGCTGAGAGCTAACTCAACACATTCTGAATGCTAAACAGAAGTTTAAGCTAACCGCTAATGCTAAATGCTCTAACTCAGACATTTAAAGACGTACAGAGCTGAAAACTGTAGTGGCCAAGAACAAGCTTTGACAAATTCTGAATGCTAAATAAAAATTCAAGATGGCCCCCAAAGCTAATTTGAAACTGCAATAACTTGTTCATTTTAAGACATTTTGGGCTGATATTTTGTGTGGTGGTAGCTAAAAACGATCTCCAGCACATACTGAAGCCAAAAGAAAAGTCCAAGATGGCCGCCATAGCTAAAATGCCAAAATTGACCGTAACTCAGCCATTTTTAGACAAATTTGGCTCAAGTTTAGGATGGTAGTAGATCACAGTGATCTCCAACAAACAGTAAATTCTGTTCTTAATTTAAATAAACCATTTCGTAGTTAGAAAGACACGTGCGCATAGCGAAGCCTAGCTTTGTGGGGTCACAGGTCAACAGGATCACACTATATGAAAACACTATTGGAATTATGTAAACTCAAAGGGTTCAAAAAGCACTGTTAGATATTTATAAAAAATCACATCTACAACCTTAAAGGAAAGTTTAACACACATCAGTTTAGAGCAAATACATCGGGTCTGCATAACGGCGTGAATTTAACTCTTGAATCTGTGTAATTATAACAGCATTTCCATAGCAGTTTTTCCCTGATAAATCTTAGGTCGGCCCACTTCACCCATGCTGATTTGTGTTCATTTCTAACTAAAAATGGTCTCTCAGATGCCACTTGGTAAGCCCTTTCATAGATTCTCCAGGAACTATTCTAGTTCATCAGTGAATGTTTGTTTTTCCACTTAAATTTCAATTTAGCTTATTTACAAATATTGAGCTAAAATTTGGTTTGGTAGTAGCTGAGAGTCATCCTCAAAACATACTTGGAGCACTAATAAGTCATGCAAGATATTTCCTAAAACCTGTGACGATAAACATTCCTTCAAGGAACGATACCTTCGTTTGTTAAGCTTAAAGATGTGTATTTGCTGCCACTTCATGTAGTACTTGTACTACAACTTGTAGTACAGTATTTTATTTATCTGTGGTTGTAAAGTTATGACTCAAAGTTGTCCTCAGGTTCAAAGTCATGAATTTTAATCCAACATAAACTCCTCTGAGTTAAGTTCACAGTTTTGCTTATATAGTTTTATAAAACATGAAGAAAATCTCACAAGATTTCCTGTGAATTTATATAAATATATAACAGCTGCAAGCCAAGAGTAATTTCAAATAATGTTAAATGTAAATATATTCATAGTATAATTATTTCAAATTAAAAATATAAAAACTGCTGAGTCCTCAGGGTTGTTCTTTGTCTCAGATTTAACGTAGAAAAGGTTGAAACTAATCCTGGTGAGCTGCAGGATAAACACAGCAGACCTCACAGATCCAGACATCGATGCTCAGACTTCTACACTTGAAAAATCAGCAGCGTAAGCGTGTGGATTTGTCAGGGTCCCGCGTGCTGGTTTGATGGGATCCGACAGCACCGGTGGGTCCTGCAGGACGACGAGACATCCCAAAGAGCCAGGTGCAATAATCCACTTTGACTGAGCTCATTGTGGAGAAGCATGAAAGCTTCTTTTCAACATGTCACCAAGGCAAAGCTGCTTCTGCTTAACCAGACTCTGTAAAACCCACACAGAGCGAAGCAGGAAGGATTCAGGTCTAAACCTAAACCACAAGAGTTTCTTTATCTTTCTCTGTCCAGATGACTCCTGGGTACCTGCCTGTAATCTGTTTCTGTTGTAGCTCCTCATCTCTTTAACAGCTCCTCACAACTTTCTCCGTTCTTAGATTCCATCATTTGTTCTTCTTACGCTTCTTCCCCACGACACTCGTCCTACCTGCCACTACCTCCGAGATATACTGATGTAGTCCAGTCCATCCTGGTTCCTTTCCTTGACACTAAATCTACTCTTCTCCATTTTCTTTGTCAGTTTTTCTCATGCATCCATTTTTTACCCACTTTTCTGTTTCTCCAAATGTCTTTTTAACTATAGATTCTCTGCAGATTAAGAAAAACAATCTGAATGCAGTTTCAATCAGAAAAATAATCTAGACTCAGATTCCAAGGAAGCCAATGGGATTTTTTTACTCTTCAGTCTCACCAAGACTACTCGGGTCTACAGGGCCTCTCGATTGTGGAACCTCAGCTGCTCTACTTTAAAATATCCAAATTTAAAATGAGCTGGGTCCATCCATCACAGAACACCCCCCATCGCCCCGCACCAACATTGATTGTAAAAGAAATAGAAAGTCAGCAGGAATGAGAAGAGTTTGCAAATATTTTTGGAAATTTTAGACACTCAATTTATATTTCTATGGTAAAATCACCAAAAATCAGTCAAAACTCAGTTTCTTCCCATTTAAATGTAACTTTGGAACGACCAGAAGGACTTAAAGAAGGTTGTTGGTCCTAAACTGTGGGAAGAACCAGAACCCAACAGGAATCAGATATTAGAACATCTCTGCTAACACGGATCAAGATTAATGTCTCGGTAACAGACGCTGAAATGTGCTCCTGGTTGTTTACAAACTGCACCCCCCTTCGCTCGTCTCTTAACTGGGAGAGAACAATTCATCACAAGCCAACGTGTTGAGGCTTTCAGCCAGAAAACAAACAGGGAAAATAGCAGAAAAAGGCCAAACGTTTGTGTAGAGCGCCATGTAATCAATTTAAAGGAGATTGCATTGTCACCATTTGTATTAGACTCAAATACGGTCACAACTATTAATATTAATATCCATCAGATACTAAATACACACACACCCAATCTGAACCAAAGATTAAATTATTCATCACATCTGAAAACAAATACTTGTTTCTCAGGAAATAAACAGATGAAAACGTGTTTCTGCTGCTGATTTATGAGTTTTTACAAAACAAATGTGATCCTAAACAACCGCTGGAGACAAACGGATTAACTCTGTTCTGTTGCAATACTTTTCACCCCCCCCCCCCCTCCTGTTGCCTTAAAACCTGAAATTTAACTTTTAATTTGATTCTAACTAATAAATTTACACAAAAGAAAGTTAAATGACAAAAATAGTTGTATTATTTTACTTGGTGCGATTTAAAGTCTATTTTTACAAAAGTTTTTACATCAAATCAAAGGTGTTTTGGTCCATTTTCACCCATTATGTGTCTAACTGCTATAAAAACCCAAACATTGACTTCCATTGTATTTTTAGAATTTTATTAAAGTCGTGACATTTCCTACATAAAAAAACTGAATCAAAACAAAACCAAAAAGACAAAAAACAAAAGCAACTATTAAAAGTTTAGCACAGTTTATAACTTTTGAATCCATATTTTGGTTTCTTCCTGTCTGCATGTCTTATTAAGAGTGCTGTCAAGCTGTGAGAGACGTGTGTGGATCTGATGGCAACACAAACTCAAAATAAAGAATTAACTCAGTTAATGTACTTTCTCTCGTGGCACCATCGACTCCCATTAATCTCCATAAAATGTCAAACAAAGTCAAGTGAGTTCATTTCCAGCTCAAACTGAAGCTTCTTTATGGGTTAAATCTGTTTTCATTAGTGTCTCAGAGTCACCTTGACTGAAGGATCTTTACAGTTTTCATCTTCGGCTCAGACGTTTCACATTCGTTAAAATCAAATAAAAATAAAAATAATAAACATTAAACCATCAGAGCTGTTTTCAGATTTTGATCAATTAAAAAAAGAAACAGGAGAAAAACTCAACAAAAAACAACTGACCTGCAGAGAAACGTCGACATGAGTCAAAATCCAAATTAATTTAAGAAGGGAATTTCCAAAAAAAGACTTTTTATCATCCCAGCCGACAAGAAAAGAATCTGAACAAAGAAAATCTCTGAATGAGAAAACGTCTTTCAGGACAAGAGGTTAATTAAAGACGACTGGCCTCAATAAAAACATCCTTTTTCTACTTTTATCTAATAAAACAGATTCCTGTCAGTTTAACTCAAACTGGGCATCAGTGGAATATTTACATAAATTCTCTCCAAGAATCAGAAAGAGTCCGCTCCGACAATACCATGAAATCTTTTCATTTCTTTCCTCTTCAGACACATATTTGCTCTTTTTTATGAGTTTAAAGTATTTTTTTGGTTCGTATTAAACCACAGCAGCAGTTTGTCTCCTTGGTTTTCATTTTTGTCAACCTGACACTGAAAGTCAATCCAAGAACCGTCGGGTCGTACCGGACAAACGAATTCCCTCCAGGTTTGGAAAACTGCAAACAAATCCCAGAGCAGGGAGTCGAACCAGACTCTGTGACTTTGTCCAAAATAAAATAAATAAATAAATAAATAAATAAAGTAAAATGTTTTAAAACACGCAGAAATGTAGAACATTGTTCCTTCAGCAGCAGGTTATTTATCTGATAAATCAAAATGAAGCTCCTGCCTGAAACATCCAAGCAAGTTATAAGACAGACCTAAACGCAGACTAAAAACTAAGCCTCAAACTAAGAGCTGCTGAGTGAAAACTTTATGTTGTTTTGAAAATATTCTTGAGAGATAGGGGACAGAAGGCTGTGATGGTCACGAGTTAAATTTCATGTTTCTGCAGTGTTTTAATGAAGAAATATAAGTTAAAATGAATGGAAGTCAATGGGAGTCTGGGTGTGTGCACTCTGTACTCTGGAAGAATTTGAAAGTGAGGGACTCACTAGGTGAAAGAAGACAAAAAATATATATGTTTG
>JARVJO010000001.1:3284262-3304613 GCA_031762555.1 Cynodonichthys magdalenae
ATCAGTGCCACACACATTCATACACTGATGGGACACACATCAGAGGCATCAGGGGTGAAGTGTCTTGCCCAAGGACATACAACTGAGACAGCTGGAACAGGGGGATCGAACTGGCAACCTTCCAGTTCCAGGACGACTCCCCAGACCACTCTGCCACAGCCACCCTTAAACAAAGGAGTAATGAGAGAAATGTGCATCTTCAGCAAAAATGTTGTATAAACATGGAGGGTTGACATTAATTGAAGGAACTGAAACAAATTATAAAATGTAAAAGAAGCAGAATAGAAGCTAATGTTCTCTAAACCATAGCTAAATGCTTCAAAGGGCAAAAGTCCCTGTCACACTGTAACGTTTTAGACAACATAAGCCAACATATGCATAAAATGTTATACTGGGGTAGGTCACATAAGTTTGGTATAAGTTTTGAAACAATTACAAGCACGCTGATATGCAGTAATATAAGTTGTTGTGTGCCAATGCTAGCTAAAAATTTTATACTTGTACAAAATTTTCAGTATATGCCAACATGTTACTGATCAGTTAAGTGTAAATTTCAGATATAACAGATACAAATGGTGCACAAGTTCATACACTTTACTTTTGCCATTGTGAAAGTGGTAAAATGGTAGCTAAAAGCTAAAATAATAATAATTACTGCACCCAATACTTGATTATTAGTGTGTCCTCTGTGACTGCTCAGTCAGCTCAGTTTTTCTTACAGATATTTTTTTTGCAATGAAACTGCTTTTGCAGACTTTGGGCTAGTTTAAACATTCAAATATCAATCAGACCATACTGTGCTATGGCTTTTGGTTTGTGAGACTTTTATTTTTCTTAAAATATTTATTTTTATTTCAAATACTGGCTCAGCATTCACACAAATGGGTCTTCAAAGCAAATATATTGGCCCCCTAATTAGTATTTATGACTTGGCTTCACAATTATGTTGGAGGCTTTCATTTATGGCCTGATGATTGTCAACATATACTGAAGTAACAACACTGTAAGCAACTATTAGTAAACAGCAGGAGAAGTGCTGTTGCCCACATACATAATGGTTGAAGAGGCAGGTGATCTTGACCCTCTACATGAGATGACTTAAATACAGAATTCATTTGTTTCAGGGGCAAATCTGTTTCCTCCACATCCACACTTATTAACTACAGTATGTGTGAAACGCATAGTATTAACCTAGCTGCATACTTCACAAGACATACAGTACTCAAAAAGTTAGGGATATTCAGCTTTTGGGTGAAATTTCAAGACGAGCCTAAAATGCATTCAAACCTTTACATGTGAACTTAATGTGACCTTTTCTAAGCTTTTGAATGCACATGTCCAACTGTTAAATGTTTCAGTACTTTTTGCACAAGTTGCTGTTCTCTAACGAGGAGCTTAACGGCAAAATTCACAACAGGTTTTTGATCCTCGAATCCACCAATTAATGTCCTAGTTCAATTAGAGCTGGTGTTTAAACAGTCATCCTCAACATGCTGTTCACATTTTGACATCATGAGACCAAGGCGACACCTAACAATGGATCAACAGTACCTTGCCTTTGTGATGCTTCAAACAGGACGTTCTCAGACGGAAGTGGCCACTGAGCTTAGAGTGTCACAGAATGTCATCAGCAGGTTGCAACAGAGACACAAAGAGACTGGAAGAGTCACAGAAAGGTGTAGAAGTGGACGTCCTTTGGCCACATCCCATGCTGATGACCCCTACATTGTAAACAATGTCATGAGAAACCAAATAATGAATGCCACTCACCTCCAGGCATGTTTAAGGGAGGTGAGAGGCACCCAAGCGTCACGTCAGACCATTTGAAACCATTTACATCAATGTGGTCTGCATCTTAGACGACCTGCAAGGGTACCTGACCACACCACCAGCCAGAGGCATCATCATCTTGCATGGGCCAGGGAGCATTTACACTGGACGAGGGACCAGTGGGCCTCAGTGCTGTTCTCTGATGAAAGTCAATTCACGTTGAGCAGAGATGATGGCCACCAACGATGTTGGAGACGTCAAGCAGAGCACTATGCATCATTCACTGTTGTCACCAGATGAGCTTTTGGTCATGGCAGTGTTACTGTGTGGGCAGGTGTGTCCAGTCGGTACAGAACTGCCCTAAACTTTGTGAATGGTACAGTGACAACCCCATACTACCTGAATAACATCATTAATCCAGTGATTGGGCCCCTATATGAACAACATAGGCCTGATTTCTTCTTCATGGAAGACAATACTCCAGCTCATCGAGGTCGCATCATCAGGGAACGGCTGTTGGAGACTGGTGTACCTCAAATAGAATGACCTGCACTTTCTCCAAACATGAATCCCATTGAAAACCTGTGGGATTAGCTGAGTCGTCTTGTAGAGGCTTGAAACTCTGCACCCCAGAACCTGAATGACCTGAGAGCTGCCCTTTAAGAAGACTGGGATGCCATGCCTTAGCAGACAATAAGTCAAATTGTGAACAGCATGAGATGTTGTTGTCAAGCTGTAATTGATGCTCAATGGCACATGACGAGTTATTGAGACGTTGAAATTTTTTGCTGTCGGCGGCTGTGACAGAGTGGTTAGAGGAGTCGTCCTGGAACCGGAAGATCAACGGTTAGATTCCCTGTTCCAGCTGTCTCAGTTGTTGTGTCCTTGGGCAAGCTGCCTCTGATGCCTCTGATGTGTGTCTCATCAGTGTATGAATGTGATTGGCACTGATTAGTCTCCATAGTTGATTGTACATGATTGTACATGTTAGCTTTGTAGGAGATCTAGTAGAGTGCTGTGTGAATGGGTAAATGAGGGCACAGATTGTAGTGTAAAGCGCTTGGAGTATCCTGGTTGGATAGAAATGTGCTATATAAGTACAGTCCATTTATCTTTCTATTTAAATGTCCTATTTTCATGATATATCACTATAGCGTGAACTTTTTACATTTTCCATAATTTTCACCTGAAAGCCAAATGTCCCTAACTTTTGTGAGTAGTGTAAGACATCTGCCTATGTATATGTTATCTGTAAAACTGACCAAATACAGGTATTTTTGTGTTTTTTTTAATTAATTCAATTCAATTTATTTATAAACCGCAAAATCACAACAATTGTTGTCTCAGGGCTCTGTACACAAAAAGCAATAAAAGCTAAAGAAGAAACCAGCCGACTGAGCTAAATCAATCGATTTAGCTTCTATGAGAAGATTATGTCTTACTTGTTTTAGATAGCTCTATGACTCCAAAGCACTTCAGTTTAAAAAAATACAGTTCAGTTTTGACCAGATTGACAAACTAACAGCTAGTCTGAATGAGACCAAAGTGGTTTGCCTAAAACATCTTTGATGTGAAAACTTCATAAACATTCACGTAAACTGTAATATTTCATATACTTGTCAGTTTAACAATACAAGGTTATCCTGGCAAAAACATTGGGATTTTTCTGTCAGAAGATGCTGCTGCTATTTATGCTTTCAAACAACCATCAAACTCAGTGTAAATACATAATCATATGTTTTCAAACACAATACAAAAAGACACATAACTATTTATTTTCAATGTCTGACATTAAATTGTTTTGATAATTGTCCAAATAATGAGAAAGATTTTTGAGAAATGATTTATTTATTTTAAAAGCCACAAGCTCACATACACAAAGGTTACTGTGGTTTTAAATAATTTAGGAAAGCCCTTAATGATGGTGATGTCATGATTTTAGAAGTGTTTGATTGGATTGTTGACAACAGTGGAGTTAACAGTCTCAAAAATAAGAAATATGAATTACAACACCAAAAACGGCAAAAGACCTTGTGATGATGATGCTGAATCTGGTCAGAATCATTATCCGCAGTGAAATGAGTCTTGTACCAACATGGGCTGAAAGGCCGCTCAGTGAGGAAGAAGCCTTTACTTTGAAAGCAACACAAAAATCCAGATTACACTTTGCACATTTACACACAGGAACTAAAGCCTTAACTTTTGGAGACACGTCTTCAGGACAATGAAACTAAACTTGAACTTCTTGGCCATAATGATCATTGTTACGATTGGGGGGGAAAGCTTGCAAACATGAGAACTTCATGCTAATTTGGCAGCATCGTGTTGTGAGGGTTTTTTTTCCTGCAGGTGGAACTAATGTACTTCACAAAAAAAGATGGTGCTATAAGGAAAGCCAAATACATATATCTTTTACCCTCTTTTTCCTTTCAGGGTGATGGGGGTCACTGATGCCCATGTCCAGCAGTCACTGTGATTTTGAACTGTATAGCACATGTAGCACTTACAGCATCTGTTAGATAGTTGTCATAACTCTAACCTAGGGATGCACCAATTGATTTAATATCAAAAAGCAGTGCTCAATTGATTTAAACATTTCTTTCCTATTTTTTTAAACACAAGGACATGAATGTACTAACTTACAAATATATTTGATCACTCTGCACCAGTAGCCTACAGCAATTTTAAATAAACCGATAGCTTCACAAGCTCAGTGAAGCATGAACAAAAATACAACTTTACCTCGTTCAGTCAGTGCAGTTAGGAGTATAACACCCAATGTAAAAAAATAAAAATAAAGGAACTGAAACTGAATTAAAAACAATAGCTTGACTTCCTTGGTAAAATATGTAAAAAGATGAACAAAACCTCTTTCAAATGGTTCAGTCAGTGCAATAAGTAATTCAAAATAAATTAAATGTTGTAGTGTGGCTCCAGATGGTTAATCAGCCAATGTGCTGGCTGGGGTAGAGTAAAAATGTTCCAGATGGTTGATCCTTTCACTCGCTTCATTTTGAAAACATTGGGCCTCATGCAAGAACCGTTCTTACGAACAGATTTGTTCTTAAGTTGTGCGTACAATTGATTTAGGAGAACTTGTGGCATTCACCAATTTTTTCGTATTCTAAGATTTTTTCAGATACGAACAAAATTCACGTGCAAAGAAAAGTAAGAGAAATTTAGAATAAGAATACGAAAATGTTCTTGAATGAGTCCCATTGCTTGTGATGTCGATCACAGGGATCTTTAAAGAATTAGACTAAATAGATCTGCCCCTATGAATTGGGTCCATTGTCACCAATACCCCATCTAGAATCTTTTTCAATATCGGGACCGATACCGATATGAATATAGAATCAATGCATCAGGATTTCTTGGCTGAAAACATCCTAACATTCAAAATGTAAGTTTTTACAGTAACTCTTTGTAATATGAACTCACACAGCTAAAAATAAAATAATAAAAATAAGTGTAATATGCCATTTATTTGATACAAGCCTTGAATTGAAGGGCAATTTTTTTTCATTGACATTTATGGCTGCCCATAAACATTACAGCTTTACATTTAGAGAGATTTTTTTATTGTTAACAGAATCTTTAAATCACATTTTAGGTGCTTTGTTTTCATCAATATCATTGAACTCACTGTATTTTCAGAACAGCTCAAAGCAGCAATAAGAGTGTACTCAAAAAGAAAAGAAAACTCATTTAGAATGAATCACTCATTCATGCAAGCAATATTCTCCTGTGGGCTTAAAAAATGCTAAAATATTCCTCCACAATGATGTCAGAAACAAACAATCATACAAACGATGATTAATTCCACTTATTGCTGTTAAAAGTGGTGCTACAAGTTTAACTTCAGATTTCTGAACACATTATTTTAGAAAGCGTGCCACCATTTCAGATTGGAAAAATTAGAAAACCTTTCATTCCTACTGAATCTGAAGGTTTTTATTGTTTGTTGCTCAAGCAAATAGGAGTTGATGGACACTGAATAAATGTTGGAAATAACAGAAAACAATAAATCAAACTAGTTCAGTTTAAAAGTCAACTCACAGCACTGCATGAAACAAAAAACAATTACAAATCATTACTCAGATTCAAATCCAGTTGCAGTCAATTTCATAATGATAATATTTAATCTTCATCTTCAAAATCAGCTAGTTTTCCATCTTTCAACAGTGGTTAAAATCTGGCATTTTAATAACCAATTTTAATGGCAGTACATTACTGAGTTGCATTTTTTTTTAGCATTCAATCTGTTAAGATGCTAATCTAACATGAATTTTTAACCATGAATAAAATGTATCGATCCATAAGAGATAATACGGATGGTGTAATGTTGGCTTCTGTGAAAAGGTTATTAACAATTAATATCTCGCCTGTAGATCGCTCTTTGAAACTTAAACAGCAAAATGCAGGTTGCATCTAACCAGAACTGTAATATACATTGTTTAACTATAAAACAATATACAATTATGCGTCTATTGCTACACGATATGCACAGGCTAAGGTCATGCAATGACTACGGCTACATTATAAAGTATGAGTAACTATACAGGACATACAGTAGTTTAAATGGTATAAAAAGATGAAAAAAGCCGTTAGATGGCAGAGAATTTGAGCTGTGGGGGAAAAGGTCCTTCCTGAACCTTGTGGGTTTGGTCCAGAGGCCTCTGTAGCATCTCCTTGAAAGCAGGAAGGTAAACAGTCTTTGTGCTATGGGGTAATAGTCATTATTAACTCTGAGACAACACTTCCTGAAAATGTCCACAACATTTGGAAACAAGGTGTTGGATTGGTTCCCATGCTAGACTGTTCGGAAACTCTCGATGGTGCAATGATAGATGTTCATCAAGATGTCTGAAAAGAGGTATGTTTACCTCAAGGTCCTCATGAAAAAGAAGTTCTGGTGAGCCCTCTGAACCAGGTTAGAGCAGTTAGTCATCCAGACGAGGTCCTGTGAGATGTACATCAGGAATCTGAAGCAGGTCACATGTTCCACCGCCACTCTGCTGAAGTCTGTATTAAGCGTTTTGGTTTTCTTGTTGAACAGCAGGTTGCTGTTGTTGTAACACAACCAGACGAACCACCTTCTCTCTGCAGGACGACTCTTTGTCAGTCTTGATAAGAAAAATCCCTGTGGTGTCATCCACAAATTGAATAACACCATTATTAATTTTGTGGACTCCATAATGTTTCAAACATTTAATATCCTAACTTTTTAGTCTATGTCGTGCTATCAAAGATTTACAGATACAGAATAAAAGCCAACCGTAGAGTTTAGTTTTTTATTGTTTGATAAAAACTCCACTGTTGACTATTATTTTAAAGCTCGGATTATAAAATAATTTCTCTATTGACACGTTTATATAATTTCTAAAACTTTCCTTTGATTTGGTTAGTGGCTTTTATGATTTATACGTTACAGTGACAGTTTCAACACTAAAATTAGTTCTCAAGTGCTTCAGATCCTAATGTAGTTACTACAAAATAATCGTCAGGCCATTCTTAATTTACTAATTAATTTTCTGTGTGCATCTCTATTATGCTAATTGTGACAACAGTGCTGTTGCTGCAGTGATTTTACTCCTCTTCACACCTGACATTTCTAATATCCAGCTCTCCTCATGAATGCATTTCAGGGAGGTCATTGTATTTTTTATTGAAGATTGTGATGCACACAGAATAGCAGTTATGTTTAATTGGAGTTTAAAGCTTTGTCAAGCTAGAAAACTGTCAACTATTTTTTACAAGATTTATTTATTTATTTCCATACGTTTTTTAAATGACATATGGTTGGGGTCTTTCTACAGCCTGGAACAGCATCATGTTCTTCCAGTTTCATCAGCCAGAACTGCGTTGGAAAACAGTCTGGTTCAAGTTCTTGGGTGCTTTATAGCCAAGGCTTAGTTCATGTCCTGTGTGCCACTAACAAGGGATGGAAGCTCATAAATATGTGAAAGCCAGAGTAGAAATACTTGAAAGGGCTGCTTAAAAATGTATTCAAAGAGTAAATAAATTCAACTTGCAGCAGAAGCCTAGAGCAAAGTGAAATAGAGAGGTTTACATCTACACCTTGCATCCGTTTGATTAATCACAACCATCTACTTCCTTTCTTTCCAAAATAAAAAAAGGATAGAAAGCTTGAGATGGGGAATATATTCATATTAAATCTGGGAGTGGGTAAAGCTTCCAGAAGCCATGCAGCTCAAATGAAAATCGCCAAAACCCGGAAAGCCGCTGTAAAGACAGGGTGACAGAACGCAAGCAGAAACCCAAATTTCAATTTCTCCAAAAGCTCAGAGCTACACGGCGCCTCAGCTTTGATCATCACGGAATAACGCACTTTGACGCTTAGAATAAAAGATTTACCTTTTGATGTGTGTGTGTGTGAGAGAGAGAGAGTGTGGGTGAGAGAGTCTCATTAAGATGAGAATTACATTCGTCACCCCAAAAGTGTGGGTCTCTAAGAAACATTCGGAGTCATCACTTGCATCACTGTGACCCAAATTTGGTGTCAGGGTGTTATAAAACACAAATCACAAGCAACACCCTGGCTGCTAACTTCAGCTGAGAGCTTAATCCTGTGGGTTTTTTTTTTACTTAACTGTGTGGTTACAACATGGTAACCATCACTTACCAAAATCTCATAATTATAGAAGAAAAGTTCCGACCAGGTCAAACTGAAGTTGGGTATGACTCCTGCAGTATTTATCAGCAAGCTGGGTCAGTGACAATTTACCCTCTGATAAATTACACTCACTGCTTCCATGGGCTGCTCTCTATGTTTTTGGGAAGGGTATGTTTTGGATATACAAGTGTGCCACAGATGTTGCACTAAATTTCAACTAGAAAATTCAAACATTTTCTCACACCATCATAGATAGTCTACATATTGAAATTTCAAGAAACACCTTTCTTCTTCAAAGTACAATTAGTAATTTAGGAAACCCTTTGTAATAATCTAATTTGTTATTTTATTTTTATTTATTTATAAAGTTTATTAATTTCTTTACAAAAAACAACATTCATTCTATATACAATTAAAATACAAATCATAATAAATGAAAAGGCAGCAGAAGAGAAAAATCTTATATCTGCCCCTTTTCTCGAATAAATAAATTAAAACCAAAATAGTCTTCAAATAACAAAAACAAAACAAAGAAAAAAAAACAAAGATTTAACTCCTTCTTGAGCAAAAACTTGTTTAAATATATAAATATATAAAATATTAAATATACAATATGTTTTGTTGTGTGAACTGCAACCAAGATCAAAATAGATGTTGAAACAGGTGAATCATTAGATTCACCATGATAACCACAAACCTGTGTCTGTCACTCTCTATCACTGTTCTTTAAAAGACAGAAATAAACGCAGAGTAGTATGTAAGCCTCAAACAAACCAGTCTAAAATAAAAACTTTAAGTTTTACTCAAAACATTTCTGATCTGCAAGCAGGTTGTGCCTACTAAAGCTGCCCAATTAACCAAAAATATACCAATATCCATGTGCGCAATATCTTTATTAAAAAAATTTTAGACCTTAAATTCATGCAAAAAATACAAAATTTGGTAGTATGATAATCATCCTCGGACCTCTCAGTACCTACAGTTGGCTCATTGAGTGTTGTGAACAAAGTTAGGACTGAAAAGTTGCACAACCGCTTAGTTGTTAGCACTGATGCCTCCCAGCAAGAAGGGCCTAGGTTTGATCCCTGGTTCAGACCTGGGGTCTTCCTGTGCAGTTTGCATGTTCTCCTCGTGCTTGTGTAGCTTTTCTCCTGGTACTCCAGTTTCCTCTCACAGACAAAAACATGCATGTTAGGTTGCCTTCAGGCCCAAGCATCTCTTGCAAAGGAGATCTGTGATCTCAGTGGGATTTGCCTGTATAAATAAAACTGATACGGTCATCACAATATCTTAATTTAAAAGCTACAGTTGTTTTTAATAGTGCCATTGCACATCAGTAGAGGGAGGGACAGTCACTGTTTAGGTCCAAACAAATGATGACGGCTTAAGGTCAATTTATTTGCTGGCTTGTGATCAGTTGCTGACAAGCCATGGTAGTCCCAATAAAAAAATGTTGGTGTGTTTCAATTTTTGGAGCTAAATAGTAACACAGTCGTGTGGTATGAACTGATTACTAAACCAATTGCAAACACCTGTTGCCAGCAGCCAAAGGAAACGAGATGGTGGGACACAGGAAATGGTGTCAGAAGACCACATAGCTGCACACAGACAGAATAAACAGCAGCATCAGCAAGCCTGTGTTTGTTCACCACTAAACTGTTGCCCTCGCAATAGTTTAGGCGAAAGTTTGATTCTTAGTTGGTTTGAAAAATCATGTAGTCTGAGATCCATCATCATGCCCAGTTGGGATTGTTAGTTTTTTATTTGTTATATCTGGTGAATCCAGTCTATCACTGTATAAGTCAAGTATTTTTCAAATCTGAACAAAACTGAAAGCCATGTAGTGTTTTTCCAGTTAACAGACCAGAAAAAAGGGTCACCACACCTACCCTGAATCAGCCTAATCACAACAGTTCCAAGTGTAGGTGTTTTTGCACGGCCCAGCCCAGCCCAGCCGGGGTTCAAACCTGGGTTCAGCATATTGCTATTAGCGCTCATGGCCCTGGTGCACCTTCAAGAGCTTTGGTTCCAGGCCGGGCCGCTCAGTCCGATTTGATGTCTGCTGCTCTCTGATTGGTTCCCTGGGGAGTAACTTTATGTGAATCGTTTGCAGCAACTGTAATATTTTTTTTTTCATGAGTTTAACTACACAACATCAGTAGGGAGCTACCAACAACAACAAGCTAACAAAAAGCTAACATGTCGTCATGTTGTCCTTTCCTCTTGTCTTAAGGGTCAGACTACTGGACGGTCCAGTTCAACATTTGGCACTTTTTATTTGAGAGTGATGTAGTTTGTTATTGTTTTGTCACAAATAAAAAGAAAAAAGATTGTGTTTGTTTAATATTGTGATCTTGCCCACATCGAGGCGGATCTCTGCTCAATCCAAACACAACCCGGACTGGAGTAGAGTAAGGCCAGGCTGTCAGGAGTTGGGGTAAGCCAAGTTGGGCTTTACAATGCAAAAACGCCTTGTGAACTCCCTTCACCAACAAAAATACACACAAACCATTGATACAGCTGTACTTTGTTACATAATCTGACTCAAAACTGTGATTTAGGTTAAAGTTTCTAATATTCATAAATCCTAAAGTACAATTGTATAAAAACTTCTAGATAGAAAAACATCAACTCAGTAATTAAAAGTCTGACTTTTTTTTACCCTTTAACCTTTAAATAATGTTTTTTACTGTGTTAGCACTGATGTACAATGGAACTGTAGAGCTCCACAAAGAGGTGAGGTTTCTCACTTATTTCACCCTTTGATGTCTGAAACTTAGTTTTTCACTGTTGTTAAAAATATTCGTATGCCATATGGTACAGCTACCAAAACTGGTAGCACACTATATACCTAATTAAGACACACATTTTGATGTATTTTTTAAAGCTTTTGGAGAAGTGCTGAATTCAAAATCAATGCAGAAATAAAAGAACAACGGCTGAATCATATTCAATTAAAAATCCAAGGACTAAATCAAACTTTTAGTTTTGACACAAGCTCAGCCTACTTTTCTTTTATTAATATCCAGGTTGATTAAGATAAAAAGTGCACATTTTTCTTTGGAATTCATTACATGATGTTTTTATCAAAGTATCTGAGTGCACAGTTGGAATAAAAAAACGTGTATGTTGGATAGAGATATTGCGTGGAATGTGAAGCATGATCATTAGGGCCATTTGACAGAAGCAGGTGACGTGAAGACGTACTCCGACTGACATGGCGTGATTAATAAATGATAGCAAGCCTGTTGTGGATTAATAATGGAGCGAAAACTCCACCGAGCAGCGTGACGCTGGAATCAATTATGCTGATAAAAGCTCTCCATTTTCAATCTGATGACCCTATCTTGAAAAACAACCAGAGGCAGTGAACAGAGGTGGGGGGTGGGGGTGTCTAGACATGCAGCCAGCTGTATGAGTCACACAGCAGTCAGGACAAACACCGGCCACTAAATTGGAACCACCTTGTCAAATTTAATCTATTTTCATGTCAAGATTCCCACCGCTGTACCTTCTGTACTTCAAACCCTGCTCTACACATCCTGTTTCCACCATCCTCCTTATCATGTAATGAAAGAAAAGATTTCAGGTATATTTATGTGTCTGCCAGTCAGGAGCTTTTCCTGTTTGCTTGGTGGAGGGTAACTGTGGAAGGTACTGAATCTGCTTGATAGGTGTGTGTATATATGTGTGATATAAGTGTGTGACTGACCTCACTTTAAAATATGTTTGATCAACAAAACCCTACAATAATTATTTACAAAGTGGATATTAAAAGCCTAAGAGTTTGTCAAAGAATACATATCGTCTGCCATTTTTTAAATTTCAATATTAAGCTAAGATTATTTTAGGTTGAGAAATAGCAAAGCTGTAGCCATTTTGGTCAAACCTTTGATATAACATCTGGTGTAATTTGTGATATTGTGGTATATTTGGTAAGTGGTGGTTTAGGGTTTAGAGAAGATGAGCCTTTAACCAAGCTGCTGAGCACTTTGTTGACAAATGTACTGAGGATATGCTGGTGTCCCCAGACTGGCAAGAAATGTTTCCACCCTCATTTGCTCCACATTGGGACATTAAGCATGGCTTTCATCCCTTGCAGTCACCTTAGATGGCAGCCCTCTGCTCCACATGTATAATGGGGAACAATGCAGAGAATTTAATTTCTCCATTGTGGTTTAATAGGGGTGTCCTGATACCAGTTTTTCTCAAAACAAGTATGAGTACAAGTACTTTAGTTTGAGTATTTACCAATATAGCATATCGATACCAAGTACTTACTGAGTTAGACCTTAAACATTACACAGTGATTTTAAAAACATTTGTTTTTAAGGTGGTTCTTGTACCCTATAAGCCTACAGCCCCTCTGACTGTGTCAAATAAAATTTGCAGCATGATTTAAACTGTTGCAAAATTTGTAAATAAAAAAATAACTTGGAACTGGTAAAATTTTCATTTGAAATTGAAACTGTAACACATTCAATTGAGTATTGATACCAGTATCCCAGTATCAATGTTGGTATTGGTATCGGTCCTGAACACTGGTGCATTTTGTACAAGCATGAGTACTTGTACAACATGCTGGTATCAGGGCCAATACCAGTATCAGTATCTGGAAACTATTTGTTATCTGTTAAATAGATTTGTTAGCACTTGGAGTGTGTTGTGACAGATCATTCTCACTCCTAACTCATCACATATCGACATTTGTCCAAAGTTCCAGGCCAGCTGAGAAACATAGTACCTCCAGCATGTCCTGGGTCTTCCTCTGGGTTTCCTCCCAGTGGGACGTGCCTGAAACACCTCACCAGGGAGGCGTCCAGAAGGCATCCTAACCAGATGCCTGAGCCACCTCAACTGGCTCCTCTTGATGTGGAGGAGCAGCAGCTCTACTTTGAGTCCCTCCCGGATGAATGAGCTTCTCACCCTATCTCTAAGGGAGAGCCCAGACACCCTGTGGAGGAAACTCATTTCGGCCGCTTGTATCCGCAATGTCATTCTTTCAGTCAGTACCCAAAGCTTATGACCATAGATGAGGGTTGGAACGTAGACCTAAATCGAGAGCTTCACCTTCTGGCTCAGCTCTCGCTTCACCATGACAGATCAGTAAAGCACCTGCATCACTGCAGATGCAGCACCAATCCGCCTATCGATCTCCCGCTCCATTCTTCCCTCATTCATGAACAAGACACCAAGATACTTACTCCTCCACTTGGGGCAGGACATCCTCCCCGACCCGAAGAGAGCACCCTACCCTTTTCCGGCTCAAGACCATGGTCTCGGATTTTGAGGCACTGATCCTCATACCTGCCGCTTCACACTTGGCTGCGAACCGCTCCAGTGAGAGCTGGAGATCACGATCTGATGGAGCCAGTAGGATCACATCATCTGCAAAAGGCAAAGATGCGATCCTAAGGTCACCAAAACGGATCCCCTCAACACCTTGGCTGCACCTAGAAATTCTGTCCATAAAAGTTATGAACAGAATCGGTGACAAAGGGCAACCTTGGCGGAGTCTAACTTGCAAAGGAAATGAGTCCGACTTACTACCGGCAATGCGGACCAAACTCTGGCACCGGTCGTACAGGGACCTATCAGCCAATATCTAAGGGCTTGGCACCCCATACTCCTGGAGTACCCTCCACAGAATTCCCATAGGGACACAGTCGATCGTCTTCTCCAAGTCCTGAAAACACATGTAGATTGGTTGGGCGAACTCCCATGCACCCTCCAGGACCTTGCTGAGGGTGTAGAGCTGGGACCACAACCAGTACGACAACCACACTGCTCCTCCTGAATCCGAGATTTGACTATCCGACAGACCCTCCTCTCCAGGACCCCTGAATAGACCTTACCAGGGAGGCTTAGAAGTGTGATCCCCTATAGTTGGAACACACTCTGCGGTCCCCCTTTTTAAATAGGGGGACCACCACCCCAGTCTGCCAATCCAGGGGAACTGCCCCGATGTCCTCGCAATATTGTGGAGTCGCGTCAACCAACACAATCCTACAACATCCAGAGCATTAAGGATCTC
The DNA here is from genome assembly GCA_031762555.1 of Cynodonichthys magdalenae. Classification (NCBI taxonomy): domain Eukaryota; kingdom Metazoa; phylum Chordata; class Actinopteri; order Cyprinodontiformes; family Rivulidae; genus Cynodonichthys; species Cynodonichthys magdalenae. The sequence continues at coordinate 3,298,704 of JARVJO010000001.1, forward strand.
TGGTTGAATCTCATCCACCCCCAGTGCCCTGCCGCCGAGGAGCTTTTTAAACACCTCAACAACCCCCGCACCAGAGATTGGAGAGTCTGACCCAGGGTCCCCAGTCTCTGCTTTCTCATGGGAAGATGTGTCGGTGGGATTGAGGAGGTTTTCAAAGTATTCTGCCGACCAACCCACAACGTCCCAAGTTGAGGTCAGCAGCCCACCATAAACAGTGTTGGTGGCGAACCTCTTTCCCCCCCTGAGACCAGATGGTCGATCAGAATCGCCTTGAAGCCATACAGAAGTCTTTTTCCATGGCCTCTCCAAATTCCTTCCATGCCTCAATGACCACCCGAGCCGCAATGCGCTTGGACTGTCGATACCCATCAGCTGCTTCCGGAGTCCCACAGGCCAAAAAGACCCGATAGGACTCCATCTTCAGCCTGACAGTATCCCTCGCCGCCGGTGTCCACCAGTGGTTTTGAGGGTTGCCGCCATGACAGATATCGACAACCTTACGGCCACAGCTCAGGCACTCCGCCTTGACAATGGAGGCCCGGAACATGGCCCACTCTGACTCAATGTCCCCAACCTCCCCCGGAACATGTTCAAAGTTCTCCCAAAGGTGTGAGTTGAAGCCCCGTCTGACGGGAGACTCTGCCAGACATTCCCGGCAGACCTTCACTATACATTTGGGCCTGCCAGGTCTGACCTGCATTCTCCCCCACCATCGGAGCCAACTCACCACCAGGTAGTGGTCAGTTGACAGCGCCGCCCCTCTCTTCACCCGAGTGTCCGAGACATGCTGCCGCAGATCAGATGAAACAACAACAAAGTCAATCGTCAAACTGCGGCCTAGGGTGTCCTGGTGCCAAGAGCACATATGGACACCCTTATGTTTGAATATAGTGTTCATTATGTACAATCCATGGAGGAGGAGCCCGTTGTCATATTTTTGAAAAGTGTAGAAAATGCACGACAACTAATTGCCCCAAACCCTAAACTGAACTTATTATTATCTATTAGCCTTAGACATCGTATCCCTGTCCTCACTACTTAGAAATAACCAGAAACCCTGATTCCTAATACTAACCACGGACCCCAACCCAAAGACCTTATGTGGCGGGAACCTGGTAAAGCCCCGTGCGTCAATAACTGACTTGAGGGGGTTACGCTGTGTTCACACCAAACGCGATTTGAGCATCAGGAGCATCTGGTTTACATGCAAAGTCAATGGTGGTCATGTGTCAAGCAGTATCAGGAAGTGCTGTGGCACGACCAGCACAATTTGAGCAGTTGACGTGCTAGAGGCGAGTCGAACTCTGGAGTTCAAAATTCTGAACTTTTGCAGCACGTTGCAGCGCTTCAACCAATCAGAGAGACTCCACTGTGTGACACAAGCCCCTTTTATAAGACAGCTCAGTCTGTGTTCTGTCCTCCTGTGAGCTTTCAGAAAAAACACTAAGTAAGTGTAAAATTAGCCCACCTCTGCTGCGCCCCTGATCCACGAGTTGAGGTAGTATCTGAGGCGAATTTGCGCGCAGGTCCATGTTTTGTGAAAGATCAACCCGCGGATCCTCACTGAGAAAATGATAATGAGCTGATGACATCAGTGAGCGACCTCAGAATCAAACAAACAGATTTATTACAGTGGGAATATTAAAAATGAGACAGAACAGCAACTGTGGGGTTAGATTATAAAACATTTAACCACAAAATCGGTAAAATGAGTTGATTCAGTTTGTGTGTGTTCTGTGTGTGCGTGCTTTATACAAAGAAGACGGCAGGAGAAATGACAGAACAGCAACTTTGTAGTTAGTTTTAAAATATTACGCCACAGGTTCAGAATAATGAGCTGATTTCATTCTTTTTTTTTTTTTCTGTGTCATAATACGATGCAGAGCCAGTGAGCGGAGGATTAAATCTACAGATTTTACCAAAAGAATATTAAAAATTACACAAAACAGCAACTTTTCAGTTAGTTTAAAAATAATAAACTGCCACAGAATCAGTAAAGTAAGTTAATTCAGTTTGTTTTGTTTGATACGAGGCAGCAGACGTCTGTCCCACAATAAACACGTCGCTCCACTCCAGCCCAGCTGATTTCTGCTCCACGCCTCTTTTGTGATCTGCGCTGCTGGTTTATTTATGAATGCGTTCATGTGAGCGGGACCCGCCCGCCTTCACCTGTGGTCTTATGAATGACCCGGGGGGGATTAAAGCCGAACAGGTCTGTGCAACGATAATGCGGATTTGACTTATGAAAGAGGCTATAGTGACACATTTTCCAACGGGACAGTTTCCTGAATGATGTCCACTAACCTTAGACAAACAGATAGGAGCTCTTTAGCTGAAATCGAGTGCCTATATTTGGTGTCCTGACAGGAGGTATCTGCACTGATGCGGGTCAGCGGATCATCAAACTGAGCTTGGGACATAAATAGTTCTGAAAGCGAGCCTTGTCAGCTCGCAGCTCCTGGGTGGTGAAACTTACCAAACTTAGAACGACTCTGAATTATCTGGTGAATTAATTGTGAATTGATTATCTGGTGAACGCAACGTTCTCTTGATCTCATTAATAAAGCAAAGCCTTTTTCTTTATTTCACCCAACATTAAACAGCCTCAAGAGCACTTTTGACTTGCGTCTGACCTAAAAGTGCACAAGCGTCCAACTTGAAGTGTTTGACGCGATTTTGACTCTGATATCACGTTCGGTGTGAACGCAGCGTTACCTGATGCTTAAAACCCTGACACAGAGGGAACCTGGACAAGCGTCAATATGTGACGACTGACGAGTCGGGAGTGAGAGAATGTGTTAGTTGGGAATGGCTGTCAGATACTACCACACCACATTTTCATTCCATATCTGTTAAATTTACAGATGCACTAAAGTAATGGACTAAAGTAATTTGGATTCCAAAATTGACCAGTTATGACTTCTGAGAGCTTCACAAAATATGTTCATTGCTTTGTGAGATATTTTGCCAACAATTAAGGCTGAAACTTATGTTTAATGCCACATTTTATTAAAAAATATTGTGGAATGTACGGTGCTCTTAGTTTATGTTAGGGATTTTGCTCAACCACTACAACACCAGATTTGAACTCTGTATCTGTACCATTTTGATTTTTGGTTTCTTAGCAGTGTCAGTTTAAATCAGATTGACTAAACACATGACAATCGTAGATATACTGTATACCCAATGATTATTTTCTGAGAGTTCCATTAATATCCATTCAGTGGTTGAAATTTTGCCAATGCTACAAACACAGACAAAGATATAATCTGTCTTTTGTTTTCAGTGGCATGTGATAACCATTTTTTAAATAAATAGTAGTACAGTGTCTGACTCTCCTGTCCACACAGCCTATATTGCTGACTATTTACTGTAAGTGAGCTCCACCTCTTTGATTAGTGGTATTTAATCAGAAAGGGTTTGATTTGCTTCTCCACCTCTGCTCGCATAAATACGCCAGTGCTACTCACAAAGAACACCCACCAGCATATTCTCAAAACATTTGTCAGTAAAGTGCTCAGCAGCAAATCATCAAGTTCTGACCAAATGGTTACCAGCAAGTTTTTTTTTCACTTTTATGAAATGTAGGAATGTTTCCTGTAACTGGCCACACTCCGTATCAGTGCCACAAACTTTTCAGACTGTTAATCCTCTTTGATGTTTAGTGTTCTTCACACAAGTAACATTTGTTGTGGAACTACAGTATTTTTTATTTTTCCTGTTTCCCCAGAATGCAGATGAAATCTTGGTAGCTTCAGCAGAATGTCCGAGTGATGACGAAGATTTGGAGGAGTGCGAGCCTGGAAATGGTGAGTCAGCTCAGAGAGTTCTGTCTTCAATATGTTTTATTCAGAAACCTTTTTTTAAAAATAAAAAAGTAGAAAAAGAAATAACAAGAACTCTGTTTCCACACTTCTAAATGACACTTAGTGACTGTGCAGCCCCCCCCCCCCCCCCCTCCTGTATGCAGCTCTGATTGGCCAGATGTGTACCCTACAAGCAATTTTCTTCTTGGTTTTCGAAGCAGCAGGAAGGCAGCCGTATTGTGCTCCTTCAATTGCTCAGCATAGCGGTAATATCTGGCATTTACCCAGCTGTTGCACCGATCTCCTGCCCCGACTTTAACAAGGACGGACAGTTTCAATGTGGGAATGCAGTTTGCTGTGTGCAGCATGCAGCTGTAGCCTGGCAGACCTGGTGGCTGAGTCACCGACACTGTGAACGGTGGGTCAAGCATTGTTCCGACACCCCGACAGGAGAGGGAAGTGAAAGGCCATGTGTTTTACTCACAACCTCTGTGCTCTCCAGCTTTATTATTCTTAAAAACTGCCAAGAACCATGTTTGTACAGAGAGGCAGTGTGACTCAAACTACTACAAAAAAAGCCCTAAAGGAGTAAAAGGGCAAGAAAAATGAAAAAAAAAAAGTTTATTCCTAAAAGATACAATATTATTTTTGTTGAGTAGAATTCTAGATTTAACAAACGTGTTGGTAAGACATATAATAAGACATATTATCAAAACAGTGTCTGTACTGTACTTTACATGTTCTGTACATACTGTACATCTATGGTTTGATTTGCACATTAACTCTTAAAACTGTTTGGTACAGAAAGCCTCTAGAGTTTAACTCTTAACTAGAAGATTCCTTAAAAGTCTTATGAAGAACTGCGCAAGATTCTAACTGTTAGAGTTTTTACATTATTAGCCTTACATCTTTATGTTTCACTCATGTTTTTTATCAATCCAAGTCCCTGTTTCTCATACTTACTACTAAAGAAGTTATCTCTATCTGTGCATGCAAAGCTCCACCGCACCCCGGGCACAGTATAGAATGTTCTCTGTAACATTCTGACCCATGGCTGAGCATGCAGAGATAAGATTCAAGCACTAATAAAAAGAGACAATCTGAGCTGAAGCCTCAGACCTCGTGAGAACTTAGTCTGAACAGCTGAGGACTCTCGACCTCTCCTTTTGCAAAACAATTGTCTGAAAACGTATTTCTTTGTCTCTGGTTCTCTTTATTTAAGGTGTATCATTAAAATACCCGTCACTAACTTTTTATAGAATATACATGCATAGAAAGTGTAAAAACGACCAACTACGTTAAAGCAGCTGCAAGTGGCTCAGTGACGACTGCCAAGTTAATGACAGGCAGACTAAATCGCAAACTGGAAAGTAAACCTCAAACAAACTTTGAAAAAACAAATCTGAAAGTTTCTTGAATTACAAGTAGCAGAAATCTCGGATGTAGCAGATACGACATCTAAAAAAGTAATTGTACTTTCAGTTTTTAGGAGAATATTTTGAGCTTAAGTATAAAAAACTGTTTATGGAAGCTTGGGTGGTTGCTCTTTGCGTTCTGGGGCATTTGAGAGAACATTCTAAGTCCTATAGCAGAGTAAAAGAAGACAAAAAGGTGTGTTTCAATTTATAATTTATAAATTCATCAAAAAATGAAAAATAAAACTGTGAGGTAGTAAGAAGAGTTTGTTTGAAAAAGATTTTAAGCTATCAAAATCGAACACATTAGAATTTCAGATAATGTCCGTCTGTCCATTTTCTTCCACTTATCCGGGGTCGGGGCGCGGAGGCAGCAACCTAGGCAGAGAGACCCAGACTTCCCTCTCTCCAGCCACTTGGGCCAGCTCATCTGGGGGAATCCCAAGGGGTTCCCAGGCCAGCTGAGAAACATAGTACCTCCAGCGTGTCCTGGGTCTTCCTCTGGGCCTCCTCCCAGTGGGATGTGAGGAACAACTCACCAGGGAGGCGTCCAGAAGCCATCCTAACCAGATGCCTGAGCCACTTCAACTGGCTCCTCTCGACGTGGAGGACCAGCGGCTCTACTCTGAGTCCCTCCCGGATGACCGAGCTTCTCACCCTATCTCTAAGGGAGAGCCCAGCCACCCTGC
>JARVJO010000001.1:3304790-3330454 GCA_031762555.1 Cynodonichthys magdalenae
CTTGGTTGTTGAGAGCTTTGTAAGTTAGAAGTAAGATTTTAAATTCTATTCTGGATTTGACAGGGAGCCAGTGGAGAAAAGCTAAAACTGGAGAAATATGATCTCTCCTTCCAACTCTCATTAGAACTTAGGGAACTGTTAATGGACCAATTGGCTTCCGCTAATTTTAAGTCCACAAAAGTATTCAGAAGTGTTAAACTTTTTTTAAACTTTTTTTTTATGCCATTTATCCTGAAATAAATAAAAACTATTCCCTCTTACGAGCAGTGCTGGACATGTTAGGCACCATGTGTGTAGCATGTATCATCTTTAGCAGCTAAACTTCAAAGTAAGAGCATCAGAAAAAATAAAATGACATTTAACATTATATACATAACGAACACAAAAATTGACCATTGATAAAGTTTGGTAGAGAAAGTACTTTTTGTTTGACTAACTTCAAACTGTATTTATAAACATACAAACTCAAATAAATGCTTTAATCTGAAAGGATTAAATTGGAAGTATCACAAGTTAGATGGAGCTATAACTCTGTTTTGGATTGGCAGATTTTCTTCAAATTATCCCACCCATCCCCAAAATAAACCAATAGATTTGAACTAACAACAGGTTTGCATTAGTACTACTAATCATCTTAACGGTTAGCGTTAGGTTCCTCAATTCTTTTATCTGTTTAGCGTTAGCGCAGCTAAGATTTTTGTTTAGTGGATTAAGGATTAGTGAAGCTAAATTTTTGATTAGCTATGCCCAACCCTTCTGAAAAGTAAAATCAACAAAACTGTTACTGAAAGTTAAAATTAGGAAACCCATAAATAAAAGTTACAGTATATGTATGAAAGAAACTGTAAACAGAAGAACAAGAGTGCTTCATGCAGGGATACTCTTCAACTGAAGATGACACAGCTCCAATGATTTGATGCAAAAAAAAAAGCTAAAAACTGTGAATTGGAAAAAATCTGATCAGTTGAAATCAAAAGTATAAACTGACAGAAAACAGAAAATGAGAAGAGAATTGATAAATCAGTATATGAACAGCACTTTGCTTTCAGAAAACAAGGTGGGAACAGGGATTAGAGCTACGGTAGACTTGAAATAGCAGGAGATTACAGTGCATATTGGTACATTGGAGTGAAGAGAAAAGATCTGAAAGCGTGTTCAGAAACTGTAGTGCAGCATTCTCCTGCAGTTGTCTCTGTAGGTGGTTGAGACCAAAATAGAGCCTCAGTTTTGCTCTTATCGAAAGGAGAAATGAGAACATTTCAGTGAATGCTATGCCCAGGCTTAATCTCCTGTGGGGAAATACAACTCTCTCTCTCTTTTTGCCCACACACACAAACACACGCTTACAGTGACAAACCTGCTCACCTCTCCAGACAGACACTTGCCGATCTCACTCTGTGGGTGGAAAGTTTTCTCTTTCTGCAGGCTCGACCCTCCTGAGAAACACACACACACGTGCTCCGTATCACACCTTCCAGACATCGAAACAGTTCCAGCTTGGCAAGCCAGCCAGGGCGGATAAGCTTCTGTGAAAGCTGTGGACAAGGACAGAGGAATCAACAACGTCCATGACACGTCTCCCACCCTCCTCCCTCACCGCTTCACAAACACACACAGGCCTGTAGTCATTGTGTGATAGGACCCAATCCCAGTGTTTTGAGTTACATGCGAGAGCGAGCGGGGTGTTATCGAGCTGCCTTCAGGAAGGACAAAAAGAAAAATGTTAAACAGGACTGTGGACTTTTTATTAAGCTGTGCCAGATATGACTGCTGTGAATTCATGAGGATCAATGCAGCTCATTCTTGTATACAACCAGTGGAACTATATCCACTTTAGAGACATGTTTACCTGCGGCTGAGAGCTCAATTCAATTCAAACTAGAGGATTTTGGCCTTTAAACGCCAGGTGACGACCCTTAAAGAGGTCACTTTACTTTAACAGTACTTGAAGAAACGCATATAGCCTGTCACCTTTCCTGACCGAGTTTTATATTAAAAACATCTTATGACAATAAACAATAATGGTCAAATTCTGAGATCATGCCACGTTTCACGCATTGCAGAACATGTGAATAAATCTCAGCTGGTTTTCATTTAATTATATCTCAATACTTGTAAAAAATTGAATTGAGTTATAGCTCTTTTTGTGTTGGCTAAAGTCAGTTAGCTGTGATGGCCACACTGAATTAGGGGGGCTCCAAAAATTGGTTGGTAATAGAGATATATCTAACTATTATTTCCTGAAACTGAATCCATTCGGTGGTTCATAAGACATTTTGCTAACAGACAGAATTGACTCCAAATATTTCATGGCAAATCTGCTACCACACCACATCTCATGTCAATATTTGTAAATCTGATTGAGTTATTGCCAATTTTGTTGTTGATATACTGTACATCCAGTGATTAGTTTCATAAAGCTTCATTAAAATCCATAAACTGGTTCATGAGAAATTTTGCTAACACAACATAACCCACAAAGACGGAGGCAAACGCATTCTCGCCTTTGGCGGTGGGCACTAAAAAGAGCAAGACACGAGGTGGAGGTGAACAGGAAAGGACTGGCTCTTATTGAGATGTGTGTCACGTTCCTTTGCACTAAAAGCAGAGCAGAGACAAGTGAAAATGAGGATCCAGAGGGAGCTAGGGAGGGAGAGGGATGAAGAAGCCAAAGAGAAGATGCAAAATTTGGAGCGCAAGCAGAGTGAAATTCCCATGAAGTAATTCTGCCTTTCCCTGTAGGCTAATTAAAATTTGACTGTTAGGGAGCCTTAATTACATCACCCAATTACAGCTTTGGTCCACTACTGGTAATAGGCCCATGTGAGTAAAGACCAAGGACTGTGAAGGACCCCCGCTGGTTGTACTGCAGAGACTGAGTGAAGAAGTGATGGTGGATACAGAGGAATGACACATCACATAACTGATTATTGGTTTCATAGCATACCACAGTGTCAAACCACAAAATATTTCAGCTGTATCATTCTTATAGTTTGTGCTTATAAACAAGATAAGAGAGACAGTGCATGGTTTTAATTTCCCTCCTGTCATTCAGTGGCAGAAGTGACCGTGCATTTCACAGCAAGGCTTTCAGTAGTGTCCCACGACTCCCACCTGAATAAATTCACATCTTAATACCATAATTATGATGGCACAGCTGTAGAAACCATCATTACAAACACAGTATAATAAAACCTTGCATTACAAACGTCATTAGTCTTTAACGATTTAGGGCAACCATCAGTGTACCATATAGCTGAACCCCAAAACACTGGCAGATATCTTAGCTGTAAATAAACATTTTAAGTAAGTTGTAGGGTCATTAGCTATATGTTAACTATGTTAATATACTGTAATGTCCCTCAGCATGCAGAGAATGCAAAACAGAGAACACAAGCTGCTGTCACAACCACAACTCATGCCCCCCCCCGATTCTCAGTTGCTCTCCTCTCGTCTCTCCCACACACATTCCTCTTGCACACCTCCCCTTTGTAACCTACAACATTAACCCTTTAACAGATATACAATATGTTGTGTAAACGTCCAATATAATATATGGATATGTTAGAGGTAAGTACCTCATAAGTTAGAAATAGGTAACGTGCACGCTACACAATTGCTCAGCTAGTTTCTGATTTTTTATGAGTAACACATGTCACAAGTGTGAACTTGTGCATGACTTACATCTCGCATGCCTGTAACTTAAGCTTAACCTATAAGCAACACGTCTGCATACACTGAAAAATTTGTTCATGTACAAAATTATTGGCTGGCATCGGCATACGACAAACTCATGCCATCATATATCAGCATGCAGGTAACTTATTCAGAACTTACACCTAACTTATATAACTTGCACCAGCTTCTTTACCTTTTTTTTATCATACCTTGATGTTATATGTTATTGTGCGACAGCCACCATCATCACAATCTGCCGCAACATGCTTTGCATAAGTTACAGTAAACGGTGCACATAAGTTCTGCATAAATCCAAAAAAAGTTCTCTAAAACATCACAGCATTACAGGGCCTTGAACGTCTGTGCTAGATAAAAACGACATTATTGGTTTGTTAACACAGTCGGTCATAGCTTGTCTGCCAGAGAAATGACATCATATGTCCTGTCAACATTTGCAAGTTACAAGAATTAACACGTTAGCAGGTGACATATATACAGCCTGTTGCTGCAGGTTAGCTAATAAACTATCTAATTAATTAACTAACAAAAGCTCTTCAGGCTTTTAACAGTCATTCATAAGGAGCAGAACAACACAAATACTTTAGACTTATGAATAAATTGATCTGGAGCTTGTGTGTGTCTTGTGATGGTGAAAACGGAAACCGCTGTTTCCTATTTATTTTAAAAGGAAAAACATCTTATTTATAAGATACACAGCATAAAAGTTGACCAAACATAAAACAGTCTCTTAAATTTGGGAAGTCTCTGAGTAAACAAACTGCTCCGAGTGAATTATCCATTATTATCTATTCTTTTTTATGTGCGTGCTTTAAATTTAATAATATAAAACAAATATTTGGGGCATTGTTATACTAATATAGTATTTGTTTTAAAGAGTGAAATTTGAGTATTTTTGATCAAGGTTATCGGTTAGGTTATGAACACTCGAAGAAACCGAAATACAAAACACCAGATCTTTCCCTCCACCGACTTCTGCTCATTTTTCGTGTCGTCTTCGTCTTTCACTCTGTGTCTTTATTCCACCTCAGCATGACCTCCCTTTTCTTTTCTCTCGCTAACCTCCCAGCTACTTATCAGTCCTGGGATGTTGTAGGGCGCTATATCAGTTTTACTCCGACAAGATCAGAGCTTTGAGCAGCTCCTCAATAATTCAACAGACGACACGCTACAGAGACAACCTGCGAATTCTCTTTTTAGGTCGAAGAGTGAATGGAAAAGATAGGGTGATGGATGAGGGATGACCCGGAGCGCTGAGCCCCTCGTGCCTCGTGTGAGCCCGTTCGATGGGTTTGGGTGTCAGTTATTTGTCAGTGTGATACTTCATTGATCTCCCTTGGCAAGTAAACAGCCCCGGGTTCATTTAAACGGGTTCCACAGCTTGAACGCTTGACAACGGAACAGGGCCGAGCAGCGCCGCTTCGTGATCTCTGAGTAGCAGAGTTCAGAGATGTGTGTCGACAACAGAGCTGCACCAAAGAGCTGACGCAACCACTGTTAAATGACTTCACACTGAATAAATAACATTCAAATGTACAGAGTGTACTAGAAGGGTTTTACACATTTTTTTTTACGTTTTACTGAATGAAAATTAATTTGATTTGGGTTTGTTTGTCACGATTGCACTCCAGAAAATTAGGCTTTTGGCCTCTAAATTTATTTACAAATTAAAAACCTAGCAGTTATAGCTGTCTTGATCAAAATCTGAAAGTAATATTTTGTGCAGTTTCATCGTGAGATGTCTGGATGTGTCCAAATTCATGGGCTGCATCCTTTGAAGAACCCGGTCAACCTAGGCTGGGTTCTGTGTCGACTGCACAGACAGAAAGTGAGTGCATCTTGGGATAGGGTGGTCTGTGAAGGATACACTGGACCCTTCCCTCAAATCGGGAGTACAGGAAAATACATTTGTGGGTCACAATTGGAGAAGCCTTCAAATTTAGACAGCCTTCGGTGCATCCCTGTCAGCCTATAAATTTGGCCTTCGAAGGACGCAGCTGCTGAATTTATACACAGTCTATGTATTGTGAATAACTCTAAGCTACAACATCAAAGTTTAGCTCAAAATCTGTAAAATTGACTGTAAAATAGTGACAACATCACTGTATTACCTAATGTTTATCTATGGCAACCATCTTGAATTAGACACAAGTAAAAAAATCATCACTCCAACATTATTGGGGGGCAATAAAAAAGGCAGCAAAAAGAAAACATTTAAGCAGAGATGCTTGTTGAGTTGAGCAAGCAAAAGCCTTTAAAGCAAAAAGAACTAGATGTCCATTCAAGACTCACTGAGGATGAAATACCAGGCTGCATTAAAAAAAAAACGGAAAACAAAATCCAGCCAGGTTTATGAAGCCAATCCACAGGCTAAAGTGCCCTGAGGAGGTGACTTTCACTGTAATTCCCTGTGAGACACAATATAAGCAGAGCATCATCTCCTATTTTGTCCAAATAAATCCCTTTGCCTGAGAGCGACAGCAGCAAACACACCGTTTGTAAACAGTTTATGGAACCCTTATGTTGCACAGATTATACGGCCATAATTGCACGTATTGTGCTGCGAGTCCAAAGCAAGCAAAGAAAAATATATTATACTCCGGCACTCAGCTGGATTTTCCATCTGCAGCCTAATCAAAGCTGAATTACAGAATGCTCAAACTCCAAAACAACCTTTTCACTCTAAATATTTCAAATGGACGCCAGTGGGACGGCGTGATTAGCAGGATAACTGTTTGTCAGGAAACCAACATCAATGCATCAGTGTCCATCTGCCTTGTTCTCATTTAGATTGAATAGAGTGGGTCGCACTGGCAGAGAGGCGGAGGGGCATAAGGGGTGGGGGAGATAAAAAAATTCATCACGTGGACTATACATGGTCGAACCACTTCAGCAGAGTCAAACTCAATAAATCAGGCTGTATATGTGAGTCTCTGATGCTGTGAGGCTTAATGACAGAGACGAGCAGACCGGAGACACGCTGAGTGTATCTTCAGCACTCTTAACGTCTCTGCTTAAAAACCCACCTGAATGTTTAGTGCTCGTCTTCCAAAAACCAATACAACCCTTCATTCTAACTGGTTGCCACTCTCTGCTATGAAAGACAGGCAATTATGTAACTGGCTGTCTGTCTTTGTTTGTCTGTCAGCAAAATATCTCATGAATCTGTGGACTTAGTTCAATGAAACAGAGTATAAATACTTGAAGTACATCTAGAACTGATAAACATTTGGAGCCAAACCAATTCAATATGGTCACCAAAGCCAAGTGCATTTGTCTCAACCCCTTTGGATGGCTACCTGTATCTTGACCCTCGGAAATCTGTATTAAAAAAATACATATTACTCACAAGCGATACAATGTGCATGACAATCAGACTGTTGGCAGCAGGGAAATACAGAATGTGGGGCGGAGATAACAGCACCTTTAGCGCAGAGGAGCAGGGAAAGCAGGCAAATATATTTCTAGCAGCAGAGCAAGTCAAGAGATGTTATTTAAAACCCTAACAATCACCCTGAAATTCCTTAAAAGCCTTTTGACATTTTTTTTTATTTTATGTAAGGTGTCATGCCAAAGGTAAGAACCGGAGGGTTCTTGCCCAACAACACAACGACTGAGACAGCTGGAATAGAGGATTGAACCGTCAACCCTATGATTTCTTGATGACTCCCCTAACCACTCTGCCACAGCAATAGAAACCACACCATTTTTGCCCACCGGTGGAACAAAGACTATTAAGGGGTTAATTTCATTTATTAGGAGGGGGAGGAGTTACATTCTACAGGAACTGAGACGTAAAATAAACTTTAGTTCAGTTTTCGAAAAAATTGGTGAGATTGCCGTGTACTTCCGTATCCATGCAAAATGGGGCGAAATCCATGTAATATCCACACAATCTGTACAACTTGACATTTAGGTGATCTTAAAAAAAATGATCACTTGGTAATTTTCAGTTAACGATGTAAAATGTACCATTTGTAGCAGCACATACTCAAAGAGTTAACATATTATGCAAGACCTTTTAACACCTTGATTAGGTTAATTCCCTCTGTTATCATGGTTCTTGGCAGCATTTGGTGGGAGAGACTAAACTGAGACGGACCTTTACCTGTCTGCAGGTGTTAACCTGGGAATCAGAGATGCATACAGGGACAAAATGGGGCAGAGCCAGTAAAAGTTGCTTATGTGTTACTGGTTCAGCAAATCCGAGGCCACACAACAGGAAACACAAACATGGTTGACTTGTTAGCTGCCTAGAGTGTGACTATTTGTGTCTGAGGGTTGAGATTCAATTTTTTTCCAAGAACCACTGCCTGTCAGTTACTGAAGTGCTGGCTCCACTTTGGCTTCACTGCACATTAAAAAGGACAGCAGAGCAATGGGAGGGCATTGATGGATCAGTACTTTCTAAAACACGTGTATGCATATCTGGATTTTGAAAAAGGGTGGTCTTGTTATTTTTAAGTGATGTTCTATCGAAAAGTTAATAAGTATTAGTACCATATCAGCTGTGACATCAGTAATACGCAGCAGAATATGGGGAAAAGGGCAGAAGTCTATGCTAAGTTAAAAGCTATAACCAAATAATTTAAATGTTTCTGGGTTTAAAAAAGTAACTTTCATGAGAGTAAGTGTTTAAAAAGCCTGAAAAACTATAAAAGGATCTGCATTTAGCAATTTACATAACCCATGTTCACAGTTGACAAGTTACTGTTTGACAGAACATTGCTTGGAAAATAACCAAACTCCGTTTTCACTAATCTAAAACAAATCTAGTCTGAGCTCTTATAAGCTAAGTTTAAGCAAAGAAACCCACCATCCCTGTAACAGAGAGGATTGCAGCCCTTACCCTCTCAAGGACATCCACATGCAATGTCAGCTGCATTTGCTGTAAGTAGGACACAAAGTGAGTGGAAGTAACTCCTCGGTAATGGGTGGGCCACACGCAGCTGTATAAAGCTTGAAACTTGCACTTGCAGCACATCCTCGGATGGCAGAGTAAAGATAGCTGAGCTAGTATCTCATCACCCTCCATCACACACAGACCCTGTATCGCTGAGGTCCTCTACTCCTTTTTTTTCGTTGTTTTTTTTTTTTTTTTGGTTTCTCTACAAGTTTAACACTCAAAAATGACAGTATTTCTTCTTGGCCGCACTCAGAAAGTTTTCTGTTCCTCAAAAGTACTACCACGCTCTGCTGTCATTCATCTTCAAGGTAAAATCCATCCTTCAGACAACAAATGAAAAAGTGGACAGAGATGTATATATATTGCCATGGAAACTGGACTATATGTCAATGGTGGCGAAACAAAGAAGTTAGAAGGTTAGAGATTTACAAAGTTGACTTTTTTTCCTTAACACTGACATTGTACAGTTCATTTTCTTTTCATGTTATGTTGCTGTAGCCTTGTTAACTCTTTAAACAATTTGCCAATGTTTGACTTAAAGATGTTTTAGTTGTAGAACATGAAAAGATTGGGGGTTTTCTATGTGAATGAGTTTATTAAACACCTCAGAAAAAACTCCTACAATCCCAGAACCTCCCTTTTACACTCCCCCCACCCCTCTCCCCATCCCTGAGCAGCTCTACCCAACTCATCTCCTGCTGAGTCCCCATCATTTACCTCATCAAACAAAGAGCCTGACTCGTATTTTTTGCTGTTGATGTTGGCATTTCTTTTGTCATGTTTTGCTGTTACTTGCCCTTTTTCTCTCCCAAGGATGTGATGTAATCTAATCCCCTCTTACCTTGTTTCCTAACTGTTGTTCACTGTGACCCTTGAATATTTGCCACATCGACCCGAAAAAAAAGGCCGGTGTTGATGTTTTGCTTTGTACTCTTACACTCCCTAATGTGTTTTTTTGACCAGTTCTGTTTCTAAGAGATTTATCCAAATTTTTCAGTTTAAAAATCTTTTGGGGGTGTATTTAAATTACATAACTCAATCCTGACACAATTCTCTTGGTCATTAAAACTATTTTTAACTATTAGTAGTAGTTAAGAGAAGAGTCCCTGCCCCGTAGTTTAGTAAGTTTTCAGAAGGAAATGGTAAAGAAGAGTATATATGAAAAAAAAATGTAATTATATGTCTTATAGGCCGAATCTCATTTCTTAGCCTTACTCATACCCCTTGGCCAGTGGTGGGAACAACTAACCAAAAAGTTAGCATCACTTCACCTAATCTGCTAAGTAAAAATATAGCTTTGCTGATAAATAAATTGTAAATAAACTGCTAAACATGTAAAAACAAAAATTAGCTAATACTAAACAGGTAGATGAGTAAAGGCTCCTACATACTCGGGTGTACTGTGTGCAGTTCATGAGCCACGCGGACTCCACGCATATTGTCGGCGAACATTTGAGACTTCGCACTTGAGCGTACTGGCCGCCTGACAAATTCTTTAATTTCTCGCAATTTCAGTCATGACATCAAGGACGAGGAAGAAGAGATCATTTGCATTTTAGCTTTAAATCAACAAAAGAAAAGAACTTACCTTACCCAGGGTCTGAGCTATGTCTTCCCACAAATTTGTTGCTTGCTGAGATTTTTTCATTGATGTAACATAATGTTTTCTAATCTCCTCCATGAGAAGCTCTTCAAATTTTGACTCCATTTCATCCACAAGTGACACGAATTCTCAACTTTATAAGCTAGGTGTCGCATTCAAAACTATTCGACTTGAACTCGGCAGGCAGTGCGACACAGCGGACACGGATGTAAAAAATTGATCTCTGCATGGACCTGGACAGCCAGTTCGAGTCCACATTGAGTCCACTTTGAGTCCGCGCGGACCTCCACGGAGCGAAGTACGCCTGAGTAAATAACTGTTAGAGGACTTAAAGTTGACAAAACCTAGTTTAGCTGAAGCTAATTAGTCTGCTAACAGTTTTTAATGTAGTGAAAAGGCTAACTCACTAAACAAAAAGTAAGTTCTTTTGTTAGCTGTTAGTGGAACCATGCCCACTACTGCCTTTGGCCTTTAATTGGAAGTCACAAGATAAATGGTTAAACTATTCCATTGAGTCAATGAATTATAGTAGATTGAACAGTGGTACATTTTTATATTTACTGTATGTACATTTAAAGATAAAAACTCCATGGTGCCCTGATGCAAAAATTACTAAAAAGTACATCTAAAACCAGTTTCCTAGTGGATGGCAACTGATGGACACTGGGTACTAAATGGCATTTATGAGGGAGTTTACAAAAAACCTCAAACGTTCTTAAGATTCTCAAACTCTTCTTAGAATTTGAGCAAAAAAGCAGACTTTTTTTAACATGCTCAAAAAATTGTCTTTCCAGATTTGAATCAAGTTGCCAACAATGGGATCAATTTTTAAAAACTGGCTGCACAAAATGTGGCCTCATGGCTTGCAGGTTACTTGGTCCAAAACACCAACTGAACAAGACTGCGACTGAAAATGTGTCTGTTTTCTCTCGCTAGCTAGTCTACAACAGTTGCAACTCAGTAAGATACAGGCTTTAGGTTGCACAGAATGTGCAGTTGTGTGTGGTACATTACCTACATTAGCTGAGACGATAACCTTCAATCATTCACTGATCTAGTCTGTAACAATCAACGACAGTCAGAAATGTTATACAGCCAAATAATTAAAACTACACTTTACAATAGATTTTGAGACAAAAAGTATGTTAACTGTATTTGGCTACAAATCAGCACATACTAAAAACAAACATTACAAATATTTTGCATCCATTAAAATATTTGTAGTAGAGAGATTACTTAAAATTGTAGGCTGTTTTTGCAAGGGCAGCTTGCATTCCTTCATTGTAATGTGTGCCTCTGAAAACTTTCAGTTTTTACAGCTCATTAGCCTTGAGTCTACATTACTAAAAGAAAATGAATGTCAATCTCCCTGGTGTGAATTCACAAAAACATCAAATAGAGGTGGAGAAGGGGAAATGGGATTCGGCCTTGGTGTACTGTAGCTAACACAGAGTTAGGGTTTTAAAAAAAGGGCATAATTTTTTTTTCTGCAGTCAGTCTTAGAAAAAAAGCATTACACCCCATCATGGCGAATGGGGGAAATGGGATTTAGACAGTTCTTCATACAAATATTTGAGGATGGGAAATGAAAAAGGGTGTCGGGTTGGTGGTGGGAGTGCAGAAATTTACTGAAGAACAGAATGTGATTTTCTTTTACAAGAAAGAAATGAAAAGAGAGGAGGTAAAAAGGGGGTGGGGGCATGTTTATCACTATTCGAGAACAATCTTACACAGCTTTCTTTTTGTAATTTTTTTTTCATGCAAAAATCATGCGGCCAATTTGTTGATGTAAGTGACCTGAACCTCGTGGTTTGCTATCTTATTTAACCACTCACAGCAAAAACACCTGAGAGCTAGAGTTAGTGTAAGTAAGACTGTAGGAAGTTAGCAGTTAAGGATAGGTTTTATAGTCCAGCAAATGTTAGATTGTTTTCAGTGTTGTATGTAGAATACTTTGATATAGTTTGAATGCTATCTTCTAGGTCTAACAGAAGCAGCTCAGAGCAGTCAGGAAGAGAAATAGCATTTTATTAAATCTTGTACTATAATACTGCAGATTAGATTTAGTCAACATGTTTTTGATTTAGACCAGATAAGACATGTGTAACAAACCTCATGTTAAGCTGTAGTGCTGTTCAAATACTGGTGTTGCTGTATTCATTTGAACTGAACTTTTGTTGCTCTGAAGGTGAGCTCCCTCTCTCAGGTGGTCTCTAATATATTTTTCTTCCCTGTCTCTTTCTTGTCCTAGGAGGTGAATTAGTGTTGCCCATTATAACGGTGGATTCCCTAGACCCCCCATCTATTGCCACCCGCTACCCAGTACTTCCCCCGCCCCCCACCACCTACCGCCCCTTCCTCACCTTGCTTGAAACCACCAAAGAATCTGTCCCCTTGCCCAATGGCCGGCCCCCCTGCCCCTTGGACCAAGAGGACTGTGAGGAGACCATTGAGGTGTCGGCCTATGGTTCGGGGGAGATGACCGAGACGGATGACGAGGACTATTATAAAAACTTCCCCCTGGTCACTGACAGGACTGTCCTCCCTCCTCCCCCGGCAGTCGAGGGTGGTGTTCAGAACCCCCAAGACCGCCATTTCTCTCAATACCCCATCTCCCACCACCCACCTTTCTCATCCACCCCCACCGCAAACCCTGACCAACTCAATCCACGCATCAAACCAGCTGCCGGTGGCAGCAGCAGTAGTAGCAACAATATCCCCGCAGGGAAAATGAACAACCGGGACCGGGTGCTGCTGCCGCCTGCCCACCCCTCATTAGATCCAGGCCACCGCAGAATTCCAGGAATAACCTACCCCCCAAATTTCCCCCATGTTCCCACTCCAGATCCAACATCTCCAGAGAGAGGGCTCCCGGGCGCCGTGGAGGTGCAGCAGTCCAGCAGCACCACAGGGATGGTGGTGGGCATCGTAGCTGCCGCAGCCCTCTGCATCCTCATCCTACTCTACGCCATGTACAAGTACCGTAACCGGGATGAGGGCTCCTATCAGGTAGACCAGAGTCGCAATTACATCAGCAACTCGGCCACGCAGAGCAACGGGGCTCTGGTGAAGGAAAAACAACCCACCACTGCCAAGACAGTCACCAAGAACAAGAAGAACAAAGACAAGGAGTACTACGTCTGAGGAGCGCTGCCATCACAGAAACACACAGAAGACGCACTTAGATAAGGAAAGAGATGAGAGAAAGACGAATGGAGAGAGAGAGAAAACAGTGTCTTGGGGGCTGCAAACACAAAGTGGTTATTTTATTTTAAACTCAGTATTGTAAGGTAGTTAGTTGAGTTTCTCATTAATACTCCAATCAGAACGAGGCAACGTAAGAAAATGGCATCATATAAAGTTTAGACCTTTATGTATTGCTCTGGTTAATTAGAGTAATTATGACCAAATGTTAACCCGGATGTGATTTAGGAAAAGGGTGCTACAATCTTAATATGTACTGTGCCAACAACTAATGTAACGAGTAACTGTAAATCAGTGATTTCTGATTTAAAATCACCAAGTAATTAAAATGCTGAGGTACTGTAGAAAAAAACAACAGTATTTGTGTAATGTAAAGGTCGAGTATGAGGTGAAGATCAAAAGCTCAAACAATTGTCAAATTCTTTTATAACTAAGCTCAAAATAAGCAACTATGTAACCCTCTGAGGTGTTGTTATACCCTAATTTTATGGAAGTACTCAAATTGAACTCTTCAACATTTGTCAGTTTTCCAACATTTTGAATCAGTTGCCTCTGTAACAGGTTTCTCTCTCTCCCCCTCGTTGGACAGTGCAATTCGTTTCTCTCCTTGTCTACGGTGCTCAGAAAGTGATGCAACGTGAACTCTGCCATGTTTCAAGCATGTAGTATCCATTTACAAAAATGAGATAAAAAAATGTTTTTCTTTTCGTGGAGTTTAAACTAAAAAAAATAAATAAAGAGATTTTTTTTTTTTAAAACATGATGACGATTGATGATCGTAACGTTAAACGTAGCAACAATGTGAGATTCCACCACTCCAACCTAACGGATGCTAACTTATACGTTTAGCCGCCAAAAACTCGTTGAGGCCAAAACCCCCTTTGGTCGTCTTTTGTTCCAGCAGATGTGTGTTGTGTGTTTTGGGAATGGTGGGGGGCTGAGGTTCCCCCCTCAAGTGGGCCAGCAGAGAAACTGTCACCTCCACACACATACTAATTGCCGAAAAACAGAAAAAAAACTCCAGCAAACCAGATGAACTTTGTTCTCTATAACTATAAATATATGTATAGACATTGAAGAAACTTGAGTGAGTTTGCGGACCGTACAGAGTGAAGATGGACTTTAGGATTTTCTTGACGTTGGAACAGTTTCAACACTCAGTCCCCTCATTCTGGAAACCTCTCACCTTCCCATGAACAGTACGACTGATGAAATGCCTCGCTGCAAGACTCGGTCGCTTTGTTTTTATTTTTCTGGTTTGTTTTCTTGGGGGGTGGGAAGCACGGGACATTTTATGGTAATAAAGAATTCAGTTTTGCTGGAGTTCCACTGTGGAGAGAGATACCTTGCAGCAGAAAAAAAGAGACTGTGACTTCTGCCCTTCTCTTGCCTCCCTGGACTGACGGCAGCCAACGGGCAAAGCAAACTTTATGGGAAGAACACACAAACAAAACGGGAACTGCACTTCCCTGGAAGATGTAAAACTGAACTCTAGTATTCAAATTTTCTCAACTCTATTAAAAAAGTAAACTGAACCATAAAAAGAAAACTCCTGAAACAAGTTCGTGAAATGTCTAAATATTTGACTCTCATCCCATTACTAAGACAAATGTGTTTTCCCTACTATCATTCCTGTTTGGAGAAAAAATGACAATGATCCTGGGATACTAAAATTTCTATGTATTTTTTGTTTTATTTTTGACTTTTCTTGGTAACTGAGCTAATGTATTTTCAGTTAGAAACATAAAGCAACAAATCTCCTTTTTCAGAGGAGATACATTATTTTATGCCATTCTTCATAATCCCTATTTTTATTTATTTATTTTTTATTTTATACATTTGTTTTTTGTCTTGCATCAATTCCTTGTATGTCAGATATTAAGTTCCATGTCCAGTGGAAAAAGCTAGTTCTGTCCATGTTTTAATTTGTTTTATATTCATCCCTGTCTGTATGCTGAGAGACACAATGGCAGCCATTTCATTTGAAGGACTCCACGATTTTCTCTCCGGTCATGTTTGTCTGGTTTCTTTCCTTTTTCCATTTCAAACATACTCCTCCCAGTATCTTCCTGTTCTTTCTAAATGTTATTGTAAAGTGTTCCAGTGAGATGACTCTAAATATGTGTACATTAACAGAGGGAATACACTTGGTTATATACTTCTTACTCTCTGAGTCACGTGGTCTGTTCATGGTCTCCATGTCTTCGAAACTTGACGTCTACAATTTTACAATCACCTGCCTGAAATTATCAAGGTTAGTAATCAAAGTCCGGGCTCTTGATTTAAAGGAAACTTCAGACATCAAACTCACTAAGGGTGGTTTTAGGTTAAAAACTGACAGGTGACAAGCCAAGCCTCTGTAATGAGGGGATAGAGAAACCCTGTCAGGTAGTTGGTCGACCACTTTGTAAGAATGGCTTTGATTGACTTGTTTCTTTCGAGGTCAGGGTCGCTGCAGATCAAAGCAAAGATGTTTGAGTGATTATCTTTTATGATAATGCAGTATTTGTACCTCAGCTGATGAGCTGAGGTAGCATACCAATCCAAAAGGCGACACGGGTCAGTTAGAGGTTCGATCAGTATGATGTTTTCCATGAGCTATGTGTTCCCAATCACAAAAGCCTCCTAGCTAACAGGAGATAATAAGTGTAATGGAAAAATCCACTACCAGCACCACCACCTGAACACAAAATGAAGGACTGTGTTCTAGAAAAGTTTAAGCTTTAAAAAAACAACTAACTTGTTGTAGATGACTCCTTCAACAACCTCAGTTTGGAGAACCAGTTTAATTTTGACCGGACTGACAAGCTTATGGCTAGTCTGAGCGAGACCAAAACCAAGGTGGATTGTTGCTGTTTTTAAAAAAAAAAACTTCAGTATGAAAGATTTTTTTTATTTTATGAATCTTTACTTCAACACCAAGTTTGTATTATTGTGTTCATTAGCAATTTCAAGTAGCTGCAACAGTGAACTATAGCACTTCTACTTTCCCTGGAGAACTTCGGGCAGAGGTTTTATATTTTTTACTGGGAAATGCAAAAGATAAAATCAGCTATGGAACTTGGTGATATTGAAGTAATTTTAAATTGACGTCAATCTACTTTGGCCTTTGCCCTGCTCAGACTAGCAAAGTATGAGTGAATCAACATTGAAATACGTTTAGGCATGATATTGAATCCATGTTGAAATTATACAAAAAGTGGTCAGAGACTTAATTGTTGGAAAAATATTAGGTTTTCAACCATGACTGATACTATATCAGTGTTGATTTAACCTCCCCCTCCTCCTAGAGGGGGGATGAGGAGGGGATGTGCAACAAACAACACACATTGATTCAACATTGATTAGACGTTGGCAATTCAATCATTAGAATTCGACCACAAAACAACATTGATTTAATAACATCTTTTCAACATTGGTTATTTTACTAGAACTGGATGATTAGTTGATGGTTGATCCACCATCAATTGTTGCACTTAACCAAAAAGCAACTTTTTTGATTGTAATTCAACATTGAATTAGCATATTTTGCTATCTGGGACTTCTGCTTCCTAAAATCAATCCAAATGTATGAATTTTGTTTAAACAGAGCACAGTCCGTGCTAGAACTGGGCTAATCCAGAAGTGTTGTTTGAGCAGCACACTCAGTGTCACTGTGTTTCTAAAAAAAAAAGACTTAAACCTATTTTTTTAAGGAGTTGTCTTTACTCAGCACCAACTATAATACTGTTCAGTGTCTCAGGTGTTGCTGATGAAAAGTATTTCTACAGCATGATTCTACAGTTTACTGTAGGATTAGAGTGATGCCAATGAAAATTGTTTGGTTGATGCCACACCAAACATTTTGCATAAAAGTCAATGTTGGGTTAAAGCCTCACCTTCATTTATATTTAATAAAGTATTTTGTTCTTTGTTCTCGCAGCTATAGAGCCCAGCGTTTTAAAGTGCACAGCCTGAAGTGGTACCCAAAGACTACATCTCCATGGACAAAAATCTAAATCTTACGATTTTTGCACTATTTCACATGAATGGTCAGACAATAGTTCTTTGCTACCACACAAAAAAACTCAAATATCTAATGGTAAAATTCAAATAATTCAGAAACATACCACAAAAACTAGTTCCTAGTTTTTGAAACCATTGCACGATGTCACCTAATTAAGTTAAAGTTGAACCTCATTTTGCATCTTTCATCTTCTAACAACTAAAAGACAAGACATACAGAGATTGTCAAAATACTTCAGTTATCTTGGTGAAAATGTGTAAAAATTATGGTGAACTTATGCTAATGTACCAAACCTTTCAAGTAATCCAAAACCTGAAGCCCAGTTTTCACCAGCTCTCTGCTTTTGAACAGGACATGGGTAAGTGCTCTACTGCTGTAGTGGTGATTTATTCACAGTGCTAAAGCTTGAAGCATTTCCACTCCAAAATCAATTTGGTCATCTTCATTGAAGGCTCATAAAGCACTCTTTAAACATTATGCTCACTCTCTGTACTTGTTCATTATAAACAGAAAGTAAGAAAAATTTATAGCATATATGTAGCATTTTAGTAAATTCTGGAAAAGTTATACTTGGACAATCCATCCATCATCTATACCCGCTTCTTCCTTTCAGGGTCACTGGTACAAGGGGAGAGGTACACCCTGGACAGGTCGCAACTCCATTACAGGGCCACATAGAGACAAACAACCATTCACCCTCTCAGTCAGACCTAGGGACAATTTAGAGTTATCAATTAGCCTAACAGTCATGTTTTTTGTGCGTGGGAGGAAGCCGGAGTACCCGGAGAAAATCCACTCATGCACAGAGAGAACATGTAAACTCTACCCAGAAAGGTCCCCAGGCCGGGATTTGATCCTGCGACCTTCTTGCTGAGAGGCAACAGCTCTACCAACTGAGCGTATGACTGTGTTTTTGGATTTATGCAGAACTTAAGTGCACCGTTTACTGTAACTTATGCAAAGCACATTGGGCAGATTGTGACAATGGTGGCTGTCGCACAATAACATATAGCATCAAGGTATGAAAAAAAAGGTAAAAATGCTGATGTAATCTTGCTGAGAGGCATCAGCTCTACCAACTGAGCCACTGTGCTGCCATACTTGGACTAATGTTGGCAAAAAAATAAGTATAAAATAGGTTTATAGATTAGATAGAGCTGTGACTGTTTGCTTGTTTTGTGCTACATCTGCACAGGTTTGTACTATAAAGCATCCCATAATGTACATTTTCACAGATGGTCTTTAATATAACTGATAGAGAGATTTGGGGCAAAAAGCCATGATAAATTGTTAGCACAAGCCACTTCACAGCTTTGAGGAATATAGTGGTTTTAGTTTTGACAAAAGCCACTCATTTTGAGCATCAGTTAATTTGGCTTCTCTTTCACAAACCGTTTATACATTGATTTTCTATACCCTGCTCCTGTGCAACGTCGCTGGTGGCTTTCTCTGGAAATCATCGGTCAGAGCCAAGGTACAACCTGGACAGGAAACCAGTCCATCAAAGGACCACAAACAAAAAACGAACCAGAATACAAAGATTTTTTTGATTATTTTCCATTGCAGCAGGTTGTCATTAAGGGTGAAGGAGACCTTAAGAGATGCTGACACAGCATTGGAAAACCAACACTGAACATGTTTACAAGACACATGGCCGACTCTACATTTTAACGAACCATTGGGCCTCCGGTGTCTGAAGTAACATGTGTAAATGTCTTCTGTAAGTCTGTGGTGGAGATTGTAATTTTGCAACCATCTGTTGCAGCAGCAGCATCAGAGCCAGAGACTCAAAGAAAGTGAACAAATTGATAAAGAAGGATGACGGTGTGCTGCAGAGTGCTCTGTGCTCCCCAGAGATGACGAAGAGGAGGAAGAAGCTTCTCAACATAATGGATGGTGCTGCACACCATCTGCACATTTTACCCATGAGCTCAAGTAGTAACTTTAGGTGGGGACTTCTTTTTACCTCTGCTGCAGAGAGAAAAAAAAAAAAGAACTGGGAAAGGAGGTCACTGCAGGGGATGATTTTTCAATTCGATTTTTAGTTCAGTTCAAACACAGTAAACAAACCAAAGTATGTTGCAGCTTCTGTCTAAAACAAGCTTTTCTACTGAGGTTAAGTTGAGCAGCGTGGGTTTTGTGCTTTCCAGACCCACATAACTGAATGAATCTTCATTAATAAGTTAAACAGTGTTACTCAAAGGTGCTTGCAGAAATCTTTTCAGAGATTTAATCACGCTGAGAAGCAGGATCGAATCCTAAATCTCAGTTCGTCATTCCGGAGACGGGAGGTGGGTTAGTAAAAGTAAGGAAGGGAAAGAGAGCAACACCTCCGTGCTCCAGTTTGTGAGGAGTTTCCTCTCAATTTCATCATCCAATCTTCATTCCAACTGAGAGTAGAACCCTGTGGCTGTATTTCCCATTTACTCACCAATCTGTAAAATATGATGTGCACGCATGCATGGATCACTCAGTGATGAGGCCTCTCAAATATTCCACCACTGAAACTGATGAATGCTCCTTTTTACAGAAATAGCTTTGTTTCTTTCCTGCTCTGTGGCAGAATTTGCAGGAAACAGTCATGAGAGAAATGTTTTTAAAACAAAAAGTTATACATCAGCACCACAGCAGCCCACTCCATATATGATGTGTGTCTGTGCACATGTGGGTGCATCTGTAAGGAAAAAAGACGCATCTTCAGAGTCTGTTTGGTTATTTGCTTCTTTTACAGCAAAGTTGTGAAATATTGTATTTATGTTGTTTGCAGTTTAATTTGATCATGTCCCCCAAGTCCCCCCTTAGGAACACACAACACTGCAGTCTTGGTAATCCTAACCTGAATTAGCATCCTCGCTTATAAAGTGTTCAAAATAAATTTACACACACCTGAAGACTGAGCTCTAAAGTCTACAAACCGTAAATATTGATGTGGAGCTCGGCTGGTTTAGGAGACAGACATCAAAAACATGTCGGGGTGTTTGGGACCACTAGGACAGCTGGGAGTCATGTTTTTGTTTTCCTTATCCGTTCGCACTCTGACATTTTGGAAATGGTTATTTAACACCGACAGCATTAGTTCCTCCTGCTACCTTTGGGTCTCCAGAGTCTCTTCCCAGAGGACCATTGCCTCCAGAGTGAGTTAGGTTTAAGAGGCATCCTGATCCACCTCAGCTGACTCCTTTAGACATGGAGGATCAGTGGATCAGCTTCAGATTTAGCCCAAATGATGGAGGTCCTCACCTTATCTCTATGCTAAACCCGGTCAACCTACAAAGAGTTTTAACTGCTTGAGTCTGCCACTAAAATAAAAATACACTGGAATGGCCAACCACAGTGTTGTGGCTAACAAGGCAAGAATTTGTGCCAGCGCTTTAGTAAACGCTACGTGGCATCCTAAGATAGATACTGCCAACATGACAGGAGATCAAAATTACATGAGGAGATAAACTAAACTTAATCAAAGAGCTTAATTATAATTTACCATACATTGTTAGAAGCAGGGAGGCAGCTGAGGAGAATCGGCAGGCCAACTGGGAGTTCAGTGAGGCCTTGGATAAAGATACTTAATTGGCTTTGAGGAAACCATCCGGCAGTTGAGGCAAGGAAGCAGAACTTCACTAACACTGTGCTCAGTGAAGATGGGATGCTGTTGACCTCAACCAGTGATGTGGTTGGGAGGTGGAAGGAATACTTCTTGGACCTTCTCAATCCCACCGACATGTCTTCTATGGAGAAAGCTGAGTCTGATGACTTCAGGGTTGGTTCGTTCATAACTGGGGCTGAGGTCGCCAAGGTAGTTAAAAAGACCCATGGCAGCCGGGATGAGATCCACCCTGATTTCCTCCAGACTCTGGATGTTGTGGGGCTGTCTTGGTTGACACATCTTTGCAACATTCCATTGCGTGGGCATCGGAGGGCAGTGCCACTGGATTGGCAGACTGGGGTGGTGGTTTCCCTCTTCAAAAAGGGGGATCGACGGGGGGTTTCCAAATATAGGGACATCACTCTCCTTACTGTCCCGGGTAAGGTCTTTTCAGAGATGCTGGGGAAGAGAGTCTGATCGATTGTCGAATCTCAGATTCAGGAGGAACAATGCTGGTTCCATCCTGACCGTGGAACACTGGACCAACTCTTTACCCTCACTGGGGTCCTCGAGGAGGTATGAGACTTTGCCCTAGCCCAATTCTGTTCACCATTTTTAAGGACAGAATTTCTGGCCTCAGGATTCCATGACTGCTTTTTGCAGATGATGTGGTGCCTGTCTCAATTGGAGAACTTCAAGTATCTTGTGGTTTTGTTCACGAGTGAGAGAAGAGTGTGAGTTTGATGGACAAATCACTGCAGCTTTCACAGTATTGCAGATTCTGTCCCGATCTGTTGTAGAGAAGAGGGAGCTGACCTGTAAGGTGTAGCTCTACTTACTGGTTGGTCTACGTTCCTCCCCTGACCAATAATCACAAACTTTGGGTAGTGACTAAAACGAGATTGCACCAAACCTGATGATGCTTTCCAAAATGGCCTGATAGAATAAAAACATAAGATTCTGGTTAATCCCAAAGACTCTGGGTCTTAGACAATCTCTGCTGCAGATGGGAACACAACATATTAACATGAATTTCCCACTTGAACACATTATCCAGGTGAACACCCAGATGGATGGATGGATGGATGGATGCATGTCAATTTCAAAAGTGTATTCCAGTAGATTTAATTATAAACAGGTGGGGGATGCTGAGATGAGCACAATGTGGTCAACACCCTCATTACTGAAGATGTCAGCCCTCCATCCTCCCATCACTGAGATATTTAAAGCTTTGGATAAAGATTTAGCCCCAATCCTGGGAGGAGAACTCCACCTTTATCTTAATCAAATGTTTTTTTTATCTCTTTTTTTTCTTTTGGCTGCTCCCTTTCTTAAGGGGTTGCCACAGTAAGCAAACTTGCACAAGGGGTTGGCAGCTGTATTTTACACCAAATTCCCTTCCTGACACAACCAATGACTACCAAGCTAAGGCTGTGAGGGCCTTGCTCAAGGGCCCTGTGGGGACTTTTGGGCACATATGAAATATGATAAATTATGAATTATTAAAGTATTACTTTAATGAACCTCGAGGCACCACTCCTCTTATTTTGTTACACTTTGTAGCTCAGGAAAGAGAAGCAAACCTGATATGATCAATAATTAGTTATCAGTCTCAAAAATTCAGTCCTAAATAATTGAGTTCTTGTCTCAGACAAATCACCAAAATCTTATCAAGACACAAAACGATGTTACTTAAAGTTGGTATGCTCTCCACATAACATTTATTTATAGATTACTATAATACAAGCTATGGCAGAGATGGAATGATGAAATATTGTTTCAAAACAGAACCACTTGAAATAATGGTAAGATTTAACCAAAATCAACACTGGAACATTATGACAACTGATCCTGATGAACTTAAAGGGCAGAATGTTTGAGCATTAAAACAAACAACAAATAAAAACACAGCTAAAGGGAGTTGAAGCAAGAGGGATATTTTAAAAGGTTATTCTAAGAAAAGGAAATTTAGCTACTGGCGTAGATAAATTTAAGATTTTAAGGGAAGCTGTAAAGTTATGTTTTATCAAAATTCATACGAAGGGAATCAACTTTAATCTGAGCCTCTGAGCACCTTTCATAATCACCAGCAAATGGTTTGTTGGGCCTATCACTGTTTCCTGCTGGATTTGGTACCAAAGCGGATGATTGACGAATGAGTTGACACTGGATGTTGTCTCCCAGGAGAAAATATGCCGTTGGGCTGCAGACACCCAGGATGCATGCCTGATTAGTAGGGCTGGGTATCATGGCCAATTCTCTAACTCAATTCAATTTCGATTCATAAGGTTCTGAATCTATTAATCACGATTCGATTGGATTGGATTTGATCTGCTGTTAAATAATGAAAATGTTTCAACTGTATTGCAAAATACAATGTCACTACAACATCACAATATTTTTTCTCTTCACCATAAACACCAACAGGTTTTAAGGACAAACTTTTAGATTAAACAGTTTAATCTCGAAACAAAACTCACATTTCAAGGGATTTAAATTAAATGGGATTTGCAGGTGACTGTTACAAGGCCTACATGGAGACGAGAGGGAAATTGGAGACTCAGACCGGAGAACAAATTTAGACTGCAGTGAGACTGGAGCGCGCCAACTTTTCACAGCTACAGTTGGGTGGAGTTTGGAGCACTCTAGTCCTATCAAAATATTACACGCCATAAATGGGGTGTCGGCTTAAAGGGGTTGAACCAATAAGGCTTTGGAGGTTTTAGTTTTCTTCATTGAGACAAAGAAAACGGGCGTTATCTAGTTTAAATGGTAAATGGACTGTATAGCGCCTTTCTAAACAACCAGGATACTTAAAGTGCTTTACACTACAGTCTGTGCCCTCATTTACCCATTCACACAGCACTCTATTAGGTCTCTACAAAACTAACATGTACAATCTCTATGGAGACTAATCAGTGCCAATCACATTCATACACTGACGGGACACACATCAGGGGCATCAGGGGTGAAGTGTCTTGCCCAAGGACACAACAACTGAGGCAGCTGGAACGGGGGATCGAACCGGCGACATTCCGATTCCAGGACAACTCCCCTAACCACAAAGAAATAAACCATGGATTTAATTTTTCAAAAATAGCTCTTAGTAGAAATAAACGATCTATAAGACAAGAGAAACTTTAGTTTTGCTGTTAAACCTAATTTAACCAGAAAAAAATAAACAATTATCCTAAAAGAAATTGTTACACATTTAACTATTAAGATCAAAATCTTTAAAGTTTCTAAATATATGAAAAAAGGAAAGCATTACTTAGATAAAAGAAACACAGTTGTTAAATCCTGAAATAAAGAAATGCAATCTTGTTGCAGAATCTGCACAGGATACAAAAAAACTTAAACTTTATGTTTGTGCATAATTTAAAAAAAGACATTTAGGGAATCTAAATCACAAACAAATTTCTTTTCTCATTTCACAAACAATGCAAAATGTTCATTTTGTTGACTTTCTTCCACTGAGCGGTTCTTCTGTTGAAGACAGGGAGGTAGTTTATGACTCTGTTGGGTAGGAAAACACAGTCTGAGGGAACCCAGAGATGTTAAGGGAGTTTGGTTTCTCAAGACATAAATTTATCAGAACAAAGTTATTTTGTTGAGCTTGTCCATACCATCTCTGGTGGCTGATAAGGATAGCAGCAGAGGTCCTGTGGGTTTTTTTTGTAAAACAATCATAAAACAAAGTCCTGCTCAGGAGGGTTGAAGCTGGTCTGTGAGTCAAAAATTCAGATGACTCCTCCGAGTGTTGTTGATGTAGAATTAACAAAATGCAGCCAATCAATATTTAGATGGTATGTAGTCCCTGCAGCCCATAGGAGGTCAAAATGATGGTGAAGTGAAGTTTTGATTCTTTCGTCACCCAAACGTTGTTGTAACGGTCAGGGGTTTCGAAGAAGTGATTTCTCAATTACATGCTCACTATAACCTCTGCACTACCACTCAAGGCAAGTTTATGTGTGTAACACATTTCAAGAACAAGACTATTTAAAAGGCTGTACATGATGAAAACATAAAAACACATTAAATCGAATAAAATCAGAAATTGAGAGGTGAAATAAAATTAGCAAAAATTTATTAGGGTCATATTGGGGGAGCTAAACCTGAACCTGTTGCCACGGTTCCAAGATACACATCCAAAGAGTTCAAAGTTTGATTGGCCAGAAAGGAACAGAAAGCCTGAAGATATAATACTTTTTCTCACACCCTGACCTGAAATCTTCAGAGGACAAGGAGGAAAAACACACCCCTGAATAGCAGAACCTTCTAGTGAGTCATTTGTCGGTGTACTAAAGAGAACAGTGGAAGTGGGAGGAGATTTGAAAATATTAGACATTTCAAACATTAGTATATGACATTATTAGCTGAACAAATGGAGGGAAAATAAAGTACAAATCATAACATTCAAACTGTGATTGTGTAAAAACAGTAAATGATATCAAAATGCCAGCTCAGATATGTAAATTTTGGTCCACGTTGTGCAGGTGAGAAGTCAGCTTAGGAAAATAAAGATCAGGAAGGCAGCAGGTACGGATGGAATCAGCCCCAGACTGCTCAAGGACTGTGCAGACCAGCTCTGTCATGTAGTCCTGCACATCTTCAACCTGAGCCTGAGTCTGGAGAGGGTTCCTGATCTGTGGAAGACTTCCTGCGT
>JARVJO010000001.1:3377919-3400856 GCA_031762555.1 Cynodonichthys magdalenae
CTGGGGAGAGGGAAGTCTGGGTCTCTCTGCTTAGGCTGCTGCCCCCGTGACCCGACCCCGGATAAGCGGAAGAAAACGGACGGACGGACAGAGGTTTTGATTTTTCTGTCACTCTGTAAGGACACTGCTGTTGTGCTTTAATGAAAAAGCAGCTCCACAGTACGATGGTTGTATCAAACTCAGACGTCTGAATTCATGACAGCAAAGCAAAGTCCTTCTTCTGCTGAGATCTGAGCCCCAAACAAACGGTGCTCGGATTAAAAAGAATAATCATTTTATGACACGCTGTCAAAACCATGTTCTTATCATGTCAGTGTTTTTTTCTTTCTCTAACAACATAATAATTGCTAGGAAAGATAATTGTTATGGAGGACATCATTAAATAATGTCAAAATAAAACTGTGGAAGCGACATAATAACAGCCATCCGCTCAGAGCTGATGTGAAGCAGGACAGCAGGAGGTTTCACACTCCTGTAATTGGTGTCCACCGTGGCAGTGAAGTGCTGGAAAATTGTCACCAGACATCCCGACGCCACTTCAGTCAATCAAAAACCAGCAATTTTATACTGGTTTCACGTTGAAGCAGGAACAAATCAAAAACGCATTTTTTTTCCCTTTCTTTACAGAGTTTTCTGCTTGGATAAGAAAAACCACAAACAAATCAGGAGTGTTGCATTTTATTTGGTCTTTTCTCTTTTTCCATTCTTTTTTTTTTTGTTTGTTTTTTTCTCCACAGGTTAAAACCCATTATAATAGTCAAGAGAAATAAAGACATTTTCACATACTGCATACAGAAACAACACTCTTGATGCACAGTAAAAACAGTTGATTAGGCCCAGCCCAGTGCCCAGATCTTACATGATTGCAACAAGTAAAAGGTTTCCAAAGCTCAGAGGTCTGTGAAACCTTTAACTCACATGAGCAGAGATGTAATGGCTGCCTGGATCAGGCCTGACTGAAACAAAAAAGGCAAACATGGAAATGAATCTTGAACAGAATGATAAAATACAAGCTCAAGTTTGTCTGGTCTGTTAAAGGGATAATCCATTCAACTCTGAAGTGATGTCAGTCTAATAGTTATCAATAGTTAGGACCTCATTAGTCAAAGAGCAGGGATATGGAGAATGGTTCAGGCTAGGCTAACGGGTAGCTAAACATTTTTTTAAATTATTTTTTAACATTTTGAAGCATTGTTTTCTGAAAAACATGAATATGGGTAAATGCTACATTAGCTAATATTAAACTTCCACACTTGTTTTTTACACCATTTAGTTTATCGCTTTTTGTTTTCAAAACCCAACACTACGTGAAAACGTGTGCGTATGCCGATGGGGTTTATCTGACTAGTCTGGCAGTGTGCAATCCTGGTCCTTTCAGGGCCACCATCCCGCAAGGTTTTACTTTTCTCTGTTCCAACACACCTGATTCAGTGATTAAATTACCTCTTCAAATTCTGCAGAGGCCTGTCAATCAACTCATTCAAATCAGGTGTGTTGGAGCAGAGAAACAAGTAAAACATGCAGGATAGCGCCCCTCGAGGACCAGGGCTGCACACCACTGGACTAGCCCAGGCGGAGTGATACATTCAGAAGCCTTGGCACTGCTACAGTCTTCATATGTTTCCATAGTAACACTGACGTTCAGTTGAGAAGAGAGACAAATCCAACAATGTGCAAAAGTGTACAAAGTTAGCTTTTGCTAATGTAGCATTTATTTGGTATGTCGTTTGGTTAGCCATTAGCCTAGCCTGGCTAAGACATGTGCCTCTTTCTCCTGAAATACTATTCATAGCTATTAGACAGAACATCTGTTTAAAGTTGGCTGAACTATCCCTTTAATGGAATAAGAAAGACCTTAAGTGTTGATTTCCCGGAAGGGCGACAGTATGCTGAAATTTTGTTTTTGTTTTTTTCTTTTCTTTTTTTTTTTTTTTTACAATATACACAAAAACTGAGGCCTGCAGAGGAAATCAATTTTAAAACAGATGTGGTCAAATGAAAAAAACAAAAAAGTGGAATGGACTGTGCCTCTCATAAAGCACCCATTTTAAATACTCCAGTGAAAAGCTCACATAAACCAATCGTCATCTTAATATAGATTGTGTCAATTGGCCCATCTTGAAATAGTCTTAATCCAGTGTTTAAAAAGATGGCCAGTCATTAAAAATAATAATAATAATAATAATAACCTTCCCTCCAACCCCGCCTGGTGTATAAATGATGTGAATGTTTTTAGCTGGCTGGCAGGAAGCCGTGAGAATAAAATTTTTTATTTTTATTTTTTTACTGTACTGTGATACAGTAAGTGGATCGTTTGACCAGTGAGTCGTGGGGATTTGTACCATCAGAACCGCCTCAAATCTCTTCAGTGGATCATTAAGAGTTCAGCCACTGTGAGCACCTGAAAGAGACCATCTGCTGTTAAATCCCTTCAAACCTTTAAATACTCTTACAGGAAGTTAACTGGTTGAGTGTCTGCAGTTTAATAACGCACACTAAAAAGAAAATGGGGGTCAACACTGATTTGTTACGAACCGTTGGCTCTTATATAAAGGCTTTTTGGGGCAGAGACAGCTCGTGATCTGTAGAGGGGAATAAAATAATTAAGAAAAATGCCAAAAAAGCTCAATTCATTTTTTTTTATCAGCAAGAAGTGAGCAAACAATAATTCATCCGCCGCTCTCCATATCTTGAACACAATAGTCTGTTTGCACAACCAAATTGATTTGTAACAAGCTCATTCAAAGCTTCAGAAACAGAAATTTACAATTTAAACGGCTTCTGCTAGAGGAAGATGACAAGGTAATTGAGTGTCAATAACTGGACAGGACAATAATCACATGCGCAGGGCTCGCACACGCTGTCAAGTGCAGAAAAAAAAAAGCCTATCTGGGCCTTGGACTTAATAACCTCGCAGAAAATTTGTGTTGATTTTCCCGACGCGGCGCCAGCTCTCTGCACGGAGGCTGTGGTCCTGGAAACAAATCAGCCTTTTCTTTCACTGCGGCTCCTATTTACTCAGTTCTCATTGTTATTGGAAGAGAAAGGGACGGCAGATTGTGACCTTGGATGCACGCAGTGAGAGAATTAGGAATAATATTCACACTTTTCAGAGATTGAGCATTAAGCTTTCTGCACCTGGCGGCATCGCTCACAGACGTGGCTTTTGTCCACATCCCCTCGGGGGGACACGCAATTCCTATATGGTCAATGAAAGGTCATATTTGATCGTTCGGTCCCGGCCTATTAGGGCCAAACAAAGGTCCGGGCAGGTGTTTCTCTTTAATAAGAGCCAGAATAGAAAATAATGTGTCTGGCTCTGACAGCAAGCTGCGATGCAACTGAAAAACAAGGTGTATTTGTAACATCTATTTAATTGAGCACAAGCCAAAACTAAAAAAAAAAAAAGAAAGGAAAAAAAAGAGGGCTAGAGCCATGGAAACTACTGTGGTCATTGTAGGATTTATTCTTAACTAGCCTGAGAAGGAAAAACTGCATCCAAAAGGTAAATACAGTTTCCCACCTCCTGATACGGCATCTTGTGGTATTTTTACCAGAATCAATCTCTAATTTTCTCAGGGGAGAAAATAAGCTCTAATCGGAGCCACAGGTGTTTAAAAAAACACAATCAACTTCAACCACAATAAAATTGCTAGATTTATATGGACACTTCATTCTGAGTCACCAGTTCAGTTCAAGCTTTGAAACTATTAAATTATAAAATCTACTTTCCACAGAAACAGTTCATATTTTTTGTCCCAGAGTTTGAGTAAGTTTTGAAGTGCAGGACATTTAACTAAGGAGCCCGACCAGTGACATAACAACTCTGGGCCATGCATTAGTTAAAGCGTGGCCACAAAATAATTTTGAGCAGTGTCTCTTTGAGACAAACATTGTTGGAGTCAGATTAAATATGAATACACTGTTTTTGTTTAGAACTGTCCAAAGATACCACACTTTATTGAAGTATGTTTATCCCAGAAATTCTACCTCCTAGGTTCAATCTAAGCTAAATTTTTTATAATACTAGTATTTATGAGGTGACACCGTTTCTTTTTAACGGTGTTCCTCGATGTAACATAACTCCGACTCTTGCAGCAAAGGCACAAGGTGAGCAAAGTCTGTTTTGAGCTTAAACAAATAAAGCATTTTAAACAAAAATGACTGGCGCCATCACCTGTGTCTTATAGCTATAAGATACTGTATAATGCTAAGAGTTGCTTCATGCTTAACCGCAAGTGACTCAATTATGTCATTCAGTCCTTTGTTAAAATACAACATAATTAATTCAGACTTGTCAGTGTTAGCGATAACCTTTCTCTGAATGGAAATGACTGCAATAATTACCTCATGGCTACAACATAATTATTGCGTGGCCATGCATTAATTAAAAAAAATAATCCAATGTCACCAGACAGGCTCCATATTAAACTGATATATGTGAAATAAACATAGCTTCTTTTTAAATGATAGCTATAGTTGAGAGAATCAACTGGCTGTTTTATGTTAAACGTTACGTTCAGCTCCTTTCAATGGCTCCTAACGCCCAATGATAGGAACCCAGTCTGGGCAGTAAAAACCCATCTGTAGATTTGTTTTTCCTTGTAAATCTTTAATTTTTCATCCGTAACCACAGAGACAATCGCTACCGCTTCGCTTTTTTACGGAAAACAGAGTGGTGGAGTACAGCAGTTTCTGCTTGACTAAACACATGGTTCCACCCACATGACGTGACGTATTTCCCTACATGATGACATAACTTGTTCAAAATCGAACCGCTCAAGATCCAGATCCCTTCGAAGAGTCATCTCTACAAGGCAGCTAGCCGAAACAGCTCATGCTAACAGTGATGAGCTAAATTACATGACCAATCATTACAATAGTTAGAAAAATAAACGTAAACTTTAAATTTTGCTAGTTGGTTTTAAGTTTAATGCTAGCTTCAACGAGCAAAATGGCTAATGCTATACTAGCCAGTCACAGAATGTTTTTTTTAAATATTTATTAAAACTTTGTAAAGTTGTTCTATACTCTTATTAAACAATTGTGTTTTTAGTAGTAATTTATGAAGACTTTCTGCCCAACAATAAAATACAAACATTAACTACAGCTTAGCTTTGCCCAGATTCATTCGCCTGCTTTAAGGCAGGTTTCATTTCACAAACCTTATAACTAGCTCACAGAAAATTATTATTTAGGGTCTAATAACGTCTTTAAAGACAAACAAAGTGATAACAGGTACTGTCTTGTAATTATATTTGATTGGGGTGATAGAAGGACCATCTGCCGCTCACTGCTAAAACTCTGAGCATGTTTTTTTTTTTCTTTTTAAAGATCAAAATGATTTTGTTGAATGTCTTGTGTTTGGCCTGTACAGCTTTATTACCCATCAGTCAGTTCTCAGGACAGTGATTCGCAGTGAAGGACTGTGCGCTGCCTGGATGGGCAAGGTATCAAAAAAAAAAAAATCATCAGACTCTCGTATTGAAGTGCTGGCTGTCAGCTCAGGCAGACGATTGGCAGCTTCGCTTCCTAAATCTGACAGCCAAAACCAAGAATCAGACATCCCTGTCAGAGTCAGCCTCACTAAAATGTGTCCTGTTTTTTTTTCTTTTTTTTTTTCTCCCCCGCTTCTCAGACAGAAAACTACAAATCAGATTGAGAAGAGCTGAGGTAGGAGTGTTGTTGTGTGTAAAAGTAAGTGCTTACTCATTCTGGGTCACTCTGGAGCAAAAGTGATTACCAAGAGGGAAAACATTCCCCGTTCGACTGCAGGTAGTAAAGTAATCTTTTGTGAAAGGCACAAAAGGCTCTTTTTATTAGAAGTAAAATTTTATATTCTCATTTATTAACTAGAGAATGAAAAAGGGGGGGGGGGGTTTCAACAACCCATCTGAAGGAGAGATTAAATCGAGCTTGAAGGATTCATGAGATTGAAGAGAAGACTTCACAGGAAGAATTAGTCCTAAATGTTTCAATCATCTCACTTTTTTTAATGCAGACAGAGTTTTTTCCTCTTCAAAGTTTTCTTCTCAGTCACCCAAGAGTCATGACTGTCAGGAGGCACTCTTATTTGTGTTGACACAAGACGAGACAATAACTCGTATTTCGTGTCTGAAAGAACTGCGGTCCTTGTTTATCTGATGCGTTAGTTTTGTTTGAATCTGGGGGTTGGGCTCAGCTTACAGCCTCGTCAAAACTTCCTACCAGTTTATAATGTTCAGCATGTGACCCGATCCACATCACTGCTGAAACAATAGAGATTTTGTTTTTACCATTCTATTATCTTTTTCTCTCTCGCTTTGTCCTGATTGTCACTTTGTGTGCAGAAATGTTTACTGACAGAAAACTGCAATTGGTATCAAATAGAAGACAAATTTTAGGAGAAGTACTTCGACGTGTTTAATGTGGAGGCTCTTGCTGCCTATCGGTTTAAAAAAAAAAAGTACCCACAATATGGAAATCTATCCACACACCAACCTACTTCACTCATTTGGTGCCAGTTTAATGCTTAATATTTGTTGCCCAATTCAAAATAATTGTATTTTATTGCAAGATTTCTTTTAATCTCCTAAGACCCAAACTGCATTTTTATTCCACGTGGCGCCAGGTCCTAGTAGGTAAAAACGGACGACGCTTAAAATGCTGAATGTTCAAACGGCAGTAAAATGTTTCAGGGGTGACTCAGACACGTGGTGCTATACAGCCTTTAGATAACCAAACAGAACATGTAAAACCAGCACTGAACATAAAAGTTCTTCTCTGGAACAAACATTCTCCTCTGTCCCTCGACTCGTATAATCCAGGTTGTTTCTGAACTGAACACTCTGCACAACTACTCCCAGGAAAACCCTCCAAAGAGAGAAGGGAGGGTTTATTTTAATTCTTTTTTAGAAAAAGGTACTGCTATATAACCTGAGGGGGACAAATGCAGAAAAAAGTAAAGGCTTTTGCAATGAAGATAAAGAAAAAAGTCCGGTTAGCATTTCTAGCCGATGGCATCTGAGAACCCAAAGAAACTGAAAGGAGGTTTGAAACTGGACACTTTCTAAAAGTCTCTGATCTGACACCTTGCCTGGAGTATGGAGGACATTTCCATATCGTTAGACCAAATTAATTAGCTAAATATCTGAATGCCTTATTAAGACTCCCTGCACTTATCAAGAGACTAATTATCAGTATCAGCTTCTGGCGTTCTGCAGGATTAACGAGTTGATCCCGTCGCTCTCTATTCTGGAGACAAGACTTCAGTCTACATCGCAGCTAATCTGTTATTGTGTTTGGATGACACGGTGTTAGGGAGGGCCAATCTGTGTGGGTTTTTTTTTTTATAATACACTACAAATACTAACAGTTAACAAAATGACTTTCTGCTATAAGGAAGTAGGTCTCTTTCAGATGCTCATTTGCTGAACCCACAGTAATAACTAGAATTAACTAACAGTTTGTAACATTTAACACACTTTGCAGGTATGAAGCATTAAATAAGGTACACTGGGCGTTCACTATGGCTCCAAAATGAGTCACTAGAACGACTGAGTCAATCAGGAACTCATACAGGCAGAACATAAATGAGATATTAATGAACAGTACTCATCAGTGAATTAGGGAAATGCATCTCCTCTCCCACGAGTGAGATGAGAGGATCTCTGCTTTAACAGGAAGTGATGACATTGGTTAGTCTAGTTTTTTTTTTTGAAAAGCCAATTAAATCTTTGAAATGAAAGATTCACTCTGACCAAATCTAACTAAAGTCGGCAGCACGACCAGGAGCAGTGACCTATAGATTCCTAGACTTGTTTCTTGGCAACCCAATAGTGACGGACGTCAAAGGAAGCATTGCTGCTGAAAGTTTGTTAAAACAGAATCAACCGTGGCTTCTGAGGGCCAGACGTTCTAGCAATTACACAGAAAGTGGCAGTGTTTTAAAGGATGTTTAGGTTTCACCTGTGTGGCTGTATGAGGCACTAATGAGAGGTTAGAGGAGTGAGGAGGAACCTGAGCCAACTGTTCAGGATCATTGGAAGAGCTGAGGTTTTACTAAAGTACAACTGCACTGTATAACAAAATATTACTGTAATTGCAATATCAGTATTGCAAATGGCCGTAGTCCAATTTAGGCCCCATCTAAAAAAGGATATTTTTAAACAAGTCTGAATACAGTGAATATGACTCATAAAACGGCTGCATTAGGCAGCAGTATTCTCTGGTCTCACAAAGCAAATAGCCATTAAACAGAGCTTTTGGTGAGCAAAACTGATTACTAAAATTTCAAGTTTTGGTGGACTCAAAAAGTAACTCCAGAGAAATGATGATGAAAAAAAACCCACCAATAAATCCTGTTTTTACCATTTTTATTTGCATTGCTTCAGCTTGATACTGTCTCCAATAAACCTTTATCGTATCCTGTAAACGCATAACAACAAAATTATTTGGGGAGACTTGTTACACAAACTAAGAATAT
The DNA here is from genome assembly GCA_031762555.1 of Cynodonichthys magdalenae. Taxonomy (NCBI): domain Eukaryota; kingdom Metazoa; phylum Chordata; class Actinopteri; order Cyprinodontiformes; family Rivulidae; genus Cynodonichthys; species Cynodonichthys magdalenae. Next base: position 3,386,384 of record JARVJO010000001.1, read on the forward strand.
CTTTTAATTTTTTCAACCTCCCCTTCGCATGTCGACCATTACGGTGCTGTTACTCCCTCGCTTGGCGGCGTGTCAACAAGTTGAATTAAACTCCACCCCTGTCCACCTCAGCCCTTCGATCAATCACCTCTAAACCTAAAACATCTCTTTAAAAACTGCGACACTGATACTGTTTTTTTTTTTGTCTTAGAACCAGAGCTTCCATTTTTTTGTTTAAAACAGAACAAACCAACAGCTTGGTTCAGTCGAAATCGTAAATAAATCAATTTGTTTCAATTAGCCTTCTCTTATCTCACTCCTGGGTTAATATATTCCCCAAAATATCTGTTTTGAACCCTGGACTAATTCATTTCAATAACAATTTTGGATACATTCAGGGAAAAAAAAAGTCAGAATATCTGGAACATGCACCAATTTCTGAACTTAAAGAAACAGTTAAATTGTAGAAAATGTTATATAAGATTTAATTGCAACATTGATAAAAGATTTAGCTGATCCTTGCTTAAACAGGGGAGGATGTGGGGATATGTTGAGGTTATTCCTGCAGGTAAAGTAGATTTATTTCAACCTTGTGGCACCAAACCGTGGCAGAAACTAATTTGCAAATGTTTCCTCGTCCTCACCTCTACCTATTGGCATTATCTGGTGTAAGAAGGGAAATGGGAGGGCTCCCCGTCTTGTTTTTCTGCGTAGCGTCACCTGCCAGCCAAAAAAATCTGTTCCATCCCCGGCATTTTTCGAGGAATGTGACTGGAGCGCTATCTGTTTCTCCGAGGAATGCCTGTCTTGAATTTCATGAAGGGCCTAGAATTTCCACTCTGAGTGGATTCTCCCAAAATGCTACAGAGTAAAAAAAAAAAAAAAAAGGTTTCTTTGAAGACTGAGACAGAGGAACGCTCACATACAGAAGACTTTTTATACAGCACTGCGGTAAGACGATGTGGAAAATCGGGCCAGATTCATAGCATCTTACCTTTGCACCAGATTAAGGAACCTTGAAAAGATAATATATATTAAAAGCACTTCACAAAATAAGGCACTCTGATTGTTTCTATTGTCCTGAATGCTTTCAGTCTGTAGAGGCAGATGGGGCTGCGAGAGTCGCCTGATCCACCTCTGCATTGTCACATCGCTTCAAAGGTAGAGATGAAAGCGGGGGGATATGAGCAGTCTGATAGAATCTGAAGACACGTCTGGTGAACTGGATTCTCCTCCTTCAAAGCGAAACAGTAACAGAGGCAGACGGCAAGAATGAAATGGGCACCAGCTATTGGTTCACGAGCAGCAATCCCTCAATTCACGGTACCACCTTTCACTTTCTTTCTGCTTTCCAAAGCAGCCGGCTGGTGGATAAATAAGAGCTGTGATGATCGGGGGTCCCATTGGGGCAATCCCCCTCAGTAGGCTTGTTTTTTTTTTTTTATTCTAAATCTTTGTCATGAAATAAGACAGTAGTAAAGAGAGTCCCAAACTGTACTCTTCTGGTTATATTTGCAGTTCTGAATATCCACAAATAAGGTTAAACTTAAAATCTGTCATCTCTGAGTTGGGTCGGGGACTTGAAGGGTTTGAGCCCCAGTGTCCTGCGGGGGTGGACCCTCTCTTTGGTTGCATCCAGGGGCTTGCTGCAGGCCGCCCAGTCCAGGTCGATGAGGGGCGAGTCAGCTGAGTTGATGGGAGCTATGCGGAACGAGGGCAGCGTGGGGGAGCCGTTGGCGGAGCACGGCGCCGAGCGGGAGGTGGGGAATGGAGCCGAGAAAGGGTCGAAGGGAGAGGCTGCGTTCGAGCCGCTCGAAGGGTCCGCTTTGAGGGCAAAGGGGTCGCAGTCCGGAGTGGGGAAAGGGTCGCAGCTGGTGAAGGGGTTAGTGGGCGAAGGCTGGTAGCTCAGAAGGTTGCTGTCCGAGCGGACTGGGCTCCGACCTCCGGCTGAGTTCACGCCGCCTGCTGAGATGAAGCTCCAGGGGTCGATGCGGGGGCGGATAGGAGATGGTCGGGGCCGGGGAATGACACTGACGTCCAGACGGCGGGTTTTGGGGCTCCAGAGGGCGGGGTTGGGGTGGAGATAGTAGGGCACCACGGCCTTGTCCTCAGAGTCCTGGGTGTCTTGGCACAAGGGCAGGTCTAAAACTGTAAAGAAGAGACATCAGTATTATACCTCTGAAGATAGATCAGATCCTTTAAAAGAGGGTTCTGTTGCAAGGTTAAAGGGATAGTCTGGTGACATAATTATCAAAAGTAAGCATTTTATCAGCCAGGACATAAGTCAAAAAGCATCGAGTAGTGAGAGTAGGTAGATGTCTAGTTAGAATGGACCAGGGGTATCTAATCCTGGTCCTCAAGTCCATTATCCCTCATGTTTTAAAGGTTTCTCTGCTCCAACACACCTAGTTTGAATGAATGGGTGATTAATGAGCATCTGCAGAAATCGAAGGGGTAATGCAAACCCTGAATTACTAGGGATGCAACGATATAGGAAATTTACAATACTGTTCGGTTCGATACTTTAGTCTCACGGTTCGATATTTTTTCGATACAAAAAAGAGCGATTTCCGTGCCCTTCTTAACTTGTAATTTATTGGAATTAAATTTGAACATTTGTTTCAACTCAAAAGTACAGTTTTTGAATAAAATGTTGCTGAAACAGCAAGTTTCTCAGTAGATCTGCACTCGACAGTGCAGCCTAGGTGGAGTAGTCGAACACAGATCCACTGATCCTTCAACACAGAGCATCTTCTGAAGACAAGCCGATAAAATACATTTTAAAAACCTGCATTGTTCAATACAAGAGTGTATTGAACCTAAAGCACTGTATTGAACGGTTCGATACAGATACATGTATTGTTGCACCCCTATGAATTACGTGTGTTAGAATAAGAGAAACGAGGGAAACATGCAGGGTAGCGGTACTCCAGGATTGGACACCTCTGGGCTAGGTTATTGGCTAGCCAAATTGGGACCCTGTTTTTTGTTGTTGTTTATGTCATGTCTATAATTTATATAGGATCAGGGCCACAAAGCAAAAAACATTCCTTAATTCTGACTTTCATCTCAGAATTCAAACCTTTTTCTCAGGATTCTGAGATAAAAGTAAGAATTCAGGAAAAAAAATTTTTGCTCCCTGGTCCAAATATTCCTCCACCTTAGAACAACCATCAAAACAAACAAACAAAAAACAATCAACTGGTGTAAAATAACAATTATTCTACGTTCTGCACTTTATTTAGTAACATGTTTAGGAGCATAAACGCTGACACACTTTTGCCTCACACAAGTTGTTTAGTTTGTCACTTTCCTCAACTGAGCAACATCTGTTACTACATGAACATCTGCCTGAGAAGCACCTGTGTAGGAACACGTTGATTACCTAAAATGTTAAAAAATAATCGTGCACAAAGCAGCACTTCAATGCTAGCTAATGTAGTGCTCTTTCACACCCTTATGTCATTTTTAAGAAAATGTTCTTTTATAAGTCTGAAAGGCTATATAAAACAGGCCCTTGTTCGGCTAGCCATTAGCCTAGCCATGAACCAAGACTTCATTCTGTGCTCTAAAGCCATGTTTCCATTCAGTTGGAATGCAAATTTTGAGGGAACAATTAAAATGTTGCAAAAACATCTATTGGTTTTAAGCCACCTCAAAAGGCTAACAGATGACCCGTCAGCTCATCGTTGCCCCGTGATAAGCTAACAAGGTAACAAATTTTAGCTCCTCAATCTGGTCAGAATTAAACTTTGTTTGTCTTTTTATACTAACTGTTTATAACCTTCTCTTTAACACCAGTTTAAACACTTTGAATGATTTGTTTACCAAAGAAATAAAACATAAAAATGCTGATTCCATTACGGTAAACCTTTAAACAAACAAATGATCTGAAAAACAGGCTAAACATTCAATATTAATCATTTTGTCTTTAACCATCTTGTTTAAGGATGCGCTAATTGTTATTCTGCAAATCACTTCCTAACTAATTATATTTCTTCCGAGTTCCCTCACACAGTCCTCACCCATTCAGCAAAAACCCATAATCCTCTGAAACTGATCAAAACAGAAGCTACAAAGTGACATGTTCTGCAGTAAGAAATGGGACAATTACAAGAGAAGAATGTTGATGTAATTAGTCTAAATGAAGTGTAACATAGTGCTGTGTGAGTGGCTGACAGATTTGCTGTGGCAGTAGACGAAGCGCTGACAAGAACATTAAACTCAGAATAAATCGCCCTGAATGAACATTTTTGCCGTTCGTGGATGCGACGTGTCTGCCGGATGGTGTTATTTACCCGAGCAGCCGCTCCGCTGAGCTACACAGCTGACAGGGAGGGGGAGCAATCAGGAGCAACACCAGAGCCGATAAAAAGAAAATAAAGTTGGTGAAGAAATCTTCTGAATTCAAGTCTCGCCATTCGAACTCTGAGTCTGACTGAGTATCTGCGTCTGCATCGTGGCAGGCACGGATTTAAGGCCTAGAAATCCTTAAAGGAATGTTTATCACCTGCTGCCTTTCAGGCCAGATTAGACAAAAAAACAATATTTTGTGGCAAAAGGATGGAGGTGTAGCCGTTGTGGTCAAACCTATAACTACTGCCATGTCAAATGTTAGCTCAATATCTAAATCTGACTGAGGTGAAGCATTCATAGGACGGTTTTTGTTGATCAGTAGTCGTGGGTATCTTTAACTGAATTGACTCCAATAAATAATCCGTCATTGATGTACATTTAGTGGTTACTTTCGGAAAGTTTAATTAAAAAAAAAAATCTAGTGGTTCATCAGAATAGAGTTATATAAGACAAGTAGAGTCCACTCTGGTCACATGACCTTGTGGTTCTCACTAGCAACAGGAGCCATTAGATTGGAGGGCAAAAGTCTGTTTTTGATGAATATTGGCTAAATAGTTCAGAGTAAGGTCTTACTATGTAAAAATACTAATAAAATGTATGCAATATAATAATAATAATATTAGAATGTATAAAAGCTAAAGAATCCATATAAAAATGTAAAAATGACAGAAAGCTGTGTGTCTTATGGATGTTCCAACAGAAGAGAAACTGGAAAATGTGTCTCCTTTCATGAGTAAGCAGCTGTTATCTCAGCTACCTCAACATGAATGTGATCTGACCAGAATAGAAGCTGATAAAGCTTTAGCTTTCACTAAATTTAGTTCCTAACGAGGGTAGTTGCTAACTTTAAGTCTGCTAACAATTTCACAAGTTTGTTCCTGTTTTTTTCCCCGAACAAAACCAACAATCCTGTCAAACGTGTGGCGCAGCACATGTTCATCATGCGCCTTGTGTGTGCGTGCAGCATCTTTAGCATTTTGTGTGTCCACTTGCGTACTCAGGTTTGGACTGGCTGAACTGAACAAATGTCCCCACCCACCTTCAAATTCTAACTAAATCCTGAGTGAAACTAACTTTTTGATTAGCTGTGCCAAGCACTTGCTAGTAGATAGTAGCTTCTGTGGCATATTGTTATACAGAGTCTAGCATTAAGTATACTGTTCAAACTGAACCAGGCGGCTACTATTAGTACTATTATTATTATTATACTGTATAATACATGCTTGTATTGCTTCCAGTTGTAATACATTTCATTGGTTAGACCTATTATATATTTCCTTATATATTATGTAGTATGTAATGAAATTAACATTAATAGTGTGAATGCTTCATAGCATTCACACTATTGAGATACATATTTCGGAACCTATCTCATCCCGCAATTTTTGTGCTATTTCAACACTTCTTATATAAAAACGTTCAGTTCTTTCAGGGCATTCCGGCTACGACTTTTGATATTTCAGCTATTTATACTTTTTTAGCTATTTCACTTTTTCCGTCACATTTTTCTCATTGAAAATGAATGGCAATATTTTTTTCAGCATCTTTAAAACCCCTCAAAATGTTTATAAATCTTTATGGCACTTTACACATTTTTGTTCTGGTCCAGTTCTTTTTAACTTCCTTGTGCTGTATTTAGCTTCTTTTGTTGCTAATTTTAGCCTTTTACTGCTATTTCTTGCTAAAATTCTACTCCTTTCTGCTAGAATATACTTTTTAGTGCTTTCAGCTTTTCTTTGCCAATTTGAGTTTTCAACGTTTCTTTCAGTTGCTTTCTGTTTATTTCAGCTGTTTGCTGCAGTTCTAAATACTGTTAAGCTGTTATTAACTACAATTAGTTTTTAAGGTAAATTTACACTTTGGGGCCATTTCACCTTCTTAAGAAATTAAGTTCTGCGAACATGTACTCCTGCTAAATGCAGCATTTTGCAGCTACATTTTAGCCATTCAGATGCATATTTAGGCTGTTTTAGCTATTTTACTGGAAAAAAATGTTACTAATTTGTTTATGTTGAATTGCAATTTTTGTACTTTCATTATTTTTTCTGCTAATTTTACTTTTTTTACATCACTTTCACCATCTGTAAGCTAGTCTTGTGTCTGCTACCTTTAGCTTCTTAGAATACTAATTTTAGCTTTTATCTGCTATTTTAGCTTCTGCTTTTTGGTGCCATTTATGCTAATTTCGTGTTTCACATGAACTTGCATTAAACTTTAGCTTTCAGCTTGAAACACTTAAACTTGCATTTTCGCAGGAAATGCAATTTCCCTAGTTATGAATTATTTTAATTTACTGTAAAAAAATTAAAAATTATTTGACACAGATGTAAACAATAGGTGGGACAGGCTGTGCTCCCTCTAGTTGTTTTATATAACTCCATATGCTCAAGACATCTTTTGTTACTGACAGTAAGGCACTGGAGAAAATATTATCAATAAAATTAAACATGCCAGAATGTGAGACAAACAACTCGCCCTTTAACTCCACAAGGCTTTTATTGTGCCTCTGTTGTTATTGACAACACGGTGTTTATGAGCTTCTGGCTGTAAGCAGCAAAACACACAAGGCGTGTGTGTTCAGAACCTGCAGGCTGAGCTGGGAGACCCTCTCTGTGGAGAATCTGAGTCAGTCAGACCCGACACAGAGTGTGAAACGTTACCAGGAGGTGGTCCCTGAAGGCCTCGCTCGCTCCCAAAACAACACAACACTTACATTGTGTTACAGCTGTGAACCGAGCCAGAGCTTTTTAAGAAACGCTGATTAGCCTTCAGGGTAAAATAATATGAAATGACATGACTCGTACAAAGAAAACATGCCATGTTTGATAAATCTGAAAGGGAAACTGATGCTAATTTATTCTGAGTGCGACATTTTATCCTGTTTCATGTGTGTCTTTTCTGCACACATTTCCCATGCTGACATCCAGTTGGCTGAAGAAAGTGATCACTGAATGTCCATCTACAACTGATGGACATTTACAGGTCTCGGGTTGAATGAAGACAACAGAACGACCTGCATCAAAAATGCAATGAGTCCGACAGGTTTTGCGAGAAGTGTTACCCAGGCGACAAGAGGGAAAACTCTTACAGCACTTTTCTTATTGTGGCATCATGTATAAAGTTATTTAAAGGTTTGACCAAAATGGGTATAACTCATTTCTCATTATCAAATGATCTTAGTTTTAAACTGTCACAAAAGTCACTGAGTAATATACATTCCTACTAGATGGAAGGTCTTTATAAAAAAAAAAAAAAAAGTCTTTCTCGAAAGAAGCAAAAACTATAAAAGTCTGGATCTCTAGTTAGCAAGTATTAGCAATGAAGTAAGACAAGAGCCAGCTGTTACCTGAGATATGCAAATAGCAGGACATCTTTGATGTAAATAAAAAAGCTCCTGCAGCACTGAAGTGTCCTTATGCCAGACAAAAAAAAAAGGAATCTCACCAAAAAGAATGATAAAGTATTAATTCTGGGAGAACCGTGAGGGAGCGTCGTTGTGCTGATGAGGGACATAATTCAAGGTTAAAGCTGGATTCGCATTTCTGTGTGAGGGGGTCTCGAGAAACACGATCAGTGAGGAATTCCAGATGAATCACAATGATGAAATTAAAAACCAAATCTGAGACCCAACCTGGGATAGAACATGTGCTTTAAAGAAGGACTCAGGTGGTTTAGATGGGCTTTTTAATCAGGTAAGTAGTCAGATATAAAAAAAACCACCTTTGTCATAATTAAACCAGCAGAGACAGAATACTTCTTTGCTTAGCAAAAAGTAGGTAGCAAAAGCTTTATTTAAACTAAATCCTGTTTTACACCCTTCATGCTACGACTTCTACACCAGCCTGTAGGGGTGTCCAAAATCTTCTAGTGATGGAAGGAGAGGACGAAGCAATTACGAACAAGCAGAGACGAACCAAGGTTTGAAAGGCTCCACTGCAAATTAAAAGGTACAGGCTGCACTAGAAAAAAATTTAATTAAAAATTAGAGATGCACCCTTTGATTGCCCTGAAATAAGTACTGGGCTTTTCACCTAGCTTACCCCAAACCGACCCACAGAGACGAGTACTTGCTGTCTGACTGCCATCCCCCATCGGAGCACAAGTTAGGAGTCATCAGGACTCTGAATCACAGGAGGAGATTTTGGAAGAAAAGCCACCTGTCGTAAGTTACGCTAATAGCGGTTAGCTGATTTGTGAAACTGTGCCCACCTCTGTCAAGGGGACATTATACTGTTGAAAAAAAAGCCATAAAACAAACTGATCTAGAACGATACATTGCTACTACTGACTGAATGGGTTAGTAAAGTCTCCAGATTGGCTCTGCCAAACCTGACTATCAAGAGGGATTGTAAATCATAAAAAGTTCTTCGTTTCCCAATCAAGCGTCCTCGCGCAGCAAAGCGTTCCCTCTTGTCGCCTGGGTAACCCATCTCGCAAAACCCATCTGACGCATTGCATTTTCGATGCAGGTAGTTCTGTTGTCTTCATCCAACCCTAGTCTGGGTATCTCTGTCTCCCTGACTGCCTCAACCTTATGAGGTACTAACGTCCTGCTCTGAAAGCTCAATGAGGTTTGGTACGAGGCACAGTGATTCTTAGTCTGGTCCTAAACTATCTAGTGTGGTGGGATGGTCCCATGTCTACACAATCAACTATGTGTACTAATGCTACACTAAAGTAAGCAGTTTCCGACCATCATAGCGGAACAAAAGGTCTTGGTGACATCACGCTTACTTTGGCTTGAGTAGAAAAACAGACCAACCTAGCTGAGAAGCATGTAGGCCTTGGCTGGACCTCCTCCTCCTCTCTGCTCTGTGTTCCAAACTTTCAAAACTCAGCTCCCCGTTGCTGGAACCAGAACTGGCGGTCCATTCCCCAGGACTGGCCCTGTCTTGCTGTTGTTGCTGCTGCTGCTGCTGCTGCTGCTGCTGCTTCCCGGGGCTCGGCGGGCTGGTGTACGTTTGCTGTGTCCGGGGTCCGGCCCTCTCTCTAGGGTTGGGTGGAGGCGGCGTCAGAGGCTGGGGTTTCAGCTCCTGGTATTGTAGGGCTAATTCCAAAAGTGGTCTGGGGAGTGGCTCAGAGGTGGAGAAGGTGATGAGGTCGTCTACTGTTGGGGGGTCCGTTATTAGGGGCATGGGGTGGGAGATCTCGAGTTCGAAGGAGGTGCGGTCTTCTAAAGAAGGGAGGTTGTTTCGAGGCGGCACCCTGGGGGGAATCTCCAAACCCCGGCCTAGTCCTATAGAAGCCAGGATAGAGCCAGTGCCTAGCAGAGCCCGGTGTGTATTTTTAAGCATGCCGCCGAAAGAACCACGCTCAGGCATCGGGGAGCTTGCGGGGGAGTAGCCCCCTTCCTCACTGCCTGAGTCTCCCTGAGAGGGGGGAAGCCGAAGACTGTCCTTTACAGAGAAGCCTGCAGAGAGAGAACAGAAGCATAAGACAGAAAAAAGATGACTCAACGCATTTATTATTCATTCAGCTTCTATTTCTAATTCACACTCCTGCCACTCATGTGAATTTTAACTACGATTAACCATGAAGTTGGCGGTTAGAGCAGTGAAGGGCACAGTACCGTTCTGAGCAGCTGATGGGGTTGGTGTGGAGGGTCGGTACTCCTCAAAGTCATCCCTGGACTCGCCATTCTCGTTGCTGTCTGACTCCAGGAGCTTGGCCCTCATCGACAGACTGAAAGCAGACAGAATTTCAATGAGGAAAGGTTGATGAATTAAACAGAGTCAAATCACAACCTTGTAAATGTTCAAATGCAGGAAAAGAAGAAAAAAGATCCCAGTGTACCTGCTTTCCTGGGGACTGAGCCGCAGGACTTTAGGGCTTTTAGGACTCTTTGGGCTTTGGGGCCTCCAGTGGGGACTCAACCTCAGCTCGCCATTTGATTGCTTGAGAGAGGGGGTCTCTATGGTCCGGACTGGGCTGAGTCCAAACGCCCGGCCTCTGTCACTGGGACTGACTGCAGAGATAAAAAGGAGAGTTAAATTAGCACGAGTACCTTTTTTTAACTTTACTCTAATGAGAAAAGTGCTTTAAAAGCTGAGTTTATACCAAAAAATCCAACACAGAGGCCTCAAACTGACTTGAGTTGATACAATTGCTTCTTTTTCTACTTGTTCCAGAAAGTTGGGAGTTCCAATTAACTTCAAAACTAATCATGGGGATGCAGTCTACACCATAACATACCCTTAGACATGCCTCACAAGGCCCAAAGTGTGAGGAGAGGGAGCCAGCGTCACCTCAGAGAAGACGAGGAGCAGAGCTCTAAGAAAAGATGAGGTTGCACCTGCCGACTTCTGGCAACATCTCACCGCTCCCCCTCCAACCGATCGTGTTGTTGTTGAGGCAGAAAGTGTAAACCGTGTTTAGTCACACGTAGGTTGTATACATTGGACTTCCTGCCACATGTCAACTTTTTGTCACACAGCTGGATAGACCCTATGGATTCTTTTCTCAGCACCAAAGTTGGTGCAGAAAAATCAAAACAATACTTCTTATTTTTTACACGATACAAAAGAAAACATGTCTGAACTTTCTTTGGCTTGAATTAAAAAAAAGGGTATTTTGTTGTGGAATAATGTATTTGATGAGGGAAACAGGTGTTTAATTTCTATTCTGAGACACTGAACCATTAACTGAAAACTCAATCCTATTATGATTTACGGCTTGGTGTGGAGCACTGCCAGGTTTCTTTTAAACAACTATCTGTGAAGTTGCTTTTGGAAGGTATTTGAGGGAAACGGGTCTAAAACCATAGTTCTTACACCACAGGTAGCACTCGGAAAAAATGTTGACTAGTTTAAAACTAAGTAAGAAGCTATATGACTTCCATGAGTTAAACTGTGATGTAAAGCTAAGAAGCAGAGATGGACAAAACGACAAGTGGTTCAAGCCAGGAGGGGGGCCACGAGGGGCAATGACCTCCTCTGAAGACATTTCTGATTATTCTGATAATTAAAGATGCATCAATGTTAAAGTTTTAGCAGATATCTGATATAAATATTGCTGTTATGGCCGATAATCAATATATACCGATATTACACAAACACACAAATTATTTATATATATGTGCACACACACACTTAAAAAAGCGACCAGACTGGCAACATGGCGCAGGGTCATTAACAGTATTATGATCAACAGATACCACCTGACCAACCATCTCCCCTCCAAAAACAGGAACACAAAAATAAAAAGCGGGAAATCAATATCGGATGTTAATATCTGCCCAGTTTTACTTATCAGACAAATACGGATGTGCTAAGTGACCAATATCGGCCGATACCGATGTTAATGCCGAAATATCATGCATTCCTAATCATTTTAATAATATGTTGTCTCTCTTCCAGAGGAAAATACACCTGGACCAGTCTGTGTTTGTCTGTGTCTTTTTCCCGTCCCCCCAAACCCAGCCGGTCCAGGCAGGTGGCCCCCCCGTCCTGATCCTGGTTCTGCTCCACTGTCACCAATGTGCTGCTCAGGATGGGAGACCGTGATGAAGTGAATCCCTCAATCTGCTTCCTTAGATTGTTTTTATGTTCATCGCCCTGAGACGATGTATGTTGTGACTATATAAATAAACTGAATTGAATTGAATATTATAACTCCTAATTTCAGTCGATATATTTTGATATTGATACAAAAAATACAGTAAAAATGTCAGAAAAACTGCCAAAAACACCAATATTTACTGTACTTACAAACCTGATGTAATTTAAGGCATCTTTACTTAAAATTATGATTAGTCAGAACAAAAAGCACAATATTTCAAATTAAATTTATAACTAGTCACAACTTAATTGTTGATATCTGAAATGTATGTTTCAGGTAGTCAGTACTTTATTGCATATCTTGAGTTAGAGCCTCCATTTAACTTAATGGTAAATCTAACATAATTTAAACAAGTCAGATATTATAAATATTTATATAAATAGAAATAGAAATTTTGCCCAGTCAATATGTAATTAGAGATATCCTAATTAACTTATATGTCTAGTCATAAATCAATTTCACAGATATGGAATGTAAGTGTGGTGAAGCCGATTTTATGTCGCAATGGCCTGCCATACCTGTCTGTGTTAGCAGCGTCGGTGTCACTAGGTCAACACAGCACTGCCTTTGAGTCTGTGGTGTACATCATCACGCACTGACATATATCATTCAATTTTTTTTTAAAGATATCACCGTCATTTAAATATTTTCTAACGCAATACAGATATCAAAATATTTTCCAGCACCAATTGTGTAACTTCAAGTTTTCAGTTGTTTTTACTTTGATTTCAGGTCTGCTGAATAAGTTGTGTTCCTGCATTGGTTTTATGTGTCTCAAAGGATGACTACAACCACATTTGGAGAAGTCTATGTTTTAGATCCCTGTCCCTAAAGTAAAATGTAAAATATGTCTAATAAGGTAGAAAGAAAAATCAATCTAATCCTGTCCCACCAGGCAGGAAAAAAAACACACATGGCACAAATATCCAAAGCTGCTCACACATATCACACTGACATACTGCTGAGTTGGAAAAGATGCTAACTAAAACAAGCCTCGAGTCTATCAATCCTATGAAAAAAAAGGGTTGGTTTGAGTTCCTTGTTATCTAATTTGTCAGAAAATGAGACAATGGAATGGAGCTCAGTCGACTAATGCAAATCGCTCAGGCTGTTCTGGAGACAAATCTCTTTTTTAGACCCCAGAGATAAATCACTGCTAGCTGCTAAGAGGGCGAGCATAAATAAGCACTAAACACATTTTAATGACAGCCGCACATGGCTTACTGACTCCCATTAGAGGGAGTCATTTGGAAATTTAAAAAAAAGCCAGCCCACTATTTAATGAACAAATGAGGCGAGCAGATGTTTTACGTTTATTTACCACTTTTGGAGATACATTCTTTCGACCACAAGTTGCTCTTCTATATTAACCCCTGTGCTAACTGCTTAGTAAAACCCCTTTTATTGCCTTGTTGTTCCACCACAACAGATTTCTTTTGTAGTTTCTGGGGTTTTTATTAGAAAAACACTGCAACACTCCGGCTGGAGAATCCCTGAGTGAACATCTCAGGACGTCAGGAGGGACGAGCAGCAGAGGACTGTAAATCTCTGAGGGGGGGCTATTTGTGATTCAGCCAACCGAACTGTGACCGCTGCATGCAGATAAAACTGACTGTGCCTAAATACATTTAACAACACACAGCTGAACGGCGCCCTCTACTGGTGAGATGAATTAACTGCAAACAGAATGAGCAGAGGAGGAGGACTCTGACGGAGAAAAAAGGAAAAAGAAAAAAAAAAAAGTGCTGAACTGCCGAGAGGAAGTCAGATAATATTTAGACTGGAACCAACTATAGAAAAGGGAAAAGGGTGTGTGTGAGAGACAGAGCAGGGAGGGAAGAGAACAGGAAGCCCACTGGGAATCGAGGAGGAAGACAAAAGACGGGAGCGTTTAAGAGAACATGAAAGGAGCTGGAAACAGAACCGTGACGGCTCACAGACGTACATGATTGCTGGTTACAGTCCTCGCTGCCTTCTATTTGTCAGGAAAACAAGAAAAACAGTAAATACACCTGTGGCGTGCGTTCACTCACGTTGGATTGCACGAAACCGTGGGCCGAAGGAAGGCGAGGAGCCCGGACCCAAATCAGGGGAATTCCTCCTCTTCTCCAGAGCGGGGGACGCCTGAACTGTAATTTTATGGATGAAATCTGCAAAAACACACATTTCCAACATAATATTAGACAATCATATTGTTGTATTGAAGGTGAAAACACCTCCTCCCCAGCACTGATAATGATAAGCTTTAAAGTAAAGTTTAGTTTGCTCTCTAATTACAGATAATTATGTGGCAAATAATATGAATTTGTAATTACTGCAATTTATAGTAAACAGCCGACATCTGATGGGATCGTTTCACATCTCAATAGAATATTGTTGATCTTAATGAATCAGAACTGTGATTCTGCTGCATGTTTATTTGTATTCATTGAAAACAACCTAAACGTTCCCTCTTATCAAATGAATAATCATAAATGAACTCTAAAATTAGAGATGCACCGATCCGATACCAGTATCTGGATCGGTCCCGATATTCAACAAATTTCTAGATCGGGTATCGGTGACAATGAACCCGATCCAT
>JARVJO010000001.1:3410741-3424545 GCA_031762555.1 Cynodonichthys magdalenae
TTGTGTGAAAACTTGCGTACGCAAGTTTCTGGGCTTGTTTTATGCTTACACAAGCTTTATAAATCCGACCCCAGGTTATTCCATCATTGGATTGTTTTCTTCCCTGATGGCACGGGCATATTCCAAGATGACAATGCCAGGATTCATGGGGGTGGAAATGTGAAAGAGTGGTTCAGGGAGCAGAGATATCATATTCACATGGATTGTCTCCACAGAGTCCGTTGAGAATCTTTGGGATGTGCTGGATAAGATCAGACTCCACCATCATCAATGCAAGATCTTGGTGAAAATTTAATGCAACACTGGATGGAAATAAATCTTGTGACATTGCAGAAGCTTATCTAAACAATGACAGAGCGAATGCGTGTTGTAATCAAAGCTAAAGGCGGTCCACTGAAATATTAGAGTGTGACCCTTATTTTTTGGTGACAGTTTTTTTTTGGGCCAGGGCACTTTTATAGGCAATGAAACACAGCGCAGGGCTTCTGGGAAACCTCTCACACTGATGTTTATAACTGTGTACCATAACACACTACATCCTAACTTAGGACATGAAGAAAACATCTTAAAAACATCCATTGTGCCCTGATGTGGAGCAACAGATGACTGTGCCTAATGCAACACATGCTTACAAAGCACTGATCACAAATACACACACACAGGAGCTTTGAGCACACACAATGCGTGCAGCCGCCTGTCCTCAGAAGATGAAGTGTGGCGTGGGACTTTTGGATCTCTCACACAGTCAATTAGCCCCCACTCGGACCGAACTGAATGCACTGTGGGGGCTCGCTTTAGTGGAGAACACAGACTGGATTTTCTGTTTTTTTCTTGTTGTTGTTTTCTCGGGTCTTTAATTACAACTTCCACACGCCGTGACAGAGCAGAAATGCAGCTCGTCGACTCGCCCCGAGGCAATCATTGTCTCCGCTTGGCGGCTTTGGAGACAAGCGGCGCAGATGAGAAAGAATACGAAAATAACCTTCGTTTTTCAGAGAAAAGCTGCCCACTCTTTTCTGCTATAACGCCGTGGATGTTGGGAAAACGAGAGCTTGCCTGGGTGTGCTTGGAATAAACAGAGGAGAATAGGACGGCACTAAGGCCCATTTAAGGGGTAAAAAACTGCATTTTTAATAATTAAGGCTCTTTAAATTCAAAGAAAATTAAATTATTAGCCTGTACTGAAGCTCAACGCTTGTTGAAGCTCTCAAGGTGCCTTGAAATAAGTGGAAACAATAAAATGAGAAAACAACAAAACCAAAGCACATAACTGCAACAATCATGTTGCAATAATGTGAGGATGGACGTTTTTTCTTCAACATTTGATGGTTTTCTTTCAAATTTAAATGGATAAACTGCACCTAAAGACCATCCTGGCTCTCAACAAATCACACACTCTTTAAGACGCAATTACAAACCCACAAACCATAATGAGGGGATTCTTCTCTTTCTGTGTAGTTGTGGCTAAACACACACACACACACACATTCCCAGATAAAGGGCTGTGGTCAGGTCTGCTGTGAGGCCTCCTTCTCTGCCTTTACTGGAGACAATGGGTCAGTGTGCACAACACATGGCTGACAACAAAGCACAGAGCAGCTCTTTGAAGAGACGCCGTCACATGGCCATGGCGGCCTCGCTGCAGTCCATCATTCTGTCCATCCCTTCATCAAAGTGTCTCACCAACATTCATTTCCATTTCTACTGTTTTTTTTTTTCGTTTTTTTTGCAGACCTGTTTCGTGCAAACTAAGCATATAGTTAAAAGCCTAACATTCCTGAAAAAACACAAATCACCTGCCAACGTTCATGTCAGATTTACTGTAAGATTAAATTATGTTGAGAAAAAAAAATGAAGTTAAAGCTGTTTTGGTCAAACCTCAAAAATGCTGTTAAGCACAAGCCAAAGCAATAACAAGATGTCACGTTCAGAGTGTGTACTACTTTTTTCAGCCTTTCCCTCTTCAGGGGTCGCGACTGCAACTCGTCCTCCATCTCACTCCAGGCCTTTTATTGCTCTGCAAGGGTCGGGCCGGCCTGACTTTAAACCCAGGCTCAAACTGTTCACATTGGCTCTTAAGGCCCAGTTCCACCCCGATTTCTGGAACCCTGAGACCCATGTTTTTGTCCGGTCCAGTCAGCCCAGTCCGACTGACGTCAGCTACTGTTGCTCATTGATTGGTTCACTGGCCAAGGGGGGAGGGTTAAATCACACAGATGTGATTAAATTTAAGTGAATTGTTTGCAGCGATTGTGATGATTTTACACAAGTTCAACTACACAATTGTAGCAAGCTAACATTAGCTACCATTAGCTTACTGCCCTCTGTCATCTTGCCTTCTCTTAAAATGCATCATACTGTTGAATGTTCCAGTACAATATTCTGTACTTTTCCTTCGACTTTATTGTAGTCTATCATTATTATGTTGCAAATAAAACAATAGGATTTCCACTTTTTTTTTTACAAATCTTTTCCACCCACATCCAGGCAGCCCTCTGCTCAAAGCAAACACGACCAAAAATGCCTTTTGTCCTTTGCGTTCTCTCTCCCAACTCCAACTACCTCCATGTCCTCTCTGACTGCATCCTCATATCACTTCTTCGGGTTTTCTCTGTCTTCTTCTGACTGGGTAAAACAGGAGCATCACAAAGCACAAAATATGACAACAGAGGACTGTTGAGCAACTGAAGTTGTTCATCAAGCAAGAATTGGAAAAAAATTCCACCTACAAAGCTTCAAAAATTTGTGTCCTCGGTTCCCAAACACTTAGTGTTGTTAAAAGGAAAGCTGAAGAAACACAGTGGGAAACAGGCTCCTGATGCAGCTTTTTTGGAACATGTTGCAGGCATTCAATTCAAAATGAGTGATGATTTGTAAAAGGAAAAAAAACAATAAAGTTTATCTGTTTGAACATTGGACATTAAATATCTTTTCTCTGTAGTATATTCAATTGAATACAAGTTGAAAAAGATTTGCAAATCACCGTACTCTGTATTTGTGTTTTACACAACGTCCCAACTCATTGGAACTGGGGTTGTGTATCAATAAAAAAGGGGCTGCAATATCAGGCATGTAGCTAAAATATAGGGATTACAACATTTACTTTGACTTTGTTTTGTTTCATCACCTTCATTTAATTTCTTAAAAGGATTCTAAAAAAACAGCAGAAACATTCCAACTTTGTAACTAAAAAACTTTCTGACATTGGCATAAAGGATTTTATGCACTAAGGGATCACATGTGTTTTAATTTTTATGATTTGTGGAAGAAAAACAAATAGACTCTCATTGGAGAAGCTGTAGTTTGCATTAAACCAAACTTATGCAGGTATATGTGCAGCTTAGTTGGCAGCAGGTGCTCCAGTCCGACAAACATGGACCTAATATTTTAAAAGTAATCAGAGCACATGACTCAACAGCTGATCTTTAAGCAGCCTCCAGAACCATCAAAACATTTACATCCAAAGAGGTAAACACACGAAACATAGTGAAAAGACTGGGCAGCACAAACAGCACTCTGCTATCTGCCATTGTTGCTGTTGTATTTCTACTCATGCAAGTGCAGAAAAACTACTGACTGCAGCCGTCAGTAGAACACATGCGCAATTTTACTCTGAAGTAGAGTATTTACAAAAAGCACCACTCTGAAACCTGGTTTCAATAAGTCAGTGTCAGAGAAAATGGCCTTTGTTTGTTGTGAAAATGATGAGCTGAAATGTAGCCGAAATGCTAAAATTTTATTTAAAAAGGCTTAATGTAAACTAGGCCTCAGTGCAGCTGGAGCAGCAGTGGAGAAATGAGAGGGGTGGTGAAGTGAGTGATCAAAACAATTAAAATGTGCCCCCTCACCAAACCCCACCCACAGTTATCGTATTTTGGTAATTACAGAAAAAAAAGCTCTGTTGCCATTCTATCTGTGCATAAATTAAACTCATTGGTTTGTACACAGACAGAACACAAACTATTTATTTAGCCATTTTCAAATCTTTATGGTTCCCATAAAGTTTTACTGCTATAACCAAAGAATTCATACAAACATGTCAAGACAAAACTGAAAAGAGAAAATAAAAAGAGGGAAAGATGCAAAGCAAAAACATCTTTTATCTGCAGAAATTTCAGCTTCATTCTGAAACACATAATTTCTTTGATCTTATTAAATTAAATAACATTAAATAATTAAATAACAATAATTCAATATACATCTCAGGTCCAATTTGATACATTGAGACATTTTTTTAGCTGGCTTTGTTTGTTTTATGGAAACAATCCTGATCAAATGTTTCAAACTAAGATTCCAGCAGACCAAGAACATTTAGAAAAATGATTCAGGAACACCATCATTTGAGCTTCTCAAACTATTTCAAATACATGAAAATATCGATCAAAATTTGTAATCAAACCCATTGATCATTAAGGGCAACTGCAACTTTAAGCACAAATTACAAGTGGTTTTAAAATTAAAGATTTAAATATTTTTTAATATGCAAACATTTGTAGATAAAAGTTTTGACTGACAACATCACTGCTTAGGAAGACTTTAGCAATCAAGCCAAAGTGAAAATGTGTCGATGGCTTTTTAGTTTGAGTTTATAAATTTTATTTTTTATTTTTTTACGGACTTCTTCTGTGGAGTCAGTATTTTATTTTATGTATAATAGGGGTGTACGTGTACTTGTACCACACAGTGATGGTACAAATGTTGAAAGTAGAAAAAATACCATCTAAAGCCTTGAATGACTAAGAAAAGCAAGAAGGGATAACTCAGATGAAACACAGGAGCTTGAAAACCTGTTTTTTAATGATCCTTCACCTGGATGTATGGAAAGCCAAAGAGCAACACACTAGCCCTCCGCTAGATGATAGTGTGACCCGTCATGGCCTGATCTTCAGGTTTCTTAGCTCACAGACCGCTGGTCCACATCTCGACACAGAACACACAGGCACTCACCTCCAGACGTCGCTGCCCTTGGAAAAGGTCGAAGACTTGATGACCTCCGGGGCCATCCAGGCGTACGTGCCAGCTGTGCTCATCTTGGTGGTCTTGTGCCACTCCCTCGCCAAGCCAAAATCAGTGATCTTCAGTGTCAGACCCTCCATGTACTCGTTCTCTATGGGCTGAGCCAGAAGGACTGGAGGAAGAGGAAAGGAAAAATAATTGTGAATACTTGGTAGAACAGAGGGTGCCGTGTGATGCACATGTACATAACATATAATATTATATGGAAATAACCCTTTTAATCCATGGGCAGTGTGTGGACCAGTGGGCTCCTGGGCCTAAATGCATAAAACCTTTTGTGTGTAATTCTGGTCATCTGTACATTATCATAAAGGTCTGAGAGTACTCTTCCTTGAATTAATTTTTTTAAAAATAGCCATTAAAAAGGTAGATTCTTGTGAACTTTGTGAATATAAATGGAGACCATTCAGACAGGAGATGATCAAACCCAATGTGAGCCTACATTACAATAGATTCTTAAGCCCCTTTCTCTCTGGGACTGAGAGTTGCACCTCTGTTAAATCAAGAGAAATGTTTGTTAAATCTCTGGGTGAACGTGGTTGTGTTTTTTCCACCCGGAGGTGAGGCGCACCAGAAATCCGGCACGGGCCCAGAGTGCCATCAGTGTGTGTCACAGGTTGAAATGTCTATGAAAAGCACCAGTGTGGACTAATTTTACCATTATTAGTCTTGCAATAGAAAAAAAAGCCATGCCTGACTGAGCTTGGTCTTCAGTGTTCAGATTCATACATTCTCGGTTTCATTCTCACTTCCTCTTCCTCTTGTTCAACCACTTCAATCCAAACAAGAACAAACACGATTCTGCAAACACTCATATCAATGTTTGCTCTCTTGAACTAACTCAGAATATAAAACTGTGTCCACTGAAATTATGATAGGTATATTAAAAGAAAAAAAAACAAGCATCCAGAAGTTTCCTGAGCCTGTGTTAGCTGAAATGCTAAGGAAGTCATGTGAATGTTTGGGAACGGAGCCAAACTGGGACGTCTCCACTGCAACTGACTGAAGCTGAGTCATCATATAACAGGCTGGACGTGTTGGTCAAACCGGGACACACACAGGAAAACACACATTTAAATAAACACTCAGCTTGTTCGCTCCTGTATATACTGTAGATAATACTTGGAGGTTGAAAGTAGTGCTTTTTAGGGACAATAAAGGCAAAATATTTTCAAGAACTAGAAGAATAAGGGACTTAAATGAGCTGGGTTTTACAATCTCAACTTTCATCAGCAATTAGGAGATGCACACAAGAACGGGGAAATGGAAATTTAAAAAATGAAGAAAAAGATTTCCACAAATGCAAACAAACCTAAGAGGTCACTTAAGAAGACTTCTGACTCCTTTTAGGTTTTAGTGTTGGGGAACTGGACGAAATTATCAACCATCAGTGGTTGGAGTCCATAAGGCTGCACATGTTTTAAGGACCAAATTTCCTGACTTGTTTTAACTGTTTAATTTGGGTTTAGATCTGAGAATGACTGAACAATTCAAATTCTAATCCACACATGCTGTTATAAAACCTTCATCGAGTGCAACCAACCTCATTTACTACCAACAAGCCAATATTCAAACCTTGACCGGCATCGGTCCACTCACTGCGCCTGTTTTTGCATTGTGAGAGAAAACCGGAGGACAACATACAAACTCCACAAAGAAAACCAAAGATCCATCCCAGGACCTGCTGGCTGTGAAGCAACAGTGTAACCACTAAGCAATCTTGCTGCCAACCTTGTGTTGGCTTATGCTAATTAGCTGTAGTGGTCCACCAGACTCTGCATCCATGTCTTTATGGACGTTGCTTTGTGCACTGGTGCACAGTTATTTGGATGGATGATCAAATACTTTTATTGTATTTTGCTGACAAACAGGGTCAACTCCAACAACTATGATTATGAATTGCACTCAGCTACAACAACATCAAACTTTACTACGATATTTCTAAAGCTGACTGAATTATAGCCATGTTCATGATTTACATTATAGGTCAGTTCACTGTGGCGGCCATCTTGAATTATATTGCCTGCAAAACCTAGTCAGTTGTAGATGTACATCCATTGACTTGACTATTTTCACAAAATTTTATTAAATGCATCCATTAGATCATAAAGTATTTTAATTCCTGCAAATTTGACCTCAAATAGTTGATGTTAGTGCTCAGAATATGTGTTGGAGATCTGCATCAGCTACTTCCACAAAAAGATTAGGTCAATATCTGTAAAACTATTAAATTATAAGCATTTTTGTGTTACGCAAAGTCTATGGCTGTAGCAGCCGTCTTGAATTGGTCTGACTTTAAAAGTTAATCAGTTGTAGGTGAACATCTAAAGACTGAAAAATATGCAAGCTCCATTCAAATATATCCAGAAATTAATATTTTGGTAACAAACAAAAAACCCACACACAAGCCATTTTTCCATCAACATTTTTTTTTGCATTTTGAAGTATCACATTGGAAAAGGTTAATGAAAATGGTGTGTGGACCCTGCAAGTTTGCGACTTCTACTTCCTGGTTACTACATCCATGCGTAATGTCAACGTCTGGCGTAATTACTTCATGTAGCCTGGTTGATTCGCTTCAAGCAAGTTGATGTAAACACGTCTCATTTGCATTTCTTCTTTTGCAACATTTTAAAAGTTCACTCAAAATGTGAAATAAAATTTTAAGGAAACATGGCTGCAGAGAAACATCTTCACCTGCCTTTGCCTTTTGATGGCTTAAGATAAATGTATGTTATGTATGTATTCTTTATTTGACCAGGAAAATAATTCATTAAGATTAAAAACCTCTTTTCCAAGAGTGACATGGCCAAGACAGCATGATAAAAACAGACCCACTAAAATACCAAATAATTTGAAAAAAAAAACAATCAAATGTCCACCAGGTGAAAAGTGCCACTGACACGTCCATTGAGAAAAGTCTTAAACTACACACACGATAGCCGGTGTTGTGTAACTCTGCGGTGCAGGAGGACTCACAGAGTGAGTTTCTGTGGAAAGAGAAAAAATGTTGAGGACAGAAACTCTGGATCACATGTCTCAGAACAAGCAGCAGATGTGTCTCTCCTCCTTGTTACTGACAGGTCGGCCATCGCTGGGAGCAAAGGCTGCTGTCAGACTCAGGGAAGAGACAAGAGAAAAAACTCTCACCGTTTCTAAGGAAGTAGGACTCTTATACTAAACATGTACATGCAGTCACTTTCCAACTTTCTTCCTTTGTCCTCTCACTACACTTTCTCCTGACTTCACTGAAAAAAATCAATCTCCTCCAGTTTTCATTTTATTAGCACATTATTATGATTTTTATCTTCTTTTTGTTGCATTTCTGTGTCTTTTTCCCTCTGTTGTTCCTACATCCTGTGCTGGGCCTCGGAGCCCCGGGGGCAGGGAGTTAGACGTCACAAAGGAATGCATCACAAGAGGTTGTGTGGTCTGCTGGGGGAATGAAACTTGGCTCTTTCACAATCTATTTGTGGGCCAAATAACACCCAGTTTTGCTAAAAACAAACTTACTAGGAGCAAAGGCAGAAGATTATCGGAGGCTGTTATCTGCAGTAGTAACTGTTGATTCTCAGAGATAGTTTTAAATAGGATTTAGATTTCATGTCGATTGTTGCCTTATAAAAAAGACAAACAAATAAAGGGCTGGCCGTCCTTGAAGGAATGCATTACACACGCTGTTTTCTATTACACTAAGATCATTTATGAGAAGAAAATAGAGTTACAGATCTTTTGGTCCAACTTTGTAAGCTGATTTATGCTCATTTTTGTGTTTGCCAATGTTGATTATCTGTGGCAGCCATCTTGAATTGACGTGCACAGAAGACATACATCCAACGGTTACATTCTGAGAATCTCATTGAAATCTGTCCAGTGATTTATAATTTTTTTTGTTAATTGGTAAACATTAAAGCAAAAATTATATAGTCATGGTACATCGCATAGTGCGTGAAATCATATAGGGGCATTGAGGTATCGTAAAGACGACCTGTTTTCTGACGCCTTCAGGGCACCGTGCCAATCTTCAGGTTTGCTGAGAGCTGTTTACTCTGTGTAAATTATGTAAACTTTGTTGGGTGGTGGGGATGACCAAAATTATTTTATGAAGCCAGAGAAAGACACGCTTGCATTGAAGTTTTGTTACTACTTCAGCAGCTGTGTTGCACTTCCAAGCGTGGGGGGTCTGGCTAGCTTTTATAGTTGATGCCTTCTCATGTGTTGGGAACAACTTTCAACTACTACCATACCAAATTTTTAGCTCAGTATTTTTAAAATTGACTAAGTTACGGCCATTTTGTATTTGCAAAGTTTGCTTAGCTGAGGCAGCCATCTTGGTTTTGACTGACTCCAAAAGGTAATTGGCTAAGCTGTTGATTACTTTGTGAGAGTTATATTAAAATTTGTCCAGTGGCTCATAATACATTTTGCTAAAAGACAGATAGGGGGGACATAAACAGTTAATGCTAACGCTATAAACAAAAATCCGGTACAATGAGAAGCATTCAGGGTATGTGTTGTGAATGACTCTCAGCTACTACAACACCAGGTTTTTGTAAAACTAATTGAGTTTCCACCTTTTGGGGTTTGTTAAAGTCACTTAGCTTTGGTGGCCATTTTTAAATTAAACACACTCCAAAAGTTTATGAGTATCAACCATTCATCCAATGATTACTTGGAGAATTTTCTACAAATGTGTCTGGAGGATGATGGGATATTTTGCCAATATGACAAACACACAGGCAAACACTTATTTCATGTCCACATCACTTTTGGCAGCAGACAATGATGACACTGCAAAACTTGCCACTGGCCAAAACAAAAACAAGCAAAAAATCAATTTGTGTCCGCTTCATGCTGAGTCATTGTGTCGACTGTTTTCTGTTGCACATCCTGATCCCTTGGTTCTACCTCTTCTACCCTCATGCAGGTCAGTGCCAGGCAAAAACTGGTGAAAACAAGTCACGGTCAGTCACCCTTACTTCCACCGGGACCCCTCTACCCCCTCCCCATTTCCAGGAAGTGACGCTGGAATGCGCCAATCAGACTCCGGTAGCAAGAAAAAAAAAAGTTTTTACAGCTTTATCTGCTTAGTGTGCACAATAAGAGCTATTTTAGTCAACAGGGGTTGGGAGGGGTCATGTGGGTTCAGATGGTCTAACAGAGGAGGGGAGGGCCTGTGACCTGAGTCTGTCCAACAAACTGACATCAGGAACTACCGGAGTAACCATGGGTCACAAACAGACTTAACAATGTCTGCATCAAGTCAGCTCATTAATAGTCCAGTTTTTATTTTCCAACAGGGTTCAAGTTTTAGTGTTTTTGTGCGTTTACAGAAACCAACACATCATGTGGTTTTGTTTAAACAAATTTTAAGAGACATTTGTACTTAACATAAAAAATACAATAAAATTTATACAGTCTCACAACAGCACTTTAGACAACACAAAATTCTTCATAACTCACAGATACTGAGCTAAAATTAGGGGTGGTAGGAGCTGAGAGTCACCCTCAACAAATTACCTGAACTTCTTGCAGTATCCCACAATACTGCGATGCAACCATGTTGAAAAATAGTACAAATACTGTAGTACATACGTTACATTGGCTTGTGATTCAGGGATCTTAGTGTTGGTCCTAAAACCTTTCAAGAAAATTAGGTCATTTGATGGCATGTGGTGAATATATCCAGCCCAGATAAATATTAAATATGTACGCCCCGGAAATAAACACGTCTCCTGTGGTCTACCTGGGCCCTCACCCTGGCACGCATGTCCGGGTCTGCAGCACCCGCGTGCAACCAAGAGCAGAAACAAAAGCATTTCAGCAATCTCAGCACGCACACACGCCACATTCTTCTTCCACTTCCTGAGCAGAGGCAGAGTGCATCTACAGTTCAGCCCTTGTTTACCCCCCCTGCACACCCGCACTCCCACCACCACACTGACAACGACGGCTACATTACTCAGCTGCTTACTGGACAGCATGTAGCAACGCACCACATCCAAATCAATAGAGTGACATCATTAAACACGCTGTTGAAATGTTCAAAACTGCAAAAAATGTCTTAAAAATCCAAAAAATTAGGGGTGCACCGATTGCAGTTTTCTGGCTGATCACCGATCGATTGCCCATTCAGATTTTGGCCGATACCAACCTTTTAAATAGCTGACACTGTTGGGTGTTATAAAGTCACAATACACTTTAATGTTCCAAATTTATTTTATTAAAAAACACGGAACGATACCCTTGAAATAATGCAAATTTGTTTTAACTGGACATTAGGCTCACAGCAGAGCAAAAGGGGACAGTGGCTGATTTTCAGACCTTTGTGGAGGTAGATGAGAAGCTGATCTTTTCCACCAATCTTACACTAGTATCGGCCGATCTCCAGTCTCCCAAAAATTAAGGAAATCTGTGCACCCCTACCAAATACCAAACCTAATAGAAGTTCCAAGCACAAGTGCAAATGGCCCACCACCTTCAGATTATCATACGAAGAGAAATTAAGCTGTTTTGGTCAAACCTTGAAAATAACGTTGTGCACAATCTCAAGCATTACTGCACAATGCCAAGCTAAGAGTATGTTAGGAATGACTGTCAGCTACTACCACACTAAATCTCAGCACAAAATATGTCTAACCGACTGAATGGCACACTCTGATTAGCTGTGGCAACCATCTTGAGTTGATTCCAGAAGTGAATGAGTTGTATATGTCCACCTCCTGAATGTTTCAATAAATGTCAACCCCTTCGGACGTTTACCTGTACACTGACCTTCCAAATCTGTAGTGCTCTCACCTGATATATGACACGACACCCCCCACCCACCCTTTTCTCCTAAACGCTTAAAAGAACAGTGAAGGATGCAGTCAGAGTCTCAACTGAAGAAAAACTTTGGTTTTGTGGCACAAACCGTTACTGTGGTGCTACAGTGCAGGTCAGGTGGTGGTTATTTAATTTAATTACTTTTTACATTCTACAGTCTCTGAGACAAAATAAATTGGAGGTTGAGTTTTGGAAAAAAATCTGAGATTTAATAAAATTTGTGAGATTTCTCTATAAGTCTGTATACCTGCAAAATGGGGTAAATCTGTTAATCTACGGACAATCCGTTTAAGTTGACGAATGTGCTGTGCAGTGGTTTGTGAGATATTTTGCTAACAGATAAAACTGACTGACACACAATAATTGCTCAGGTTTTAAGGTAAAATTTCGCTCAATGAATGGCATTTGGAGTGTGTATTATGAATGACTCTCAGCTACTACCACAACAAATTTTAACACAATATATGTAAAATTGACTAAATTATGGCATTTTTGTATTTTTTATGGGGAGTTGACTAAGGTGGCCATCTTGAATTTGGTTGTTACGGTGCATCTGATGATTTTTTTTCTAAAAATTGCATTAAAATCCATCAAGTGGTTTATGAGATATTTTGCTAACACACAAACACAAAGGAATAGAGATTGGTTGCCTTTGCCTTTTTAAGCTTAATTAGTTAAACCTATAAAATGAGGATTAAAAAAAAAACCTTTCAATAACAGATGTGTAAGTTCGACATGTTAACTGGAGAGGTAAACAAGAGACAGGAACTCAGAACCTCTTCTCAGAAAAAAAGTGTCCCGACCAGATCAGTCGTGCCCAGACAGAACATCTTCCTGATCGAGAGACGAAACCAACAACCTCGCCACGGAAACAACGGTGACACGTCTCCATGGCAGCAGGTCTCTGTTTGGGGACTGTTTGCTGTTTGGAAACAAGAGCGTATCAGTTGCAGACTCAGGCGACCTGGATGCGGGTCGGGGTGCTGACTCAACAATCGAGCCGAGTCAACGAGAATCCCCACCACCACAAGTCACGGGCCTTCCATCGCTCAAATCCTCAGCAAATATGTTTGCATTCCTGACATCCTTCAGCTTAATCAACAACAACTCTAGGAGTCTCTTTTTTTCAGTTTAAACAAGCCGGAGGAAAAATGCAAACTCTTGATCAAAATCTACTACTTCTGTTTGGCTTTTGGATAAACTTTCAAACAAGTTCAAATAAAATCTGTTCAATATTGGGTACTGTTTTGCCTTTATCTGTGCGTGTGTTTAATAATCTGTCTGTTAGCAAAATATTTCATGAATAAGAGAACACATTTAAATGAAACGCTCAGAAAGTAATCGTTAGATGTGTGGTTACAAATGATTAACTTATGGAGTCAGACCAATTCAAGATAGCCGCCACAGCTAATCAACGTTAGCAAAACACATAAATGGCTAAAACTGAGTCAATTTGTTGTGGTAGTAGCTGAAAGTCACCCCCAACACATGTTCCCAACCAAAACAGATCACACAGTTTTTTTTGAAAACGTTACAATTAATTCCTCGAGTCAACTCTGTTAGCAAAATAGCTCAAGAACTATTGAACAGACTAGAATGAAACTTTCAAAAACTAAAAGTGACTTTTAGAGTCAATCCAATTTATGACTGCAATTACACCTAATTAACTTTTGTCAACACAAAGATGGCTATAACTCATTTAGAATAACTTTAGTATATCTCAACCCTCTTTAAAACAAAATAAAAAAAAAAAAATCACAAATTGTTTTCATAAAACATCTGATTTTGGACTCTTCAAACACCTCCTAGATTTATTCCAAAGGCAAGGAAAATGCATTACTAGCCGTGTTTCCATCCAATTTAATTCGAATTTTGAGTGAATTTTTAAAATTTCGCAAAAAGGAAATGAATAATAAATGCAACTCAAGACGTGTTTCCATCAACTGGCTTGATGCGAATCACC
>JARVJO010000001.1:3424645-3437860 GCA_031762555.1 Cynodonichthys magdalenae
CCCGTTCACATAGACTTTGTATGTAAACTCGACGCTCTTGACGCTCAAAACGCGTTTGGTGTGAACGCACCTTAAGAATTTAGAAGCCTTTAAAAGTTGAAAATTAGGAAGCAATCGCTCCATTGACTTCTATTACACCACAAAAACAGTCGCTGGGCCCCATAGACATAGTGCACATCACAATTTCACCACAGTTTTTCAAACCAAAGCAGAAAACAGACTACATAAAACACTAAGATAGATTTTGAAATGATAAAGCGGGGCTAAGCATTAAAACAAGCAACAAAAATCACAAAAACCTGACCCATGCAATGCCACAAAGCTCTAAGAAAGATAGACTTGTCATCTTGTTTCCTACAGGTTTGTTATGTGGTGTCACTGAGTTGAAGCCACTGAGGTTTGCATTAGCTTTGGTGTTGTTCGTCCAGTTTATTGTTGATCTTTATCTCCTAACATCGTACTTCAACCACCTCCATCTAGTGTCATGATTCAAGTTTCTGACTGTGTTTGTTCAGGTCTGAATTGTTAACAGTGTCAAAGCAAAGTTTAAAAGTCTAAAAGTGAAAAATCTGTTATTATCTGACAGTCAGGTACAACACTATGACTTGGAGCTCTAATATATTGTGAGAGAGCTCATAATATCACTTGAGCCCGAAAAACAGTATTTTAAAGGCTCCATCATTTCTCAATATAAGATGATCTTAGTCTAAAACCCTGATGGGAATATTGACTTTAAAGTAAATCAAGTTCTTTGTGGCTACAGAGTAAATGGGATAAATAACTTTAAATTCAGCTGCCGTACACAGAGAAGCTAATAAAAGTTCCACACTCTGCTCAAGGACATCTGAGCGTAGCTGTTTCTGAACACAGAATGTTGTAAAGCAGGCCGTAACCTTTCAGACACAGAAGTCAGTTCACTGCCTCTTCACTCTGCACCTCACTTAATTATACTCTTCCCAGAGATTCTGCTGCACAGGGGTAACATCTCTACCTCTCAGCGCTGTTTTCTTCATAAACGACTGGATCATTCCTCACCCTGATATCATTTCCCAGAGTAGATCAAGAAAGTAGAACTATGTGTTGCACACAACAAACGATTGGACAAATCCTACGGTTCAAACTAAAAGTATTCTCAATCATGGCTGAAAACATCTGCAGTGGTTTAATAACGTCCACAATGGGTCGAGCTAAGTCGGATCTTGCCCGACCTTCCCAATTCTCAGGCCCTTCCCCTGCCCTGCACCCGTAGGCGAAGGGGAGAATTCGGGCGGGGTGGGGGGCTTTCCCCTGGAAGAAGAGGAGCTTTGTCCCCTGAGGGACGAGGCCATAGGCCGACAGGGAGTCTGGCAACCCCTGACCAGGCAGCTAATGACTGAGAGGGAAGGAAGGGAGAGCGACGGGTAATAATCATAGTTCAGAAGACTTCCACTCTCAGTGAAACCAGCACCAAGTCCGGCAACATTTTGTCTTAGGAATTCTAGGCTAAGTGCAGGAATTAAGCTGTGTCAGAGAATTTAAACCTACATGACTGAAGGCCTAGCATTCTTTGACGAAACATGTACAGCCCTCCATCTTTCATGGCAGGTTTACACAAAAATCATCTTATGATGAGAGACGACAAAGTTATTTCTCTTGGTCAAACCTAAAAAAAAATGCCTTATGTACAATCTCACACTCAGAGTATGTGATGTGACTATTACATCAAATTTAGCTCAATATCTGTAACTCTGAGTTGTAACTTTATCTCGGTTGGTTAAGGTTGATGAGTCGTGGAAAACTTCTTAAATTAGACTGACTCCAAATGGTAATCAGTTGTAGATGTACCTCCAGTGTTTACTCTCTACAAGTTTCATTATAGAGGGCAGCATAGTGGCTCAGTTGGTAGAGCCATTGCCTCTGAGAGAAAGTTGTTGGATCGAATCCTAGATGGAGACCTTTTCTAGGTAGAGTTTGGGTGTTTGCGCTGTGATGTGGAATAGAAGACGCAGGTAAGGACTGATGGATGGAAGTCCATTAAAGTTTGTCCAGTGGACATGCGCACTCAGAGACACTAGCAAAAACATTATTGCCTGCCTTTATCCTTTTCGCAGCAAGTGATTAATATGAGCCAAAGGTTGTAGGGTCTGTCAGACAAGCCCAATTTTTCTAAGGTTTACTGACACTATTTCTGTTCTCTGACAGTAAGTAGAGACCAGTTCTCCATCGTCTGCCTGGTGGGTTCCAAAAAAGCAGCTCATTTCCTGTAAGACCCTCTTTGTTGAGCTGCTTGTTTGATTTTCTTTATCTAGTTTGACAGTTTCATTGTAAAGCTGTTCTACATTTGAAGCGCTCAGTTCGGGTAAATGATCTGTGTTTTCTTTGGCAGATCTCTTGGTCTAAAATAATTATCGGACTGAATGTTTGTTGTCCTTTTGGACCCAGTTTTTGTGGACAGACTGTATTTACTGGGTGATGAGACTGACAAGAGGAAGTAGAGGGACTAATGGCCACAGAGGTGGAGAAGGATTTAAAAACATTGTTGGGTTAATAGTTTCGTTTTTTAACCAAATAGCAAAAACATTTTTACAGCTATTTTTAAGCTGTTTTTCTGCACTTGTTTTTTAAATAGCTTATTGCTATTTGCCACACCAGAAAATACGCAGAAGAAGATGACAACTAAAGCACTCTGCACCAAAGCAAAGCAAGTTTAGCTAGTTCAAATAAAACAACAAACCTTGATGAGTTGTTCTTTTGTTTCAAATCAGAGAGAAAAAAATCCTATTAAATTGCAGCAAAACTGGAAAATGAAAGGTAAATCTATGGAAAGCCACAAGGACACTAACTTGTAGGCTCAATTTTACATGAATGAAGCTAAAATTTGGTGTGGTAGTACCTTAGAATCATCCCCCAACATACCCTGATGGCTTTTAATAATGAGCTTTGGGGTCATACCTCTGGAAAACCTTTGACCGCAAAAAGTTTTTTCCCCTCATCTGTTGGATTCCCTCATTATATTCTACTAGGAGCTCTACAGGTTGTTTACACAGATTCTGAAGGACTTTGTGGGAAACCAGAAGTAACTTTTGTTTAGGGCTGCACCCAACGATTGTTTTGATAGTCCATTAATCTGTCAGTTAGTTTTTCTAATAATCGATTAATCATATATTTCCTGTCACAACATCCATCTATGCTTCCTGTGATCCTTACTGTTCCAGCTCCAGTGCACATCTCATCTCACCTGTGAATGTCACCCCGTCTTTCTGCCTTAACATTACAAGTTCCCATAGCAAATTAAAATAATGACCCATAAAACTTAAGTTTAATCACATGTATTTCTAACATTTACATGTGTGGTCATAGGAAAAATGAAATAAATATAAGTTAAATGGCAAGTACTCTTTTAAACAGCTAACGTACAAATAACTTAAAATACCAGCCCCTCCAGCATGAGGGGCTGCTCTGCTGCAAGTCCAAAATAAACTAATTAACTTTAGATAAAGTGGCACAAAAGTAAAAAAATAAATCAATCCTGTTTGAAATCTTGCTGGATCTGGCAGTACAAAGGTTCAAATAAGCCTTTAACGCAAAAAAAGACAGGTTGAATTATTACTATACTGTAATTCAGTGATCAGATAGCACTTAACACATTAGCTAATGTTAGCAAAACAGATAGCTCCACTTCCAAGAAACACTGTTTTCTAAACTAACAAAAATATCGACAGTTAACTACATCACAAAGTGATCAGACACTGAAAATAGGATTTCTGTGGCATCAACCTGACAAACAAGTTAACGTTCTGAAATTTACCCATCTGCAGTGAACGTAATCACCAGTGTGTTAGCACCTCAGGTGATCATGATGTTTTCACTGCCGCTGTGCTGCCGTGGAATGACAGAGTCTAAAATTTAATTTCTTTGGTTGATTTTTTTGGTCAAATGTAGCCAACTTTTATTTCGTGACTGTCTTTCTGTTACGCCATTATTTTCACTCTTTGATGTGACTGGCCGTTGTGACTTCTTCTGCATTTTACAAACTGGCACATCTTCTTCATTAGTCAACAAAGCAACCGCAAACAAAAGAGGTGATTCTGCCCCCAATGGTTCATGTATTTCTTTGCACAAACAAATGAGCATTTCTGTGGTTAAATAATACCAATATTCAATATTAATATTTTGTATGGACTATTTTTTATAAATGATTATTTCGAATAATCAGTGCAGCACTACTTTTGTTGTCAATGAAAAGCCACAATCTCAATAAATCTTCTATATTATATATAATAGTTATATTGCAGTTATACATTGCCCACCGTGGTGAGTTTTGTCATCGCAATATTAAGCATCTATGTAATTGTGTAGATTTACTTCTGCAGCAGTACCATCTATTTTCCCCTGGTCTTACTGATAGTACTTATATACAGTAGAAACATCATGGTAATAAATATTTCAATAACAATTTTACAAGGATAGCCCCTTTTTCGGTTTTCCAGACTTTTCTTCTGAAACAAATCTTCCAAAGACTCACTTATTTTGTTATTTTCAAGTGCGGCACTGGGTTTCTGCTCTCTTTCTCGCTTATCCTTCTCTTCCAAACACCCAGCCATGGGAACAATTTTTGTCCCTTAAACCCAGTAAGGAATCTGTTATATCCTCAATATATAAACAACTTATGGATTTAGATATCTTTTCAGTGACTAAAATAGGAAGAGCTTGGGAACAGGAGTTAAATATACATTTTTCAGATCAACAATGGGAGAAAGCAACATCCAATGTTCGTTACAGTAGGCCTTGTGCTAGATTACAAATTATTCAGTTGAAAGTATTATATAGGGTTCATTTTTTTAAATCTCGTCGATCAATGTGAGAGGTGTCATGCCAGCCCATGTACCCTGAGTCATATGTTCTTTTCATGCCAGAAACTCCATAGCTTTTGGAGCCAGTCATTATTTCCAAAGCTCTCGGTATCAAAGTCTGCAATGACCCTTTCTTAGCTTTTTTTGGGCTTTCAATCAATACTGTACTAACTGACTCCACTCAGTCTGAAATATTGGCCTTTGCATCACCTTAGCCAGATGTTGTATTTTACTTCTTTGGAAATCATCTAAGATACCTTCGATTCCTTTATGGTTTCGAGATGTTATGTCATTTCTTAAATTGAAAAATACCCCCCCATATTATTTTATTTTCTATTCTTTCATTTTAATTTTATTTTTTTTGTGTATGTGCATGTCTGTATTTGTTTGTCAACTACAGATTACAGCTAAAATTGCAAAACAGTATGTTGAAAATCGACTTGTGGTTTAATGTCGGTATAAAACAAAAATAAAATATGGGAACAATTTATGTTATGTTTGTAAATAAAAAAACTGAATGTTTCCCTAATAAACAAATAAAAAAATGTGTAGATTTATTTTGTCCTGTAATCAATTCGAAAAATGTGTCTTTTCCTGCAGGAGTATTTTAAGAGATTAGCATTATGCGTGGTTTTCTATAGTTTTATTCTGTACTTTAGAAGTCAGTTAGCACAATCCTAACACTTGTTCGTTGCACAGTTTGGTTTAATATTGATTTGTTATTGACTGTGTTCAAGGGGTAAATTATATGTGGTTTACAATGTATGTAATTAAAATTCAGCATTTACAACAAAGCAAAAATAACTACCCTTTTGCTATTTGTAACATCTATTTTTAAACTTGACATAAGGTGCTACAAATAGGAGAAAAAAAGTCTATTGAAACAAAAAGTGTAGCTAGGACAACCTGGATGGCCAAATGGGGGGTGAGTACACATTATAATGTGTTGCTTTAGGGGCAGAGATGCCAGACAATAGAACAGTTTTGAAAATTGTCGCTGAATGCCGCAGCACAGAGGGGCAGTCAGCAAGTTGAAAATAACAAAACATTATTTTTGACACTCGTCATACACCACTTGTTTTAAACTTTATTTTTTTATTCTATTTTATATACTATATTGATCCCTGACAGGGAAATTAATTCTTTGCATTTAACCCATCCACATGTGTGGAGCAGTGGGCTGCCAATTACAGCGCCCGGGGAGCAACAACTGAGGGGTTAAGGGCCTTGCTCAAGGGCCCAAAGTGGGACTGGTTGGTTCTGGAGTTGAACCAGCGACCTTCTGATCACAGACTCAGCGTCTCTGACTCCAGTGCCACCACTCTCCCTTTACATTCCTAGTGAGGAACAAAATACAAATATATTCTGTATAATTTTACACTCCACATTAAAACAGTCAATAAAAACTAATCTTAAGTGTTTTATTTATTTAACTTAAAGTCAACTGCCAGTTAAATACCATTTTTATTGAAAAAAATATTAAACCTATCAACAAATCAAGGTTTGAAGCAGACCTGTTTATTGGCAGCTTTTTAAGGCAATGCTTCTTAATAAACTGCCCCTGGAGCTAATGCTCAGTGTTAACAAGAAACTGTGACACTTTTTATCTTTGACATTTGGACAGATTCCCATTACAGTCAGCAAAGGATGAAACA
This sequence comes from Cynodonichthys magdalenae, assembly GCA_031762555.1. Lineage (NCBI taxonomy): Eukaryota > Metazoa > Chordata > Actinopteri > Cyprinodontiformes > Rivulidae > Cynodonichthys > Cynodonichthys magdalenae. Next base: position 3,431,133 of record JARVJO010000001.1, read on the forward strand.
TATAATTGATGTTTAGTACTAAAGTCAAAATCAACAACGTTGACAATGCCGAAACAGTAAAACAGCTTCTTTTCCACAATTTCTGACAAAAAGATTGAGAGCTAATCATCATGGGAGCAGTGTACAGTGTGAAACATGTCCTCCAAAACACCTCACACACAAAGGAGTATTCTGTTTCTGGGCAGCCACGTTACCGCCGTCAGAGGGGTGTTATAAATGATTCGCTGTGCCCTGTAAAGAGCTGTGTGCTGCAGGAAGAAGTCACTTATTAACAAGCCTCCAGAGCTCCTGTGTTGAAATTTAACCATCATTAGTTCCCTTCCCTAAGAACCTCACACAGACGGGTCATTGCTGGGTTGGCCCCAGGAACTCTGGAATCAGGACGGTGGTCCCAATCAGACCCAAGACTCTGGAGTGGAAGCTAATGTGTCAAACACAGCCAGGTACAGAGAGAAAGGTTCATATAATATAATAAATTAACAAAAATGTTTCTGTCAAGCTCAGAGAGTTATACAAGATTTAAGGAAGTGCTTCTTTTAAGAGATTTTGCATGTGTTTCCAGCACATGACCACTCACTTGCATGCATTCCACAAATCTCACCAATAATCAAAACACTCCGACATGACAGGAACGATGGCACAGGACCTGAACATTAACTCTAGTAGTTTGTATATAATTGGAGAAATATTCATACAGTAAAAAACACTAAATTCACAGTTTTCTTCCCCACAAAACAAAACTTTTTAAATTAGGAAAATTTTCTGAAAATCCACCAATTGTGTTTTTGGTCCATTTCAAATTTTGTCCAACTCCAGAGTACTGCCAATTCTAATAAAGTCAAAATCCAGTTACCCTTTAAGACTTATAATCTATGTATTTCTTTCTTTGCTTTAAAAAAGAATAATCTGGTGTTTTATTAATTTTAATAAGAAAATGACAATAAAAAAACAAAAAATGCTACATTTTTGTATTTACTTTAATGTTTAAAGCAAACACAAGCTACATATTTTTTTATTTGTGCACTATTTGGGACCTTCTGGCAGAACTGGAAATGATGGTCTGAACTCCTGGTGCTTTGCATTTTCACTTCTTCTCACCATGGCTATGTTTGTCTTATTTAGAGGGAGTTGATGCATCTCATTGAAAGCTGATGATCTTACCTTGAAAAAAAAATTGTATTTTGAAATGGAAACGCCATAAAGCAAACCATACACGGATTATTATTAATATAACTAGCATCATAGAAATATACATTCTTCTCATTTTTAGTGTAATTGAATATCTGACTGTGTTTAAAAACAAGTTTTATACTTTCTTCCCCCCATTGAAAATTAGAGAATAATATTTTTCAGGTATTTGGACAAAAAAAAAAAAAAAATCTCAAGAATACAAGTTACAACATATCTTGTTTATAAACCATATGACTTTTTTGTTCATTTCTTTTTACACCTGAAGACTTTACAAATTACATCACATCTCTAGAATTAAGAAGAATCTGGTTATCCAACATAACCACAGAGGATATCCCACTTAATACTTTGTTCGAGTTGTGGTCTACTTTACTTATTCTCTACTGCTGAAAAGAATTCCTTCTTGATTTACTTTCTGTAATTATAGAGTATTAGAGCTACATTCTTTTTAGGCATACGTATACACTGCTATGCAAGTTTGGGCTGAAATGATTGGATTTGTGCAAGTTTGTACAAATGTGTTGTTCACTGTGATTTGCAATTTTGTGTCACAAAATTACTTCCAAACATGATTGGCCGACAGATCAAAACAAGTTGTTTTTTTTCTGTGTATAAAAATGCCAAAACTTGTATATTTTTACTCTTTTATTATTTATTGGATACATACTAAAACTATTGAATAAGTACAATATTTATCATATCTGGCAACACAGTTCTCAACAGTAGCAGCCCAGTGAGATACTACCCCAACTGCTTTTATAGACTAGAAGTACTGGTGTCACAATACCGATACCAGCATTTATACAAGTACTCAAACAAAATGTCTCGATACTCGAAACAAATACCAATACCAGTATTGATATCAGGTCCACTGATTATGTTACAGCCTACATTTTAAGTAAAGTTTGTCAGTTCCATATTTAAGAAATTTCCACAAGTTGAAAGAAATTCTTATATTTATTTCAAAATGTTGCAACACTGTATATCACGCTTTATATTTGATTCAGTACAATCAGAGGGGCTGTAGGCCTAAATAAAAGAAATGTGTTTTTAAAGTCATTGTGTAACATTTAACTCGGTAAGTACTCGGACCTGGCGAGTACCCAAATTGAAGAGCTGGTACTCGTACTTGGTTTGAGAAAAACTGGTATCAGGACACCCCCATAACTGGAAGTGGACAATTGTTGTTATAGTTTACTTGTTTGGGCCGATGTTTCATGTTTTGTAAGAATCAAACTGGAAACTTGGTTTCAGACTGAAGAAAAAGGCAAAAACAGATTTCCTTTCAGGTGACTCCTTTAAAATGCTCTACTTCCTCTGTGTTCAGACTTTACATTTATTTTCTCGTTTCTTTATGCACACACACAGTAAAGCTTAGATGATTGGTGTTTAAGAACGTGTGCTCATTATAAGCACATCTTTCTTTCGTCTCACATGACTTAGATTTCACAGGATTGAGTGTAACATCAGTAATAGGGTTACTGCTAATCTGTAATAGACTTTTGACCTGTAAATAAAGCTTCCCTGAACAGAACAAAGCAAACACAGAACGAAAGGAATGATGAAAGAATACATTTCATCACTTGATCGCGTCAGCTTGTCTAACTTAAAGTCCTGTGGTAGTCTGTCTGTGTGGAGTTTGTGTGTTCTCCCTGTGTGTGAATGGATTATCTACAGGACCTACAGACTAAAACTATGTTAGTTAACTGACAACTCTAAACTGTCACTAAATGTGAGAATGAGAATATTTGTCGGTCTCATTTGCCTATGCTTTAACGAGAGGCTCCAAAAAGTCTTCAGAAGGTTCACAGGGATTCTCAATTTCCTTGTAATAATTACAGAGTTTCAAACCTTGTTGCTTGAATTTTGAACGTATAAAATTAATGCAAAATAATTTTGTTTCTAAAAAGTTTTGGTTGTCATGGGTTTCTGAAACCCTTCTCAGTTAATTTTTGTATTGTTCTATTAGGCTAAAACTGTATGTTGACACCTGCACTAGAACTCTCCTGACATGTTAAACATCCAGCCTCAAACATCCAGATCTAAAAGCTACCCTAGTGATAAATTATTACAAAAACAGTTCAAATCTTAACATCAAATGTGCACTTCAGTGGATTAAATTAAAAATGTGGGGACAGCTGCAGAGGTGGTTACAATGACAATGAAATGAAGTGCGTGACCTAGAATAGTTTTTCACACATAAAATTAGGCCATTAGAGGCCGTAAAAAAATGTGTTTATTATCTCGCAATTTTGAGCTGCCAGCTAAAGTCCAACAGTGACATCCCAGTGAGATACTAGCTTCGTAAACTAGAAACCTATCCAGGGTGTAGACCAGTGGTTCTCAATGCTGCTCTTCAATGGTTTTGCTGCTCTTTACAAAGTGTTTAGATTTTTCAGACACCTGGTATTCACATTTGTTCAAATGTTTTTAACTGTTGAATACCAATTTTGTTTTCATGTTGTTTTTTTAATTAATGTTGCATGTTTATTTATTTATTGTTGGTATTTGTTTGTCTGGAGGATGTAAATTAGCCTGAGGCTAAATCTGGTGCAATGCATCAGATGCTTACATTTATGTTTTAATTGCACACTGTCCAGATTAAATAAAATTAATTAAATTGGATCCTGGCCCTCGAGGATGAGGACCAGTGGTGTAAATCATCTCTCCTCAATGACTGTTGGAGATAGGCACCCACTCCCCACAACACCGTACAGTAAAGAGAATTAGGAAAATAGCCGGATGGATAGATACATGGCTAACTAAATAAATTGAAATAAATCGATATTAAATTGTCCGTTTTGTTTGTATTGCAACAAGTACACAGTTGCATTTATTGATGATTTATGATTCACAAAAATATTTAAAGGGCCCACAAGCACTGAAAGATCTGTAACACCTTTTTACATAATTTTTTGATTATAAATATTACAAATTATGGCTGCAAAAAGAAGGTATAAATGGTGATTGCTGTGTGCAACACTTAAGCCTCCCCATCTGACGTTTCATTCAAAAAATCATTATGTAGACATAAAATTAAGCTCATAAACATTGTTAAAAAACATATGATCAATTAGTCTGACTGAAAGTAGATAAGGAATATTACCCATACAGTGTTTTTGGACTAAAATGTGACAAGAGCGCTGTAAGGGTTAAAAAGAGATATGTTTTTGTTTCCCCTAATCAAATCCCTTCACATCACTTGAAAGTCTATAAATTACTACTTACTTATAAATAGGCATAGTAGCTCCATTAGGGTAGTACTCAGTCTGATTAGATTCGGGCATCAAAGGGACAAAAGTAAAGGTCCTTTATGATGATTAGTAATATAAAACTGGCGTCTTTTTTCAAAGGCAGAAAGGTCTAGGGCAGGCTGAGGCCTACCAATCAACTTATTGGCATCAAGTTCCACCTTATTTTAAACAAGAACTGGGTGCACAATTCTAAATTGATTGTGAATTTATCTAATCTATACAGGCACAACTATACATATAGGTCTATGCGTTGACCTGAATTTTTATTAAGTGGTGCTGAAGGAATAAACATTCCTTCCTGGGAAGAAAACATAGTTCAACTGATCAAAAGCTCTAAAATATTTTGACATAATGTACATGTTTAGGATGACTTTATTCAAACTTTTGACTGCATTTGTACATGACAGATTATGTGTATTGATTATCAACCTCTGTCTGTTTGAGTTCAATGCATTCCAACTTGTGTTGTGTATGAAAACTAAACCTCTTCAATAAAGAATCTTAATAAAATATCAAATTGCCTCCTAATTGGTAAAATATGCTGCAAACTAATTGGCTGATGGATGTGTCATAAAACTCATACCACCCCTGTTTTATGTTTTGTTGTGAGTTTTTTTGGCCCAGATAAAGTAAAAACAGGTATATGGCCAAACTAGAACAAGGTTTGAAAATCAGCCAATGTCCCCATTTTGCTCTGCTGTCAGGGTGGGCTGTTGTCCAATTAAAACGAGTTTGTATTGTTTCAAGGGTATTGTTCAATGTTTTTCAGTAAAATAAGATTGGAAAATTGAACGTGTATTGTGACCTTATAACACCTGAGAGTGTCAGTTAAAAAATCGGTATCGGCCAAAATCAGAATAGACAGGGCCAGGCTTTTTAGAGATCGGTGTTCAGTCAGAAAATTGCAATCATTGTAATCCTAGACGTCACATCTTCACAGAAAATAAATAAGACAAGCAAAAATCAAAACTGACCATTAGGACCTGCAGTGGGAACAGTCTGATTTTCATTTGCAAACTCCATATATTGCAGTAGCTAAAAGAAAAAAACTTTAGTTAGGCGTTTTCTGTCCCCAACTTTTTTTTTTTTTAATTTGACAGAATGAGGACATCTGTCTGCTTTCACTGTCAGCCTGAAGTTATTCATCTCCTGGCATGATTAGAAGTTCAACACACTGACATGAGACTGATATCAATCTTCATGTTTCCATGCTTCTTTAAACAAATCAACAGGGTTAACAGTTTCATTTTAACGTCATCTCCAGGAAAAAGGAACACTCTTACAATTTTTTAAAATATATTACGGTTCTTTTGTTCTAAAAATACTATTTTAGATCAAAAACATTCACCTTGTCACCAGTGAGCTTTTTGTCGGTGCGCCCCAGGCACACTTTGGATGTACCATGTCAGTAAATCGTATGTTTATAGACAGGTAGCTTCATGGTGATGTGCTTCACTTTTGAAGCTCTGAGCTACTTTAGTTATTAAATAATGTCATAATAATGAAAATAACAACTCCAGACTGTTTTATAACTTAATAAATAACTACATTTCCGATGTATCAGAAGTACAGAATTTTATTCATTGTTTGCAAATGTTTATTGCTGGCACTTAAAAAACGTACAGCCAGTACTGACTGTTTATTTTTGATGTTCGAAAGCCAGCTGTTATTTAGGGTTGTGTGATTGGAGGAATATATCTAGTATCATAGATTGGAATCAATCAGGCAATTGTATTATACCTATTGCTGCGGTTTATTGGCTCTGGGTTTGGGTTAGGGTCAGAGTCAGACAGGTTGATACTGAGTCTTTTAGTTATGATCTGATACCAAGTCAACACAGGGCAGGGCTAGTATCACCGATTCAGATGCCGATAATTAGAATAATTTAGGGATTTTGCCTTTAGCTGATTATGAAAAAACAAGATTTTATGCAAATAACAATGTTTAGTATTAACTAACTACAATTTATTAGTACAAAAATATTAAAACAATTCCCCTATTACCTTCTACAACACATTTGTTTAAGAAAAAAGTCACTAGTGCAAAATAATGAAAAAGAAGCAACAATGTCACAAAAATATAAATCTAACAATGTGAATGACAAAAAATAACTTCCAATGGAGCGGACACAAGCGGCCGAAATGAGTTTCCTCTGCAGGATGTCTGGGCTCTCCCTTAGAGATAGGGTGAGAAGCTTGGTCATCCAGGAGGGACTCAGAGTAGAGCCGCTGCTCCTCCACGTCGAGAGGAGCCAGTTGAGGTGGCTCGAGCATCTAGTTAGGA
>JARVJO010000001.1:3457805-3497848 GCA_031762555.1 Cynodonichthys magdalenae
TTAGAAGCATTTCTGAAATTGATTTATTTATTATTTAAATTTGTTAATTGTCTGAAATAAAAAAGTCATTCATTCATCTCAGACCATCAAATCAAAACAAAAACAAACTAAAAAGTATTTTTTTTATTGAAATAAGAACTTTATTTCACCCATACAAAATAAAAAGAACGTTAAAAGTTTACAATACAGTGTGAACTGTCTGTTCGCAACCATTTCATGAGACACAAACAGGAGCCCCGTCTCTGCTGTCATTTAAAATGATATAAAACAGGGAAAACGGAAAATGAAAGAAAGGGGGTGTGGCCAGATTTGAAAAATAGGTGAAACAAAAATAAATCACGATCCAACGAGTCGCCTGAGCAAATCAAGGGGAATTTACGGTCCTATGACTTAACAGCGAAGCTCCGGCTGCCGAACGTACAGCTGTTAGTGTCAAAATAATAAACTAAATGAAATCAGATGATGTGATTGAACTCAGGCCTGTTGTTGAGGAGTTCCCCTCGATAGAAAAAAATGTAAATTAAAATTAGAAACAGAAAATATGGCTTGTTAATCTCAAGCTGTTGAGCTATAGTTCTGCAGTTGATCAGCTAAAGGCTAACCTGATGACGCAACAATTTAATGATCGAGTTCCCCTTCAGCCCTGCTTCCACAAATCCCCTTGAAGCATTTGTTCCTGAACTCATCTCAACTTGTTTGGACTGAAAACGCCGCAATAAGGCTTTAACTTCCTCTCGTCGATTTGTTTCCTCGTCAATCTGACAAATTAATGATATAGAGAACTGAGAAGAAAAAAAAACTGCAACACAAACTACACTTATCCTGTCTGCAGGGGCTCACAAAAAAAAAAAAAAAAAAACAGTGACAACTGCCCTTTTTTTTTTCTTTTTCTTTTTCTTAAACTAACGAGTAACTTGTTAAAAAACATCCGGGATGGACAATTCTCTACAATAAAATAAAATCCTTAAAAAAAATTAAAACATCTAATATACAACAAGGTTTTTTTTGTATTGTTTTCGTCTCTTACAGCTTTTCAAATGAAGAGTCTTTCCCTTCGCTGGTTGGAGCAGCCCCCAGAAGATCAACACGAACAATCTGAACGTAACCTGTGTGTGTGTGGGGGGGGAGCTAAGAGTCGTAGTCTTCGTCGTCATCGTCGTCCTCGTGCGTGTCCGGCGTGGGGCCGGGGGGCGCCGCAGCGGCGCTCATCATGGAGGGGTGGGGGGCGAAAGCCACGCCGCTCGGGGGCGGAGCTGGAGCCAGGCTGCCCATCGACACCACGTTGCCCGTGTGCACAAACTGGGAGGGAGTGTTTGAGCTGTGTGGGGGGCACATAAACAGACATGTCAGAGCTGTGCCCTTTCAAAATAAATCTATTCTTAACAAGTAACATTTTTAATATATACTGACAAGAAAGGCATAAATGCATCATAAAAACAAAGTAATTAAAAACATACCGACTTCTAACAGATCTACTCATTCATGTGAATTATATGAGATCACTGGGGACGCAGCCCCCTCTAGCGGTTAGTTGTTGTAAAGTCACCTTCACCTAAACTCACTGGATTTATCAGCAATGAGCGTCCAGTAGTAAAAACTTGACGTTATTAAAATAAAATACATTCCTTCTGAGAAGAAACAGATAAGCACAAATTAAAATCAAGTCATTGTGAGCTTGGATGTGTGAACTTTGCACTTTGAGGGGATCTGAAAGAAAAGTTTAAGTCCTAAACCAGTGAGAGGAATGTAAAAAGAAAAATGTTTGTTTGTATAGAAAGATGGTGAAACCTGGAAGTGTTTGTTTACAAAGATTTAGGATACCGTGACAGCTCATAGTCCGTCACAGTAAGTTTGCACATTCTGTGGTTATTCTCAAACAATCATAAAACCTAAACTGTATTTGTGTAAATAACAAAAATAATAATAATTATTGGTTCAGTTATATAAAGGGTTAAACTTCAAATAAAGTTTCTACTGAGGACGTTGATAGATATAAAACCAAACTGAGGCACAGGTCACTTCATAAAACTTCATCATTACCTTCTAAGTACTCCAATAAACACCCTGTAAATATCTGGTAATTACCCTTTAAGTACCACCTCATAAGTCTCTTCTAAATACCATTTAATTACCCTTACAAGGTACCTTGTAAATATCTTGTATGTACCTCTGTGAACACCCTATTAGTACTTTGGTACTGAAATATGATGACGGTATTAAAAAATTACGATGGTGCGAGTCACGTGAGGTGAAGAGCCTCTTCTGTTGTGCCTCTTAAACGCCATCATTCACCAGCTCCTGAAAAGGTGGGTCAGGCGTAGTGCTGACTGTCAGCTTCTGGGACCACCCAGCGGTGGGTTTCTTAAAGTCAAACCACCTCTGTTGGATTTCCCTGAGACCCAAGAGCTGACAGTGGCTGATTTTCAGACCGTTGTGGAGGTAGATGAGAAGCTGATCTTACCCAAGTATCAGCCGATCTCTGACCTCCCGAAAATAAGGAAATTGGTGCCCTTTAAGTACCGTGTAAGTAACTTGTTTGTACCTCATAAAACACCTTGTTTGTGTCTACTTTACATTGTACTGCAAACCCATGTTCGGCCTACAAATAAAAACAGGGCACGATGATGGTCATCACACAATCTTGGAGATCTTTATGCTGGAGTTTATAGATTTTGCTTTGTGAAAATAATACAAGGGTCTGAAATGTGACCAAGAACTTTTACTCAGGCACATCAGATGTATACTGGGCCATAAGATCCAGTAAAACGGGTCTTTCAGAGCTGAAGTATGACTCAAGTGATTTTTATCCAAAAAAACCTGCCGAAATATTTTGAAGGTTTAATTTTCTTTCTTCTAATTTTGAACAACAGGCAGAAATTTGACCAAATGGTAATCATGGAAGGGAATAATCTGGGACAATGCTTGTTGGTCACCTCATGTCTGTGGTGTGTAAAAATTAGTGCTGGGCACATTAACACATTATTAACACTTTAACGCAGCCGACAATTAACGGTGATATAATTTTTTTAACAAGCGTTAACGCAGTTTTTAAAATATTTCTCCATCAATCTCTGGGCTGCCTGAAGACGCACACACAAACACACACAAACCCAGTAGTCGCTGCGGGGAGGCGGGATCTTGATCACTATTGGCTTTAGACAGCCTTCATCGCTCGTCTCATCCAATGAGAGCTTTTGTTGTTGCTGCTCACATACAGAACTCAAGCTGCGGCCGGGGAGGAAACATTCCTGAAGCCACCGGATTCTTCAGGGCATTTTTTATTTTAAAACTTTTCCAGACGGCCGGATTGAATGAAGTAAAGTTATCTGTAAGCGCTGCAGCGCTAAACTGTCCCACTACCGGAGCAGTTCGAGCCGGAATATCACTTCAGTTTAAAACCAGGGTAAACAAACAGAGGGAGGTTCTGGTGAGGAGTATCTAAAATACTCTAAACATATTCAAGTCAGTTAAATTTTGTGCAGAATAATTAAATTAAATCAAGAATTCATGGATTTTTTTTCATTCCAAATTAGTTTTGTGTGGAATGAAAGATAGACGAGGCTCCTGTTGTCAGGAAAAAAAAATACACTAAGCAATAAGAAGTAAAATTAGAAACAAAAGAAAAAAATGTACATAGTGTCACACATGTATTACAACATACAAAAATACACATTCAGCCACAGTAGAATGATCGTTTCTAAAAAAAAATAATAATCGCGATTAATCGCAAAAATATCCTGAGATTAATCGCGATTAAAAATTTTAATCTATGCCCAGCACTAGTGAAAATATACGACTGTTATCTGTAATGAGTGAATATGTGGCTTTTTATGAGAAATTAAGATGTAAGTTACCCCTAAAAGAGTTAAGGGCCGATGATTCTAAATTTGATAAGGTTCAGGGCAAACTTCGAGTGCAGTATGTGTAGATATAGTAGAATCTGGTGACGTGGGAAGTGTTTGTCTAAAACAGGTCAATTTTTACAATTTTTATGGTAAATTGCTGGAAGTAAGCCAATAAACTTATATTCTGCACCTAAACATTTATATTTCACCAGGTGCTGAACATTTTAATCCATTCTCAACACATTTTTATCGCATTTCTTAGTAGATTATAGGGAATCCATATTATTTGGCGTTCATTGCTTTTTGAAAAATAAAAATTGCATCTAATAGACTTTAGCTACCAAACTGAAATGGCCATCACATCATTTTATTAATACTCTGGTAAACACCTATAATAAATATATTTTTATTCTGTTTTTGATACAAAATTTTCCTCCGGCCCTTACAAGGGTATAAAAATTAATAACACACTATTTCTGATCCAGAAGCACATTTTTTGACTTTTTTTGTTGCAAGTTTTATTCCAAAACCATGGGGGTAGCAAATAAAAAAAGAAGAATAAAGAGAGAACAAAATAAGTCTACTTCAGTGCGTACACATTAGCTTTTACAAAAGGTATTCGATTTAGGACCGTCTGACTCAGATTACTGACTACTCTGAAAAGTGAACTGAAAAAGTGAGCAGCGATGATTTAAATAATCAACCAAAATCCTGAATGTTTTTCATGTGTTTAACGCAACCAGTGAAAATTCTGACACGACTCCGAGTTGAAGTCCGAACGTATTCACAGAAGTCTGTCTGTCCTAAACAAAAAATAAATCACGTTTCTGGCTCAAAAACACAGAATATTTGTTAATTTTTTAACATTTTATACAAACTCAATAAAACTTGTGCATTCAGTCTCTTAACTTGGACCTGATATTTACACCAGCGTGCAGCTGCAGGTGTAATTTACCGTCTCCACGCCGCTCTGTCTCCTCACCTGCGGAACACGGCTGCCGCCTGCTGATTTGTGCTGGACTGAGAGCCGTCCTCCTCGTCTCCGTCTGTCTCGGTGTCTTCAGAGTCGTCCTGAGGAAGACAAGAGTGAGTTCAAACAAACATCCGTACGGGGCGGCTGCGGACGGCCTCAGCTGTAAATCATCGCCCACCTCCTGCTCGGACTCGGTGCCGGACAGCTTCTTGTCTTTGCCTTTGGAGCCCGTGCCTCCGTTCTTGCGACCGGACCCTGGTTTTCTTCCCCTACAAGAAATAAAACTAAATAAAAACTTCCCCCAATGTCTAGATTGTAAATATTGTTTATAGATTGTGTATATAACTCTTGGCTGTATTTGTTGTACAGAGACGTCAAATTCAACCCCTTGTGCAAATGTACATGACAATAAAACTGATTCTGATAAATATAGATTATTGTGTTTTGACATTTTATTTACTACAGGATTTGTTTATCAGTCAAATGTATTTCATTGACAAAAACTATGATTGACATCATTGTGAAAACTTGTTTTTTTTTTACAGTGTTGGGTGAAAAATAGAAGTTTGGGCTTAAAGGAACAGTCCAGATATTTTGAAGTGGGGTTCTGTCAAAAGTTAATCAATTAATGGTCCTGATTATTTTATATTGGGGGCAGGAATTATGCAAAATCACCTTTTTAAGCTTTATATCAATAACACCCAGAGTGTTGCTTTGAGTCATTCATGCATGTTTGAGAAATCCCTGAATCTCCTGTGGTAGTCATGTGGAGCTGCCTAAAACGCTTGCTGGTCCAAAGCTCCGCCTATTTACACAAAGCTCCTCCCTGGAGCTCAGTCTGCAGCCGAGCTCCCGCCCCCACAGAGCACCCCTCCTCCGAAGCATTGTTGCTAAGACGTGTTGAAGTGGGAGTGTCAGAAATGGCAGGAGGTTCTTAAAGAGACAGAGGTCAACTTCAAGGGGTTTAAATAAGGCTATGATGTAAAGTCCTTTTTTTATATATAAACAGCCTTTTCATAACAACTGAAAGTAACATAGGTACTTGACTGTGGTAAAGAATTGAATTATTTGCTTTATTTTAAACCCTTATTAACCTGTTCTAATGTTGACTTGTTCAGACAATATTTACCCAGAAGTTTTCATATATTTGGTGCTGGCACTGAGACATTCTTCTTCTTACTTTACAAGCTGTGGGCTGCAGATGGACCAGTGAAAATTAACAGTAAGATGATACACAGAAATAAAATGACTCGATACTTTAACACGTAATAAAATGTCTCACAAATTATCCTCAAAAACCCTCCCAGCCTTGTTCTAAATGCCAGAAACATTACTGATGTTCGAAATCTGCAAATATTAGGAGCTTAAACAACTTTAAATTGAAATCTCTCATTTTCTTCTCTGTAAAGACAACTTTTTCATTTAACTTGTGTTTGATTTTTGCACCGAGGTGTCAGCTGCTTGTTTTGTGAAAATAAAAATATTATTGCCACAATTTCTGACTTATTGGTGCTTTCTACCTTTAGTGTCTTGGGACAACTTGCCCTGTTTATATTGACAGTTCAGAAATACCTCCGTGGGGCTTTTTCTCCTCCCCCCTCGGTGTGGTTCTCCTCCCCCTCTCCTTGCATGTCTGGCACCGTGGCCACCAGGTCTTTGAGGAAATCAAACTGTTGCTCCAGCTCGATGCACTGCTTTCTGCAAAACAAAGATAAGCAGTTTCCAGCCACTGCTTCCAGACGGGCTCCACTGCCTTCTGAGCAGAGCCGAAACATTCAACTGAGAGTTCAAAGAGAAATCAGCAAAGTTACAATTTAACACGAGTCATGTAATAATGTTCTTTTGAAATCTGCCTTTTATTGGAGACTAAATATGCTTCAAAAACACAATGTGTTTGGTTATGTTTGACGAATCTGATCATGAGACTCGTGATGTTTTTTAGCCCAGCAGAAGGTTGCTCTCTACTCATCTGTGACCATTGTGGACACAAATAAGGACAAATATGGACAAACACACAGGTCCATCTTCTGTTTTAATGAGCTGTATAGAAAAAATTAGTTTCTGAAAAATTTTCTTTTTTTTTTACTGGTGATTTTTGTGGAACAGCTTCATTCTAAAAAAAAAAAATAAAAAAGGAAGATAGAAACTTACAGGTGTGACGTCGTCATCGTCTTGGCGTTCCTCGACTGGGTGACGTGACAAGCCTTTGTCAGCAAAGACTCCAAGAAAAGTTCAAGAGCTCTCGCTGAGACAGCGGTGAAGGAAATGAGAACACAGCTGAAAACATCAATTTGACTAATGATGAAGGAAGTGACTTTTATTAGTAACATGTGGCATTTTTCCTGGGTGGTGAACCAACAGAAGCTTAAGGTTTTACCTGCGTGACTTAAAGTTAACTGTATATTAGGGTTGGGTGATATTGGCATAAAACTTTATAAGGATTATTTGTGGAATTTGGCCGATAATGATTATGATGATGATTAATAAATGACCACTGCACTGGTATTTAACAGACATGACCTCGGTCCGCATTTTTCGCTTTCCTTGTACTCCTGTTTATGTCTGTGTTTCGTGTGATGAAACAAGTTAGGGTTAGCGTTAGCTGCTTCCACCAGTGGGCGTGCCTGATACTGAAAGTGTGTCGCACTCATACGTCATAACATGGAAAGGATTGCAGTAATTGCAAAGTTACAAATATTAATGGTTGACAATAAATTGCATACGATACGATTTTGCCTAACCCTACTATATATACAATTTATAATAAGTTTACAATTAGAAACTGAAGAGACCTAACAAAGATTGTATTAATATTTTATTTTTTACATTGTCTTATCTGTTCATCATAAAGTTGTTTTTTTTTGTGAAAGTACTGGGTGAGAACAAGAAGACTTCAAAGGACAGGATCAATGAAATACTTTGAGCTTTAAACTTCCTCCTGGTATGGAACAAGTTGGATTTGGAAATCTTGGCATCACTTCAGTTTACTGACAGTGTTCTGTTTGTGACGCTACCTGAATATTAATACTCTTCTACTTTTAGTACATTTAGTTAACGACCACTCATAGAAAGCTGATGAGCTGTTAATACAGTAAAACTACATAATTTACCAGATCTAACCAGCCGGACTTATTGTTTGTTCAACTTGTTCTTTTCTCAAATATTACTTTGGACAAAGCTGCAATCAATTTAAACAGACATCTTACAGAAATAAAAACAAGAACTATTTTCTGTAATGTGGAGCACTTTCATGTTTTGAGATGACCATAAAAACAATTTAAGAGCTATAATCAGACTTTTACTGTAAATCAGATATTATTTTTCTGTTGTGTTTTATTTAATCAAATTCCATCTGTCTCATAATCTGAAGGAGATTTCCAGCGACAGAGAAAATATTGACTGTAAGACATTTATTATGAGCAGACAGCCACATTTTTCGACTTAATACAAAAAGACATCAGCTGTTAGCTTCACTAAATACCAGCTGCTTAATTACAAACATTGATATATTTTACTGGATTAGATGTACTTTACAATGACGTGCACTCACAGCTGACTTTATTAGGCTTCGTCAACAAAAACGATGCGTTTCTTTTGTAGCTTAGTCCTGCAGCAACACTCATAACTTTGCTGTTTCTTGCTTGATTTTATGCACAATTTTTCAAAAGTAAAGGCGAGGAAACAGCATTAAATAATTGAAATTAAAACAATGGTGAAAAGTAAGCATTGCATATTAATTTTGTGTTTCAAGTATGTTTTTAGATAAATGTACCAACTGCATATTCATGCAGGTATGTATTTATTATTCAGACCAAAACCCTAGATAGACACAGATCTGAAACACACAGGAACCTGTCTGTGCAGCTAAAAACTCACTGATTCAGCACTTTTTATGTTTCCGATTTGTCCCACAAATATTCTATATTTAAACATACATAAAGGTTGGTTTAGAATCAAAGAAATGTGTGTCTGACATCTAGTGGACGTTGTTTGAAACAAATTCAAGTACTGGACAAATACTGGATACATGATGACAAACAATAGACAACTACTTAACAGATCTCTAACAGATCTAACATAACAGATGAACAGTGGACAAATACTGAACAGACACTGCACAAACACTGGACAGATACTGGACAAATACTGAAAAAACATTGGACGAACACTGTACAAATACTGGACATATATATGACAAAAAGGATACAAATGATAACAGGAACTGCTGCAGCAACTTTTCCTATTTCTTCATCTGTCTGCATGATTTTCTTAATTCTTGCCTGCAGAGAGAACAGGTGTTAATTTACGTAGGATGTAGCGACTCAACTTTTGAAAATACACCTGGATTAAAATCCACACTGTTAGCATAATAACATCCAGACAACATTTTGCTGTTGTGTCTTACAGATTTCATACAGAACATCCTACTGATCGCGTATTTTGTGTGCACTTTACAAACATCTACATACAGCTCTCTGCAGTTAGAGGTTGATCAGGTGATATGATTTACAGATTCTTGTCTTCCAGAGCATGCTAAAATGAACACATGCTAACTACCTCAGGTCGGATAACTGAGTGAAGTGCATCTCCAAAAAGAATATGTAAATTAACTTTGTTAGCAGATTAAATGAAGCTCACATCTCATCAGTGACGCAGTTGTACTGGCGATTTTTTAGCTTTCAAAACAAATAAAAGACACTGAATCTTCCTAAAGCTAGCTACAGCACATTAAAACGATTCGCTAATGAGTTAGCTTCTACTAAGTTTTAACTTACCGGAGGAAATCTGGCGTTGTATTTCTTCTTTTTACTGGGCATAATTAAATAACCTGTGTGGTTGAACTAAAATAAAATACAAAAAAATATTCAAAATTATAAATGTATCATATGTAAGTCACTTCCACCGCATATACACCAGCTAGCGTTAGCTATCCGGCTAACTTGTTTAGCACGTCAATGGTTCCCGTGTTGCTCTGCAGGCAGGTTCGGTTCCGTGCGTTCCACGGCACCGTCAGGCTCAAACAAACACGTCGTTTTGTGATATTTACCGATAAGCGGCACAAACTTCACAATGTGACACTTTTGTTTTTGGCAAAATAAAATACAATTTTTATAGTAAACTTTATTTCAATAAAACATTTTAAAATAAAGGTACAAAAATACACTGGGAAAGGTTCAAGCGCCTGTAAGATGGAGGTTTCCTTTTGAGACGGGGGAAGAATTTTTAGGTTACACCAGGACAAAGGTTTCAGCGGAAGAGCAACACTGGACGATACAACTACACATCTGCAGGTAGATTTACCTTTAACCCGAGGTTATTGTAACTTTTATCAGCATAGTTTTTTTGTCAACAAGCAAACTGTGTTCTTTGCAACACCAAACGCTCTCAACAATTGACCAACTTTCCAGCCGTATGACTTTTAATATGTCGAGTTTGTACTGATCGTTGCTAGCTAGTAGTCGGCTAGCTCCATCAAAACAGAAACCTCTGTTGATATTACGGTACTAATTTGGTCTTGTTTTGTTAAATAATATGTCGTTTGGACGTAAACTGTAGTTTCGTTATAATAGCAAGTAAGTTGTTTCACTTCGGAATTTGTCAGGTCGGGGAAAAGTGTCTAAGTTGTGCAAAACGTGTTTGTAACTTACAACACCTGTTTCTTTTCAACAGAGCTCGACCCAGAGTTTGTTCATTAGTTTTCAACGGACAGCATTATGGAGGAAGAAGAATGCCCTGTAGATGACAAGGTTACTGCAGAAACCTATGCGGCTGAGGCCATGGCTGCAGACATGGATCCCTGGATTGTTTTTGACTCCAGAAGAACTCCCAGATCTGAGTTTGACGGCTGGCTGGAGAGCAACAGACCCTCTCAGGTGTCCAGGTTTGGCGATGAGGAGGGTGGTATCAGCCCTGTGGGCTGGATCGCAGTGTTGGGCCCTAGCCACTTCCCCGGCAGTGGGGACGTTATGGGTCTTCAGGAGAGTTGGGAGAAACTTTTGTCCAGTGGCCGATCCGTCACCTTCCAGACGGTGAAGGAGCTGGCCCTGAACCACGGCGTGCTCTCGGGCAAGTGGCTCATGCACCTGGATTCTGGCTTCAAGTTGGACCACGCATGGGAGTGTGTGGCCAGAGCGACCCTGGAGGGCAAGATCTCCTCTGTTAAAGTCAGCCCCTTCAATTCTAAGACAGAAGGCAGGCAAGTCATATGTGTCTACAACCAGAACTTCGCTGACGAGAGTGAGGTTATACAGCTGGACTCGGTCATTCGGGCCACAGGGGTGAAATGCCCCCTCTCCTACAAGCCAGATGTTTACACTTACCTGGGAATCTACAGAAACAATCGCTGGAAGCTTTGCCCTACCATTTACGAGAGCAAGTTTGACCTAGAGTGTGTTCCCCGGCGCTCCCACATTGTCAACAAAGTCACCAATCTTGAAGTGACATAAACCAGGACTGGCGAATCGTGTCTTTTTATGCAGAGGGCTGTGCTGTAGTCAGAATCTGAGACTGAATTTCCAGCGTGTGTTCTTCCATTTGAGATTGTTCTTTTGATGCCATAATTTTTTTCCAAGTTGACCTGACTTGCCGTCACATTGTATTCAAGAGATTATAGTAATATTATCGAGGACAACAAATCATTGTTTGTGTCTGATGTAAGGAAATCATTCACATCAAGTAACCTCTCTTTTGGATTTATTTAAAAAAAATATTTTTGTTAAGCTACAATTTTTGTTGATTTCTAAACTGACATCACAGCATTACCAAATAAAATCTACTTTTGGAGACCTGTCTTTAAATGAAGTGGTTTTTATTGTCCAAGACAGTGTTTTAGATTTGAACAAGATTAGTCAGTAATTACAACAAGAAAAGGCAAAATTATTCCAAATATCCACCATACTTTGAACAAAAGAGACAGAATACACCTTTATAAAGAATCTTTTGCTACAAAATAAAGCAGGACGACACAGGTGTTAAAACTTTAACTTCAGCCATTATAAAGTAAATATGAAACAAATGATTGGTTATAAAACCTGTGCTCCGTAACCTGATAAAGCTGTTTGGTTGAAAGTTATTTACATGAAGACCTTCATTTGCATTCAGACAACTGAACCTTCAGTGAACTTTAAATCCAATTAGTTTGATAGAAATGATGGATTCCATAGGCTCACCTCTGATTAGGATTATAGTCTGAAAAGTACCAGCCCCTTTCTTTAAAGGAAAAGGGTAGCTCAACTTTAAACACTTCTGTGAAGACCTCTACCAGAAGTGTTCAAATGTCAGTATAAAAACCAAAGACTGTACATTGATAAACATCTGACTTGAACCCAGAAGCTGGAACAGGACCAACCTTCCCTATAGACTGGCTCTAGTACAAGTTTGAAGTTACAAACGAGACATTAATGCACCTCAATCATTTCTTCCACCCAGATATTCACTCATTTATTTTTCTAACTTGAAATTAGTTTTCTCATTCCTGAAAGAAAGGTTCTGTAACATTATTGTGTGAAGGAGTAGGCGGGGCCTTAAGCCCAACAAAAGCACAGACTCCAGCTGTGTCTCAATTCAGGGGCTGCCGCCCACGTGGGCCGTAGTCAACCCCGGTCGGCAGCATAAATGGCTAACGAGACAACCAAGCGCTGCCTCGTTACCGTGGTGATGCGTATTATAGCATGTGCCTTCAGTTGTCTTTTCATGGTATAACATCACAAATTTAGTTTTATTAAACAATAATAAATAAAAACATTAATAATTTGGGTTTAGCTCCAGTATCAGTACTTGTAACTGCATTTTATTTAACATCTCATTGCAGCATCAATTTCATCATCAGCTAACTTGTTAAACATACATTTAAATATGAATTTTTCCAAAGAAATTCTTCTTAATTTGCAGACGGCACAATGAATTGTGGGATATTGTCGGCCACGTACGATACTAAGATGTATCCAATGTTATCGGGGTTTTGTCAGACGAATGCGTAGGCGCCTACGATTTGGGTCACCCTACACAGTGCAGTGACGTAAGCGGCCGACAGATGCGCCCTACGTCGGCTGCAACCCCTGATCTGAGACACAGCCTCTGGTTCGTCCTATACATCATGGCAGCTCCTGTAAACTGGAATATCATGGCTTCAATTCCCGACAGTGAGAGAAGGTAGGGACACTTGGTCTATCAAAATATAGGTCTATGATAAAAACAAGCTGAACAGACTACCAACCAAACATTATGTGGGAGAGTCTTTAACAGTTAGTGACTGATGTTTAACTGTTTAATAAATGAAATAAGATAATTACGTTCAGTTCTGTGGTTTCGCATTAATGTTTATCCACAGTGTCCTCCAGCCCTTTGTGTCCACCCTCTTTTTTCAAAACTGTATTAAAAACAGTTTTAGTCCTGAAGTGATTTTCTTTTAAAAAATAAAATAAAATCTTTAGGTTGGGTGTCCTGACACAAATCCAGGGTGATTTCCCCCGTTAAACATGGACATGAGACGGTCTTCATCGGCGGACATCAGCTCGTCGAAGTCATCGAGCACCGCAGACTGGTGGTTGTTGTTGGTGATGGTGAGGCTGGAGCCCAGGACCATCATGTCTTCACTGCGGAGCAGGTTGGCGATGCTGTTGGGGTAATTCATGTAGGTGATTCCGGGGTTACTGGGTGGCTCAGATGTGTTTTGGGATGCGGCGCCGGTCTGAGCCGCAGTAACGGACTTGGGGACGGATGCTTGCTGGCACGATAGTAACCCTGAGGTACTGTTTACGCCCTCGCTCATGGCACGCGGGTTCAGGAGGTCCTCTAAGTCTTCCATGTTTAGGCTGTCCAGGGTGCTGGGTACCTGGGCGTCAGAAAAGCTGGGGAACTCTGGGAGGTCCTCATCCACGAGTGTCGCATCAACACGGAAGTGAGACTCCTGGAGAGTGAAGGAGCTGCTGGTCTGTGGGGCGACCATCTGACTGGACGTGGCCTCCTGGGCGATGTTGGGGAAGAACTCGTGAAGGTCGGAAATGTTGACGGTGGAGTATTCCTGGTGGGCTGCGGCGGTTGTGGTGGTGGAGGAGGACGGGGTCGGTGCTGAGCTCATCGTAAAGGTGGGCACTGGGTTGGCTTTGGGCTGAGGGCCCAGTTTTAGGCTCTCCATGATCTTCCAGGTTTGGGTTGCCGTTGCTGTGGCGACGGAGGAGGGGGGCTCGACCTTGGGTTGGACTGAGAAGAGATGTCCCGGCTGAGTGAATGAGTAGGGGGCCCCGCTGGCAGCTGGGGGGGCCACAGGGACTGAAATACACAACAAATCATTCAAGTTTAACCAGTCTCTTCAGAAAAACAAAACTGCCACGTACAGAAAGAACCACCCGTCTGGGCCCTGTCACACTAACATTTTAGACAACTTATGAACATTTTTTTACAACTAAATAACTCATGTTATATATTGGATCTAATCGTTTGAATTGCAGTATGTAAACGTTCGAAAGAGGCTTCCAGTTGATTTCTTTTATTCCATCTTCAGTGTGGACATCTTCAAAGTCGAACAAAATTTTCATAAGTTGTCAAAAAACGTGACATGGCCTTCAACAGTTATTGGACATGACACAGAAAAAGAGGAATACAAAAATGCAAGTAAACACCAGATAGAATTTGAACATAAAATGCTATTGTCAATTTTTACCATTTCCTGCCAACAATTTCATTTACTGTTTATAGAATAATAAAAGCTCTACCTGATTTTATCTAAAATTAAAAATGCAGAAGTAAAAACTCTACATATCTACCATAAATCATCCAGCTTTAATTACAACCTGTACAAAAAATATAATATGCTGTGGGGAAAAAAAAAAAGAACTAAACAGATGCTACGAGCTGATTGCACAAGTGTGCACATCCTTAGACTAACACTTCGTTGAAGCTCCTGATTTAATTAAAGCCTTCAGGCTTTTTAAGAAAGAGTGTGTTATCACACCACACTCTGACTGGTCTCACTCTTCCTCACCAAAGTGCTCAGAACCTGACAGATAGGGAGGGCATCTCTTGTGCACAGCCCTCCTCAGATCACAACAAATTTTCTACCAATTTTAGGACCAGACTTTGGCGGAGACTGGGCTGTCCGGTCCTGGTCCTCTCCTCGTTTTGAATGAACAGGTGATTAACAGGCTTCTGCAGAACTTGAAGAGGTAATTCAACCCCTGAATCAGGTGTGTTGAAGCAGAGAAACAAAAGAAAACATGCAGGATAGTGGCCCTCGAGGACCAGGATTGGACACCACTGAGCTATGGTATTCAAAAATGTTTGTTTTCTTCAAATGAAGCCAGTTTTTGATGTTTTCAAACCTATGCTAGGCAAAGACAGTCTGAGAACACACACAGAACACAACTAGTACTTGTCAGAGATTCCTGCACCTCCTTCCCTGTTGCTGTAGGTCTTCTGGAAACCTCCCCGACTAGTTCCTCTCATCTTTTAATCAAATTTGGAGGAATGTGCAGCTCTTGATAACATCGTACCATATGTTTTACAATTCTGAACGACAGTCTTTGCTGTGCTCCTTTGGTTATTTAATGCTCTGAAAATGTTCTGTAACTTTCTCCTGACTGATTTTCATAAACGATGACATCTTTTGAGTGCTCTGTGAACCTTGGGTTTTACTGTGGGATGCATCGAGTAAATGTCAGGAAAATCCTGCTGAACTTTATCTCAGGTTGTTCAGAATCCCTTTAAATGATGGCAGGTGTGTTTTCTTACAAGACTACAGGCTGAAATCAGGAGATGCTTCAACAAATTATTAGTTTAAGGGTGTGCATACTAGTACTGTATCTGTTTTGATCTGCCCATCTTTTGTCACTAGAGTTGTACAGGACATATGTCAAATAATGGTAAAAGTTTTAAACCATCATGGGCTCAGGTTTTACATCCTTAAAATTTGGTATTTTTACAGTCTGAACAATCCAAACAACACTCAAAGTCAGTTTGGTTTAAACGTCTAATCTCCAGGAGCATAAACAATCAGACTCACCTGATTGTGCAGTCATCGGCTGAGTCTTGGGAGTGGCCATTCTGCGTGCAACATTCATGGGTCGTTGTGTAATGGACACTGAAATTTCACCAGAGAATTTTATTACAGCACAGATTCAACAATGTAACCAGTCGAATTGAGTTAAACTGAGTGTTATGGAGACAAACAACAACAAAGTAAACATCAAGTCCACGTACCACTTGATAGCATCGGACCCAGTTTTAGGTTCTGGAACATGTCTTCTGTGCGCTTTCTCTTGTCACTCAGCTTATATTCATCTGCCAGACACACATTTAATACCATAAGATTTATTTCACAAGTTTTGAGAAGTTTCAAATGTTCTTAAAAGTTAAAGCGTGGGAACACAGCCTCTTACTGCACCTGGGTCAGCAGGTAGGTACTGGAAGTCCATGAAATCGCTGACCTCTCGGTCAGAGGGCCTCCGGAGCTGCATCTTGACCTTAATGGGCTCGCTGAGGTTAGTGTTGTGGTACGGTGGCGTACGGAAAACAATGGCCACCTGCCTGTGGACGTCAGCCTGGGAGAACGTGCCCTTCCCCTCCCAGGAGTCCTGGTAGAAACGCACCTCGATGTCCTCTGCAGGACAGAGAGAAAACAGGAAATATGACCAGATAATCAACACAGAGAAAGACTTCTTAAAGAAAAACAATCACCAACCACCGACAGATATTTTCTTTCTTGTTCTGAAGCAAAACTGACCTTGAATTCAGCTCAAACACCCTTTGATGAGACTTTCATGAGTGTAATCAATAACTTCAAGGTTCAGAGTTCTTTGACTTTTTCTCACAAAGATAAATGTATTTGTTTATCTTAGGGTGCAACATAAAGAGACTCAGGGGAGCAGATCCAAAATACAAACAACTAATGTTAGAGTTTTAAACTCTCAAGTGAAACAAACCTTACCTGAAACACAGACACCAGCTTCTGGAGCTGAAACTAGACAATTATTGTCTGTGGTGGAAGAGTTATTAATGGGTGATGGTAGAACATGAGATGGATGAGGTCGTTAATAGATGGTCGTTACTTCTGACTATGCGTTTCAAATCTATTTCTACCACACTGGTTTCTCCGCTCGTGTTTGCTCCTTTTAATATTGCTGTTCTTTGAATTCCGATGGAAAGCAGCAGCCAGAAGCACTGTTGGCTTCTGGGACGTGTAGTTCTTTAACTGGAGTTAAAGATAGGCTTATTGAAAGGAAACTACAAAATGGGGTAGAACAAGGTTTGCTCATAGTTTATACCCGTTAACTTTTTTCATGTACCATCCCAGTCATGTGAGTAATAGTTAAGCTGATGGGGCGGCTGTGGGGGAGTGGTTAGGGGATTCGTCCTGGAACCGGAATGTCACTGGTTCGATCCCCCGTTCCAGCCGTCTCAGTTGTTGTGTCCTTGGGCAAGACACTTCACCCTCCTTCCCTACAAGTGGTGTCAGATGCGGTGGTCAGGGGGTCCGGTGGTGCCGGTGCATGGTAGCCCCGCCTCTGTCAGTGTGCCCAAGGGCAGCTGTGGCTACAGTGTAGCTTACCACCATCTGTGGGTGAATGTCTGAAGAGTAAAGCACTTTGGAGTCCAAGTGGTTTTGATAAGGCGCTATATACCATTTGCCCATCCTGCAGGGAAAAAATCTCTCTAATTCAGGGGGAGCTGAGTAGGGCCACTGCTCCTCTACATCAAAATGAGTCAGTTGAGGTGGTTCACACATCTGATTGAGATGCCTCCTGGACGCCTTCCTTTTGGAGGTTTGTGGGCACGTTAACTTGGGAAGAGGCCCCGGGGCAGATCAAGAACTTCCTGCAGGGATTATACATCCTCTCTGGCTTGGGAACACCTTAGGATCACCCAGGAGGAGGTGGAGTGCACTGCTAGGGAGAGGGATGTTTGGGGTCCTCTCCCAGACCCGTTGCCTCCATGAACCCAGAAGATGGAGACCCCTTTATTGGTTTTTGAACTTGTTTTTTTAGAGCTTGTTTAAACAACATCAGAGGTTTAAAAAAAAAAAAAGGACTGAGCTGTTCAATTCGTTCACAGAAGACAACATAAAACCTTGCTGTTTAACTCCAGGAAGAATGTATCTGGTTGTGATAAAAATCACTCAAAAAGGGCGTGACTGCTCCGCTTTGCTCTACATACTGCAGCTCCAGTAACTATAAACGAAACCTCACGTGTGTAACAATGATGTGTTGTCTGAAACTTCACACGCAGGCTTGATGCTGCAGGAAGTTACTTTTAGTGGCAGAGGATCGAGTACAGTTTCAAAAGTTAACATCAATACCAATCTATGCCTGAAAACATCAAAAATCTATTTGCCATAAAATCTACTTACGCTGAAGAAATGTTTTTTATGAAAGAGTTTTCATCTGTGTTGTCATTATTACCCATATGAAGTCTTGATAAAATGTCTAGCTATATATTATTATTATTTAACCTTTATTTTACCAGGCAAGACATTAAAAACAGGTTATTATTTACAGTGTTTGCCTGATTCTTATTGCCTGTTGCACAGAGGCTTAGGCTGTTTAGAAAAAGTAACTTTTATTTTTAATTTTAAATAAGCTACATTTTCAACAGAGCAAAAGTAAGATGGATTTTCTGATTGGTTTTCAAATGCTAGACATAATTCTTGTTTTATTCACTTGAGGTTCATTGGGCCTCATGCAAGAACATTTTTATATTCTTATTCTAAATTTCTCTTACTTTTGTTCGTACAAACACGCCACGTCAGATTCAACAAACGCTTCTATCTTCAGAAAAAGTGTGTAAATGAGCAGCGTAAACTGATGAATGCGTATTCAGGTGCTCGTGCAGGAGGAGAGGAGATTAACATAATTACCACCAAAAACACCATATAAGGCTACACTTCCTGCCCCACATATGAGGAAGTGTTCATTCATGAAAAAGGCAGCAAAAAGTAAAAAGAAGAACTTAACGAGTTCAGAGACTGAAGTCCTGCTGTCAGAGATCCAGGAAAGAAAATCTGTCACTTTTAGCAGCGTCAGCTGTGGAATTAAGCTGCTGCTGTTAATGTAAAATCTAAATCATATTCATCTCTTTCTGCTCCAGTTTTCGTTTGGTCAAATATTTTTAATTTAAGTGTAAACAACTGTGTTAAATAATTTTCATTTATTCAGAAGAGCCACAGCGATGTGCCAGGACGCACCCCCGCCATTTTAAAATGTCTCCATAACATGTCTGGCACTTTGGAGAAAATAGCATACCTGATGTGCTGAATAAATCTCAACAAAATAAAATTTGATTAAAAAAATCATCTATAAAACTCATTAAATACTGAGACATATTAAACTTCAATTAATGAATAATTTAAGTTAGTTTATAGTTTGAGATCCTCATATTAATATTGTAGTGTTATAAAACAGCATTAATTGTCAATTTATTTTAATTTAAACAATTTATATCATTAGTCTACATTATTACATTTAAAATTATAATTCTATTTCAATCAGAATAGCCTATTGTCAACATAATTATGGAGTGTGATTTATTTTCAACTCAAAATATCTTCAAACTAACGAAATATGAAGTTATTAGTGAAGAAAATCAGTCTGGATAAAAGCAGACAGACTGCATGTAAAATATACAACAGGTCTGGACCACATGTGAATGTTTTTCGTATCTGAAAAAAATCTTAGAATACGAGAAAATTGGTGAATGCTACAAGTTCTCCTAAATCACTCGTAAGCACAACTTAGGAAAAAATCTGTTCGTACCAACGGTTCTTGCATGAGGCCCAATGAATCCTACTTGAATTGTGATTAAACTTAGTTTTGGAATGTGGGAGGACCCTGCTTTCAGCAGACATGTTGGTTGTGTGAAGAAACTGTGAGACAAAGTTTTTTCTTTACGTCACTTTGTGTACACAATGATGCACACAAAATTTGGTTCAGATCTGATCATGTATGTGTGATTTAGAGCCAAACTTATGTCAACGGTGTGATGTATATTTATACCACGGCCCCCCCAAAAAATGTACTGCATTCCTGTAGTGGGGTGGATTATAATCAGACATAGCGAATTTCGTGCTCATTGGCTGAAGTGCATGGAATTTAGAATGAAACGTATGTAAACGGCGTGATGTCTGACTTCGCTGCACCGCCACGACCACGCCTTTCCCCAAAACGTCTTTGTGCTTGAAAACAAGTGAGATCAAGTTCTTATCTGTGTTCTGACACAATTTGTTGCTGATTAGATCAAGAGGGTCAGAGACGGTGCTTTCCAAGCCAAAAGAAAGTCACTTCCTGTTGTCAGGGGGCAGGACTTTGATGATTTCATATGACCACATGGTATGGTCTGGCATGGAACATGGATGACTCATACCATGTTTGGTGCATTTTAGCCTTGTCTATGTGAAAGTTACAGCTGTCTGAAACGGATGGACGGAGAGCATCCTCCGCCTCAGAGACAGGGGACACAAAGGCTGAACTTCTCCTTTATGTTAAATCCCTTCATAATATTTTTACTTTTGCTTAAACAGATAGATTGAATCTGTTTTTGTTTTTTTTTCTTTTTCTAGCAAGTACCCAGTTTGAAGTGACGACACTAGAGCAGCAGCTGTGAGGGTCACGCGTCTGTTTAGAAATAACTTCCTGCAAGCGAGCAAACAGACCCTGATTTCCTGTGGGTGTGAAACTTTACATCTCTTCTGCTCGGGTCGCTTCACAAGCTTCACATCTGCTTCGTCACTTCAGAGTTCCATTTACAGGCCGCTGAGGATGCAAGTGCAAGTTCAGTGCTGTGTTTGTAAGCTAATATTACCTTTTTGCACTTTGTCACACAGCAGAAAAATCTCGTCGCCTCCTTTGCAGCTGCCAGAGTTTCGGTTGACTCTGCAGATCTTTAACTCGGCTGTGTTCGGTGCTCCTGCCAGACGAGAACAAAACATTACAAACTTGATCTCAATCAAGTTCTGCATTTTAGAAAGGCTTTATTTACTAGGCAGAGACATTTGAAAAAGGATGTGGTGAATTTGAAGATGAATTCTTGTAAATACCTTCAGGCTGAGGAGAAAACACACAAAGAGGAACAAAAAGCAATGAAGGTTACAGAAAACTGAGTTCATGTGTCGTTTCAACTGAGGCTGTTCGGGTTTACGATTACAGACGTCTTTACTTTTAATCTGTCTTTAGAAAATCCTTCTACTCATTTACATCACACCAAACCAGATAAAGATAAAGGGGCATTTCTAAAACGTTGCCCTACATCCACGTCACATAAAAGGTAATAGATTACGGTGGCAAAAATAAGACTTTAGATAAAGTTACGTTAAATGATGGAGATGCAGCCAATTTGGTCAAACTTCAAAATGTCTGTGTGGGATCTCATTCAGGATGTTAGCTCAGAGGATGTGTTGCCAATGACTCTCAGTTACTACCAGACTAAAGTTTAAACAAATATCTGTAAGATAAACAGGTGTGGGTCAGATCTGGTGTCAAGCTGGCACTGCAGTTGGATGTAGGCCAGGCACTGTTTTTAAGATGGCATGCCACAACTGGCCTGGTTGTGGTTTGGTTTATGAGGTGCTGGCCCATGTATGGAACTCTCTGAAACCACATCTGGGCCACCAAAGGGTTGTCACTCTTTGCAGTGTCTGCGCACAACCTGTCTACTACGGTTGTACCATTGTGCATCTGCTTGTTCTAGCAGCCATTTTCACGTATCTGAAGTGCCAACATAAACACTGTGTTGGTGTGTTGGGAGGGCGGAGCTAATGTAAACAAAAGGTTGGGAGGGAGCTGCCAACAGCAGCTTATTTGCATAAACAGCTCGTTCTGAAGGGAGCTCAGAAAAGGTGAAATCTTATTATCTAAAAATGATTATGTGTATTAAATTTAATGAACATGTTATGTATAGCCCACAGATGTACCTCTAACTTGTTCAAAGAACCATAATAAGTCCTCTTTAAAGCCTGATCCCAGTCTGACTCACTGTTGTCGAAGATGGGCTGGGACACGACGGGCTCCAGAGGAAACAGCTCCCCCGCAGGCAAGGTGATGGAGGCCTGGAAGCAAAGCCGCACCGAGTTCAGGTCAAACTCTTCCTCCCACACCTTGGTCTCAGGAACTGCAAGCAAAACAGAGAAAGGAAACGGGTGTGGGAGCGCAATCACACAACCCAGCAGCCTGATTAGTCTCTGCATCCTGTGAAACCTTGCTGCGGTTTGTGAAAAATAAACATTTAACCTTTGTTTGGAGGGTAATTTTGAGGCCACACTGTTCAAAAACTTTTATGAAACAGTACAGCAAAACTAATACTGTAGTATTAAATTTCTGGTACCAATGCAGCTACTGCTTAAAATCCCAGCCTACATAATGTTTCTTCTCTAAAGCCCAGCAGTAGTTTGGGATTTCCTTTTTGTAATAATCTAAGCTGATAAAATTTAATGTTCTGTTGTATAAACTTTTGAAGTGTGACGAGAACTAAAAACAAAATAAAAGCTCAAGCTGCCGCCAGTGGATCATTAGGGTCACCATGGTAACTACACACCCGGGTCTCTCACTCTCTGACAGCACTGATGATAGGGAGACAGAAATGGAAAACAAAAATTAAACCTCAAGCAAACACTTACTGTCCCCATTTGTGACTGGTAGTAGTGGGTCCCAATTAAGGCAACAGGATTCCACAAAACACTGGATTTTGTAATCCAAACCAAAGATGAGACGGTTTCAATAAATCAAATGAAAAAAAAAATAAATAAAAATTCAATATTACTGTTGCCAAAGATCGTAAAAACAGTCATAACTGGATACTAAGTGTTGTAATTTTGTCCTTCACCTTTTAATAACGCATCAAATTGGACGGTTACATCCAGAAAAGAAAAGTTGCCAGATCTCTGGTCGGAAGCTAAAAGGTTTGAAAACACCTTGATTAAAATGTACAAACTTTTGTAATAAGCAAAGAAAATAAATGAAATAAAAATGTGTATCGATTCTGAAGCTGCTGTGCAATCAGTTATTGTTATTGCAACGATCTGCTCACCCCCACTTCACAAGTAAGATGAAATGAGACAAACAATCACACTGCAGTCGCTTTGAAAAACATCAGATATGTATCCGATTTAGTACCACATACTGAAAAGACCTGGGTCGGATTTGAAAACAATCAAATTTGTCCAGTTCAGACCATCAGACTGTCATGGGGTAAAAATAATCGGATATGGGTCACATTTGCCTGCAGTGTGAACGTAGCCTTAGAGACAGTCATTCACACTCACACCTCGGGGCAATTCAAAGTGACCTTTTAACCCAACAAGCATGTTTTTGGTCTGCAGGAGGAAACTGTAGAAAATACATGCCTGCAAGGGGAGAAAACACAAACTGAACACAGAAGGGCTGCCTCGACCAAAATCCCATTGCTGTCCGTGTAGAGATATTCAGACTTCTTTATTGTTATTCTAGTGCATGATGTACAATGTAGAGCTACCAAAAGTCATAGCTCTCTGTCAGTGGAGCTGTGTGGTTTGATGGTATTTTTGTGTGCATGGATTCTTCTCAAGCAAATCAAAATTATGACAAAAGCTGAAAAATAATAGCAGAACGGTAATGCATTGGCACCCTTAAAAAAAACAGGAAAGCATGGCTTTTAATTCACTCTTATTATAACTTTTTCCATATCTGATTAAAAACTCTTCGGCCAAATTACATCTTTAAATCAACAAACCCTCCGGCCATAAACTGAGAACTGAGAGCATAAAAACGTTTCACTCAATGACAGATTTAAAAGAAGAGGACTTACTTTTGTAGGGGTTGTTGTTGGTCTGCAGTCTGCAAGTGATGGCCTCGTTCACATCCTTCTTCTTCACACACTGGATGCCCAGGTTCTGAAAACTAAATGGCAACATAGAAACCCAAAGCTGAGGTTTTAGAAACTAACCAGCTTGGTACAGTTTCAGTTTTGTCAGGGTTAAATAAATACTCTGGAACAAACGTAGTTGTGTCCAAAAACAGCTTCC
This sequence comes from Cynodonichthys magdalenae, assembly GCA_031762555.1. Lineage (NCBI taxonomy): Eukaryota > Metazoa > Chordata > Actinopteri > Cyprinodontiformes > Rivulidae > Cynodonichthys > Cynodonichthys magdalenae. Next base: position 3,481,606 of record JARVJO010000001.1, read on the forward strand.
AGCGTACACATCACTACATTTATCAACGGTTTCACGTCAATATTATACCATCGTATTTCTTAGAAACAAGTATATATTAATCGTTTTGATGCTGTAAATCTGTAACGATGCTTTCGTGAACAAACTGGTCCATCATCACATGAACTGTTTAACATCAAAAACAAATGACTGATGTCAGTGTTCCCTTTACATCACAGTTCTTAAATTGGACCCTGTGTGTTTGGATTTCATCACTCTACTGATAAACAAAACCAACACAGCTCTTCCTGTCCAGAAGGACCGGTTTTATTATGTCATTTTAGTTTCAGTTGTAACAAAGTGGAATCCAAATCATTACACTTATTTAAATGTTGACCATGACGTACAAGTGAAACTGTGTCACCTCCTCTTTCATCCAGGACGCCTCTGTAAAACAGGGACTATTCACCACAGCAAAAACAGTGGCAAACTCGGCAGGAGGCCTCGTGTACAAAGACTTGTGCTGATTTCCTACTGAAACATGGCCTACACCTAAATAAGGAACGCAACAAACATGAATCCAAATTCCTTTGTGCATTCTGATCAATGCGTTGGACACATTCCACGACACGCCTCCATTGGAACATGCAAATATTTCCCGGCACAGGTGTGCGTCCTCTCTGATCAAACTAAAACCATGTCAACACGTGAAAAGAGGCCGAACCTAAAGGAATGTGAGTCAGAGTGAAGCCATGTTTGTGTGCTCACACACTCTTTGTACACGAGGCTCCTGCTCATTAGTTATCCTGTAAATGTTCTACGGATGAACTTCCTTCTTGGATGAGGAAGAAACGTAGCCTCGCGCTAATACAGACCTACCATTTCCCTCGACGTGCTCCACAGTGCACATCACTTCTTCACCTCTCTAAAAAAGGTACCGAGGTTTTGTAACACGAAACACTGCCTGACACACAATAAAAAATCCCCAGAGTGAAGTGTTTGAGTGTGCTAATCTCAGCCCACCTGTGTATCCGCCTCTCCTGCAGGTCGGCCTCGTAGTACCCGTGTTTGCAGTCTTTTCCCACCAGTTCATGTGGGTGAGGTTTGTACGGGGCGTTCTTCGTCACCAACGAGATGCGGACCCGTAGGGGACCGCTGTAGTTGTGCACCTGTCATGAGAACATTTTCATTCACAATGAGGTAAGGTTTTAAAGACTGATACACTGAGCAATAAATAAACGCCCCAATTCAACTCCCTGACATAGCTCAGTTTCATTTCATTTGTTTTAATTGATCCTGGAATTCATGTTATTAAAAGGGAACCAGTTGTAACATGTAGGCCATGGTCTACACAGTGAACCAAGGTGCTTGGTTGCATGAAACAGCAGTGAAATGAGATGGTCTTGTCTTTTGGATGACGTATGTTTGTGTGAACATGCGCTACCCCGTTACCATAATAATAGATTTTAAATCACGTGCCTTCAGACTTAAAATGTGTTGGGAAATACATTTACACATCTTGTCACTGGAGGATTAATTGCACAATTAAACCGGTTACAAGTAAACAAATAAAAAACATTTATATTTTGGGTTTAGCCACAATGTCCGTAATTTGTTTAGCATTTTGTTGCAGCATAAATTTCATCAGCTAAGTTGCTAAACATACATTTAAAAACAAATTCTTTTGGTCTGTGATTAATTTATAAACTACGTAGAGTTGGTAAAAACAAACAAAAAAAAACGTAGCCATCTTTGTTTTCCTGTTTAGTCTGCCAACAACACAATAGATCCAGGGATCTCTTCGGCTGGGATGGATACTCATACAGCCTTCATTTTTGAGATTTTGCGGGCTACATTTGTAGGCCGCAGGACAAAGTGCCTGCAAATTTGGACAACACTCGTAACAGGGCAGCGACATGTAAACGGACCATAAATAAAAAGTGCACATCAGAGGATGCACGTCTGAACGGAGTGATGGCCATGGCAATATTATGTTAGCTAGCAATAAACACAGTAACTGCTCATTTCTACATTCTCCTCTATGTCAACTGTTTCATTTAAAAGGGCTGAATGTCAGACACTGTCCAAGACGAACCTTCAGGGTGGATAAAGCTCACAGCCTCGCACCAGAACACCTAGTAAACATCATCCTTTACCCAATATGCTTTGCGACAATAATAAAATGTCACCGTCCGTGTGGAAATATATTTTCAAATATTAATAAAAAACAAACAGGCTACAGTATTTTTACAGACTTTGTTTTACAATAGAAGTAAAGTCTGTGTGTCTGTGATAGCAAAACATCTCATGAATCACACAACAGATTTTAATGAAACACTCAGGAAGTGATTCTTGGATGTACATCTACAACTCATTGGATTAAACTCCATTTAAGAGCAAATATAAAAAGGCAGTAACTCAATGTTTTACAGATATTGAGCTAAACTTGGTGTGGAAGTAGCCGAGTCATCCCCAACACATAATCTGAGCATTAACTGATTCTGTGAAATATTTGTTTAAAATTAGACAATGATAAATGACAGATAAAAGGCTTTCTATCAGGGAACATTAAAAAGTCAAATGCTACAAAAAAACAAAGAAAACATCTATGCACATCCAAACTCCACTGAAATAGATACCAGACCAAAATATATTATTTATGAAAAGCAATGACAGGATCAACACACTGATCTTTGCTTTTACTGTAAATATTACATGCAGAAACTTGTTAATAATTGTGGTATTCTTATATTTTTTACTGAGAAACCTAAATAGCCACATTCTTAAAGTGCTGTCAGCACAAAGCCACAGCAAATGATTTGCATCATGTCCTTCCTCCTGTGTGCTTTAACTATTGTAGCAGACCTAATATTTATAGAAAAAAGGACCTCTACACTTTCTTTTCCCCTCATCGTTGCTATGATGGCATTTGTTTATCTTAACTACAAAAGCAAACTATCTGTCACAGACACACACAAATAGCCTGACCTAATTGAGTGTGAACTGCTTATATGGCATTAAGAATAACTGGTGCCGGTATTGTTCTCACATTTTTCACGCATGAAATTATGCAGCCCCACCTTTCACATTAAGCAATAGCAAAGCGCTGTTTGAGCAAGAAGTGTGGTGGACAAGGTTAAAACTTTTTTATGCCCTTTATAAAACAGTAAACGGTGTTAACTAACCTTTATGGCTGGATAAGTCTTTGTTGTGTCGTTGCTTTTCTCTCCAGGAATGCTGCCGGCTGAACGTCCCTCGCATTTATACCGAAACCGCATCCCCCTCTGCTTTGGCTGCTCGATGATCTCGATGTAAGGGTTCGCTGTCTGGACTAATCGAAAAGAGAGAGAGAGAAAATAAAAAAAACACAAAAGGATAGTTTAGATCTTTTGAAGTGAGTCAGCGGAAAATGTATGATGAGTTAATGTTTTCTTTGTAGTAGATGGTTCTTTGAAGAACTTCAGTTGAACTCTGACTGAATTGATAACAGCTAGTCAAGAGCAACATGGACTGCTGCCGTCTTAAAACAGCTCCAACCTTCAAACATTTACAGTGACTCACGCAAACTTAAGGTGGTTTTATGCTCTGAAGCAATAAAGTCAGGTTGCGGTAATGTGTTGTGAGATGTTATTGTTGTACACACCTTTCATAGTCCAACGAGACGCATGATCCAGAGCTCCTTGGCCATTTGACTATATTTATAAGTGTATCTCAAAGAGTTATAGATGGACTTCGAAGAACTACTCCTCTAAATTATCAATGTTGTTTAAACACACAACAGCCAGCTCCTGGCAGAGTAGCTGAAGCAAAATGACAACATTGCTGTCCGAAGTGCTTTACTTCATTTAAAAAAAAAAACAAAAAAAAAAACGCCAAGAATTTCTGAAAAATCACACAATACTCTAAAAATAAAAAAAAGTTCTGCCCAGGCCTTCTCTTGAGAAAGGGTGGACGAAGCTACAAGAACAGAACGGAGTGATTTCTGTCGCGCAATTACATCAATGAGAGTCGAGATCTCCGCTTCGTGTGGAAAGTGAGTTGACCTTAAGACTTTTGCTTTAAACGATTATTCAAAAATTATCATGACACTTGAGTCACGTGAGATGAAGCGCCAATTTTCCAAAAGGCTGCTATGAAAACTGGGACATAAACCTTTTGACAACCTCAGCTCATTTTAAAGACAAATGGAAGAGGACAGGGGGAGCAGAGACACACCCCTGTCTGTTACAACTCTTACCCCTGAGCAGGGTTTAAAAAAAAAAAAACACCCTTTTTCCACACCTCTCTTTGGCTATACACAAAAAAAAATACTCACAAGCAGCCATATCTTTGTTAATTATTTATTAGAACCTCCCCCCATTAATACCATAAACCGCTGTATTATTTAAAGGTTATACCGCAGTATGAAAATGATCAATACTGCCAAACCCAAATAAATCCAGCAAAATTGATGGAAGCATAAGAGTTAAAAAAACCTAGACTGTCCTTTCATAAAATGTTTGGTCATTGTATGTGGATTTCCTTTTTATAAACATAGAGCTGGAATTCCCAATGACATCATTCCAGACCAATAAAAGCTGAGTTTTTAAACAGGAACAGTTGAAAAACAAAATATAACCCCAAATTGTAATAAACTCCATCTCATTTTGAAGCTTTTAAATTGAGAATTAGAACATAATAATGCAATATTTAAAATTCCTCGAGGCCCAATCGCACAATAACCTTTTAGACAACTCATGTATGAAAGGTTTGTCTAACATTAAAGATGTCTAAGCTGAAGATGGTATTAAAAGAAAATCTACTGGATGCTTCTTTTAGATCTATACATAGTGTAATACTAACAATTTGATTGAATATTTAACAGCCATGAGAAGATTAGCCATAACAAAATTTTCACAAGTCAGTATAAGTTGTGCAAAACATTATAGTGTGACAGGGCCTTCTTTGTGACAGTAAGTACTGTTTTTTGAAATACATTGTGAATTCTGATAAAGACGTCCATAAAGCAATGTTTAAAACTGTAATTAGCCATATGAATTTATAATATATGATTTGAAACGAGCATGTTCGGTCTATACGTTTTAAAAATCAAATTAAACCCCAAAATAATAATTTTTCCAAAACCGAACCATCGAGTAAGTTCTAGAAATCAAAACTTTGTCAGTAAAAAATGCAAAAACCAGTCGACTGCAATGTTCCAATATTGATTCAGAGCTTGTGTCATCTATATATCACCACATATTGACCTGTGGAGTGACTTTGTAAAACAGTATGGTTAAAGAAATGAAGCAATGTACAAGAATAAATATGTTTAAAGAAAGGTACAAAACTATTTCTAAAGATTTACATGGAAGATAAAATATATATGTTATTAGTTAAATGTACGAGATATCATTGGATAATTTAGATAAATCTAGTATAAAATTATGTTTCCTATGCAAGTTTGGATGCTGTATGTTTTCTAACAAGTCTATGTTTTTACTATTTAAACCATTATATACTGTAACATGTATTTTGATATAAAGGTATATTGAAGAATGAAATAGTATAAAATGGTAGGAGTTTTAAGAAGTGTAAACTACTTCTCAATCCTTTTTGAACAAGTAACTAAAATGACAATGAAAATATATTTATATACATACAGTATATATGTTCTTGTTCCATCCATCTATACCAGCTTCTTCTTTTCAGGGTATTTTTTTATTTGTTTGAAATAAAGAATATTTATCTATATCTAGAACATATATGCCAATATTTTGTGGATATATTTTGTGCACTGACAGGGTTTTCTAAGCGCCACCAACAAAAGGTAAGATATCAGTTGTTCACTTTTAACTTTTTCCTTCTAGGCGAATAAAAAAGGGGTCAGAAAGTCAAACGCTGCTTTACTTTGTCAGTGTGTCAACAAAAGTTGTGTTTTGGTCACTGAGCATCAGTGTGCCAGAGTTAAGAAGTGTTTGCACGTAAAAATGGTTTCTTACCTGGGTTTAATGGGGTCATCCCCCATCCGTACACACCTGTGGTGACAAGAACAAGAACGTTAATCTAATACCTCGGGTGAATTCCCACTGTGAATAATCGTTAATCATCTGCATTACACAACAAATAAAAAGAAAAATAGCAGTGCAAACAGCTAAGGAAAAAAATGTTTCAGTGCATATTTGTGGTTTAATCCGAGTTTGTCATTTATGGTGTGGTCAGAGTGGAAATCTACCAGACGGTAGCGGCGTCCAACAAGGTCGGAGGCCACTGAGATACAAGGGCTTCTCAGCTAAATATATTTACCCTTCATAAAACCGGCTGCCAAAGTCAGGAGAGAAGGAGAAGTGTGGAGAAACTGCAAACACAGGCAGGGTGTAGCACCGGTGTCACATTACCAGTTTTGTTACTAAAAGTTTGCTCTGTGGGAGAAAAGCAGGCAGGACTTTAGTTTCAGGCGCTTTGAAAAACAACATCAGGGAGGCAAAGCTCCACCCTTCAACCTGAAGGACTGGTTCAGCTCAAACATACGATTGGGAGGCTTTCCAAGCTGGAACATGTCATAAGGCCATCACTTGTCAAAGCAAGACAGATTTGTTTTAAAGCTTGATGTCTTTTTATGGGGGCAGCTAAAGAGAGTTTGATGGATGCCAATGAAACTACTAAATAAAATTTCAACATCCCTTTCTAAAAATACAAGCAAAAATGCTTCCATTTTGATGCAGTGACTGAAGCATAAAGAAAACCAAAATCAACTTATACTATATTGCCAAAATTATTTGCTCACCCATCCAAATTATTGGAATCAGGTGTTCCAATCACTTTCGTGGCCACAGGTGTATAAAATGAAGCACCCAGGCATGCAGACTGTTTTTACAAACATATGTGAAAGAATGGGTCGCCCTCAGGAGCTTAGTGAATTCCAGCATAGAACTGTGATAGGATGCAACAAATCCAGTCCTTAATATTCCAGTCAACAGTCAGCTGTTTTATAAGAAAATGGTATTGTTTTAGAACGACAGCAACTCAGCCACGAAGTGGTAGGCCACATAAACTGACGGAGCGGGGTCAGCGGATGCTGAAGCGCATGGTGCGAAGGGGTCACCAACTTTCTGCAAAGTCAATCACTACAGACCTCCAAACTTCATGTGGCCTTCAGATTAGCTCAAGAACAGTGCGCAGAGAGCTTCGTGGAATGGTTTTCCATGATCAAGCAGCTTCATCCAAGCCATACATCACCAAGTGCAATGCAAAGCATCAGATGCAGCAGTGTAAAGCATGCTGACATTGGACTCTAGAGCAGTAAAGGCGTGTACTCAGGAGTGATGAATCACGCTTCTCCATCTAGCAATCTGATTGACCAGCCTGGGTTTGGTGGTTGCCAGGAGAACGATACTTTTCTGACTGTGTGCCAAGTGCAACGTTTGGTGGAGGGGAGATTATGGTGTGGGGTTGTTTTTTAGGAGTTCCAGTGAAAAATACTCTGACTGCTTCAGCATACCAAGACATTTTGGACAATTCCATGCTCTCAACTTTGTGGGAACAGTTTGGAGCAGGCCCCTTCCTCTTCCAACATGACTGTGCACCAAGCAAGGTTCATAAAGACATTGATTCAGAGTCTGGTGTGGATGAACTTGACTGGCCTGCACAGAGTCCTGACCTCAACCTGATAGAACACCTTTGGGATGAATTAGAGCAGAGACTAAGAGCCAGGCCTTACAAATGTGCCTCTGGAAGAATGGTCAAAAATCCCCATAAACACACTCCTAAACCTTGTGGACAGCCTTCCAGAAGAGTTGAAGCTGTTCTAGCTGCAAAGGGTGGATCAACGTCATATTGAACCTTTGGATTAGGAATGAGATGTGAAGCTCATATGTGAGTCAAGGCAGGTGAGCAAATACTTTTGGCAATATAGTGTAAATGTTAAAGCTCCTGCCAGTGGCTCATTATGGTCACCATGGTACCCAGACACTTGTGTCTCTCGTCTCTCACTCCCTTGGCAATGTCCACCGAGCAACTTCCAGTCTTGTGGTAGTGGTAATGCACTTAAATTAGTCTGCCAATCATCAAAAAAAAAAAGAAGAAGAATGTGGCTTATACTCTGATGTATTAGCCGTCTTTGGTTCACGCATTCTCTTCTCTTAAATTACACTCCTTTTTGTAGTTGTACTATCATTTTTAGCAGTACAAATACTAAAGCAGCAACTGGTCCCGTAGTACTGGATGTCACAGTTACGATGCTGAGGCACAAGTCGATGACATAACCCATACTTTCCCAATTGTCCCATTTTTTGCACACTAGTAACCTGCGCACTCGAACTTTTTTTTGTACTTCAACTAAGTACGCACTTCATAGGGCATAGTGCAGGTATTGGGACCGAGCCATTGTGGGAGCAGCATTCACAATAACTGGTTGCTGGTGGTGATTTTGACACTTAAATTGGCTGACAATAAAACCAAAAAAAATTCTTATTTTCACCATCTCTGATTGTAGAATACACTTCTTCAGTGATGTGCAAAGACAGACTTTGCGAAGTAAATGATAATTGTCTTTGCTCAACCGTCCTCGATCACGACTGTACCCGACTTCCCTCACTGCTGTAAGCCCAGAATCTACTAATAATGTCTCCAACCAAGGAAGGACAAAAATACAGGAGGGAAAAAAAATAACACAGACAAAGATACAGTGAAAGAAAAAATGTCAAGAAATAGTTTCTGTGTTGCAGAAAGAAAGTAATTTCAGCTGACCGCAGTTTTGCAACGTGTGTACATTTTAAAATCAGCCCGAGTTGTGACGAAAAGAAAACTACTGTCCACAAAACCAGCACTCGTCTTTGCACACTTTTAACCAAAGTTGTAAAGTTACTGCACTTAAGTAGAAATTTTGCCTCTTTACTTGAGTAATTACTTTTTAGCCTACTTTTTACTTCTAGTCTATACATTTTTACACATTTATCTGTACTCTCTAATCCTTACACTTTTTTAAAAAGGTAAGAAGTAGAAAGTCATTGCTCTTATTTCATTCTGGTTCGTTAATGTCAAAAGAAAATACTATCCTGATAAACTGCATCACTTGGATAGAGTGAATTTAATTGCATTTGGATGAGCAGTATAAATATAAACCATTCTGACACAGTATTAGTTTGTACACAATCCATTACAGCTGCACGCTTTTAGAAGATTATTTTTTTAGGTCACGTCCCTGTAAATGTATTTTGGAAAATCTAACCACTCATTTTTACTCAATACTTTAATTTTTAAAACTTAAGTACATTTTGTGTAAGAAATTTACTTTTAAAACTTGAGTACAAAAAATACAAAAAAAACCCAGATACTTTAAGACTTTGACTCAAGTAATACACTTAGAGAAGATTTTAACTTTTACCAAAGTCATTTTATGAAAAGATATTTTTACTTTTACTCTTGTATCACTTTGAGGTACTTTATCCTGTTAACTTGCAGGCCAAAAATTCCCTATTTAAAAATGGAACATGGGCGTTCCAGTGCTTGTTAAGGGGACAACACTGCTTTTAACCAAAGCAATAGTGGTTGGTAAAAAGGTGTGAGGACACAAAATTTAATGAACAAAACTGATATTACAGGCAAGTAAACTGTGTTGTTTTGTTTCTGAATGTAAGTAATATATTTGCTTTTAGATGTAATACTACATTTGTCGTTATTTCTAGACTCATATTAGCATGACTGAAAATGTAAACTGATATGAACATTTTTACGAGAACAGAAACGTGTATTAAGATGCAATCACTGAGTTCAGTTCGAGTCTCCATCCTGACTTATTGACAGACTGTCTGTTGGGATCAGTTTAGTTATTTTTTTTTTTTAGAAACATTTGAAATTGTCCTTACCTCTAAAATAAAGTGATTGGAGCAAATCTGTGCAGTATTAGATGGCGTGTTTCTTCTGTTTATTATCCGGCCACAAAAATATATATATATTTTAAATTAATTAACCACACTTGTTGATGCTCAATGCCAAGTAGCAAAGTTAGCTCACCTTTGCTGCTTTTAATACTCAGGATATAATGAAATAACAAAAACTTTGGTTTATTTATCGTCTTTTTTTCCCAGCAATATACAACCATTGTGATTCTCTCACTCAATGGTTAATAGGGTGGAAAGCTCAATAACTTATATTCTACAGTATATTATAAGTCATTGGGAAAGCTAGTTTTGTTTTTTACACTATCACAATGGCTTGGGCAGTCTCGATGTAGGAAGTGTGACGTCATGTGGGAACTATCAGATGTTTTATGTAGGAGATATAATTAATTAATTAAAAAGTCTTTACTTCGAGCGTTGAAGAGAAAAATACTGGACTAAAATCTGTGGAAGCCTGGGTGTGTCCTTTGCATTCTGTGGGGATTTGAGAGAAAACCAAATGTCCTAGAGCAGTGGGTGAAAGAAAACAGAAATGCCTACATTTAGATAAAAGAGCAAAAGATTAGAAAAATTTAGACATTTTAAACATTAAACTGTCAGACAAACATTCTGTGGGGAAAAAAAAAATCATAAAATCTAAACTGTAAATTGCGTTAAAACCCTAAAAGTTATCAAAATGCCAGATCAATCGTGTAAAATCTAAAAACTTTCAGCAACTTGTTTTAACTTCAAACAATGTTTCTGCTGTGATGTGTGCCTGATCTACAAATCTCCAAAGAGGGCTGAGTTTCCCCATATGTTAGCCAAAATCTCACTGATTTCCATTATTTTTGTTTTTCTTGCAAGTTTTTATCAAATTGGTCTATGATGTGTAAACCAAAGCAAACTAATCCTGGTCAAGCTGTATGTTTTGGTGTATAATTTGCATGCTTCTTTTTAAAGCTGCACAAGTTAAAGCAGGATAAAATAATAAATGCATAAAATATGTGTGCTTCAATATTTAAGCAATGGCTTTTTTGACAAATGCTATTTTTGTTTGAATGACATCATTCATTGCAAACTGAGCACATATGAAAGTGAAAGTAAATGCTACCATTTCATCACACTGCAGTCAAATTACAGTGTGTACTAATATCAAAACACAGCTGAAGCTTCATGAGTCACTTTAGTTCACCAAACCTATATGTTACTACAAGCATCGCTGTTTATAAGTTTGGATCAGAAATGATGTCACCATGCCATCCTAATAAACAGTTAAAAACACGAGTAAGTAATGCCAAATAACTGCAACCTAAGCTGGAAGATACAAGACTTGAAGAAAAGAAGATTTTATACATTGTTTATGTTTAATGTTTTCGAACAGACAGCCAAAAGTGGCCTAAAACGCCTCCCAAGATGCACATCTCTGCACAGCTTCTCACAGCCTGTTTCCTACGATGCATATAAATTTAATCACTTCCGTCTAACTGTAAGAAGTGGGCGACTTTGATGAGCATCTAAAACAAGAGATGTTTTGACAGAAATGAATGCCACCTGCTCGGTTTTAGACACGACGAATTGAAGACAGAATATCAAACATGTCAGAAAAGTTCTACAGCGCGGTTTATGCTTTTACTTTATGAGATAATGGTAAAAGAAATTAAGTGTAGGAGTTGTCAACGGAGTTTGGCAGGAGGTCCAATCAGGCCTTGTGGCAGACAGGTTCGCCAGGTGAGTTTAGCCAAACAAACTGAAAGGAAGCGAGTCACTGAGGACTGTACTCACACAAAATCAAGTCAAATATTTTAGTAGACTTTAGCTGACTACACGGGAGCGGACTCCTCCTGAGTGGTAGCTCAGTAACAGCGGGGCTTTCCCTCTCCGCAAAAACAACTCCCTGTCTAAACAGTTTCACCTCCTGCGCGTTAACTCCTGTCAACAGGCCGAGCAGATGAAAGCAGCTCCTCTTACCGTCCATGGCTGCCTCCGAGTCGGGCTCCCGCTTCTCCCTCTACTCCTCCCGCTCCTCTCAAATGTGTTTTTATTAACAAAAGTCAGCAGTCAGCGGACGACAGAGTGCACTCCGAAAACTTTTTTTTGACAGAGTCGCTTCTGCTCCTTCGCTCCTCCTCCAGCTGCGACGATGTAAAGCGGCTGAGAGCCACGCACACTTCCGGTAAGCGGTGGCTCGTCACTGTGTACACACACACACTGTTCTGTGATTGTTTGACTTGGACGCGACACGGAAGATGAGTTCAGTAATTGCAACAGATTTATGGGACATAAAAATAATTTATTTTTACTCATTTATTTTACGTGTTTAGTATGTGGGAAAAATCCTTCTAGAGAATAGAATACAGAATACAATACATTTGAAGATTTGATTTTTGATATTTCAAAACTTTTCTACCCTTGCCATGTAAAATTTCCCAAAAACTCAAAACACCACTGGAAAAATAAATAAATAAACCTTTGTCTCAGAAATTCTGAGTCAGAATTTTTTTTCCAGTAATAATCCTCATTTGTAAAAATGTGATCTTCAATTAGTTCAGATCATATGAAGGTGGGGTTTTGCATAAAAATTATGAACAATTAATATCTTACCTGTTGTGGATAGATCTTTGAATGAGCTCAGTTTGATGAAATAGTGAGTCTGATCCATTCATATATGCCTATTATTAATTATTCTTATCATTATTCAAATAAATATTTTTATAAGTCAGAATTAACCAGCCCCAACGCAAAATCCAATATGGCTGACTCGCACGTAAAGCATTCCATGATAAACATTTTATTTGAACATTTGGTCACACATATGGTACATTCCAACCATTATGACCATTGTTTATTTAAATACACAGAATGCAGAAAAGTGAGTGTTATTGTTAGCCTGGTTGCTGGGCACAAATGCTAGAAAATTCTGCTGGTGCAATGAACATAATAAAGTTGGGTCTGATGTAATTCCCAGATCTGACTTCTGACCTCTGAGGTAAATTAAATACAGAAATGTGGAAGCTGAAACTAGAATGGCTAAACTGTCAATGTCAGCAAATTTAACAAAAAAACTAAAAAAAAAAAAAAATACTATAGCTCAGATTTGTGAGTACTCAATTTCACTTCTATCTTTCTAAAGCATCAACTTAAAGGCCTGATAATTAACCTGCTATCATAGTTATAATTATTTTGTACTAAGTTGAAATATTTGAAGAAATATGACCAAAATTTCTTTAATATCACTCTGTTATTACGCATGCATTCAACTCCTACAGTATGACTCCTTTTGTTTATAAGTGGAACTACATGTGCTGCAGCAGCAGGTAGCTGTAGCACTTCTGGTGCAGGAACATTCTACTTCTGCTGAAATAACTGTGTAATACAAAACGGACATCAGTGTTAAGGTTTACAAAAAAAATGTTCCTGTATGATTTGTGACCCACCCGTTGCACAGTGACTGCTGGATATGGGGACCAGTGATCCCCACAACCCTGAAAGGAAGATGCGGGTAAAAAAAAATAATGCCTGAACATCCTGATTACACATGCTGCCCAAATGCATCGTGACAGTATCTGCCATTTTGCCAAAGGGTTATATAGCCTATGTTATAAAAATAAAAAATAAAAACTCTAGAAAGTAGTTATAACAACATCAAAAGCAAAGAGCAAAGCATCAGTTAAAAGGTTAGATATGGAGAGCTAGGAGTTTAAAATCTGTGAAAGTGGTCATTCCCTCTCTTCCACCCAGTGTATAAGCTTTAAGAACATTCTCCACGCCTTGTTTCCTGTTTTTGATGTAATTCACTTGGCATTGTTGCAGTGCCACGCACAGGCCTGGTCTGGCTTTTACAGCATTTTAGATTGTTTTAGTATTGTCATGTGGAGGAAGACATTTCTAGAAACGGTGTTTACATTTAATTTGAATCTAATTTTATATTTTTATCATCATTGTTATGTAAAAAATAAATAAAAAAGTGTTGACCCAGATCAAGCTATAAATAGGATGAATAGGATGATTCTCTCATTCACTGAATTTTGTTTTATGTGGTTAATGCTAGCAAATATATTTGAATTTATTTCTTCTAGTTTTGTCCATATATTACCTAAGACCCTGAATGAGTAGCTTGTAAAGGCTTTATGGAGGCAACAATTGTATAACATTTTCACAGAACAAACACTTTCAGTCTTTTAATGCTTAACCTAAGATTTATTTATTTTTAAACCTGTAAACAATGTTAACCTCTACACAACTGGGTAGGTCGTAACAATAGAATAAAAGTACTGATCTGCATGCTTTTATTTTGAAGGAATTTGTAAGTATTTCTGGTGCTGTTCAATGTTTAACTTGACGCAGCTCTGGCTTTCCCTCCCCAGCGCAGCTCGCCGCCACCCACGCGTAGCAGTGCGGAAATACCCCGATGACGCACTTTCAAGGAAAAAGAAAAATAAGTTTTGAGTGATAAAAACAAGACTGCCGGCCCAGGGGAAAAAACTGTATCCAATTAATCCCCTGAAAACAAGTTTTCTCAGGGTTTACTTCATTTAAACTGAACAACCATGATTTGACCTACTTTTAACAGTGTGTTGCTAAAAAAAAGTGTTGTTACCTTTATTACAACTTTCTGTTTCTCTGAAAACAGATAAACAACCAGGAGTGAAACATCCATGCATTAGAACTAATACTTAATTGTATTTTTAACAACATTATATGAATGCAAAATACACAAATTGTTTTTTTCTTTCATTATTATTAATAGTACAATTTTATTTTGACATCCTGAAATTCTTTTTCTGCTAGCAAAAAAATAATTATGGAAATCTATAATTACAGTTCTGACTAACAGGAATGTTATTTTGACCAGGAAGAATCCAATTTTTTGTGATCTACAAATGGAATAACAGAAAGGTGCAAACTTTAAATAATTGTTAGAACCAGCTGCAATAAGAGCATTTTGCGTGGTACCATTGATATATCAATGCACGTTACATTAGCCTGGGTAGCATTGCAACAAGTTGGTAGCGCTTTGAGACGGTAACCTCACCAATACACAGCCGGAGAGACTTGAACTTTGTGCTTTTTATGAAGACATTGGGCCTCATGCAAGAACATTTTCGTATTCTTATCCTAAATTTCTCTTACCTTCGTACGAACATGCCATGTCAGATTCAACAAACGCTTCTATCTGCAGGAAAAGTGTGTAAATGAGCATCATAAACTGATGAATGTGTTTTCAGGTGCTCGTGCACGAGGAGAGATTAGCATAATTACCATCCCAAAAACACCATATAAGGCTCTACGTTTCCTGCCCCACATACCAGGAAGTGTTCGTTCATGAAAATGACAGTGAAAAGTAAAAAGAAGTACTTCACGAGTTCGGAGACTGAAGTCCTGCTCTCAGAGATCCAGAAAAGAAAATCTATAATTTTTAGCAGTATCAGCTGTGGAATTAAAGGGAAAGCGCAAAACAGACCCAGGGCATAGGCAGAGGCAGGGTGTAAAAAACTAAAAGATTTATTAACTGAGAATGCTGCAAAACAGCTCAAAAGCTCACAATTGAAGTGTGGAAAAAAACTCCAAGGACATGAAGCACTTCATGATACATGATACATGATACAGCACAATGAACGGACCCAGACTGAACACAAGACACAGAATATAAAGCTGAACTAATGAGGACAAACAAGAAACACCTGGAGCAGACACGAGGAAAAAAGGTGAGAGTGGGTGGGGCAGCAGGGCAGAGAGCACACAGGGAAACAATGAAACACTTAGAAAATCAAAACATAAATCCACAGACTATGATACACTCTGCGTATTTGGGGTAAGCATGCAGCTCACCCCAAACCATCTGGATTGGGTTCAGGTCCAGTGACTGTGGAGGCCAGGTCATCTGGCGCAGCACCCCATCACTCTCCTTCTTGGTCAAATAACCCTTACACAGCCTGGAGGTGTGTTTGGGTTCATTGTCCTGTTGAAAAATAAATGATAGTCCAACTAAACGCAAACCGGATGGAATAGCATGCCGCTGCAAGAGGCTGTGGTAGCCATGCTGGTTCAGTACGCCTTCAATTTTGAATAAATCCCCAACAGTGTCACCAGCAAAGCACCCCCACACCATCACAGCTCCTCCACCATGCTTCACAGAGGAAACAGGCATGTAGTATCCATCTGTTCACTTTTTCTGCATTGCACAAAGACACGGTGGTTGGGGGAAGAAAATGTCACTAATGATGAAGAAACTAATATGTACTTATGTATTTACTTATGTTTTCTACTGAAGTGACAAAAAAAAGGAACCAAAGATCTCAAATTTGAACTCATCAGACCAAAGCACAGATTTCCACTGGTCTAATGTCAATTCCTTGTGTTCTTTAGCCCAAACAAGTCTCTTCTGCTTGTTGCCTGTCCTTAGCAGTGGTTTCCTAGCAGCTATT
>JARVJO010000001.1:3497948-3512590 GCA_031762555.1 Cynodonichthys magdalenae
GTGTGAATGGGTAAATGAGGACACAGATTGTAGTGTAAAGCGCTTTGAGTATCCTGGTTGGATAGAAAGGCGCTATAAAAGTACAGTCCATTTACCATTTACCAGTGTGTGGAGTTGGATTATCACCTGCTCAGATGCTCATGGGAAGAAAGCTCAAGTCAAAACTACCTGTAACAAACAGGTTGTTGCAGCCAGCTCTCTTTGAAAATTTCAGGAGCAACCTTATACGCAGTCAACAAAGACAGAAACAAGATGACCAAGGAAGCAGGATACTGCCTGATCTCCAAGATGGTGATAAAGTAAGGATTAGGCAAGACAATAAGTGGGAACCAGCCACTGTGGTACAAAAACACAGTCAGCCAAGGTCATACATTGTGAAGACTACAAATGGAGAAATGTACAGGAGGAACCGTCAACACCTGTTCAAAACAAGAGAGACTGAGTGGTGAATCACCGAGCTCTACACTAGACTGTTCAACTGGGTCACACAGTTCAACTGTGATGACTGAATATATTATTTCTTCCAACAGTCCTGTGAGAAAAACTCGCTGTGGAAGACCGGTGACGAGACCAAGATGTTATATGGACTAAAAAAAGATTTTATAATTTTGCTAGAGTTAAAAAAAAGTAAATAAATGAAATATAAAAAAGGAGATGTGATGTATTGTTCAGTGTTGCCAGTAGGTGGCACTGTAATATTGTAATGTTATAAGAGACCAGAGAAGTAGAATAAAGACATGTTTGTTCTGATAAGGTTTGGTGCCATGCGTCTCAATACACAACAGTCTATTTTTTCATTCAGTGGAATTGCCAAGTTAAATATCATCCCGGATTTAAAAATTCTACATGGGCGCCACAGCCAATTTTCCTCGGTCTTTCTTGCACCAATAGAGCTAAAATCTCCGAGTGATCCTGAATGCAGCACAGCCCGTAACGGGCGGGGCTTGTTTTGCCGAGGCGTGTCCTCTGCCTTCTCTCACTGCGGCGCGGCGGTCTGAGGCTTTTTGACACAGAAATGGCGGAGGGGGAGTTGGATGTTGACTCGTTGATTTCAAGGCTTTTAGAGGGTGAGTTTGCAATAACATTTGCCTTCATACTGGCTTGTCGGTTGCTTTCTCAAAAGGTTGTGGCAATTTTAGGTCTAGTTTTTTACGTGAAAAATAAAACTGGCTAGCTTATGTGTTAGCGTTAGCTCAGACAGCGGCTGAGTGAAAAAGACTAGTCAGGAGTGTTATTCAGACACTCCTTTGTTGTTATCCACATCTAACATCGTTTTGATCCTTATTTGGACTAAGTTAAAGCAAGATAATTCATATAAACGTTGTAGTGTTTTAAGAGGCTGAGTTTTAGTTCGTGTCTATGGTGTAGAGATCAAATAAGTAAGTGGAGGAGACTTGTTTCTGTCTTAGCTCTTCATCCAGTTTGGGGAACAGCTTCACACAAAAACTATTACTATTACAGTTGTGTGTGTGTGTGTGTACTTGTTTTTGTTACCTATTTAGGACCGTTTCCGGTATACACACCTACCTTGTCAAGAGCAGAGTCCTAATGGGGACAAAAGACCGGTCCTAATATGGTGGAGTTGGGGGTTCGTTTTAGGTGTGAATTGAGTTGAGGTTAGTTTTAGGGTCAGGTAGGTACCTGTGAGGTTAGCCTTAGCTTAGGGTTGGTGGTCAGGGTTAGGCTGTAGAAATTACTGGAAATAAATGGAAGTCAGAGAACGGTCCTAATAAGGATAGAAATACCAACCTGTGTGTTGTTTGGGGGGTCTGCCCCTCTGTTTCTGTCTGTGTCTGATTATTACTAAATGATTGAGGCTTTACACAAGCCACAAGCTTTGATATTCTACTGTTTGATAAACATGCCTACAAAGCATCATGAAAACACTTGAAATTATTATTGTTTTTACTTGGTAATGTAAGTTTAACAAGTGTTATTGTCAAGAAGACATGTAATTATTTACAACATGTTAGGTATAAAGTCAAGTTTCCCAATACTTCAGGTTGGCAAATGAATTATTATCACCTAAAGGTGAAATCGATAGTGTTTTTGCCTGAGTGTTTTGTAACTTTTGGGGGGTCCCTCCAATTGAAGATGACCACCAGCGTTATTAGACCCTAACAAATAGCTACTTTTTGGCTATTTTAGCTGATACCAAAGTTTAAGACAACTTATGATTTTTTTTTTTGGTCTAAATTACTAATAAAAATTATATTTAATCAATTTGTTAGCATTACAGTATATAATACATGCCTAAATAAAGCTTCCAGTTGATTATTTTTTAAATTCCATCTTCCTTTAGTAAGATGTCTAAAACAATAATAATGTGACATTTATTTTCCATAAATGATGAAATGAGATGAGTTTGTGTTACTACACCACTATGACCATCTTGGAGGTGTAGACGTGTTTCAATTCATGGAGGACAACATCTTATTTCAGGACATCATTATTTTGACGACCATCGAGTCACACTCAGAAGTTAGCGTCCCAGCACCAAAGGGAGACCATGACCACACTGGTTATTGAGCAGGTTGCGACACAGCGTGGCGGCGTTAACTACCCACTCTTACATTTCTGTCCAATCCGACAACATTTGAGGCAAACCTTTGAGGGGAAAAAAAACTATGCCCAGATCTTGTGTTGAAAAAGGGCTTTCTGAGAACAAAATGATGCCATTTTGCTCTTGCAACGTTGTCAGAGAGCACATTTCTTCACTTCTTGCGAAGTATAAATCCTGTTAAACTCTGGTATGAAGGGCGGCAGATGTTCGGATTCTTTTAAGGAATGCTCGGCCTTTAAGTTGTGTTTGTGTGGCTTGTCTCTCACAGTAATGTCATTAATGTGAGTCTGGTATTTTAACATGAAAGGTGCCTGTGTACTGTTGAAGAAAAGCCCATTGTTGCTCCTAGATGATTGTGTTGGATTGCAGCCGTGGATAACTTTCTCTCAGCCATGCTCAATAAGGGATTTTGACATGACTGAGCCGATCTGTCTCTTTCTTACCTTTCAGTCCTCTGAGGACACAGTCAGCCTGTCTGTATGTTCAGTAAACATGTGGACACTTGATCCACCAACAGTAACAATTGATTGTCTCACATTGATTTGTGTTAGTTGAACGCTCCCAAACAAACACTGTGGCAGCAAATGAGTTCAATTTGGATTTGCCTTGACAAAATTGAATTAGTGGAAGGTGATGATGTCATTGTGTTTGTTTTGTGTGTGAGTTTATATTAGCAGCATTTGAGGCTTGTCCCTTTTTTAAGCTGCTGTCTTATGCAGCAAAAAGAAAACTGCAGGGATCTGACCCTAAAAGCTTCCAGATGTGAGCCATAAATGTATTCATCACACACTTCCTTTCTCTGCCTTTCAAACTACAGCCAATTTAATTCCATTTGTCTCCTATTTGGAAGAAACATAAACAAACAAACTATGAGGATTTATTCTTTGTATTTTTCAGCTGATCATGATTAAAGCTCAGTTGCTTGAGTTGTATAAAATTAAGAACAACAAAAGCCTGGTTAAACGCTTAATAAAGACAGATTCAGCCATATAATCCATAAACTAATGAAGAAGCAGATAAAATGATATTAACTCTAAAGAAGCTTTAAAACATTTTATTATTTTGATTTAATCCAAGTAATACTTTGACCAAAGATCAGCTTTTAATCTCAGTTTAATTACCAGCAATATAAAGGTTTGATTTTTAGAAGAGATGGTTGTTTCAGAGTGCTGAATCAGAAACTGGACAGAGGACGTTTGGTCTAGGAGGTTCATCTGGATCTCAGAACTAAAAGCTAATGATCCAGTGACTAAAGAGTGTGAGCAGATACCTCATCATGTCTGATAAATACAATAGATTTTGTTCAATCCAGTGTTTTATTTATTTATTTATTTTAAAGTACAAGAAGGGTGGGTTCACCTTTAAAAGTTTAGTTTAGAGTTGGCTGGTATTTAGAGCTGCACAATATTAGGAAAACCTGCAATGTATGATAACAGTTCTTAATGTTCCAATGACAATATGACTTGCATGAAACTTTATGAAAAAATACATAAGTATGTAACGTTTGTTAATGTCTTTCTGCTTTGGGTTCAGAGTAAAACAAAACAAAAAAAATTCCATTCCAGCATGAATTTTTTTTTAAATATGAAGAGCTCCATTTGATTGATGAAATATTTCAAGCTTTCATCTGAGTGACAAAACTCATAAATACAAACTTTTTTTAGCCAACTTTTATTGCAGTTTTTTGCGATTATGCATATTGAACAGGCTGTTACCACAATAAATTTTGGATAAATTGTGCAGCCTTACTGGTATCTGTTTTAGTACATTCACAAAATAGATGAATAGGAGTGCTTATTTCTTTGTAAGTCAGACATTTAATTGCTTGTACATCGTTTAACAATTCAATTTTTATTTTTGACTTGTTTTTTCTACACTTTGGTTCACCTACATCCTCTCTCAAACAAGGGCCGAACCATGAAGCAGAGCTCAGCATGCAAATATTGCTTTTAGCAAAACGTTTTTCTTGATTGGATAACTTTACTGCATTCTTTACTCAATAAATCTCAGCACAAATTTGTACAAGTGCATCAAAATTATTGGGCTTCTTCATTCCAAAAAGGTCTTACATGGACTTCATCTTCATTGATTAGTTTTCAGTCACTTTATTCATTTCTGTAGGTGAACACAAGACTGTGGTCGGCAGGCATTTAGCTAGAGGTGTGTGTTCGGTTTGACACCTTCGTTCATCTGGCAACTCCTCAGGACACTCTCAGGTGTTGAACCTTGGGTCTGCCAAGATCTTTTTTTTACACATACTTCGTAAGCAGGGTCCATGTGTCCGCAATTGTTTTGTGAAGCCAGGGAAGAATAATATACAGAATAAATTGCAGTGCCTACCTAAAAGCCGGTTTCAGCAGCTGTTTACAAAATGTTCTTAAAAATGTTTAATTTAAGAACATGTTACCCATCAATGAGAACAATATTGTGCAGGTTTTGTTTTGTTATTCTTTGCATTTTCCTTTTCTCTGTCCTGTATTTCTTTTTAAATGTGTCCTCCGTTTATTTTAACTTTGGTGTCTTAGATCAAAGGGATGTAACTTTCAAGAACCCTTCATATACAAACATGAATACTATTCTATATATACTTAGTCTGGACATCTCACAGTATTGCATGAGATTGTGCATAAAGTTAATTTTAGGATTTGACCAAATGTGGGTGATGTGTCTTATTGTAGACCTTCAGTTTCAGTTCTGTTTAGCCACACTGCTTCGACTACTTTTCCAGTTAACATCTGAGTGTTTTTACATTTCACTTGTAAAATATAAAAACAGTTTTCATCTGCTTTTAGTAGTTTGTTTTTAAAGAAACTGTTACTTTGGAAGTTTCTGTCAACCAAAGCTGTCCAATGTGAGTGCGACCTCATCTGTATTTCATCAGGAAGCTGTTACGTTCATATATTACATTTAAAAAATGGGTATGAACATTAAAATAAACTAGGAGTAAACATCTAAATTGGTTCAGCACACAAAACGTCTAAACAGAATCTGTGAAACTGGTTTTGGCGATTCACAGATCTATGCAGCATGTTGTTCAGACTGTTCCTTGTGTATCAGTCTGTCCTCTCTAGGAACCCGATTTTATTTTAAGACTTGACCTTTTAGCTACAAAAAGACCTCTGTAGAGCTTTCACTTACCATTGAGGTCCAGATATCCTTCTGTTCAGTTTACATAACCAGGTTACAGCTGTTTTTGTGAACACGTTTGCTAAAGATTAAAAAAGTTTAGAAAATGACGTACGAATGTTTCTGTTCTGCACACATAAAGCAGCCTTTACTCCAACGCGTGAAGGGATTTCCTTCACAAATTATGCTGTTTGTTTCCTTGTTTTTCCAGTGAGCTGTGCTGCCACTGAGGAATCCACATACTCACACACTCAGAGCTTTCACATCTCCTATTAAATGTCATCAGCTGCCTCTGGTAGAAATTAACTCGTCCTTTAGTGACACAAATACACAGGAGGAGTGTGCAGCTCTCTGCATTGCAGTTCAGATCACTTTGTTGTTCTTTAAAACTACTTAATTATGTTTGGGAATGTGCATCAATTCTGATTGGACTTTTTTCAGATTTTGACCTCATTTTAACAAGCTAAACTGAAGTTACAACAAATCACAGATCATTTCAATAATTTGGATAATTTTATTTTTAATTATTAGATGTAATAAGCTACTATTGTATACTACTGTATACTATTGTACTATTGTAGAGAGGAGATTTAATGTAAAACGAACCCGTCTTTTTCTCTGTTTTTTCAGCAGGTAAAGACTGGTCTCTCTCTCATTTCGATAAAATATCTTTTGTATTTGGAGTTCTTTGGTAGGAGCTGACCTCTGAGTAGTTCAGTAAATTAGGTCGTTAATAATTTACTCGATTTATTGGGCTTTCACTGAAACAAATTTTTTTCTTTCCTCCCATTCTAATCTGTGCCTTCTACTCTATGTGGCCTTCAGCATTTTTCACAATTTCATTTGTGTCTGGTGTGACCTTTTGTTGCCATGAGACTCTTTCCTACTGGCTAAATATTGCATTAGCATGAAAAATACAATTCCAGCACTCTTTAAATACATTAGTCAGCAATTGCTGGGTTGCAGATGACATATCGATGTCATAAAATGCAGACTAGGGGCAGGAAGTAAACGCAGCCTCGTTTCCTTATGTTGATTCAGCGTCAAAATGCCTAAACTCTGTGCCGTGTACGGTTGTTGCAGCCGCTCTAATTGGGAGATATAAGATTTTTTGGTGTTCTGAAAGCAGGAGGTGTCGAAACGAACAATGCAAGAGTTTGCAGCGACCGCTTTCTAACGGGTATGGATCGTATCGTTTAAATAACATTTTCAGATATTTTATTGGATAGTTACTTGAATTTGGTTTTAAAGAAAACGAAATAAATTATTTACAAGTAGATTCAAGCGCATAGAAATAACAGGGCCACATAATAATAACTCATTAGCGTTAGCGATAGCATCGTTATCATAGGCTAATTACTTAAATTAGCACAAGTCACTCCTCACCCTGGCAGAAACAAGTCAACAGACATTTAAAGCTTCTTTGAATCATAATGTTTGACCCAACCTGAAACTTAATAATTGTAGCTTCGAGGCTTTTGAAAGCTTCCATCTGGCTCGTCATATAACACGAGGTCTACAGCATCAGATTTAGTTTGTCAGTCGTCTTGTTGCGGTCAAATCCTCCAGATTATATGACAAGTCTTTTTTTGTTAAGACAATATGGACCAGATCCTAAATGTACACGTATTGTTTCATGATATCTCTTCTGCGCCAGCCCATTTAGGGTGTTAGTGTACTCGCTGGGATCCATTTCTCTGTGTTTTGAACCAGAGCAAATCACTTCCACACTATAGTGGAACTGAAGTTTTTGAAAAAATTATGTACAGAAGAAAAACTTTATTTCAACCATTTGAGTCTGTGATTATAGCTGTGACGTGAAATTTGTGATTTGGCATAAAAATAATTACATTTTCATAAAGGAAGACAGCAGGTATTAGGACTGCACGATATCAGGAAAACGTGATAAACTTGCAGCACTAACAGGTGCAGTATGTTGTTTTAATTGTATTGGGCCACTAATATCTTATCCTGTTGCCATATTTCATTGAAAAATAATAACTATAGTTTAACATAATTTTTAAAAATTATAAATTTTGCATTTACATTGCAAATATTCAGACCAGTATGCTTATCAGTCTGCTCTACAATCCAGAGAAGACGATGTGGAAATACAACATTGTTTTAGTTTCACCCAGACATTCTACAGATTACTGATTAAGACATGCTGATATGGTTGTGGTTAATTAAAATGACAGTTATTCTTAGTGAGCAGGTTAAATTTAGCTGTACTTCATGAGATGTTTGTCCAGACATCGTGTCCTTCAGTAGGGAGTTCAGCCGAGATGACAGGTGTCTTCTAGCCGACAAGCTAAACCTGATAGACTGACAGCATGGTTTACAATCACTGAAGACTCCTGGGTGACCCGAGCAGGACGGTTTTAGCCTCTCTGGTTTCATTTGTCGCTGAATACAAACTGTCCCGGGACCAGTCCTGTGAGTCACAATTGTGTTTGTGAGTCGGATACAGAAACTCTGCCGTGATGGTCATGAAAAGTTAGGCTCATTATTGTGACTGACAAGACAGAAACTAGGGGTGCATCAATTCCAGTTTTATTGCCGATCTCCGATCTTTACAAAGTCTGACCTGCCGATTACCGATTTTTTTAAAATAACTGACACTGTCAGATGTTATAAAGTCACAATACAACTTCAATGTTCAAATGTTACTTTACTGAAATACTTTAAACAAAACTCTTGAAACATGACAAACTTGTTTTAACTGGATATTAGGTAGTGCTCACAGCAGAGCAAAAGAGGACAGAGGTTGATTTTCAGACCTTTGTAGAGGTAGAAAAGCCGATTTTCCCCACCAATCTTATCTAAGGATCGGCCGATCTCCAATCTCGCCACCCCTAACAGAAACCTTCAGTTGTTCACTTAAGTAACCACCTTTTTAGATGTATTCACAATGTTTGATATCTGTGTGTGGAGTGGAGAAAAGAACCATAGTCCACTTATGGAGGTGAGATTTATTATTAATTTTGTTAGGAAAAAAGTCATTGCACGACACCGTGGGATATCAATCAGCCATCTGCTGTTTTGTTATGGCTCTCAGCAGGTCATTTGAAATTTTCCAGGAAATGTCCCTTCACTTGGTTACAGCACAGTCAAGCTGCAACGTTCCTTAGCAAAGCCCCACATATGTTTCTCTGTCCATCTCTGAACAGAAGACCGAACCTGCCCTGAGCCTATTTTTTCTTTTTTCATTTGTTTGTGTTCTCCCCACCTGGCTGCTCCTCCTCCTCCATTAGATTTTTACTGCTGCTGTGTGTGTGTGCTGTGATCCAGTAAAGCAGCTTTTACAGGCCTTAATTTTTCCATGGTATCCATGCTGAGCCCTCACTGCCCCGGGCTTTAGCTACAACAGCCCCTCTGTCTGTTTTAACTAGTAAAGGTGGCCCAAATGCTTTATATGTAGCATTCAGCACCACACTCTCATCAAGGGTGAAGATGGAAAAATGTTGTTTTTATTTGAAGCTTTTTTTCATTATAAATGGAATCTCTCACTAAAAGCTACAGGTCACATCAGGACAAACACTGAGTCATAAAACAGCACATTTCTGCTTCTAAAGTTCCTTTTGTCATTTTCATTATGTGTATTAGGGGAAAGCATCAATTATTTCATATATATATATATATAAATAAAATTTAAATTTCTACTTTTGTGAAACTGACCTTTTCCAAGTCCAGTTCCAACTAAAAAGTAAGAAATAAAAAAAAAAAACAACTAATCAGACATTAGGGGTGTCCCGATACAACTTTTTTACTTCCGATACCGATATTGACCCGATACAATATCAGTACGAATCACACTTTTGTCTATTTTGTAGTGGGGAATCTTAGAAAAGTCTTGATCAAGTCAAACAATGAACAAAAGAAGTATGAGGAAAAACTGACCCGATTATTTTTACACATAAATTTTAAACTGAAGAGTATTTTTCAATCCAATAAAATATATTAAATATAAATTGGAAGATAATGAAAAAACAAACTGTACTTTTAAAGTGTAAAATAAGTCAAAGTCACGCTAGTTATTATTCAGCCTGGTGCTGCTTTATGTTTATGTACAAAACCCCACAATATTGTCCAACTGTTCAAAGTTAAGAATCCACAGCTCCAATTTTACTGATTGTGTCCAAAACAACGTGATCATTGCACTTAATCTTCACTAAAACAAGTTTGTTAACAGATTAAGCATCACTCTAATAACAAAAGCAAAAAATAAATAGTTAAAATTAGCCAGTTAATTAAATTGATAGCTACCTCTCTTACTGCTGCATTTCCACTTTCTACAGTCTGAGCATCATGTGGAGATTAGCCTCTCTATCCACACCCATGCAGGGAGAACAGTTTTTATCATGTCTCTGTGTCGCGCTGCGCGCTCGTATTCCATAACAAAAGCAGCGCTCTCCTTTCCTCTGTTAATCAATCCCAGAACTAATCCACGGGCAGCATTCTGCTGATGTCAAAATCATAAGCGTGCTGTGCTAGCGTGCTTCTAAAACAGCACAGCTGGAACCATGGAGACTGGACCGAGACCGAACCGAGCCGGTTAGCATACAAGCGTTTAGGTGAAACGTGTTAACACACGTTAAAATAATTATCGCCGTTAAGCGTCAGCTGCGTTAACGTGCCCAGCACTATTTTTAATACTTCCATTCCTCAGACATGTTGGTAAATTATGTCACAACAGCTGCCTAAGACCTGTACATGAAGTACAGCTGATACAGAAACAATGAAGATCAGGAGCAGTGTGTCGGTGACTCTGATACGAGTCATTTGGGGGGAGAAACCTTGATCGGTTCTCCAGTCCAATATTTGCAAACAGCTTGGGTCATTCCAAAATTAAAGAACTATGTCTAGGCAATAAAAAAATATTTATTGCGATAGACAAGTAGTCAATATCGGTAGAAAATACGTCCAGTAAAATGTTATTATTTCACTGAACGCTGATCCAGAAACGCACGGCATTCTGGGTGATGTAGGCAGAGGAATGGCTTTAGCTGCTTGATCTCTCCTGGTCCAACTCAGCAAGGTTGGTGACATCAACTAACTCACTCACTCTTTTGGCCTCAGAACTGCTTCAAATGAAAAAAAGAACGATATGAATTGAAAGGAGAAAACGAAGGTGTATGTGTAGCTTTCTGCACTTCTACCAGTTTTTCATAGGCTAAAAACAAACTTTTAGCAAAGCGTTTGCTTTACTTTTCAACAAATTCTTGAATCACAATTTTAATGCGTCGTTCCAATCAGTGCCCACCCCGGCCCCGTTTTTTATTTGTGTGAATTTGAGTCCTGCTGTTGCTGCTAGGTTTGTTCATCTCTGCTGCTGGCGTGGCACTCTGTTATGGAAACAACAATGGTGGAGCTTGTGCGGCGAGGAGCGCTCTCCCCCTGGCACCGAACATGGCAGATAGAGAGCTCACCCGGGCTTTTCAGCTGCCCTGCTAAGCTTTCCAATAACACCCCCACCTCCCTGCCCCGCTTCAGTTCCCTCCCTCCACGGCTGTCTCCAGGCTTCAGTTTTTGCGTCTTCTTTTTTTCCTCTCTTTCGTCGTCTTCTCTCCAGCTCTCCCACTTTCTGCGCCTACATTGTGTTTCTCCCCCAGTCTCTCCTCTCAGTTTCATCCTTTCTTTGGCCCCACAAAGAAGGCCATTCACCAGAACCACTTAAAGACCAACAAAACAGGCCCTGAGAATGCAAAGATCGAAGAGAAATGCCACTGCAGTTGGGATTTCTGCCTCAAGAGTCTCCCTCTGCTCTCCACGTCAGTGTTACTTTGTGTTGCCCGTTCACTGAGGGGGTCACTGTTTTCCATTTGCCCCGGTGTGGGAGAGGGTTAGATGGAGGAGCGGAGAAGGGGGAGCTGCTGGCCTTGCGCCCAGCTCAAGAGAATGGAGGTGGATGGCTAAAAAAGGTCTGACGGAGCATTTTGTTGTTGCTGTGAGGGGCTAAAACATGCATAGTCATCCCTTCCTTAAAATTCATTTAGTTGCTTTATCCAGTATAAGTTCCTCTGAGTGTGTTTGATTTGAAAACTTGGAAAAGTCTCTGTTCTGCTGAACTCTGCATATTTTGTCAGAAATATTCTGTCTCTGCATATTTTCATCTCAGCAGTGAAAGAACTGATGATACGAGCTGAAGGGTGCTTATTGTGAGACACGTGCGTTCTGCCTCAGTGGAACTCTTCTGGATTTCTAAATAGCAGTGGTTGTGCCCAAGTTGCTATTAAAAATAAAAAAGAAATGCTAAAATTTCAGCTTGGTATTCTTCTTCGCTTAAGCCTGTTTCAAAAGGAAAGATAATGGTGACATTTTTAACCAATTTTGCACTTCTGACCATCTTAAGGATGCCCCGATTATCATGATAATAAAAATAAATATAGTCTTATGAGATAGTTCTGCCGTGTGTTAAGAATGATCTAGTCGTCTTGGGAGGAGGTCGGGATCACTCCGATCTCAAATTGGGGATATTCAACATGCTGGATTGTTTAGACCCGATATCCCAGTATGTGTGTTGTTCCCTGAGGACAAACTGGCTCTCAGCCTGTTTAAATGTGACGTGTAGCCAATCAGAAAGAGAGGTGACGAAAACACGGAGGAGAATCCAAGATACAGAAGATGAAATGACTGCCATGGCACACCTGACAGTGTTGGGGACATCAGATACGTCCGTTAAACACAGTCCATAAACTATCATCATTGCTTCTTCGTCTACCATGTTTATTTACTCTAGATGACATCCGAATGTTTGTGTATGGTGTGTTTTTGCCGTGTGGCTGTACACCACACTCTGTAGGACCAAACCTGTCATACATATGGTTTTCTTTGATCGTCATGTGTGAGGTCTCAGGTTTTGAAATATCAACCACCAATTTTAAAACCTTGCTTTGTGATCCAGGATTTATTAAGAGCACCTCCTATTATAAGTGCTATAGAAACAAGTGTTTAAAATCACATGCTTATAAAGAAATCATATTGTTGATTCCATAGATTGTAATAATATTCTACTTACACTGCTCACTCACAAGTTCTTGTCACACTGTTGTTTGTGCATCATGATTGTATTTATATGGTGCAAAAGGGTAGAGGGTCAGTGATATGAGAGACAGAGATTCAAAAGAACTCAAACAGCACCATTTTTATGCCATAGCTTACTTCACAACAGTTTTTTGCTCTTCTGTCACCTCAGTTTGACCTGATAACACGAGGTGCAGTGCTTCACCTCGCATGCTGTATTTCCTAACTTTTATGTACACAGAGGTTATCACATGCACTCTAAAAGTTTATTTAATGAAATGTTGTTCTTGAATTATTACACAGCAACACTTTAGCATATTGATAAAGTCATGCATTGGATAAAGTTTACCAAGGACTACCTAAAAAAAGTTAAAAATTAATTGTCAAACAATGCAGTAGTTTTATTTAAAGGACTTCTCTAAAGACCTCTGGCAAGGTAGAGAATATCAAAGTACATTGGACATCTAGCCCAGGGGGAGAAAACCAAATTATATATCCTTCCATGTCTGAGTAGTTGGATCATAAAAAATACAGTTTTTTAAATCACCTGTTGCTGCCTAGGGGTATAGGTTCAATCAAAACAATATGTAGCTTGTTTTTGTTGTCAAGGACATACAGCACACACACCCACAAGCTGAAAAACCAATAAACCAGAGCTATAATACACAACCAGATTTAGAACAGCAACATATAGAGAACCGTGATTATTGACCTTATAGGTTAAAAATAAATACAGCCCATTCTGAGTAGGAGCTTAATAATAAAATGACCAGTGTTAAAGCATAACTGCTGCTCCAAATAAACTGCAACAAGCTACAAGACTCTGGTGCAGGAACCAAAATAAAGCTGTCAGCACAGCAAAACTTACAATTAAATTATTGTGTTATTAACAAATCCATCCTCTATTGTCCAAAAATTTGGAATTCAGTCATTTATATAGCAGCAAGTCACAACAAACGTCTCAGTGCACTGTATAAAAAAGGAAGTTCACTTATAATTCCTGTTTGGTTTGTCAGCTGCATGTTAATCTCGAAGTCATGCATCACATGGACGCAAGTTGACAAATAGGCAAAAAGTAACCTTTACATGAGTACATTTTAGAGAGGCAAGTGCTGAGGGTTTGACATGGATATAAAAGGATGTTAAATATAGAGCTACCAGGAGACCACAGAGAAAGGTGCACGAATGGAGTGAAGGAGGATACGTAGAGATGGAGGGAGAGCCTTGAATTCTGACTTCAAAGAACTATAGACGGGAATAATCACTTTAATATTTATAAAGGGTAAGGATCGACCAGGACACTCTGTTAAGAGATGACTTATCTCAGTGGGACCTTCTGGTAAAATATCAAGATATAAATTTGGGGTGTCCCGATACCAGTTTTTCTCAAACTGAGAGCGAGTACTTTGGGTACTCACCGATACCAAGTATTTACTGATATACAGCTTAATATTACACAATGGTTATTATACATGTTTCTTTTATTTAGAACATGGTACTAAATCAGATTAATATATGATGTTTTTCAAAGTGACTGCAGTCTGAATGGTCATGTTGCATTTTATCTGACTTTTACATCAGTGTATGGATCAATCCAAGTAATAATGGTACTAACCTCGAATCCTGTAGCTCCACACATCTTAAGAAGTCCAGTTGCTTTGTCTTTATTCTTCTAATTTTCCATGTCCGGGATGACTGGGAATGGGACTCCAAAGAAACATAATGGTATCATTGACGTTTGATCTCAACGATACTAATACTGCGTTCCAGTTGTATTGGAACTCGAAGTTATGAAGCCAGACTGACGTCAGTTCCGAGTTGAAATCGTTCCAGTTTCAAACGTCGAAAAAGCATTTCTATTTTTTTGCTCTGCAACAATAACACTTACAATAATAGCGATCTACAAGGCATTTTGAGTGTATAAACAGTG
>JARVJO010000001.1:3517580-3530624 GCA_031762555.1 Cynodonichthys magdalenae
TTATTTACTTTGATAATACAGAAGTTGTTCTCGTTCCTTTTCCTGTTGGTGCGACGTGATCTGTGGAAATTGACTCCCGAGCTGCGTCGGGCAAAAACAATAGACGCGCGCAGCCTCGCATCTTTATACAGGCGCGTCCACGTGCCGCGGACCCCTTGTTACGTGAGGACGCCCTGGCCCGGGACCAGGGCGTCCTCAGGGAGCAACAGGGCGTCGCAAATTGATACAGGGTGTCAAAAATATGCCCTAGCGCCCCTCTAGCTAAATGCCTGAGTACGTCGGACTTAATGTAAAATAAACAACACAGAACTGCTAAAAAACATAAAAGTGAAGAGTTACATGCGCACAGCAGCCATGTTGAAGTGATGACTTAATGCTAGCTCGGGCTGCTCGGGTATGGTCTGGTTGCGTCGACCTCAACTCGTACCATTAAGTTACTGGATCAATACTTTAGTTTTGCGTTGTTGCTTTGTAAACTGAGCGAAACAAGCGTGTCAGATGATTATTTAATATGCTCTGATGGCACAACAACTTCAGAACCAACATGCTAACATGTAGCATCCATGGGTAGAGACCTGTTTACGTGTATATACGACGTTCTGAATGTGACGTCACATCATTATCTGTGCATGTGGGTGGCATCGACGGCATAAAGCATTCACACTGGAGTCTAATGGAAGTCGCATTTAAAATGTAGTTTATAGTTTATAGTTTTAGCTGAACGTGAGGTGAAGCTGAAGTAAACATCGACTCAAAAAATTGGTATCGGTTCCGAGTATTGGGGCATTTTGAACAATTACAAATAATTGTAAAAACGCTGTTATTGACCAGATACTGGTATCAGGACACCCCTGATATAAATGGACATAAAATTTGTGCCAGTCACCACATTGTCTCAGATCTTCACTGAAAGATCTGCCTTTTGCCTGCTAGTCTTCCTCTGTTTCCATACAGTCCCTTTATGTCCCTGCTCACTTCCTCCTTCCTTTGCACACCAATGCCCATATATGGCAAAAACTTTACCCAGGCATTCTGCCTGCAGTTCAGTTATCTTTACTGTCTTTAGACACATTGTTGAATGAACTCACCAAGATAATCTGAATGTACTTGAACCCTAAACGGTCATCCATTGAAAATCCTTCTACTTTTCTGTCTGTGTATTCAACTTTTTTGTTTGTTTTTATGGTTATTGAGTGAACAGAGTTGTTTTCTTTCCTCGTCATAAATTGTTGACCTTCAGTGACATCAGAGAGCTCAGCTGTGTTTGTGAAACTGATCAGACGGGTCCTGTATGCTGTTGAACTGTTGCAACATCGCTCTGCTGCATTTCAGCCTGAGCTTCACCCACAATCCTCACAAATATTTAGTGAATTAACAAGCCTGTTGCTAAGCAGCTGGACTTAAACTAGAGGGAACACTGGCTTGTTTGTAACAAGAAAAAATGTTGGCTTTTTAGGCAGTAGAAGATTGTAAATAAACAAAAAAATAGGTGCATCAATGGACTGTTTTTTTTATTTAAGTCAAATAAGTCTTCATTAAAGTACACTTAGTGTTTTTAGCCATTCATTCGTTTAAATATCTTTTGTAAACAATTTTAAGTAAAAAAAAAAAAAAAACTTTCATGATGTAATTCATTTTGAACTGTTTTGCTGCTGAGTGTTTCTCTGAAGTCCAGTCGGGGCCGAGCTGCTGTTGGTCTGAAGGACCTGTAAAGGTGTCTGGAATGCAGATTCATCATTTAAAGGAGCAGGGCCGCAGTGTGACCAAACCTTCAGGGGTTGTTAAGCAGAAGCAACAAAACATATGACACAAATGAATTTATGAGCCATGAAGGCCAGGAAAAAGAACTAAGTCACCCCTGTCCCTACAGCCGACAGGCTCCGGACACATCCTCTGTTTGTTGGGACAAGTTTGTGAGTTTATCTTCCAATGACTATAAGCATAAATTAGTATGTAGATTGTTTTTTATTATTTATTTCAGGTTCATCTCTCCATAGCCTGGCCCTTGCCTTCCTATGCAGTTCCGCTCCATTCTAGTTTCCCTTCACTGCTCCGTCTGGGATTTCTCCCATAAACAAGGATTTCTTCGGTAGAATTTTTACCTGGGCCAATAAGAAAACAGAAGGAGCAGACACTTTCTACGCAGTGTCTGCTTGTAGTTTAGCAGAGGAAGTGAATGAAGCCAATTCGTGTTGATAAGTCTCCCAAATTAAATTAAATTTGTCTGACAAAGCCTGCAGTATCATTTATAACCGTCTTGTTCAGCTCCGTATTTCTCTCCTCTCAGTAGGGTTGTTTACAGCGCACAGAGTTTCCGATTAGCTTCTTAGCTTAGCCTCCTTCACAGAGGAGCTGGCGCAGGCGCACACATACGTGGCGGCCAACCATTCCAATCATTTTAAACTTCATCAGAGGCCATGCCTCCAGCAAGCAATCGCTTCTCAATATTTAACCTCATCTTCCACAATCTTATTCCCTGGATTACAGTAAAATGCTCCTTCAGACTTCAGAAACCAAGGCTTCACAAACCTCTCCATCCCCTTAAGATAATAACTCTCTATTTTAACAATATTTACTTAATGTTTGAAGGTAATATATTTTTGTGAGCCTTATACATAAACAGCAAAATATTATAATCAACCAATTTATAGAATTTCAATAATTTCAGTTAATGAAACAATATATTTGATGGATGGCTGTAATCTTTTCTAGTAATAATTCAGAAGAGTTTAGCTCCAATATTTTACATATTTTACACTTAACTCAGTGCAGGTTATTCATCAACAAGAAGGCGGGATGACAACAGAATTTATTTAAGTTATGTGTTGAAAATTCATGTATATTTTCTTCTCTGTAAACATTGCAGGGTTCCAATATCATGTAGCCTTTTGTGAGATGCAATAACTTAAAAAACCCTAATGGGTAATTTATCTTCAAGTATGCAAACTCCTTGTTGATTAAGACCCGGTCTACTGTGTCCCAGGTGGGGTTACTAACAAGATAAAAGTATTCAATATTTGTGTCTGCATTTATTAACTTAAATTACAAAGAGAAAGCTGCAATAGTTTGCTTTCATTTTTGATTTTGTCTTTTTTAACTAGCTTTAAATCACTCCTACCATGATCAAAATTTAGGGATGCACTGATAAACCAGTTGATTTTTCGGCACTAATTTGTTTTATTTTGGGAGATCAGAGAATACTTTGATAAGATCGGTGATGAGATCTCTTTTGTGAGGGAGTCCTGGGCCTGAAGGCCTCTAGGGGGGAAACTGGAGTACACGAAGAAAACCCACTCAAGCATGATTGAAACATGCCAACTCCACAAAAAGGATCGTGGCTCGAACCCAGGACCTTCTTGCTGTGAGGTCAGTTCTAACCACTGACCCATCATACTGCCATCAATCTGAAAATCAGCCATTTTCCCCTTCTGCTCTGCTGTGAGCACTGCCTCAAGTCCAGTTCAAACACATTTGTATTGATTCAGTGTTTTTCAGTAAAATAAGACTGGAACAATGAAGGTGTGTTCTGACCTTATAAAACCTGACCGTGTCAGCTATTTAAAAAAATCAGAATCGGCCAGGGCAGATTTTTAAAGATCGATGGTCGGCCAGAAAACTGCGATCGGCGCAGCCCTACAAAAATTAGTTTTAATGTAAGGAAAAGGCGGCGGTGACACCATTTTGTTTTTAACACCACAAAACGCCCAGTTTGATCCTAACATATGCTCATTTTTCCCTCTAGTTAGTTGTGTTAGTTATCCAGCTAAATGTTTATGGAAACTTGAATCGATCAAGTCACAGCTTGCAGCTGCCGCTCCTGTTCCATATTTGTTTTGAACAGTTGACCCGATGTCTCTGCTGCTCTGAGGCACATTTGATGAAACACATCATAATCGACATGAGAGAAATGGGGAATTTATTGTTAATTTAAGCAAAAGTCAAACGCTGATTCTGATCTAAACCCTTGATGATGGTTGCCTCTCATGCTGAATCCTAACCCCATGAGCAGACTGGTATGTGTGTGTGTGGGTGTGTGTGAGCAGAATGTTTTGGTGCTGGTTGTATTTTCCTCAGCGCTCTCTAATGCAGTAGTTTTAGTATTCAGGGTGTGGGCCGGCAGAGGTGAGCCGCTTCATCTGCAGATCCCCGTCTCTCTGTCTGTGATACAGTGGCTGCTTCGCTCACCAACACCTTTGCAGGCAGAAAACCGGTCGTTCTGGGTTTCCATGGCGATCAGATGTAGGCCCTGCCCACTGTTGTTCTGGTTGTGTGTCAGCTGTAGCTGCAGTGCTGTGATGACAGAATAAAGGATGCAGGGGACACCTCCCTCCCTGCGAGTTTGAAGTGGTATGTTCCGAAGTCAAGGTCAGCGTGTGTTTGTACGGGTGGAGACAGAGAAACTGAGGAGTCATTATCTGTGTGTGTAAATGTGTGTGTGCTCTGCCTCACCTTCATTGTTTGAAAGAGGATCCTCCCAGGTTAGATGTGCTGGCTGCAGCTGCTTCAATCTTTAGCGTTTGTGTCCCTCCCCACCGAGCAGCACAGATGTGCAGACACATCACTGCACAACTGGACGTCACTTCAGTTTCTGAAGAATATGTTTCCCTGAACGTCAGGACGGCCTAAATATAACGGCGGTCTCATCTTTCACATGGGGAGTGTGTGATCACAGGTTGGGTTGCTTGTGGTGGAGGTGCTCGTCTTCGTCACTTTTCTGCGGTCTCTGGGCAGAAGTGGAGGAGTCGTGTTGCACGCTGCAGAGATTCAACCTGCAGAAATCTGACAAACGTTTTACATTTTCACACACAGCAGGAAGATTCTCCTCAAAACAAACAAACTGTTTTGACTACAGAGCGGAACGTTTTCCCAATAAACCTGTGGTTTAGCTGACCTGTTGCATGCTGTTGGAGGTGCTTGAGTTTCTGTCGTGCTGTCATGGTGTCGTCTGACGGCAGCGGGTTCAGTCAGCTCTGGTCCACTTCTTATCAGGCAGGATGAGAAGTGGTGCTGTCTGTAATGATGTGCTGCTGCTTTGTCTAAACCCAGCTGGAAGCTCCAGAGCAGAGGGAAGACATAGAAACACTGAAGGGGAACTAAAAGACTTAAATCTGTAGAACAGCTTTCATGTGACTTTTAGTCAGTTTTTATTGGTTTAAAATGCTGGACTGGTGTTGGTCTTATTTTGGAAGGAATGTTAGACGTCTTTACTGACAGAACATTAAATTAGATCATGTAGAAAAACCAACAGCTTTAATGCATCGCCCTCTGTCAAAAATGAAATGCGATGAAATACGTCTGTCTAGGTCGCGATAAGTAATAAATCAATTAATCGCACAATAAATTAAAATCAGAATCAGAAGTGTTTATTGTAAAATGAGGTTGATCATATTCATTTGCCTGCGTGTTTGTTTTCTTTGTGTCTCCCTCTCGCGTCAGGTATTTGCCCGGTACATGGTCTCTAACCTCTGTAGTATGAGAGCCCCATGAACAGACTTTTAGCTAGATTAGCGTCTTCAGTTTTCTGATGTCTTCTTTCATCTGGCGATGCCTCAAGGCACAGCGCTGTAAGCAGCGTGCGGGCGACCACAATTATTTTATAAAGCCAGTGGAAGACGCAGAATAAATTGTGCGGGATGTGATGGGAGTTGGGTAGTGATGTCAGTAGCTGCTGTTGTGTTTTTTCACTAACTTTGCTCCTGATTCATCTAGAACTTTATGTAAATTTTCTAAAATTCTGTAAATTTGGTACAATTATTTAAATTTTGTAAAATTGCATAAGTTGCCTAAGTGGTGTGGGGGAGACCAGGGATGCACAGATATGAAAATTTCAGCCGATGTCCGATATTACTATTGGCGTTGGTGTTAAAAAACCTATATTTACTGATATTACACAAACACACATTATTTATACACACAAATACACTTGGCTGTGCAGCGTCACTAACACTATCATTATCAAACAGATACCACTCGAACAACCATCTCCCAATACAGAAATACAAAAATGTGGGAAATCTATATCGGACGTTAATATCAGCCCAGTTTTACTTATCGGACCAATATGTTATTCTAAAAAACGACCAATATCGGCCGATGTTGATGTTGATATATCGTGCGTCCCTAAGAGAGACTGTAGTTATTTTATGAAGCCAGAGGAAAACACAAAGAATAAATTGTGCCGGCTTGGATAGAGGAGACAGGAAGTGATGCTGTTTCTGAGACGATATATGATCTGTAGCATTTTACAAACCAGTGGAGGTGTTTCAACAAAACTCTTTCCTGTTTCAAATGGATTTTGAACATTGTTCTCTTTTGTTTTTAGTTTTTTTTTTTTTTGGGTAACATTTGTTTCTACAGTCAGATCTTTAGTGAGTTTTTTATCTGAACAGTTTCAACTCAACACTTTTTAAACTGACCTGTTGATCTTGAAAGAAACAAATCATTTTTTGTAACATTTTGAGTCCGATTTGTTGAGTCTTAAGTGTGTTTTCACAACAAACAACTGCAGAAGAACATTTAATGTCTAAAAGCTTCCTGTCACATGATGGCCTCGCTGCCTTCACTACCTTCATGCTTGATGAATTAAACAGGAAGTGTCACAAATATCTGTCCAGACCATCAGCAGCGTTACCCTCAGGTTATTCTTGTCCTCCTGTTGACTAAACTCTGTCCCCTATCTGTAGCCTGAAGCTCATTGAAAAACTTAATCCGGTCATGTGACGCTCGTGGTTAATAAACAAACCTTTAGGCGAGAAGCTCCCACTGGAACGTCTCTGTTAGGGTTTTGAAGAGGTTTGTTGTGGTTTTGACTTTTTTTTTAAATGTCACTTTCTCTCCTTCCCCTCCATCAGTGCGAGGATGTCGACCAGGAAAGATCGTCCAGATGACGGAGGCGGAGGTGCGCGGACTCTGCATCAAGTCTCGGGAAATCTTCCTCAGTCAGCCGATCCTCCTGGAGCTGGAGGCTCCGCTCAAAATCTGTGGTCAGTTCCAGCGACTCCTTTTGAACCTCCTGTTGGTTTGGCTTTATTTTCTGCTGATTAAAAAAAATGTGTTCAACCTCAGGTGACATCCATGGACAGTACACAGACCTGTTGAGACTCTTTGAGTACGGCGGCTTCCCTCCAGAGGCCAACTACCTTTTCCTGGGGGACTACGTGGACAG
This sequence comes from Cynodonichthys magdalenae, assembly GCA_031762555.1. NCBI lineage: Eukaryota > Metazoa > Chordata > Actinopteri > Cyprinodontiformes > Rivulidae > Cynodonichthys > Cynodonichthys magdalenae. Next base: position 3,524,746 of record JARVJO010000001.1, read on the forward strand.
AGGGAAGCAGTCTCTGGAGACCATCTGCCTTCTACTAGCCTACAAGATCAAATACCCCGAGAACTTCTTCCTGCTTCGAGGCAACCACGAGTGCGCCTCCATTAACCGCATCTACGGCTTCTACGATGAGTGTGAGTTCTCTGCATTCGTACGATCGCCGGCAGGATCTTTTTTGAGGATAGAGATCCTTTAGGCGGGATTCTAAAAATGACAAAAACAATCTGAACGGGTCATTTGGTTGTGGTCGACTGTGGTTCTCTGGAAACTACATATCATGCAAAGAGTCCAATATTTATGGACCCTTGACTTTAAAGGGTTATTTTGGACTCCTTAAAGTGATGTATTGTGGAAAGGCTATGATAATTGAATATTTACAAGGATTAAAGTTCCCCATTGCCACAACTGATTTATATCATTCTGATCGTGGCCAGGATGGATTTATCTGTAAAAATGAGAAGTAAAAACATGTTTTGTGTTATGATACAGAAATAAAACTGACTACTTTCAGCAGAAAAGGTAAAGCTTATGGTTAAGTTAAGAAAGGTTTTCTGTCATTTACCTGTTTTACATGGTTATTTGAACCACTTCAGTTCAGAGAAATAGTTAAATTCTAACCAGAATAATGAGCTAAAGGCTAGTCAGAGCCAGGCCGGGCTGAAGTGGACTCTGCTGCTTTAAAGTGACTCAATCTCAAACTTCCTGGTGGCTCACGTAGTTTGTTTCAGAAAGCTTTACATTACATCACCATCTGTGTCTCCATATGTAGTTTTCAACACAATTCAGGTGTTATCAAGTTCAGCTAGTAGCAGCAGCTAACTGTAGCTAAAAAGTCAACTTTATAAGTATTTTTGCTCTGTATTGACGAGGTCATAATCACCAACAATCTGCATAACACTGTTACTTTAGAACAGAGGCGTCAAATTCATTTTCACAGAGGGCCACATGAGCATTATGGTGGCCCCCAAAGGGCCAGTTGTAATTAACTTTGACGTTTCATGTTGAACTTTGACTAAACGTCTCGTTGCTACGGCTGAGCCCCGCTAGCAAAAAATAACTGAGCTCTACCTGGTATTTCCTGCATAGAAACAGTTTTAATACGTCCTCCTATAAACACTGAAAAGTACTACCTGTACGACTGAATAAATGTGAAATAAATAATACAGAAATTTAAAAGATCAGTTGTGGTACGTCTTGAATTCTGAACTCTCCCACTTTCCGACGGATTTCCCATGTATAATCAACGTGCATTATGGGAGATGTAGTTTAGTCAAAAGCAGCTTATATTGAAACATTAAAACCTGGATGTTCAACTCATGAAAACACAGTTACTCAAAGCCTACAGCTCTGGAGCCAGACAAGTATCTTTCACCTTTTTTATTTTTATTTAAAGTTTCCTATTGATATGGGTTGGGGGGGGTCAGCCTTTTGGCGGGCTGGATGGAGTACAGTAGGGCCTTGTATTTGATACATGAAGAAAATGGTGTTCCTGCAGGAAGTGCTGTATTGAACAACCAGGTAATGACCCAACTAACAGCAGTGGGAAAGTTTAGAAAATCCTATAATTTGATACTAAATGTTTGATGTTTTGAAGCAGCAGAGATCCAGTAGGACCTTGTAAATACAAGTGATTAGCTTGTTAGTCTGGTCAAAATTGTAATTTTTCTGCACCTTGAGATTCTTTAAAGAACCACTTAGTTTCCACAGACCTGCTTCTGCATGACTCACTTCTCTCCTTCAGTCAACTGTTGTTGCACCTTTTTTATAACGGCTTATTTAATGAGGAAGTTGACCTGAATTCGATTTCCATGAGTCTGAAACTAAAGAGCAGCTCAGTCAGACTCTCTGTCGATCTCTCTCAGGTAAACGCAGATTCAACATCAAACTGTGGAAGACTTTCACCGACTGCTTCAACTGCCTGCCCATCGCTGCCATCGTCGACGAGAAGATCTTCTGCTGCCACGGAGGTACTTCTGGATGGTTTACCTGTGTTCCTGTCACGTTTGGGCCGTGCACGCTCAGATTAGTTGGAGGAAAATAAAAGTAGATCTGATGGTTCTGATCCTGGTGTCTCCTGCAGGTCTCTCCCCTGACCTGCAGTCCATGGAGCAGATCAGACGGATCATGAGACCCACAGACGTACCGGACACAGGTAACACCGACACGCATCTCCTGCTCCTCGTCACACAAACCTCAGACCATCAGGGAAAATAAAGTCGGGGTCAAACATTCTGAACGATGTCCCCCCCCAGTCTCTGTTAGACCATCAGTTTCTGTAAGACCTCCCTCAGCTCAGAGTTTGCTTCAGTTCTGCTGAACTAAAGGAAGTGAAGCCTCCTGGGTCCGTGCTGCGTGGTCTTGTCCTTATAAGGCCGTCAGTGTTCAGGCTTCAGCAGCCGTCTCTCAGATCCTCTTATGGTCTTTCATGGAGGCTCTGTGTGGATCTGAGTCTGACTGAGAGGTCATGATCTGAGTTCAGCACAAGAAAAGAAGACCTCTGCAGACATGACCGTACGGTGTTTGATTCCCCCGCAGGTCTCCTGTGCGATCTGCTGTGGTCTGACCCGGACAAAGACGTGCAGGGCTGGGGAGAGAACGACCGCGGCGTCTCCTTCACCTTCGGAGCCGACGTGGTCAGCAAGTTCCTGAACCGTCATGATCTGGACCTCATCTGCCGGGCCCACCAGGTACCCCCCTCATCCTCTTGGTGTTGATGCATTCAAAAAAAAAATCCTAAAACAAAACCCAGACAAACTTGGTATCAAAATGAACCATGTGACAAACTTTTGAAAAAAACTAAAAAATCAGAGCGTTCTACTGTGAGAAGGCGCCGGACCATCCAAAGTGTTTTTTTTTTATTTGCCATTCAGGTCGCACTTAGAACCAGACCCAAAAAGCTACAAGATGAAAGAAAGTTCAAGAATCTTTATTATCCCCCATGGGGATAATAAAGATTTCTGCATATGCTAGCTTTTTTGCTCATGTTAGCCTTTTTGTGCAAACGCTAGCTTTTTGTGTATATGCTACCAATTTTATGCATACAAGAGGCCACTGGTGTTTTTGTGCATTAGTAATTAAAGTCAGCTGTGTTTGTGTCCACCCCCCCAGGTGGTAGAAGATGGCTACGAGTTCTTCGCCAAGCGGCAGCTGGTGACTCTGTTCTCGGCTCCCAACTACTGCGGAGAGTTTGACAATGCCGGCGGCATGATGAGCGTGGACGAAACCCTCATGTGCTCCTTCCAGGTACTTCAAATAAAACAACCAAAAAACTGAACCAGGACCAGAACCCCTTACACGCCAAATAAACTGAAACTTTAGATGAACTTTTATTTTATTCAGAAGAGTCAGATTGAACGATGTCATCAAGTAACAATCAAATAATTTTATTCTCAGATCCTGAAGCCGTCTGAGAAAAAGGCCAAGTATCAGTACGGAGGGATGAACTCTGGCCGGCCCGTCACTCCTCCCCGCACAGCCCAACCCCCAAAGAAACGATGAAGACTGACGGAACGAGACCCCGATGAAACGATTGTCTTCTTTTTGGCTTTTCACGACCTAAAATAAGTAAAAGGCAACAGCTGAGGAGGAAACGCACGAACCATTTTAAAACCAGAGACACGCCCAAATCAGTCTTTTTCATTTAATCTCTTTGAACTTCTCTTCTTTTTCTCCCCCCTTCTTTGCATCTGTGTAACATTTTTAAAGCAAGTGTTTGAATGAAAAACAGTGAGTCATTCTGTAGATTTTTTTTCTTTGACAACAGAATGAATTTAGTTTATCACGTCTTACCCCCCCTGACACAACAGATATTAATGACGACTGCTGGGTTTTCAATAAATAATACAGGGAATAAACCTGCCTGCTGTCGTCTGCTTCTTCCACTCAGTTTTACTCCAGGACTGCAGTTTGTTTGGTTTTTAAGGTTTTTACCTCCTGTCCACATGACTGTCTTGTGTTTATCCGACATTAGATCGATACAAGTTCTTTTAGTACTGCCCACCACTGTCAATCATGTGACTCAAACTTCCACGTGGTTTTTACAGTTTTAGTAAAGTGCCTTGTTTACATTAAGTGGGTACCCACATTTCAGAATCGCACATCGATACATCTGGATCACTGTTGGGGTAAAAACTCGTTTAAACAAAATGTGGATGATTTTATAATTGGTGAGTTCTCTACAGGGGGGGGGGGGGGGCATTTATATGGATACACCTAAATAAAATGGGAAAGGTTGATATTAACTTCCTGTTTGTGGCACATTAGTATTTGGGAGGGGGGAACTTTTCAAGATAGGTGGTGGCCATTTTGTAGTCGGCCATTTTGGATCCAACTTTAATTTTTTCAATGGGAAGAGGGTCATGTGACACATCAAACTTATTGAGAATATCATTAGAAAACAATGGTATGCTTGGTTTTAACGTAACTAATATTTCATGAGTTATTTACAAGTTCTGCCCATTGTGTTGGATTATCAATGCAACCTTCTTCTCCCACTCTTCACACACTGATAGCAACACCACAGAAGAAAAGCTATCACAGGCTACCAGTATCCATTGTTTCAGGTGCTGCACATCTCGTGTCTTTACAGCATCGACAGTTGCCTTTAGATGACCACAAAGATAAAAGTCTAAGGGGGTCAGATCGGGAGACCATTCAACTGGCCCACGATGATCAATCCACTTTCCAGGAAACTTCATCTAGGAATGCTCGGACCTGACACCCATAATGTGGTGGTGCATCATCTTGTTGGAAAAACTCAGGGAATGTGATGCTGTGAAGATACAAGATGTTCAGCGCCTGAAACAACAGATACTGGAGCTTGAAAAGTTTCCCCCCTCATAAATACTAATGTGCCACAAACAGGAAGTTAATATCAGCAACCATTCCCTTTGTATTTAGTGTGTATTCATATCCATGTGTATTCTTATTTGTATCCATATAAATGGCCCACTCTGTACACTCAGCCCCACTGATAAAGGAAGAAAAGTTTTTACCCTCCAGGTTCTGTGATGGAAGCTTCGTCACCTGACTGATTTATTTTTTTTCTCCACCTTTAAGACCTGTGTACCCCGAGCTGTACTAAAAGCAGATGCAGTAAGCTGGGTTGCATCATAAGCGGAAAAATACTTAAGATTATTTTTAATTATTCTGTAGGGGCCCAAGAAACCAAAACAATGGTTTTTCAGTGTATTTGTTTTACAACCTTGTTTTATAGAGATATCTATCTCTCTTTAAAAAGTAGATATAATATATATATATATATATATATATATATATATATATATATACACTAGTTTTTATGTAGATATATTTTTTTCATATAGTTTGTGCTGAAGCTGAAAATCAGTAAAAGGAAACTGTAAAAACTCAAGCGGGGAAAAAGCTGCCATGGTGAGTTTTGACATTATCTGTTGTTGCCATCTAGTGGTGCATTGTGGGTATTTGTTTTAAAAGTTATTGGATAGAAATCTATAGAAAATAATCTGTTGAATAAAAATATTCAGTGTAGCTGGGATCTCCAAGGTGTAGGTTTGTGTGTTAGAAATTATTCATGTAAACAGAGTTGGTGTGCTAAATTGATAAATTAGTTTTACCTTTATTCAGCTTCATTATTCAACTGTTTTAACCTGGAGAAACAGCCTGCTAACATATAAGAAGGCCCTTTGTAAAGCTAGAACTGCATATTATTCGTCTTTAATAGAAGAGAATAAAAACAATCCCAGGTTTCTGTTCAGTCCTGTAGCCAGAATAATGAAAAGTCCTATCTCTGTTGAGCCACGTATCCCTATAACTCTAAGTAGTGACGACTTCATGAGATTTTTTATAGATAAAATTATTTTAATTAGAGATAAAATTCACAACAACCTTCCTGCTGTTGTCTC
>JARVJO010000001.1:3552359-3575591 GCA_031762555.1 Cynodonichthys magdalenae
ATCCAAAAACTAAACTTGTCGACTTTTAATCTTGTGATCTGACAATGATTATTGATTAATGTAAGTTGTCTGAAAATTCTCAAAATTCTCCTTCGCCAATGAGTCAGAACTTATGGGTGATGGGAAGCTCACTGCATTTTTAACATGCACTCCTGCAATCCTCATTCACTGTGAATGAAAGGTAAAGTTTGATTAAATGTGATTTGATTTACAATAAAATTAATGTAAATGTTTTAACAAAGTTTTAGTCTTTTCCTAATGTCCATCCACTGGTCTCGGTAATGACTTACAGATCAAAGTTTTAGATCACCAAACCAGGATATATTAGTTTTTCTACATAATAAAATACAAATTAAGTCATCATCACAAAGATTTGCATTCCACTATAAAACTCTCTGAAAGCCTTGACTTCTCTGTATAAATGTCAAGTTGGTGTGCTTTTTCAGAAGGTGCTGTCGAAGCCTCTCTTGGGTCCCATATTCAAACATTGCAGTTTTCCCCCTCAGTGTCTGAGAGGTCATTATGGTAATCATAGATGTGTTGAGGTAGTTTTCTGTGATGTCTGTTGGCCTGTAATTTCATTTATCTTATGAAGCTTTGTGAGCTCTTCAGCAGCAGAGTATGCATTTTTGCTCGGATAAAAGATCAAGAAGTAGATGCAAATTCTGGCTGGAAGGGAAGTTTACCATCATCATTTACTTTTCTCCTGTAAAGCAGTCAGAATAAACTAAAAACATTTTGGTTTGGGTATTTTAACCATTTTTTTTAACCATTCACACATTTTTTCCCATCACTAGGTGCTTTTGAAAATCATGGGTCCTTTTCACTGTCCATATAATCAGTACTTATAGCCTTATTTTTTTCATTCCGGTGGTACTGTGGCCATTTGTTGCCCTTCAGAGCAAAAGCTTACTTGACTCAGTTGGGACTGGTATGATATGATGGGAAAGAGATTAGTGCAAAATGTGTTAAATAACTAGATACAGGCCCTGTCACACTATAACGTTTTGGACAGCTTATCCGATCTTATGAAACATTTTTTCCCCTCTAAATTACTAATAAAAGTTAGATATTTGATCAATTTGTTAGCATTACAGTATGTACACACCTAAAAGAGGTTTACAGTTGACTTTTTAAATTCCATCGGCAACGTAGATGTCTAAACATTTCATAGGTTGGTATAAGTTGTCTAAAACGTCATAGTGTGACAGAGCCTTAAAGGCCTGGAATCTTGAAGTTGAAGCTGTCAAGGACAAGCACCCCCTAGTGGCTGGCTGCAGTAAAATGTTTGAGTCCCATCCCTTCATCTTAACAAATGGGTCATTTCCTTAACTAAAACATATAAATAGACATTTTCTGACATTTTTTCAAGTGTTATTTTTTGTTGGTTTGAATACTGTAGAATGCACCTTTGCTAGCTGTATGTTTAATAGTGTATTTTTTATTATGTTTAAAATAATTTGTTTTTTTGAAGCTTTTAAAAAGTGTCATGTTCGTCTGTAGTTGTTAACGTTAAGGAACTGAGACGTTGTGTAGGTGGAAGTTTTGTATAATTAGAAATACCCCTAAGTCAATATAGTTGCTTTGTAAATTTCTTTAGGTTACTGATCCACACATAAACATAATGTTTGGCCAAACAAACCAAATACACCTCCAGTTTCTGCACTATTAAAACAATGGCCAACGTGTAAGCCATTTAATGTGGTTGTGCTGACCATTAGTTATGTGTTGTGCAATAATAAATCATAGTGAAAACAAGCAAGTCTTTGTAACTACTCCCTTTTAGGACTAATAGTCCTTTAAACCCTCAGAATTTTTAGAACTGTTGGGTCCAAAAATGCCTTCTGTTTTCTGAAAGGATACAGATTAAATTTTTTTATTGGGGTATTATTGTTTGTATAATGGTACTTTCTCTCCATTTATACATTTATATATTTTAAGAACTAGGGCTGTTATGTTAAATACATAACCCCAATGTCATGTTCTATTCAGTAAGATATTAAAATAGTTTTAAAGCTCGACTCAAACAATATAATTTACCAGTACAAGTAATACAGTAACAGCCTCGTTTGAGTAAGCATACATACTTATCTGTTTTTCCTCTAAAGTTTTTTATGACCTGTTTCACAAAAACAAATGAAAAGTAAACAGTATTTGTTACAGTGAATCTCTCTTGGCTCTCCTTGTTTTCTTGCATTGTGTAGTTAATCAAACAGCTAGTGGAGTCTAAAATATGTTGACTTCTGCAGAAATGCACCGCTTGCTCTTTTGAGATTAACTTCATTCTGATAATTTCATGTTTGCTAAATGGTTCTTGCAGGTCTGATTTCAGAGCATCACTCAACCGGACAGTTAATGAATTCATTGTATTGATTATAATGTCCGGGAGTCCCGGCTAGAAAATATGAAGTGTCAAGTGCTCATTAATTCTAGAGAGGAGTTGGCAAACATCATCGACTCATTCCATTACACAGAGTCCACACGTAATTGACCTTGGGGCTCACTGCTTCTCAGCTAAAAGTTCTGGGTTTTAGCTGTGAAAAAGAATAAATTTAGTTTAGAGTTGGGTGCTTTTCTGATGATCTTATCTTTGCAGGAGTATCTTGTCCTCGTGTGGAAGGTTTTTGCTGGATGTTCATTTTATGCCTGCTTAACGATAAAGTTGAGGTTTTGATGATACAAAAAGCCCAAAGCGTTTCAAACTGTGTTTATTCCTGTACCCCTTACTTCAAAGACTTCTTTCTATTTGCCATAATTTTACTTGGCATTTTGTGCAAAACCTGAAAACGGAACAGAGGGTTGTGATGGAGAGAAATAATTAGGTTTAAAAGTGGATGAATTTTTCCTTTTATGTTGTAATACAAAGAGACTGTAATTGTACTTAGGCATTAAAATTTCCCCAAACTCAGCTTTATCGTCTCACTCGGGATTCACAATTTCGGCTTCCTTCAGTGCTGTTGTGTGCATCCTTCTAGGAGACGACGGTGTATAAAAATTCTTTCATAAGTCAAATCCCATTTCCAGCACTTCAGGTTTGATGTGTAAAAGCTATTCATGTCAGCTGTGAGCTTCTCCTTTGAGTCATGTAATCATCAAAACATGCTTCTGCTCCCTCGGTAATGACAGGCACTTTGTTGGGACGTCTCTCTGAGGCACACCTCCCGACAGTCACATTGGCTCGGTTCAGAGATGTCAGTTTTCCCATGTCCTGGTGAGGGTGAAATTAGGCCTGCAGTGTGTGGAGATGGTTGTAGTACACACCTCCCAAGATAAGCCCCACGCTGTGATTCACAGGAGCTCCATTTATTCTTTATTGGCTTACAGATGGGCTCATTTATCCTTTAGCAGCATCAGCTCGTTAAACGTTTTACGTTGATGAAATTAATCAGCGCACCCAGATTGTGACACAGTATAAGATCCATCCATCCACCCATTTGTTTTGTTTACCCACTCCTTTGTTTCTGAGTCACAGGCATTATAAGATATAAAGTTAAATTATTTGAGCTTAAGATCTTTTCTCTTGTATTCTTAAACTCTTTATGCTAAATGGAGGATTCTTTATATCATTCATTTGTTTAATAATTCATGTTTTTGTGTAGATGGCAGCTAAGCCTGTTGCAAAAAGCAAGAAATCAAATAATCACCTGAAAATTAAAGAGGAGGTTGATCCTTTTTATTTGCATATTTGTTTTTTTTTGTGTCTCCCTCTTTTCTACTCCTTAGTGTAGGGAGGAGCATGGTCTCATAACTTTTGTAGCATGAGAGCCCCATGAAAAGGCATATACTGTAGCTAAAGGAGAATATTTGTTTTTCCGATGCCTTCTTTCAGCTGATGATGCCTCAGGTCATCCTCGGGCTTCATGCCAAACCTTGGGTTTGCTAAGAGTTGTACGTAAATTTTGGAAACTTTCTAAGCAATGTGCAGGTGAGGCAATTATTTTATAAAGCCAGAGGAAGACACAGAGAATAAATGGTCTGACTTTGATAGAGGTGGGTAGCAATGTTACAGCTTCAGCAACTGTTGTGTGTTGTCACAATCGCTGCTCCCAGTCCAACTGTAATTTCAACTAAATTTTGTAAACTTCTGTAAATTTTGTAAGCAGCGTGAGGATGACTGCAGTTATTCTTTAAAGCCAGAGGAAGACACATACTGAATAAATTGCACCGGCTTGGATAGAGGTGGGAAGTGATTTTACAGATTCAGCAGTTGTTGTGTGTTGTTTTCCCAATCTTCGGTCCCATTGTCACAGCCTTCTCTGCAGGAGTCGTTCCCACTGCAGGGAGAGTTAGGACCTGATTAATTGGAGCTACCTGGGCTCAGTATTTAGGCAGGACTCTATTAACTATTCTTTTTCTCTGCTCTTCCACGTAAACCCTCTTTGTCTTTTGTTCCAGTTCAGGTTTTGGTTCCATATTCACTTTTACTTTACTGTAGATTAATCCATTTTTAGTTGGTATTGTCTCCCCTTATTACTTGTCATGGACTATGAGTCAACCTGTGACAAGTGGGGACTTGTCCTTAACCTATTCTTATTTGTTTAGTCAGTGTGGTGTTGAATTCTGGCTTCCTGGCTGTGACAAGTGGGGGCTCATCAAAGTTAAGGTAATATTTGTTGTGGCTTAGTTTTAGTGTATTTTAATATTTTGTTGATAGTTTCCCTTTTGTCACTGATAAATTTGGTAGCAGTTTGTCTATTTTGGTTGTTTGGTAGCTAAATTTAGTTTGCCAAATGTTTTGTGGAGGGGATGTTTTGGTTAGGACATTTTTGTTGGAGAGATCATTGAACATGTGTCTCCTTTGTTTGGTTAGCATTTAGCTGCTTGGTTTTGTACTCACTTTGGGTCTTTGCTGGGTTTGGGTTCAGATGAGTGTCCTCTTCTTGAGGCATATCAGCGAGTATTTCTATGAGACTTGTGCTTTGTTTTAGGCAGCAGTAAATGTTAGTAGAGCTTTCTTGTTTCATTTTCCCCAACATTGGCTTGGAGGCACCTTTGTGGATTTTTTTCCACTGGTTTTGTGCACATAAAAGCCCCCACATGTGTTTAGTCTCCTTCAGAGTTCACTTTAGAGTTATCCACTAAGTTAATTGACATAGCAAAACTTTATAGGGTAGAAAAAGGTTAAGACGATATTAAAGTTGGTTTAAAACAGTGTCGTTTGGAGGCAGGGATTCATTGTAGTCTGGCTGTTAGTAATCAAGGAACAAGTTGTCAGTCTAGTCCATTTGCGGATAGAGCACCAGAGGGAGCTGTTAAATACTGTGGAGCTAGAAAATTTGAGATGTGCTTATAGACCAGTTTGATGTTGCACAGAACCTCCACTTGTTTTTCCTAAATTTGATAAATCATTTGTAGTTGTTTTTCTCTGTTTGACTACATAGCAGATTCTAGACTAGAGGTTGGTCAGACTTGGATAGGATTACCTTGTTACACTGTGTACTCACAGGTATAGCATGTGAGTTTTTTTAGCATTGGGATTAGCTGACAGTAAACTTTATGCCACAGTTAAATTCAGAATTCTCAAAATGTATGAGCTTGTCCCAGAGACATATCGCCAAATTATCAGTTTAGACCTAATCTGAGTTAGTTTGTTACTTGACATTTGCATCTAAGCATTAATTTACAGCTTCTTAGGCCACCACTTTTGAAGATCTTTGTAACTTAATTGGGTTGGAACAGTTTAAAAATTTGACCCATGAAGCAGTTGCAGTTTACATAAACAAACAGACAAGTGACATCCCTGTCTGAAGCAGCAGCACTTGCAGAAGTCACTTTGAAACACACAATGTAATTCACCTTAATTGTGACCTAAAACATGATTCTTCGTTTGGGGTTTTAACTTACAAGCACTAGCAAAGATTTGGTCAGTTGATCGAAATACCTGTAGGTCAGGGGTCACCAAGCTTTTTGAGACTGAGAGCTACTTCAGGGCTACTGAGTAACATGAAGGGCTACTTGTTTGATACAAACATAAATTTGCATGACTCACCTTTAATTATAGTATTATTAATAATAAGAAATGTATACATGTGAATATTTGACTCCCTGATTACATCTCAATGTTAAAGACTCCTTATGATAATCATAATTTACTGTGGTAGATATGATAAATTATTAATATTAATAAGTAATTGAAATTTTGTGCAGTATCATTTGATACCAGTTCTAAGTTTGAATCACTTTTGGAGATCTTCCTGTCACTGGTGTGGATAGTTGTTTGTTTCCCTGTGTGCCCCTGTCTGGAGACCTGAGAAAGACTCCAGCCCCATCTTTTACCCTGATTAGGAACAAGGACATAAAGGACGAATGCTTTTGTTATGGCAGAAAACAGATATTTAAACATAGAACATTTTTAGTGTAATCTCAATTAGTGACATTTATAATTTTGTGTATTTTGTAAATATAAAAATTCAATTTAAAAAAATATTTGACAGCTTTGTAGGAATGAACACATTTGTAATATTTAAAAAAAATAAACCTTTTTCTTTATTAATTACCAACTTCTTTACCATTTTTTTAAATAAACTTTTACCAGTTCCACAACCAGGACGAAAACCACACTGCTCTTTCTGAATCCAAGATTCAACTATCCGACGGACCCTCATCTCCAGGACCCCTGAATAGACCTTACCAGGGAGGCTTAGAAGTGTTATCCCCCTATAGTTGGAACACACTCTGCAGTCCCTTTTTTTTAAATAGGTGGACCACCACCCCTATCTGCCAATCCAATGGGAACTGTATCCGATGTCCACGCAATATTGTAGAGTCGCGTCAACCAACGCAACACCACAAAATTTAATGCCCTAAGAAATTCCGAGCGAATCTCATCCACCCCTGGTGCCTTGCCACTGAGGAGCTTTTTAACCACCTCAGTGACCTTGGCACCAGAGATTGGAGAGTCCAACCCAGGGTCCACTGGCTCTGCTTCCTCATGGGAAGACATGTCAGTGGGATTGAGGAGGTCTTCAAAGTAATCTGCCCACTGACCCACAATGTCCTGAGTTCAGGTCAGCAGCTCACCATCCCCACCCTAAACAGTGTTGGTGGCAAACCGCTTTCCCCCGAGACACCGGATGGTGGACCAGAATTGCCTCAAAGCCATATGGAAGTCTTTTTTCATGGCTTCTCCAAACTCCTCCCACACCTAAGTTTTTGCCTCGGCGCCCACCCGAGCCGCAACCTGCTTGGACTGCTGATACCTATCAGCTACTTCCAGAGTCCCACAGGTCAAAAAGACCCAATATCCGGTGTCTACCAGCGGGTTCGAGGGTTGCTGCCACAAAGGCACCGACATCCTTTCGGCCACAGCTCAGGTAAGCCGCCTCGACAGTGGAGGCACAGAACATGGCCACTCGGACTCAATGTCCCCCACCTCCCCGGAACGGGTTCAGAGTTCTCCTGGACGTGTGAGTTGAAGCTCCATCTGATGGGAGACCCTGCCAGGCAATCCCAGAAGACCCTTACTGTACTTTTGGATCTGCAAGGTTTGACCGGCATCCTCCACACCATCGGAGCCAACTCACCACCAGGTTGACAGCTCAGCCCCTCTCTTCACCTGAATGTCCAAGACACCCGGCCACAGATTAGATGAAACAACAACAAGGTTGATCATCAAACTGCGGCCTAGGTTGTCCTGGCGCCAAGAGCACATATGTACACCCTTAGGTACACCTTATGTACATAGGGGTACACCTTATGTACACCTTGATAGGGACTCCCTGAAGTCCCCATCAAGAGCGCTCTCCAGCACCCCCTCCAAGTACTCCAAAAAAGGTGGGTAACCTGAACTGCTAGGTGCATAGGCACAAACAACAGTCAGGACCCGTCCCCCTCACACATAGGCGGAGGGAGGCTACCCTCTCATTCACCAGGGTAAACCCCAATGTACAGGCACCAAGATGGGGGGCAATAGGTATGCCCACTCCAGCTTGGCGCCTCTTAGCATGGGCAACTCCAGAGTGAAAGAGTGTCCAACACCTCTCAAGGAGACTAGTTTCAGAGCCGGAGTGGTGCGTTGAGATGAGTCCGACTATATCTAATTGTAACCTCGATCAGCCTCACACACCAACACCAGCTCAGGCTCCTTCCCCACCAGAAAGGTGACATTCCAAGTCCTGACAGCCAGCTTCTGCAGCCCAGGCTCAGGCCACCAGGGCCCTCACCGTCGACCACTGCCCGTTGCACATTGCACCCTACGGCCCCTACCACAAGTGGTGAGCCCATGGGAAGGGGGACCCACGTCTCCTCTTCTGGCTGTGCCCAGCCAAGCTCCATGGTTAAAAGCCCGGCAACTAGGTGCTCGCCAACATGCCCCACCTCCAGACTCGTTTCTGATGTTGGACTCTGCCAAGGTTGCCCTTTGTCACCAATTCTATTCATAATTGTTATGGACAGATTTTCTAGGCGCATCCAAGGTGTTAAGGGGATCCAATTTTGGTGACCTTAGGATCCCATTTCTGCTTTTTGTGAATGATGTGGTCCTACTGGTTTCATCAAATCGTCATCTCCAGCTCTCACTGGAGTGGTTTGTAGCTGCATGTGAAGCGGCTGGGATGAGGATCAGTGCCTCCAAATCCAAGACCATGGTCTTGAGCCGAAAAACGGTAGGCTGCCTTCTTTGGGTCAGAGAAGAGGTCCTGCCCAAAGTGGAGGAGTTTAAGTATTATGAGGTCTTCTTCATGAATGAGAGAAGAGTAGAGCGGGAGATTGATTGGCAGATAGGTGCTGCGTCTACAGTGATGCAGGCGCTGTACCGATCTTTCGTGAAGAAGCAAGAGCTGAGACAGAAGGTAAAGCTCTCGATTTATTGGTCCGTCTACATTCCAACCCTCATCTATGGTCACGAGCTTTGGGTAGTGACCAAAAGCACGAGATCACATATTCAGGTGGCCGAAAGGAGTTTTCTCCATAGGGTAGCTGGGCTTTCTGTTAGAGATAGGGTGAGAAGCTCGATCATCCGGGAGGGACTCAGAGTGCTCCTGCATGTTGAGAGGAGTCAGTTGAGGTGGCTCGGGCATCTGGTTAGGATGCCTCCTGGACGCCTTCCTGGTGAGGTGTTCCAGGCACGTCCCACTGGGAGGAGACCCAGAGGAAGACCCAGGACACGCTGGAGGGCTATATTTCTAGGCTGGCATGGGAACGCCTTGGGATTCCCCCGGACGAGCTGGCCTAAGTGGCTGGGCAGAGGGAAGTCTGAGTCTCTCTGCTTAGGCTGCTGCCCCCACGACCCCAGCGTAGGATAAGCTGAAGAAAACGGACAGACGGACGGACTTTTACCAGTAAAAAAAAAAAAAAAACGCATGCGCCTTTGTGCTCATCATTCCTACTAACTCTTGTAGATACAAAATATCAGTTATGTAATTTAAAAAAACAAGTACAGAAGAAAATTTCTCACAATCGGGAAAATAATTTGTTCTCCTACATTTTAATGCTTGTTTCCTCTTTACTCAGAGTTAAACATATTGAATATCTGTACCCTAAAGGGTTAATTTCCCAAAGGGTCGGGGTTGGGGTAGAGTTGAGTGAGTATGCCTGTTGCAGGAGACTCGACGAGAGCCGAGCAGGAAGAGGAGAGAATTAGCTGTTTAACGTGAAATGTGGATTTATCAGTAGCTCTGTTGCCATTATTTGGAAGGTGTTTTGTTAATAAAAGCTCAAAACAGCACAGAAGTGACTTTTGATTCCTTTTATTGCACGCATCAGGGGCATTTAGTGCGCTGCGTGTATGACAATCGGTCGATCAGTGCTATATTCAGAATGTGTCCTGCAGGTGACTCAGAAGGTTGCCGCGGGTGACCCCTGCTGTAGATATTGTTTAGTTGAGTCACTGGAAAAAAGCGTCTTACTCAAATCCAAAAGGTCAGGTCAAGTGAAAACTGCTGTAATGGCAGTCTGGACATCAGAGTGAGATTTTTTAGCCACAGGTTTAGTTTGCTTCTCAGTCTTGGGATTTTTTTTAGTTTTCATTTCAGATGGTGTATGTAATTGGTAAGAGTGAAGAAATTCCAGTCAAAATTGTACAGGATCTTTAAATTCTTTTATTTTAGTCTGTGTTGCAAATTTTCTAAATGTTTGATACTGACGGTTGGGTTCTGGTACAGGGCATATGTCTAGTTCTAGTTTTGTCCTTTGTTTCAGTTTAGGTTCCAGATTTACTTTTACTTTAGAACATTTTACAATAAACTCATTTTTTATTGGGCTATACTGTTGTTTCCCCACATTCCTTGTCATGGGCATGCCGGCTTGTGACACAACACCGTACAACAATATCGTTTTTCACAATAATTTGAGACAATTTATCATCCGGCAAAATTTGGTATTGTGACAGCCCTAACTGCATAACAATTACCTTCATGAAGCTGACAGTGTTTTATAGGTGGTAGTTAATATTACAGTTGGAATTAATGGCTCTGTGAATACATTTGTTCCCTTCAAGGAGCCATTAAATTAGGCTGTTCAGTTTTGAACATCAGCAACGTCATTGCGTAATGTCGCACGTCATCACTTCAGTTGTTCGTATAGTGAACGTAATACTCCTCCCCCCTTGCCTGTTTTATTTTGTCTCAGTAAAAGGAATGGAGGAGTGATTGTCTACATTTGGAGAGAACATGAAAAAATTACCAGAAGGAATAAAATCTAAGTAATAACAGCGCTTTACTGTACAATATAAAGGAGAGAATACAGTTTTTGAGAGCATTTTTTTTTTTCAGGAGAGCTGTACATCGGTGGCGTGCCCAAGAACATGTACACTAATCTGCCCAAACTGATTGCATCCCGGGACGGGTACCAGGGCTGTCTGGCCTCTGTGGACCTGAATGGGAGACTCCCTGACCTGATCGCAGATGCCCTCCACAGGGTGGGGCAGGTGGAACGAGGCTGCGATGGTAAGACATTTTTGTTTAATTAAAGTTTAACCTTGATGCTCTTGTGTATAAGAATTCTAAATGTTTTGTTCAAAGGAAAGAAAACACTGATTCATACTTCAGCTGTGACTGACTAATCAAAAACCATTGATCTGATTTAAGTGTTATTTTCTAGTTTGTGAAAAGAATGTGATTTTGATTGCTAACAAAAATGTATTTTAAAAAAGTAAATTTTTTTAAGAATTAGTCATCCTTGTTTGCACAGGAAGTTTTTTTTGATAAGTTAACTATTCATGAGATCACTTTTTTTAAATATAACTTTTAGTCAGTTTTGTGTGTTAATTTAAATGTTATTACTCTCTTATTGTTCTTAGTCAAACATGACCTATTAGAGCTAAATGTGTGAAACATGAGGTATATAAAACTGACTTCATCTTATTGACATAATTCATTTTCCAAACTCTCAGGTGTAATTGTTTTTAAGCAGATTCATACACTTAGACACTCGTAAAAACACACCTCCACAAAGACACACACACTTCACTTCCCTTTATTTGCTTCCATAGCAACTCCCACAGGAATCCTTCTCCCATGGGACCCACATCTGTTGACATTTCTCACAAACAATAACAACAGTGTTTCAACAGTTAAGAGCAGAGATTTGCATACCTCATTTTTTCCTCACTGTCTAACAATAAATTACACTGTTTTCACTCAGTGAGGATTTTAGAAGTTTTTTCTATATGTTAATGCCAAAAGGAAAAAAAAAACAGAAGAAAAGTATATACATATATATTTTTTTATTACTTTCTTTAAAATTACCCCTTGGCATTTGGAAAAGTCCAAGTGATGATACTACGAATTCAGAACCTTTCTAGTAAGGTAATTGACAACATCTGAGTTTAATTGGAGGTACACACCTTGTTAGATTTGAGGCAGGATAGACTCTTGGAGCAGGCAAAAACTCAATAGTAAAACCAAAAATATGCTAATGGGGCATCATAGAAAACTTCCTTACAAAACAACTGACAGTAAGGAGAATGGAGGAACAAACCAAAATGAAAGTAAATTATTTTTAAAACAGAATGGGGTTTATGAAGGGGTCCCTGGAAATTTTTCACCCTTGTAATGGGTCCCCAGATCCAAATAGTTTAAGAACCCCTGTTTTAGTTAATCCTGCATTTATTCTGGATTTTATTTCTGCCATCTTCCTCTTCTTAACTTTCATTGTTTTTTATGTACAGAGCCCTGAGACAACAATTGTTTTGACTTGGCGCTATATAAATAAACTAAACTGAATTGAATTGAATCTATGGTTCTGTTGCAGGTCTCTTACCAAATGGCTGTGGTGTCAGTTCACCCTGCTTATAACCGTAGTTTGGGACCATAGCATTTACCCTTCTGAACACTCTACACAAGCTACAGTCCACCATGTCTCAGTGGCATACAGAGCATTGGAGAACACAGACTTAATTTCCCTGAGGGCCACACTGGCCGACTCCATGCAGCACTGATCCAGCTTTTATATGTGTGTTTTTTTTTTTTACTTGTTCCTTAATGCCACTACTTCTGCCATGCTGCCTTATTACCTGCCTACAGTTATAGACTGCAATGACTTTGCTCCAAACACAGTTTAAAACCACATTAAGTTATCACACTGACTCCTGTGGGGGCACACAGTGAATGTTAATATTAGTTAATGATTAGAGTGCCATATAATTAAGGGCTTTTAGCTGACCAGTTTTAGAAATGTTAACTCTGTCAGCAAATCTTAGCAAGCTCAAACCTGGGGCTGTTGATGATACACACATCCCCTTTTCATATTATTACAAGTAAAATACTGTTCAAGGGCCATTAGTGGCCCCAGGACAATCTCAATCTGGCCCATGACATATTCAAACAAGAAGCAAACAACTTAAAATAAATGAGTAGGAACCAGGAGTTCATTCAATAATCATAAGGGAAAAGTAAAAAAAAATATTTTTTAACCAGTTTATCACGGGGAGTGCTGCATATTTTTATTAACAAAATAGGTCTAACCTAACAGTCACAAAGAAAGGATGTTTCCACTCAAAATATAAAGGCCTAGTTTTCCTAAAAGAAATGCAAATCCTCTATTGCCTTTTATACCAAAGTTGAGCTAAGATAATATGTTGAGAAATGACAGTATTATAGGTGTTCTGGTCAAATTTGAAATTATTGTTGTGCATTACTAAAAAATCTTGCACAATCTGGTAGAACATAGATGTTTTAATGTGATTGATTGTTGGCTACTATCAGGCCTAATTTGGGCTCAAATTCTGTAACGATTGTAGCCATTTTTGTATCGGCCAAGATTAGTTGTGACAGCCTTCTTAAATTGGGTTGACCACAAATTGTATGTACATCAAACGATCACTTTCAGAGTGTTTCATTGAAATCTCTTCAATAGTGTTTTTAAGAAATTTATTTCACAAACAAAAAGGTTTCATTCTGTTTCCAAGCAAAGCTGTTGTGCAATGTGTTGTGCTTGAAGTAGGTATTGAGGACAATACTCATCAGCTGCTATCGCACTAGATTTTAGCTAAATTTGTGTGAATGAAACAACCAGTTTTGGGTTTCCAAAGTTTACCTGGCTACAGTGACCATCTTGAATTGGGTTGATTCCAAAAGTTATTTGTAAAAAAATAAGATTTATCTATAATATATTAATAGACCCTGGAAGATTAGGTATAATATAATTGTCATGTATGGTGCAAATCCACCCACAAATTAGAAGACATTTTTTTAGAGCCTGAGTCAGCCAAAATCTGATGCTTGGGTATATCTGATCACAGAAATGTTCTTTTTAACATTTCTTTTGTTAAAAAAATATCAAACTGTCTTTCTTGGTCTCCTTTTGCATCTTGCCATGATGTTTTTGAGTTGTAGATGTCAACATCATTGCCTTCTTAAGTTTCATTAGTATATATTCAGGGATTATTAAGATAACTTGCTAACAGACAGTTGAAGCTATTAATTAATCTCAGTCTCAGCCTGCTACTACACCAAATTGTAGCTCAATCTGTATAATGTATTAAGTCATAGCCATTTTTTGTGTTTTCTTACATTGATTAATCAACTAACTTCAATTATAAACTGTTAGCCATGTTATCTCATTTAATTTATGATAGATGCCAATCACTTCAGTGTCAGGCCCTTTAATATTCTTTACTTCATCAAAGTCAACATAATTTATTAGATATAATGCCAGGCCCACATCATGTATTATATAAAATAGTCAAAAACAAAAGGTACAGTTTTCTACAAAGCATTTTAGAGTTGCATTCCCTTGGAGATCATTTTTTGATTGATTGACTTCGATGAGAAGTGGTCAAAGGTGGCTGCTAAAGCTGTCAAAGGTCAGACAGGAGCAGAAATATGAAGTTGTTCTTTTAGCTCCCTACTGACTCAGCATTTTAAAGCAACATAGAAAAACACAGGAAAGGGTCATGGAAAATAAAAGAAAGTGATACAAACCGGACTTCGATAAAGAAAACAAATGGTGAAAACCTCCACATATCCAATTATATGCAAACAATGAATGTGTTAAATAAAAGTGTGAACATCTGCTCAAGTAGAGAAAACCAAATCATTATCTGCTTTGCAGCTTTATGTTTCACTTGAAGCTTATTTTTTCTGAAGAATAAACATAAACCAATCTCCAACTGGTTGTATTTTTTTTCTCCATAAGCAGATGTTTTCGTCGTAACCAAGCTGTTAGTAAATTTACAGCTGACTGCAGTGAGGAAATAAAGACACATTTACTTAGTTTTAGTTTCATATTAGATTTAAGTATCCCTTAATACAGCAGGATTTTATCCAACATTTGGAGCAAATGCAGCAGATGGACAGTCATGCACCAACAAATTTGAGACTCAGGAAATTGTAATGTTTAGGCCAGTAGATAAATATTAGGAAGAGTAAAGACAGAATTATATGCCATGGGTATTGATTGTGATAAACAGATCCGGACAGCAAGAAATTGCTAACGCAACAAGAAAATAATAAACAGGGTAATGAAAAAATATTTCCCAGACTGGTTACTTCCTTCCTTATTTACGTGTTTATTTGTTAGAATTGGGGGGTTAGGGTCTTTCTTTTAATTAGGCTATTTGTAAATGGCACAGTGCGACGTCTGTTTATCTATTCAGGAACAAATTACTCTGGAACTGAACCATGGCTCCTTCAAAATGTCTGTTTAATTGGGGCTGTAATGAGAAACCCCACTGTCATCGACACAAAAGCCACCACACACCTATTTTTAAAATAATTATTCTACATAAGATTTCATCTGCATTCTAATCATACATCTATTATTCAGCATGTTCCCGTCTAATTTCAAACAGTTTTTGGGAATCAGGTTTTCTCAAAACCAAAACAATAGTTTCTTCTCACTTCATTGCAATCAGTTTTGTTTGCTTCTTATTATGTAGAGTCAAACAAATATTTGGTAAACCTTGCCTCTATGACTCTTATCCTTAATTGGGTAACTATTTCTTGCTTGCAGAAGTTGTGAAAGACAAAGAACAGTTAACTATTTGAAATTCTAGAGAAGTAAAAGCCAAGCATTCACACCTGACAAATTTTGGTTTGCTTTAAACGGACCAGAGTTCACTTCCCTTGTTGGTCCAGACCTTTTTATTCAACTGTAAATACACTTAATCGAACCCTGGTGTGGGCCAAACAGCCAGACTGAAATCAACTTTTTGAGGTGGTTTCAGTCTGCATCCAAACCAACTCTGGTCACGAGCCATGGTAACAATTAGTCCTTCAGTGTTTCTAACGCTAACACTGTGCTACAAACAATGAGCCATCGTGGGTCAGCATCTCATCTCTTTTGGTTTGCGGTATATTTGCCAACGCCGTCCCAAAATTTGAAGTGCTCTTCAAATTCCAAAGCATCATCTTTCTTTCCGGGTCTCCCCTCTGTCCCACCCCTGTCATTTCTGTCTAATGAGAACAATGATTGTCACCCTCGTGGCTTTGTTTATAAATAAATTATAAATTATTCCACTTGCAAAAAAGCACAATGTGAATGCAAATCGCTCTAAACAATAAAATAAAGTCTGCTTTTGGTCTGGACCAAACAAGTGGACCAAAGGACTTTCTTGGTGTAAATGCACCCTTAACTATGTTTGCCAGAGCTGCACAACTGTTACAGCTTCTTGAGTTTTATTAGAATCCATTGATTTGTTGAACATGAAAAAAGTGCCCACACAAACATGGTCAAAAACATTATTGCATTTCTGCTTTTGGTGGGAGGCAAAAGATATTTTGGTCATCCATGTTAGGAGAAGGAAACCACTTTAGAACTTTAGTTAAAGCAAGTAAGTGGTCACTGAACTTTTAAACAGATGATATATTGATATATATTGATATACATATTTTTTTGAGAGAAAGGTTTAGGCTAATGGCCATCATGCAGCTGACTGACCAGTCAGAGCTGGGGGGGAGCTGCCCTATATATTACCTGAGAAAACCCTGCTTCTTATCTGCTGTCTCATTAAAAATACTTAAGTCCCAGAAGTAATTTGAAAAAACATAAAGTAGTTTTTATACCAAGACTGTTTACCATAATAATTTATGTAAAAAAACAAAACAAAAAAAAACAAAGTTTAGAAAGTGCAACCAGCAACTACTAATATTTTTTTATTTATTAATTTTTATTTGTGGCATTAAATTGTGTTTAAAAGTTGACTCAGCTGAAAAGGACAGCTGTACCTTATGACCATTATTTCCACATTTTTGGTGCATTATTGATTTCCTCCTCTACTAAAGATCCTTACAAAAAATCTTTGAAGTAAAGCTTTGTATAATGAATTCTGAGAGGAAGATGTATTATTCATCTTCACACAAACCTCTTCAGAACAAAAGTAAACCGAAAACTAGCCCCCTAGTGGAATGGAGGAAGTCAATCCAATGCTGCACCTCTACCAAAGATAAACCTATATCCCTAAAATAATACTTACAAACTATTACTTGCAAATGGAAGAAAAAACATTAACAGAGTTTTAGTTATTTAAATGGACTTGATTTGTGTACCAGCTCACACAACCACATCTACATGAAACACAAAACAGATGAAAAAAATGAAAATGGAGTTGTCACCCACAATCAATAGTTTAAGCTTGTCCATTTTGTTGCTCAGTTTGCGCACATTAGAAAAAAGGATTCCAGGCAGCGGTGGACGCAGGCTATGTTGGCAATGTTGATGAGTTAGCTGTGAAGCACAAGGAAGATAATAACTTCACAGCAAAGCAGAGGATTAACAGCTCCTCAGGTGAAAAATTACATACTACCACAAAAAGAAAATTGCAGAGGACATCTGCAGTTTCTGGAAATTGTGGCCATTTAAGCAAACAATTAGTTAGACTGTACGAAAAAGTCAGCAAATTACTGAGGTTGCAAACTATGAAGTGCAATTTGTCTGGGCTTTAATGTACTTTACATTTAAATCTTTTTTAATATAGTTCAACATAAACTGATAAAACAATGTAAAGGCTATATATTACTCCCCCAAAGGACCCAGTACCACCTGTACGGAGGACTCCTGCTACCATCAGGGGGTGTGTCTCCAACAGTGGGAGGGCTTCACCTGTGACTGCACGATGACGTCCTACGGAGGCTCGTTTTGCAACGACCGTAAGTGAAATGTCTTTTTTGTTTCTAAGCTATGTGGTTTGAATGTGTTTGACTTGAGTGAGTGGTTTTGTGGACGTAGCTGAAGGTTGACAGATATTCTTAAGGCTTTAACTGAGGCAAAAAAAAAAACACTTTGATGAGTTGTTGAAGTTGTATCCTATAGGTAAATTTAGGTTGAAATTGGACTTTTGTGTATTGTAGGGCAGACGTGATAGGTTAGCTCAGCCTTTTCTTGTTGGTATGCCTAATAATTGTATTCCTGAAAGGTTTAGGCTCTGTTAGTGGACATGAGATGCCCTGCTGCCTCGATTGGTTTTAAAGCAACATTTTTTCTGCGCATTTGAACATCAATCCTTATTTAGTTTAAAACAAAAACAGCCACACAAATCTGCCGTTTAAGTAATATTCACTCATTAAACATAGTTTTTAGCAGAGTCACATAGATTGGGCTAAACAATTTTTCCATTCCTCCTCACGTCTTCAGTTACACGTTATTCTTAGTCAAACCTCGTCAAGCTCAATGTTCACCATGAGATTGGTTCCTCGATTCCTGGAGTACCGCAAACACATGCTGTGAAAAAGAAACTGTGATTTAAGCCCCATGTCCCTGCCTTTGGTCACCTGCTGGGCAGCTGCCAGCCAAGCAGCACAAAAAACCAGACAGAAATGTGGACAGAGCAAAACTTATTTATCCATAACACGACGCTTATTTTCATGTTTTAATTGCTTCCCTAGTCAGCCTGACACTTCATATTAGAAGTCGTTTCATTGTAAATGATGCTTTTAGCAAAGGGGCCTGTGATGAGCTCACAGCGGACACATGAAGCAGCAGAAAGCAGTCGCTTCTTAGATGTTGGTTTCATTAAGGAAGAGCTTTCATCTCCGCCTCAGATTTCACCAAACATTTGAAATTACCTTGTAAATAAAATTAAATGGCCTGACCTCTTGTCAGGAAGCTGTTTCTTTTATTAACTGTAAAACATACTATTTTAGTTTTAAAGAAATATGACTGAGGTTTAGCTAAGCTCCTGCTTCTCATTGTGCCAGTTTACTTTAAGTGTTAGCTTAGTTGCACCCTTTCTGTTAAGGTACCATAGCCAAAACTGTATAACTGATAAAAATGTTTCCCTTAAACTGCACAAGTAAATTTTATAACGGAAAATATTTAATGAATATTTTCTGCATTGTGGCAGAACTCTGTGTTTGCCTACTGCAAAATTAGAAATACCGACGACAAGCTAACAGACTTGTTTGCATAAATTAAAGTGATGGGTGCTGAGTTAAGCTCACTTTCTTTTGTGATCACACATCTTTGACGGCTGTAGGTTGACAATTTATTTTAAAGAATGTAACCAGCAAAGGTTGTTAGAGGGCAGATTGAGGTCCTTGGTTAGCCAATGGAAGTCTCAAGCTAAGTGTAGATGATTAGTACCCTGCCACCAAGTTAAGTAGAGATCCTTTCCAGCTTCAGAGAGTGAAGTACAGCAAGTGAAGAGAAAAAAAAAGAAAGGCTTTGATTGCTGTGTTTGAGCAGTTGCTTTTAGGGAGCAGTAGCAGCTTCACTGTTTTGGTTTCAAAGCTAACAGGCAAAAAGGAATCGGAGAGCTTATCAACATACTGTATTTCCTGGAGGTGATGTGTGTGTTTTGTGTGACTGTGTAACCTGAGGGACGTCTCTAGCAGTCTGATCAAATATAATATGTAAATATAAACCAAAATCAGTTGAAATACAAAGTACAACACATACCTGGTACTTAGTACATACCAGGTACCTATGAAGACTGGGTTGTAATATAAAGTAGTGTTGTAGTAAGAAAGGTCCCCATACCACTTTTTGATAGCCTCGTCTCAAACATGACCGCGTTATTCTGTCTTGTCACGGATTTAGGATTTTATTTCAAGACCACTTCGAAAATATCACTAAATAACAGAATATTGTCCAATTTATTTGTTAACATCCTTGGTTTTATTGACTGTAAAACATATTGATTCAAATCAAAGCGTGACTCATTGCTAATTATGTATTTTTGTTACACCCATCCCCTTTCACTCGTATTCAACACTCCAAGAAAGTAAGCAGTAATTGTCTGGGAGTGGAAAAAGACTCCAAAATAAAGTAATTCAATTCAGCTACATAACACATAAAGAATAGATTTGTAAAACAACATCCAGAGCTTACAGCGACTTGTTAATTCTGCAGTGCTTCACTTTCAGAGACGGTGAGGACTACCTCAAACTTTTATTGTCTCTTAAAAGAGGAAGCACAAAGAAAAGGAAGCTATGTGTAAGTGATGTTAGCAAAGCTAGCTAGCTAACATTAACAATCTGTCTCTGTATCAAAACCTTTTACCCTGCCCTCACACAGAGATTTACTCAATACAGCTAAAAATTTTAAGTTATGTGTATTGTATACTAAATGTTTAAGGCACTAATTAAATTTTTTCTGGTCTTGACTCAGTCCAGCCCCTATATGTCTTGGTCTTGTTTCAATCTCAATACACTCTAGTCTTGGTCTTGACTGGTTCTCAGGTTAGGGGTTGACTACAACACTACTTACAGGGTACTTACCGGCTATGTACACAGATTGAGCTACAATTATGTACCACCATCAATACTGCACTATTCTGTTCTATTCTATCAACCTTATTCCTGTGACCTGTGACACCTTGTATGAATAATTGCTACAACCGGTCAGTGAGTTTTTTCCACATATCAGACATCTTTCTCAGTGGGATCATTGCTCATTAATTCTCAGATAGGATAGCTTTGTTATACCTATATACCTATCCCTTTGCCTATTGAGGTCAATGCAAAAAAAAACTAATCTAATCATATGCAACTACTTTACCCTCATTGTTGCACTTGTTAAAGTGAGTGACTAAAAGGTACTGGGCCATATCAGCACCTTATGATTCAGATCATTCAAAAATGTGGATAGCAATAAATGCCCTTAATGTGTAATCTAACAACTTATGTATATTTAATAAAACAAATACTAAATGTTTAAGGTCTTATACAATAAAGATCAGGTTGCATGGCACAACTAAGTAAAACAAACTTTAATATGTTATAAATATATTTTCTTTTGTGGAAAACACATATAGCAGTCTTCTTGCCATGTGGTGGAATTATTCTTTTATTCAATCCTTCAATACACTTTTATTTTTGAAGACAAAACTTCAGCTCTGTCTGGTTGAAAGTAGAAATCCAAACACCAGAGTAGAGAACATCTCAGAACATTTTATCACTATGATGAAACAGACGCAGTTTAGCAAAACTGAAAATCAATGCTTTGAAAATAACTGTTCTTGCTGATTAGCCACAGTAAAAAGCCATTTTGCTGCTACCACTACAGTACGGGAAGCTGCAGAAATCAGCTCTGCAGGACTGTGGTCAAAAATAAGGTGTACAATTCTGAAAATAATCTAAAACACAAACCCCTTATTACTGATTTTAGTGACTATGTTGACATATTATTGTTTGGTCAAATGGCTGCTAGTTAAGGTTGCTAATGTTTGTTTTTATAATGTATATTATTATGGGTTGCCATACTGCAGCATAAAAGGACTTAAAATAATAACGCTTACATTTAATTCTCTGACATACAGTATTAAACAGTCAAAATCAAACTTTAAAAGCAAAATGGTAGAGCCACAGACTTTAAAGACTTAAATATAAAGGGTATAACAATTGGATAACTTTATATACACAAACAAAACCCCATTAATTTGAAAATATTTATTTACATTCCATTTTGGTTCTTCTGTGCTATTAAAAAGTGTGGCAACCTCTTTGAACTGTGCATGTTTTGCTGCTGCAGGTTTCTATTGTTGCTTGTCTTTTTCCTTCTTGTAGCAGCTTCACATCTTCTTGCTGACTTGTAGCAGAAAAAACATCTCTTGACTTTGAGAACTCAACTTTATTGAATTTTGGCCCCTTCCATGTATCGACTTCTGACTTCTCTCTTTATGCTTCTTTTCACCTCATCATATAATCCACTTTTCCTTCTTGGTGCCTTTCGTTGATTAATGCTAATCTTCAAGTGAAATTAAGTTGAACCAAGACTGAAAACAAAGGTAGGACTAACGCACAAGGTACAAAATTCAGGTCATGACACCAATCCTTCAGATGCAATCTCTCAAAACATATGAACAAAGTTGATGACCAGTTTACACTAAAGATCTGAAACAGTTTGTCCTCTTGATAACAGATCCTGTAATTGTCTACATAAATGATCAAAGGTGAGACTGGCATACATAGATTCTTCTACAAGTTGTGTCAATTTATAAAGAATAATAATGTATATAACTGGAACAATGCTTAAATCGTGTCTACACTGCTCTGTTTATTTTATTTTTAAACTTGTTTTTATTCAAATGTGCACTTCCTGTTGAAATTTGATTTTCGATTTTTGGCAAGATTTTTCAAAACACTTCTCAATGTGAGAACATTTTATTGTCTCTATGTAGACAAAACAAACCCATGCTTTGGGAAACTTGTTTATATGACATATTAAGAGGTGTAGTGGTATGACATTTTTTTCTCTTTCTGTATCTAATATTGTAGCACACGCTATCTAATCTCTAGCAACACCAGGTTGCCATATATATTTTGATCAGATGCATCAATTTTGTGGCATTAGCACTGCAATTTTAAAACATCACATCTACCTCACATACATAACTTAATAATAAAGTAAGTGACCTGAAAGTGACCCAACCAATATTACTAATTTTCATGCTTAACTATGCAAATGGGCAGATTTTGTGTCCACTACAGATGGTGGTATAGATATACCTCTCCACTTTCTTTATTTTGATTCTTTTTGCAGACATATTGTGTGTACGATGCACTGCTGATGTTCTCTATAAAACAAATAATAGCTGTAGTTGAAAGTTATGGGTGGGGTATTACTGAGTAAACCACACATTTTGGGATGCAAGGCACTTTTTTGGTTGTATTGCCAAGTGTAATCTAATACCTTCCTTTCATCAAAAGAAGTGTTCACTACATACCTACATAAACTGGGCAGTTATCAGGTTGTAGTATTACGTAACTTTCCCACACTTGAACTCAAAACATGCACATTCATTTGTTCACAGTTGGACCTGCACAATAAGTGCTGCTCCTTACGCCAGCATACATGGAAAAATAAGAAATTGAAACGAGCTTAGGTATGTTCTTTCACTGTATTTAACTTATCAAAAGGGGAGTTTTGGGTCAGAGGTTAGACAAGGTGAGCATGTGACTGGAAGATCATCGGTTCAACTCCACAACAACAAAATGTGGATGGGTCATTTGCACCACTATTATATGGACCATTGAGCCCATAATCCCCTGACCTAACCCAAAGATATAGAAGGGTAACTTA
The DNA here is from genome assembly GCA_031762555.1 of Cynodonichthys magdalenae. Classification (NCBI taxonomy): domain Eukaryota; kingdom Metazoa; phylum Chordata; class Actinopteri; order Cyprinodontiformes; family Rivulidae; genus Cynodonichthys; species Cynodonichthys magdalenae. The sequence continues at coordinate 3,575,256 of JARVJO010000001.1, forward strand.
TACAATAACATATTGCACACAAGGCGAAACAGAACTAAACCTAAATACTAAAGACACAATTATCTAACCGAAACGTAAACACTCTTCTTGTTGACAAGCACATGGTTGGTCCTGTGTCCTTCCAAAGCCTTCAGCACCTGCCCAGATAGGAAACAGCCAACTCCCCAAACCAGGTATTGGTTTGGGGAACAAACACATGTACAGCTGCAAAACTGGGTGTGTGGACTGATTTTATCAATGAGTGGCTGAAGACTTCACTTATATGAATGAATGAATGACTTTTTTTATTTCAGACAATTAACAAATTTAAATAATAAATAAATCAATTTCAGAAAT
>JARVJO010000001.1:3575691-3593707 GCA_031762555.1 Cynodonichthys magdalenae
GCAGAGGCCCACTAATTAAGCACTCCTTAGGTTCAGCTGTGTTGAACCAGGGCAGCAGCTAAAACATGCAGGACACCAGCCCTTGAGGACCGACTTTGGACACCACTGATTTAACCAAAACATTTAAATTTAACACTTTATTGTACTTTAATGCTCCAGCACTTAAAGCTGCAGGTTGAGTTTATATTCCTGTGCTGAGTGTGTGTTTTTCTGAATGTAATCAGTCATGTGATGTGTTTGCATTGCAAAACAAGAGGAAATAATGCAAAGGTCTGGCTCCAAATAAAGTCTGGCCTCAGGGGCGTGTTGCTCTGTGGAAACCTGTCTCCCGAGACAGACCTGTTGACTGTAAGGACGGCCTTGGGTTTCTGCTCGGGCTAACAACTGGTTGCTAGGGTTTAGATGACCCGCCCCTGAGTTCCTCCCATGCCACGCATTCCTTTCATGAGTGTCACAGAGGACGTTACTGTCAGACGGGCTGGTTTGGCTGTGAAATCAGCTGGTCTGCCCACATACACCAGGTCTGGAGTCAGCATTAATGAAAGGTCTGATCGTTAGAGGAAGGAAGCACAAAACAAACCAGTCAGTTGTGTCTGCGCTGCGACCTTTGACCCACTCACATTAAATAGGTTTGTAGAGCAACAGGCGCCTGTAGGCAAGCTTCGAGGCAACGAAAAAGAGACGGTTCACTCCAAAAAAACTGCTCACGCGTTCATGAAACATATGTGGAACAAGATGTTTTGATTTCAGTTCCTTTTCCCCAGGCGACAGTGATTTGCCTGTTTTTGTGTTCATCTAACTGTCTGTTAGCAAAATATCTCATGATAGACTTCATGGATTTTAATGAAATTCTCACAAAGTAATTATTGAACATAGACGTACAACTGATTGACTTTTGGAGTCAATCAAATTCAAAATAGCCACCACAGTCAACTGAACGTGGAAAACACAAAAATAACTACAATTCAGTCAATTTTGCAGATATTGAGCTAAAAGTTTGAGAGGTAGTAGCTGAGAGTCATCCACAACATACAGTGTACTCTGAGTGCAAACTGATTGCATGAGATTTTTGTTTAAAACTTGAGAATTAGCTGTTGGAGTCAACTCTGCCTGTTAGCAAAATATCTCATGAAACTCTGGACGGATTTTAATCAAACTTTCAAACTGCATTTTAGAAATGTACAACTACAACTGATTAACTTTTGAAGTCAGTCAGATTCAAGATGGCCTCCACAACCACCTGAACATAGAAACCACTAAAATTGCTGTAACTAAGCCAGTTTTACAAATACTGAGCTATAATTTGATCTGAATGTCGAGTCATTTCCAACACATCATTTGAGCTCTTAAAGATTTTAAGTTTGTGAGATTTGACATTTTCTCCACATAACATGGTTTAAAACTCTGGCATGAACGATGGAAGGCGATATAATTTACTTAAAAGATTTCTAGGGCTCACTCATTTCATGCCCCTGGAAAACATCTAAATGTGCTGTTAATAAAAAAAGTCATGATAATTATATCTTGTTTTAGACTAAAATATCCCTTTTGTCTTTACTTTGTTTACTTAGGGTTAAAATTAAAAAAATACATGGTTATTTGAAAAAAACCCATTTCATTAAAAAATAAATTCAGTAGAAATAACCTTATGTCCAAATGTGTTACAGATTTTAATTCTCTATAGTTTGCAACTTCAAATCTGAATAACTTTTTGGTGAGTTTCCAGTTTAATGGACGTCCATAAAACGCCACAAGACCAACAATCTCAAAGCAAAACTAAAAGTATCTTTAGCTATGTGTGGTTACTCAGTAAACCAGATAGACCAGCTGTTGGTGATCTTTCACAGCCCACAGGTTGACGGAGGACGATGTGATGTTTGCATAGAGACGCCTGCAGAGCCCTGATATCAGCCTGTCTGTGTGGTCAGACTGTGACCCTGTGGTGTAATCCACGATGTGATGTAATTAAAACTAACATGGGCTGGGCTCTGGTCCTGACTCAGACAGGCTCTGTTCTATTCTCCCACATGCGGCCCGACACACGACAGGACGGGGAGACTTTGTTCTTCTTTATTGCCACCTGTCTGTGCAGAAACATAACAGAGGTCTCGGCTGAATTCACCGACACAAAAACTAATGTATCCAAAACTACCTGCAAGACTTCATGTCTGAATTCACCCCTGAGCTGCTAAAAAGCACTAAGGGATCTTGATGAATCTGTGCATGGTTCGTTCTTTGGTTTTTCGTTTCAAAATAAAACAGGGATTTTTTTAAACTAAATAATTCAATAAACAACAATAGCAAAATTTTCAAAAAAGGTTACAATTTTTCATTTTTCTTTTTTTTTTAATGGTTAAAGCAAAACTTTATATTTCATTACCTCCATTCTGGTGGAACTGGAAATCCTCATGGCCCGACCTCCTGGGGTGTTACTTTTTCACTGAGCACTTTAGAAACAGACAAAAGTCTTATTTAGAAGAAGCCGATCTTACGGTTAACATTATTGTTTTAATTACAAGTCATGAATAAGGTTGGAGAGCAGCCATTGCCAATTTATTTAGAAATGGTTAATGTTTTAAACAGTCTTCTTCTAGAAACTATAAACTCTTATAATGTGAAGACTTCCTTCACTTCCGGTATCGCTACATATTAAACAGCCATACATTTTATTTTGGATTGGGCTAAGCGAAGCAAAATCAGACACTGTAAATTTTATTAGTTTGATTTTTACATTTAGGTTTTGAAAACAAAAAAAGAAAAAAAAAAACAACTCAATTAAATTGTCTCAGAAATTATTGCAATAAATGACAATATAGTTTTGAGATCATTTTAAACTAATATAATGATAATGATTTTAGAGGCTGTGTCCAAATTTAGAGGCTGGGTTCTTGGAAGGCAGAATTCGTCGGCCGCTTACAGCAGAGACTGTCCAAATCCAAAGACTCTTCAGATGTGGCCGACAAATGCATCCTTCTTTTGCCTCGATTTGAGGGACTGGCCCGATGGATCTTTCTCGGCCCATCATATCTCAGATTGCATTGTGAGCCGACCAGAGATGTTTTTTCTGCTCATAATGGCGGACGAAGCGAGAGAAAGGAGTACAGTTTTAAATAAAAGTCTGGTGGTACAAAAAAGTTTAAAGAGGTTGTGTTGTTAATGCTTTTGTCATTTGTGTAGACATGTTTTTAAATATTGTTTATGTCAGAAATCAAACGAGCTGGTATAGAGAAATATACAGCGGGTCCCTTAGTTCTTCAAATATTGCCTGCTAATTTTGTTGTTTTATGATATTTATTTACTATTTTGATATTTTGCTCATTTTAATCTATATTTGCTTCTGTTTAGCGTTGTCGAGGTTGCTAGGCGACAGGACATACGCCAAGGTAAGGGTGGGAATAAAGTTGAAGGCTAGACCGTCCAAATTCACAGCCACTTTTTTCTGGTCTTCGCGGTCTACCAAGACCCCAGCCCACCTAGGCCGGGTCTTCCAAAGGACCCAGCCCCTAAATTTGGACAATGCCTTTGTGTCTTCCTCTGACTTCATAAGATTGCGATCACCCGCACGCTGCTTGCAAAGTTTACGGAAGTTTACAAACTTTAGGTAATGTAAAAAAATACTACTATCAAATCCAAGGTTTGGCACAGTGCCCTGTGGCGTCACCGGCTGAAAGAAGGCATAGGAAAACTGAAGACGCTCCTCTAGCTAAACGCCTGTTCACAGAGGTCAGACACCTTTAACCTGACAAACACCTGATGCCACAGTTCACTCCTCCCTACGCTAAGGAGTAAAAAAGCAAAGGACACAAATAAAACAAACGCAGACATAAAAATAATCATTTAATTGATTGATTAATTGATTTATTATTTGTTGTGACAAGCCTAGTCTTCAACAGATAAATGTTGGGACGTTATCAAATGTTAGTAGAACTCAGTACTGCATGACTTTTACTTCCTAGAACGTTTTAGTCAGGATTACTGGAAGAGAACCTGATTTATCAGACAGATTGCTATACGGTGAAACTGATAGATCTGTTCAGTAAAGACAAAGCAGTTCACGTATTAAACTGAAGTTGACCTTTTGGAAACAGAAAAGGAACACGTCAGGCTGAAAATAGTCAGAGACCTGCTATAGAAAGAACTCTTTGACCCACAGAAGTATCTGCAACTGCTATAAAGCTTTGCTGCTGGTGAAGAGACTAAAAAGATATTAGAAATAAATGTTCAAACAGACGACTAACCCAAAAATAGTTCTAATAAATGGGAATTATTCAATATGAGATAATAGCTGGGGTTCAACCTAACGTTAAAGCCGTTGATTTTCCACTTGTTCTTATCACTGTCAGAAAAGCCAACCAGAAAGGAATGGAGCCAGCACTTGAAGTACACTTCAAGCGTTGGACGTTCAGTGTGAACGCAGCATTAGACCCAGCCCAGGGGAGGAGATAGTACCAAAAGGCGGTTCTAGTCCCAACCCGTGGTTTTTGCTCTCCTGCCTGGCTGCCTCAAGACAGCATAGGATTTCTCAAACATGCATGAATGAGTCAAAGCAAGACTCTAGACATGTTTTTGATGAGAGGATAACATTATAACATGATATAAAACTCAAAAATGTTGATTTTACATGATTTTGCCCCTTTAAGTATCAAACGTAAATTTGTGACATAAAATGTACTTAAGTATTAAAAATAAAAGTATTGAGTAAAATTTCCAAAATACATTTATTGGGAGGTGACCTCTCCAAAAGAATATTATTTTAAAGGCATGCAGCTTTGATGGATTGTGTACAAACTAATTCAGTATCAGAACAGTATATACTGTATTTATACTTCTCATCCAACCACAATTAAATTCACTCCAGGAGGCACAATTTTTCAGAATTGTATTTTTTTAACAATAACAAGCCGAAATTAAATAAGAGAAACAACTTTTTACTTCTTACCTTTTTTAAAAATGTAAGGAGTAGAAGTAAAAGGTAAGCTGAAAAATAATTACTCAAGTAAAGTACAGCTAACCAAAATTTCTGAAGTACAGTAACAAAGTATTTGTACTTAGTTACTTTACAGCTCTGCATTTGTTCTCATACATTTGTGTAACTATGGATTTATTGCAGTTTATTTTGCGGCCCTCTACAGCTTGTGGACCCCTTGTGATCCTTGGATTCTAGTTTGAGAACCTCTGGTTTAAAGTGTGACATTTGATTTTTGTAACTTTTACACTTTCCTAAATACTTTATTTTAGTTCAATTAAAATTCCCCACAGGAATAAATTGACATTCCTTCAAAAACAGTGTTTTTTCTTCACATGTGCTATTGCCTTTAATTTTCTTTTCTTATGATACATTTAGCTTTAACTACCATTTTGCCACTTTTACCTATGGTGCTACCTTTAGCATCTGTTCTGTTACTTTTAGCCTTTAGATGCAGTTCAGCTACTTTTAGTTTTAGCTAATTTGTTACATTTAGCTTTAGTTACTGTTCTGCTGTTTTTAGCTCTCAACTCTTGTTTTGATCCTTTTTGCTTTAGCATGTGTTTTGCCGAATTTAACATTTGTTTTGCTGCTTCTAGCTGCTGTTTTGTTAATTTTAGATAAAGTTCACTGGTTTTAGCTTTTAGGTACAGCCTTTTACTTTTTGCTTTTAGCTATAGTTTTGCTGCTTTTGATGTTTTTGCTTGTGTACGGCTCATTTTAGTCTGTTTTGTTCATTTTAGTTTCTGCTTTGCTTGTTTTATTTTTACAGTTTTAGCTTATTTAGCTAACTCCTCAATTTCACAAAAAATTTGATTTTTTCTAGTAATAAATGACCAAATACCCTCATCTGGCTTGCAAACTGAGGCAAAAAAAAGACACCAAATCAAAAAGAAAGAAATCAAAAGAAAGAGGAAGACAGAAAACCACTGGTCTTTCCATGATCAAGCTGAACCCAGAACTTCTCTGTGCTTTGGCTCGTGACAGAACTCTGCATACCTGCTCCCCTCAGCAAGCTGCAGCACGAACACAGCAACGAGCGATAATAATAATAATGAGAACGGGTGAGATGAGGATTCTGTCAGCACCGTATGTGAAATATGGGCCTTGGTACATTAATGGGAGTCTATCCAAGTGTGTGAACAGTTCTGATGGGCCAGAAGCTTTGGTGCCTGCAGAAACGTCACATTCAAAGGAAATAAAATTACAAGCAGACAAGTGAGAGTGAGGAGTGTGGATGAAACACTTCGAAGCACAGAATCCAGACAGAGACCAGACAGGCCTGGAAACAGTAAAGAGGAACCAGAGTTTGAGGCTTTGATGAGGGCGGGATGTTGTATCTTCCTCAAACATGCTGATTGGTCAGTTCAATAAATGCACCCAGCTATGATTGGTCTCCTCTGTGAGACGAGTATTTTAAGTCTCTAAAAGGATTAGGTGTGACAAGTGTGTCAACTTGTTTGCTGCTCGTGTGACTGATGTCCCTGATGATGATGATTATGATGATGAGTAGCTCTCAGGAGATAAGTCAGATTCTTTAAATGACGCCATCAGCTCCAAACATCTGAAGATAAACCTGAGAAACACAGAAAAGTTTGAGAGATCCAGTCGGGTCACATATTTACTGCATTGTTTGACGATGAGTCCTGGACTGGATGTACAGTGACCCTGCTCACACATGTTCCTGGACCCTAAAGAACTCAAACTTTTACCTAAAACCCACCATAGAACGTGTTTAATGAGTTCTTTACAGGCGGTTTTAGCAGCTAAGTTATGTTAGATAAGGAGCTGCTGTTGCTAACTAAGCTAATACTGACTTAGCCTAGTTAAACCAAGAGTTATGTGTGTTATACAAGTGTGTATTAAGGAATAGTTGTTTGGTAGCCACCTAAGTGAAGCAAAAGACAAACACTAATGTTTTTGATTTACTGAAACAATCTGCCCAGACAATCAAAACTAACACAGAAAACACTTGATCCTGTTTTTGAGGTGGGAAAATGTCAGTTTATACATATAAAAAAAAAACCATAATATGTTACTAACCCGCATCCTGGGAAAGGATTACGGGGCATCCTTTAACGATGCCATCTGCTCCAAACTGATTTCAATTAATGCTGCTTGCAAATGAGAAAGCTGCCGGAGCAAAGAGCAGAACAGCTTGATCTGCAAAGGTTACGTTGTGGCGCGTTAACGCTGCTTCTGAAACCCAGATCGTATCAGTCACAGGAAGGATGGGGAAGCAGAACGATGTTTATTAGTGATAGACATGTTTGTTTACAGTGCATGCAGGACATTAATGAAAAAAAACACTACTTCCTTGTGGCGTTTCTGCTCTCCGACGTCAGAATTATAAGGATCAACTCATCACTTATTTACTGACGAGCACTGAGGGACCCCTCTAAAGTGTTGTAAGATTACACAGATGGATGTAATGTGTCAGCTGGGACTCATACACACTCACATCTGTTGATTTTTCTTTCAGGTGCACAAACCAATTCTCCCATATTTTATTCACAATAGAACATTGTTTTCATATCAAACGTTTAAACTGAAGAATTATACCTTTTTATGGATGTTTGGATTTGATGGAAGCAGTGCTTTTTTCAAAAGCTGACAGGTGAAAAGTAACTAGGTCTGCTGTGGCATCCACAAATGTTGGTTAAAGCTCTATCATGCAAAGAAGAAGCCACACCATCCAGAAACACTTTGGCTTCTCTGGGTCAAAGGTCATTTAAAACAAATTGAGGCAAAGTGAAAAGCAATCAAAATTTGAAATTGGAAACCACTAACACCACGTCCTCCATACTAAATGGATGGGGGACCATCCAGCCCAGTTCAAAAGCCTGCCTCTCTGATGGCATGGGGGTGCATTAGTTCCAATATGACACAGGCAGCTTAAACATCTGAAAAGGCACCATCAATGCAAAAAGGTATCCACACTGTCTGTTCAGAATATCAAGGCAAACCTCTGTGTTTAGTCTGCTATGAAAGGTTTTAATATAAGTCGTCACTACAACACGTTGCACAAAGCTAAATATGAGAAGTTTATTGAAGTCGCAAGTACATGAACGACAGAGACTTTTTTTACCAGAACCACAACCACGCAAGGGTCTGAACTCAAGGCATCTTATGCCATTACACTTCAGCTCGCGAAAGTAAAGTAAGTGTATAGTAAGTGTTTTTTTTATACAAACATTTTTTAACTGGATATTTTATTACATTTGAGTAAGTGTGCAGCACCATGTGGCCCTCTGTGTCGATAAAACTTATGGCCCGTTTCATCATTTATGTTGCTCAAAACCTGACTCGTCCAGACAATTTATTTTTTAGGGAAAGCCTTGCATATTTCAGCAAGACAATACTAATCTGCACATTGTCTTCATTACACAGCATGGACACAGGTGATAAACTGCAGTCCAGATCGCTCACAAAAAGAAAACATTTGACTCACAACTGAATTCAAAATTACCTTTGTTTTAAGGCACATTTTTTTAGTTTTAAACATTTGATATGTTATATTGTGAATAAAATACAGGTTAATGAAATTTGTGAATTATGTTTTTATTTACATTTTACACAGCATTCCAATGGGCGGCACAGGGGTTAGAGCTAAATGGGTGCAGGATTGTTCTACCTGTGTAGGTTTCTTTGAGGTACTCCAGTTTTCTCCCACAGACAAAAAACATGCATGTTAGGTTGGTCAGTAACTGTAATTTGTCCCTAGGTGTAAGTGTTAATGATTGTTTGTCTCATTTATGTCCCTGATGGACCTGCGACCTGTCCCTGGGTGTACCCCACCTCTCACACATTGACTTCTGGAGACAGGCTTCCAGCTACCAGTGACCTGGGAAGGAGAAATGGGTAAAGAAAATGGATAGATGTTTGTGCCTGTTTCTAAAAGGGATGCATTGCTTTTAGATGTTGTGGACAACCATGATGCGAATGCATTGTTAGCACCTGTAAAATTTTTGTTTTGGACTCTGAGAAATGGCATTTGTGCAAAACTGATGAAAGAAAAAAGATAAAATTTATCAAAGAATAAAAGTTCTCAAAATTTTGACCAATTTTATCAATGGTAAACAAAAACAACCTTGTTAAACACTATTGAAAAGAACAGTTTATTTTTCTTTTATTTTTGGTTTCACACAGAATATAAAGGAATTAGGTCCGTAGTCTAATTATTTGGCAATCTTTCAAAATCTCACAACTTGTGCAAACAACAGACAATTGTAAAATAAATTTCAAAAGATATAGAATTTGCATTGTGATTTTTTAACTACAGTTTATTAATTTAGTCTTTATTCGGGTCAGAGTTTCGGGAGAACATCGATGATCTGAGTACTAGTTGGACTTCTGATGCAATACTCAGCGGAAGCATCAAACCAGCAGCAGGACGGTAGAGCTTCGCCTGTGTTGCCTGGTTACGAACGCGGAGGGTGGCGCATTGAGTAGTCGCTGGAACTGTCTCTGTGAAGAGGACATGTTGGCTCTACTCTTGTTATGTCATCAGGGAATGACCTTCCGTCTGCTTGAGCCCGAATGTCGCCGGTTTCGTTGACGCTGCTGAAGAAGCGCTAGACGTGAAAACAGCGCCATTTCTGTCGGCGTCCATGACAGGCGCTGTTGCCGCAGCGGATTCCAGAGCTCGAAGCTCGGAACGGCAGCGGGAGAGAACTAGCCGCTCCCCTTTCGCTGCTTCTCTCCACTTCAGGCCACGGCAGGTAAGGAAATCAGCAAACCGGCTTGGAAGTTTATTTTCGCATTTTGATGTTTCTAGCTCCCGCTTGCTTGGTGTGTAGATGTTTAGCCTGTTTACTATAGCACCGTGTGACGATATGGCGCACATTGAGGGAAAAACGTCTGACAGTCCTCTGGTACCGGGCAGCCGCTGTTCCTCCCCCCTCGGTCACAACAACAAGCGGAGCTAGCATTAGCTAGCGTTTGCGTCTAACCTTATCAGCCTTCTCTGTTACGTTGTGCTGACTTTTTGGGGCATTTGGACTCGCTAAATACATTTCGGCTGCAAGTTTGGCCTAGCTTTGGCTGTTTTGAAATGGAGAAGGTTTGGAGTTGTGTCACCGAACAGAACCGCTGCTCACCTGCTCGTCACAACGTAAAGTCTCATTAAAAACAGAAGTGTTGATACTCGCAAAAATTAAATTCTGTTAAAAGTTACGGTAGAACAACATATATGGCAGAGACTGTAGCTTATTAAAGCTAATGTGGCTAAAGGTCGGTGGTCCAGTTAACCTCTTTCCGCTTTACTGCGAACCGACGGAACTAGTTGTTACCGAACTTCTAGTAATAATTTAGTGACGCATTTGTAGAACCCAGACGAGACGTATGCAGGTATATAAAGTATTATTCTGTGCGGAGAAATCGCTGATGGTAATAACAAACCACTCTCAAACACTCTCACGGCAAATAACGGGGAAGTATTTTTAAATCGATGTCATTATTTTCTGCTAATGTCAGACATTGAGGGGATAAGCCTTCACCGTGGGTTTTTAGTGAAACGTAATTTCTGATTCATTCAGCAGAACTGAGCGAACTTTGTGAATTAAATGTGTTGACAGGGCAGCGAGAGTTGGTGCTTTTAAGTGTGCGTACAAGAAAAGAACAGCTGCTTTGTAAAAAAAAAAAAAAAACCTAGTCAGCCATATTTAGCTAGTATCACCAGCTAACTTGTCAGCTGTTGTCCATCTCTGTTTGAGAGGCACAAAATGAATGTAACATAAGGGTGCGGGTTGGTAAAGACGTGTGGCAGCACACTGCAAAGCTCCTTATCTTGCTCTTTTGACGTCTCCGACGGTGAAAAATGTCCCTGCTGAATGACGCCCGGGTCAGCCAATCAGGTCCTCGCAGCCTCCATTTGCTCTGCACGTCGGTGTCCGAGTCCCCTGTTACCATGTGAGACACATGGCTTTCTCTATTTCACTACTACTCACTACACCCTACCCCCCCCCCCAGCTGTCAGAATCTGCTGTAGTTTGGGACTTTGCTCCAAAGTAGTTTGCTGGCTCTTTATCATATAATGCAGATGATGTGAAATCAGTAATGGATTGAAGGCCTAGCATTAACTATTTCATACAGTTCTAGACCCTGATCCTCTTATGTTGAGAAATAACAGTTTTAGTCAAACCTTGAAAATAATATGTACACAAACCTACTTGATATTGCAAAATGTCTCTGACTGTGTTGTAAAAAGCTTTATGCTACAACCACTCAGAGTTTTAGTACATTGATTCTTTTCTAGGTCATTTTGCTGCAGCTATCTTGACTTTGGATGAGTCAAAAAGTTAATCAGTTTAAGACATGCATACAAGGGTTATTTATCACAAGTTTCATTGAAATTTGTTTGAGCCCATCAGATGTATTTTTTTTTCTCTGATATACTTTCAAACATATTTGTCACAGTTGTCAGAAAGTCAGAAACTGTGTTTAGTTGCAAAACATTCACCAAAGGGTATTACAATGTTTGCATGAACTGTTATGAAATTTTGAATCTTTAAGTAACTGTAATTTTAAGATGGCACTGGTCCAAATCAGATTACATCTATTATTTAAATCAAGTCAGAATCCCACTACGCAATTATTCTAGAAAGAGAATAAAATATTCCTGCTGGAAATACTTTTGCCTCGAGTTACTGTTTTCTTTTACACCCCCCACCACCAACACAAAAATAATTGAGTGACAGAAAATCAATGTTGGTGTAGGTGTTTATAAAATATCTACATGAACCACAATCAAGTTTTTGAACTGGAGCTGTTTTAAGACTACAGCAAATCACTTGGATTAGCTTAATCAGTCATGTCAGGATTGAAGTTACCGTACTTCTCTAAATGGAGACTGCTCAAAAAACTATTTACGATTAACTATTTGTAAGATATTAATTGTTCATAATTTTTCCACAGAGCCCCAAAACATGGCCAGAACATCTCTTTAGTTCCTGAAGGCAGTCTCAAAAGTCTTTATTGCACTATTCTGAACTTAAAACATATTTTTCTTCTCTGCTTTCTGCCTTTAACATTTGAAAGAGTTTATTGAAAACCTGATCAGTTTGTTTTCTCTGTTTCAGGTTGTGCCAGTGGTGTAAAGTGCTGTTCCAAAATGGACCCTTCTGACTGAGTGTTTTGTGTTTCACTCAGCAGCTGAGATCTTTCAGCAGCATAAGCCATGCCTCACGAGTAAATTTTTTTGTTGCTTAAAGCAATAAAAAAATTAAAAACTACATGCCTCCCCATGTAGAACCCCTTCAGCGCATCCTTCTGGAGTGACAGCCCCCTCATCCAGATAGGTTCTGCCTCATCCTCTCGCTGTTTGCTCCTCGACTCACCACCCTACAGTAACTACCTGTCACCATGCCGCTCTGCCTGAGAATGGCCAACACCTGAGCTCCCATGCGTCCAGTGAGCACCGATTCAGACGGTCCCGCTCCTCCTGAGAACCTCTCTTGCCCCTACCCCCTCGCGGGGCCCCTGCCTGCCTCAGAGATGTCCCTCCTCCAGTCGCTCGGGCCAGTGCAAAGCTGGCTCGGCCAGGAGCTTGAGAAGTGTGGGATTGATGCCATGATCTACACCCGCTACGTTCTCAGCCTTCTCCTGCATGACAGCTACGACTATGACCTGCAGGACCAGGTGGGCTCCTGAGACCGGAAACAAAACAAAATATATCAGTTTACTTAGGATGATTAACTACAGGGTTTTCTTTCACATTGTGACCTTTTATCATTGCTGAGTCCATTTTCTGAAACTGAAATTTTCTTACCTGTTTAGTGGGCAGTGTTGCAGTTGATTCTGTGCTTTTTAACATTAGCTTGCCTTGTCCTTTCCTTTAATTTGACAGGAAAACGACATCTTCCTGGGATGGGAGAAGGGAACTGGGAAGAAATGGGGCAAGAGCAAGAAGAAAGGAGGGACCGACCTGAGTCTAGAGGAAATGAAGAAGCAAGCTGCAGTGCAATGCCTCCGTTCTGCATCTGATGAAGTAAGAGTTGTTCTGCCTGATTGCTCAAATCCTGCGGTTCTCAAGATGTTTGTGAGGAGTGGTGTTAGTCTAAGTTTTATCCAGCTCTGGTTAAAGTTGTGTCAGAATGCACTGCTATTATAGTATTGTATAAAAATGTAATTTTAAACGTGTTTTATGAGAAAGGCGACAGAGAAAATACCTGACTGGTTCCTTTGTGGTCAACAGCAAAGGGGTTTGCTTTAATGAAGGGTGGAAGGTGAAAGGTCTGTAAGTCAAGGTCAGGAGTGTGTACTCTGCATTGTATTTTTTTGTTTATTTATTGAAGCAGCAGAGCAGACCGGCTGTCAGCTGACCTGCATTAGCACAGTGACGTAAAAGGAAACTGTGCAGCAGAAACCCTTTTTATTTTGAACAGAACACAAGTGTGTGAGTGTAGCTGGAACACTGTTCAGGAACAGCTATGTTGGGAATTTTAAGTTCTTTTTGAGGTATGCTGTGTTTTTAATCAGATTTCTTTCTTTTTACTACAAATCTAAGGTTTACACATGTTGTATTGCTCCATTTTATATGGGTAGTAAATTAACTTGTGCTGTTTAAAGCAAGAAGAGGAAATCTCTGCTGCTTAGCCTTTTTTATTTTTGAAAGCGTTTTTTCACTATAGCTAAATATAGCAGTGTCATGGTTGAGCATGCCTGAACTGTCACAAGTCAGCTGGCTCGAAGTGTGTCAACCTCTTGCCTTTCATTGGTTCTTTGTGTCGCTATCGAAGCGCTCTTACCCAAGGCTACTCAACTTTTCATCATTAGTCACGGTTGTAAATTGTGTTGAATATACCATTATGTTCTCATACTCACTGGATATATAGAAGGTGTTCAGAATTCATGCCACTTTTTTGTACATTGCATTCAAATGATAATTTTTACATCAATGAGTGTGCATCATGTAATAGATCTTACAGTTTATAGTTCTTATATTTACAGAACCAGAGTACCTAGTTAGGAGCTTGTGAACAATGTGAACCTCAAATCCTTCTCTTGTCTTTGTTTTCTGTACAGAACTCTGGAATTGAGAGCCTGGTTGAAGAGCTTTGCTCCAAACTTAAGGACATCCAGAACAAACAGAAAGGTTTGATTATGTGTTATATTTAGAAAGCTGCAGGTGAAAAGAATAATTTACTAAATAGTAAGTGTTCTAATAAGATGTTTTGTTGTTCGATTTATGTTACAGAAGAAAAGTGCATTCAGAAGAAATCAGATGGCTCTCAGTCACCAGAGCGAGCTGATTCTCCCTCTTCAAAGGATCAGGTGGAAATGTAAGCTTTATGGTTGTGGATATTAAGTGGCAGTACCTATAATAATTTGATGATTCAGGTTAAACTTTTTAAATTTAAATTCAATTTTGTTTCTTGATTGCAGGTATTATGAAGCCTTTCCTCCTTTGTCTGAGAAACCTGTTTGTCTCCAAGAGATCATGACGGTGTGGAACAAGGCAAAAGCCTGCGCTTACTCCAGTTCATCATCCTCTGCAGCCCCTCAAACCAGCACAGACACATCCTCCCCCAAAGACTGCAACAGCGAAGGCGAAGCTACAAAGGAGCGAAACCTCGAGGCGTGCAGCACCATCCCTACTGTGACCAGCGACAGAGGCCAGCAGCGACGAAACAAGAAGGAGAAAGAAAACCGATACCACAGTGGTGCAGCTGCAGAGGAGAAACCTACTGGTCACTCAAAAAGACAGACTAGACACAGATCTGAGGGCAAATATCGACCCAGATCCTGGTCTTCTGGCTCTAGTGAGGCAGGCTCAAGCTCAAGTGGGAACCAAGGTGACTCCAAGTCATCCAGAAGCAAAACAGTTAGAGTAAGGCACAAATCTAGGGAGGCTGCCAAAATTAAGAGAACACGCAACAGTGGGCAGGTGAAGCTGCAGATGAAGCTCATTGATAAAGAGGAGAGAAGAAACACAGGAGGGAGTGGGAGCAGCACAGCTGGCAGCGCTGCCAAACAACCACAGCTTTACAAAAAGGGGAAACGACCGCTGAAGGAGATTCGTAAAGATCCAGGCTGGGCAGAAGCAAGAGAGTCCAGGGTTGAGGCCAGAAACAAAGAGTACATGGAGGAGCCGCTTTGGTACACTGAACCCATTACAGAGTACTTTGTACCTTTCAGCAGCTGTCAAAGCAAGCTTGAAACAAAGTATCGAAGCAAGGTCGGCTCTCCGGATGGCTTTGGTTTGTCAGCGGAGATGGAGAGGCTTCCAGAAAAAATCCAGGGAATCTGCATTACCAATGAGAACTACCAGAGAGCCTATTTAGCGGCTGGCTCGTTTGTGGATGGGCACTTTGTGGAGGGGCCCGGCGAAGCAGATGAAACTGCTGACCTCACCGGAACTTCAGGCTGCCCTCAGCCAGAGGATAGTAGAGATTTAGATGACAAGCATCTGTCTGAATTCCCTCACTTCTATGAAGTTGATATTTATCAATCCATATTGGATACTAGTGCCTCAGACACGAAACAAGAGAGTCGGATCTTAAGCATGATTCGGCAGAAAAGCAAAGAGCAAGGAGACAACGGGGCAGAATGTTGTTTAGTCTTAGATGGCCTTGAGCAGCAAGGAGAAAGTGCAATACGGGCAGACTCACAGGAAGCTTCAGGATCTGTTGGGTTTTTAATGGAGGATCTTGAAAACATGGTTCAGATGTGGGGATACTATTCACCATCCACTTCCGAAGATATAGATGGAGAAAGCTTCATAGGGGACTCTCCTGTTCGGCTCTCCCCTCTTCTGGATAGTGTTTCACTGACCCTAAGCAAGCTACCTAAAAATCTGGAAGAGCCACCTGCTCCTGAAGCTACCAGTGAGCCATCTGGTTTAAACTCATCCTGCTTCTCAATTTTTGAGCTGCAGTATGAAAGCCCCACTTTTCCCTTCCCCCAGGACTCACTCACCGTTGGTCACGAAAACAACACGGACTCTAGTAGCTGTCTCGACCCACATTCAAATAAACAGTCACGTTTGCTAATATGGACCAAAAATAGTGCCTTTGACGAAACTGAACACTGTTCCAACCTATCAACACGAACCTGCAGCCCATGGTCCCATTCAGAGGAGACTCGGTCAGACAACGAGCTGGGAAACGCACCAGCGGAGGATGCAGCTCAAATTTGCAACGAAGAGACAGATTGTGTTATCCCTCCTCTTTCTGGTACATATCTGGAAGATGAAATCTTAGAGTTTTTACAAGAGAACTCTGGCAAACAATCTGAGAAGGTCAGCGTTGGCACAGTGTCCAGTCAGACCTTCACCAAAAAATCTAAATTGGAGTCCGTCTGTGGCATAGCACTGGAAGAGGATGAGAGTAAACGGTACAGCACTGGCATGTTTTCGGACAACGCAAACCAACAGAGTGATGATTACAGCTCAGGGATAATAAAAGACATTTGGACTGCAATTGGAGATGGTAATTCTGCCGTGTCTCGGCACGGAGCAGAAAAAACAAACAAGGGGCTTTTTTCAGATGAACCGGGCGCTTATTGTTGCAACTGTCTAGAGGTCCAGACAAAAGGAGTTCCGATTCAGGGACCTGAGAAAAAGGCAGTGCAGCGGTCTGAGTATCACCTCTGGGAAGGCAAGAAGGAAGAACAGGACATAGCCAAAAACAAACTCTCCAAGGTAGATGCTGCTGGGGATTATATGACTCCGTCCAAGCCCTGGGACTTGAACTCTGACAAGGATAGTACATCGTTCATCCTTGGAGGGGTGTATGGAGAGTTAAAAACACTAAGCGGTGATAAGAATTGGGCTGTTGTGCCACCAGGTGATACCCAGGATAACCTGCTACAATCTACCGCTGCAGCTGCTTCTGTGTCTGGCTCAGACATGCTTACCATCACTGGGAGAGATGTTCTTATGAACCCCGGCAGCTGCTTCGCCCCCGGACACAGGCCCCTGTGGAGGCCCCTTGTTTCCTTCGGGCAGAGCGACCAAGCCAATAGAGGAGGTGGAGATGGACTGAATAAGGGATTTTCTTTGATCTTCCATGAAGATTTGCTTGGATCTTGCGGAGGCTGGGATAACGAGGAGCAAAGCCTAAAATATCCGTTTGCATCCTTTAACCTGAACAATCCCTTCTCTCAGGTCCTCCATGTAGAGTGCTCGTTTGAACCTGAGGACATGGCTTCCTTCAGTCCAGGATTCAAGCCTAAATCCATCCTTTGCTCGGACTCTGAGAGTGAGGCCTTCCACTCACGAATATATGGCCTCAACCGGACACAGTATAGAGCCATTCGCATTTCCCCTAGGACTCATTTCCGACCAATATCGGCCTCCGAGTTGTCACCCTGTGGAGTGAGTGATTCGGAGGCCGAGACCGACAAAGAGGAGATGAGTTTTCCAATGGCAGCACCGGTGGACGTCTTTGATGATCCTCAGGCAGATCTAAAACCTTTGGAGGAGGATGCAGAATGCGAGGGCCCTTATTATGGGAAGTCAGAACTGGAATCTGGTAAATTTTTACCCAGATTAAAGAAGTCTGGCATGGAGAAAAGTGCCCAGACCTCTTTGGATTCACAGGAGGGTTCTAGTACCCTCCTGCCGATCTCTGAGCAAGAGAGTTGTTTAAATTGCGAAATGGCAATGGCAGCATCGAGTGCAGGTGAACAGACCGATGTCGACAAGATTCAAACAGAGGAAACTTCAGGAGAAAAACAGTCCTGTTTATGTTCACCAGCAAGTCAGATCCCAAAGTATGGGATTGCTTATGACTATGTTGGCAAAGTGTCAGAGGCAAGTGTTTCTTAATAACAATTTGGTTAGTTTCAGTTAATGTGTATTAAAGGTAGCCTATAAACAAAACCAATATAACAGTCATCTGTAAACTGGTAGGTCTGTGTCTGGTCACCTGAAACAACTAATTTTTCTTTGTCTTGTCTAGTTTCCTCTGTTAAATTTAAGTGGACAGAGTGGAACTGGCAACCAGCCAGATGAGTGCTGGTGGCAGAATGCAGTTTGTTCCCCCCTTTTTCCTGGATCTCAGTGTACAGGTAAATCTAAATCTCAGACTTGGATTTTCATTAAAACAC
>JARVJO010000001.1:3595306-3606519 GCA_031762555.1 Cynodonichthys magdalenae
AGGAAATGATTTTAGTTCTCGGTAATGTAGGCCTTCAATTTTACCTGCTCACTAACATGGATTCTCTTTCTGATCATCTTAAAGCCGATTTTACACCCTTAAAGGAAAAGTGTGGTCCCATTGTAGATTGTTTTTGCATAAAAGTTTTTAAATAGTCTTGTCAGTGGAGGTGAATTTAGCAGGTAGACTGAAAGCTGCTGAAGTCAAAGTGAATTGCTACCGTCTCAAAACAACTCAAAAGTATCTGTTTATGATGGCAGCAATCTGCTTTGGTCTTAGCTGTATCACGACTAGCTGTTATTTTATCATTTGGGTCAGAACTAAACTGTTTCTGTGCTCAAGAAACTATCTGCAACAGGTAAAGTATTAATTGTTTACGGCTGAAGTCTTCGTTGCCACTGAACCCAGCAGTGAGCCCAGTTTTCAGGTTGTTGGAGTGTTCAGTGTAAAATAGGTGGGGTTTTCAAATCTATAAGCAAAATATCTAGTTTGCATGCAGCGCTGTCTACTTTTTACACAGCATCAGCATCTCTTTAAAAAAAGCCGTGGCTCTGTCCTCACCTTGTGAGAAGGAAAAAGAAAAGCAGCAGGGACTGTCTGTATGAATAAACACATGATCGAAAGAGCAAGGTGGAGAATTCAGGGTGGTGGAGAAGCTCCATTTACTCAGTGACTGGTTACTTTCAGCTCATTGGAGAGCAACTGAACCGTGACTGTGATCCAAGCAAAGCATACAACCATTTTTGAATGGTACTTTTAATGCCCAGTGATGGACCTGTGACCTGTCCAGGGTGTACCCTGCTCCTCGCACCGTGACTGCTGGCACCAGTGATGAGTGTGACCCTGGAAGGAAGAAATGGGTAAAAATAATGGATGGGCCTCAGATGTCATAGCAGGTTTGGGCCTGAAAAAAACAGACCCCTAGTGTGTGGAAGAGTTCAGATTAGAGCTGAATTAATTTACAACCAGCAGATCTCCTGGAGCTTTTCAATCAAGAAAACCGTATTATTGTTTTGCAACAACCTAACTGGTTTGTTCTCCTTCTTCCAGGGAGCAGCAACATTTGAAGTCTCCGGTTTTGCAGAGGACACCTGTCACAGAGAGGAAACCTCTCCCTGCTCTTGGGACTGGACCTCTACCAGCATAGATTCAGGGTCATCTCAGAGCTGACAAACCTCATGTAGGCTACTTTTCTGAGACACCTCTCCGAAACCCCCCTACACATAACCCCCGTTGTTTTTTTCATTTACTAACTTCAAAACAACCTTGTGTAATCAACAATCAGATCAACAAAATAAGCAAAAGTAGAAATGCTTAAAAAAAATCTACAACAAAAAAAAACACATGTTCTGTCTGAGTGATGCCATGGTTCTTCTGCTCACCAGTCCTCTTCAAAACTCAGTTAGCTTGTAGAGACAACATTTTGTTCTATTCTGTCAGCTTTTGTTCCCACAATTTTTAGTTCGAACCAAGATTTTGGTGGTTGGTGGCGTCCGAATGGTTGTGCATGTGTTCGTCCAGCCGGTCTCACGCCGCTTCTTCTAGTTGAACCTGATGTTGTGTGAAACGACTGCTATAGCATCCTCTACTTGGCCATCTTCAGTTCAGAAAGACAGCTGTAGAGAGCTTTATATTTTTGAACGATTCGAGAGTTGAATTCAAATAGTTTGCGTGGATGATTTTCTGAATGTGAAGTAGAGAATGTGTGCAGCTTTCTTCTAAATATCCGTAACTTCCCTGTGTTTGAAAAGTTTATTTTCTTTTTTTTTTTTTTTTTTTTTTGGAATGGTGAAAGTCTTTCAAAACCTAGTTTAGAAATAGTGTGGTTTGTGAGGTTAAAATAAAACGTTTGAACAGAAAAATAATCAGTTTTGTAGGAAAAATACCAATCTTGTTTAAAATGCAAAGCTGTAAAAGATTGGGGTCAAAAATTACAAAAAAAATGCTTTGAGGTAAAAACTCAAGACGGCACAGCTATAACCATTTCTCCAGACAGTTGTGTTGCAACTAAACAAATCTTTGTTTTGTTTTTTTTATAATTTCTATGGTACAGACTATTGGTGCTATAAATATGTTCACAAATCTTTTGAAGTTGCAGTTCAATAATACGGCTATAATAAGTTGATGGCATATTTTGTTGGCCAGGCAGACTACATAAATATATTTTGGAAAAGAAAAAAAAGTTCTGGTTTAATGTGGTTTGGTTTGTTTATTTTTTAGGTAACACCATAATTTGTTTGACCTCTAATTGCTGAGGCATAAAATATATTTAAAGCCCAATTTTCAACAAAACTTTTCAGTTCAGAACCCCCCAAAAATCATAATGGACAAAACCACCAGACTGTCCATCGGGCAAAGAAGTAAACAACAGTTGTGAGGCAAACATCAAACCAAATAAACCATCTGTAATTACTTTTGAGATGCTCTAAGATTTGTTTCATATGAGGTGTGTTTTTCATTTTTTGTTTTGTTTTGCAATATATCTTGTTAAAACATTGATCGTCTCACTGTTTTTAGTGTGGTGACAGAACTCGTGAAGACACTGGTTCAGATTGTTTTTGAACTTTTATCTCAGAGAAAAGTTGGACTCCAGTAAATGGAAGCTGCCACTCCTGCAAAATTGAAACAAAGAACGACGTTGCAAAAAAAATATTGTTCGAACAACATTTTTTTTTTTAATTTATGTTATATTTTACAGATTTTTCACACAATGTTTTCATGATATTACAGCATACAAACTTGTCATATTTTAACATTTTTAGACCATTTTATCACAAGATTACAAGCTAAAAATAAAATGGGGATTACAGTTTTGTTATGTATATTAAATTAACGTGAAAACATTTTGTTGACATGAAAAGTTTATTGGTCAAGTTGACAAAATTGTTCAAGTTAATGGTATATTTTTTATGTACATTCATATTTTTCACGTTATTACATTATATACACTTATCAATTGCAGTGTGTTTGGGTCATTTTTGCATATGAAAAAGAAGTAAATCTCTGCCAAAAATCTAGAATTTGAAGTCAAATTTAGGAATTTTCAAGAAACAAAAGGAAATTCTGAGGTCAAAGTTGTAAATTTGTGCAAAGAAAACTGAAATTTCCACGATTAAAGACAAAAATTCATTTCTGACACTAAAGTCAGAAATTTACAATGATGGAAATTTTAGTTTTTTCGCGAATTTATGGCTTTTATACATAAAATAATTTCCTTTTTTTTTTCTTTCTTAAATTTCCGAAACTGCTTTCAAAAATTCAGATTTTTTTACCCCCAAATATACGACATTTTAAGCTCAGTAATTTTCCTTGTTTTTTATTTTTTTTTTTCTGTTCTCAAAAATCCTGAAATCTCAAAATTTCATATTTTTATGTTTTTTTGGTGGATATTTACTCCCGTTTTATTTTTCATCTGCAAAGTGGCCCTAATACATCGTCGTACTCAACACATTAATTTAGACTTTTAAAAAAATTTATCACTTCAGTAAAAGATATAAAAAATTCTCCCATTAACATTTTTTCTGTTATAACCCAATAAGTTTGTATGTTCTAATATTGTAGAAGCATTTTGTTAGAACAAAGGTATTGCTCTAATATAGACATTTTCACATTATATTGAGATAAATTTAGTTATTTTTTTTTTCTGGGGTGCCAGCAATATGTTTCAGATGTTCACAGGAACACACTCATCTGAGCAGTGCTGTGAATCTGAAACAAAATTACTCTTTGAGCCATGCTAGGTTTGAAAATTCAAACTGAATCGAATCATAAATGCTTTGGGTTTCTCAACATTACCCCCACCCCCAAAAAAAATCTTATTTTAAGCAGTCTAAAAAGATAGTTCGAGTGCGAGTTTATTGTCACAAATAGAAGGAAAGCACAGATATTTAAAATCCTCCCTTTAGCGATGAAGTGAAAATGTTTGCTGTCGCGCGCTGTCCCAGGTGAAGGTATTTGAGCATGGCTTTGGGAAATGGCTTCTGCTTTAACAGTTTGTTTAAGCTTAAGATTTGTTTGTAGGTCAATGCATCTTTAACAAAAAAGAAATAAAAAAATATATATAAAAAAAAACAAAAACTTGTGCAACTTCAGGATCTTGTTCCTCCCCCCCCCATTTCCTTTGACAGTCAGATACTCAGGAATTTTTTAATACACGCATACACTCAGACCTGTGACATTGTATTGATGCATTAATGTTTTTTTTTTTTTCTTTTTGTTTTCTAATTGTTGACAGGAGTTTATTTCAAGGCAAATCAGATGTGGCTGTCATTAATGTAGAGCTTTAGTTTAAAAGAATAAAACTGAAAAAAGAAGCCATTGTTCGATTGCATAAGCAGTGTGGAGGGACGTTCCCTGAGTTCTATGCAACACCTTGGCACATGTAAACATTCGAGAGGAAAATGAGACACATGCAGGTATTTTTGCATGCGGGTTACTTTTTGAGCGAGGGACAACCGAGAAAAACAAACTTTAGGAATGTTTCTGAGGAAAAAAAAGCATGCAAAAACATCACACTCCCATCTTTTTAAGTTGAACACATTTTAGTTTAAAAAAGCAAACAAAAAAAAAACCATTGAGGTGAAATCAGTGAGTGAATGCTCTGACTGTTTGTGTACAAGAAGCATTTACATGGGATGGATCCCATCTTTCTCCATTCAACTCTTCCCGTTTTGATAGGTTGTGTTTAAAACAAGGACAGAAAAACGAAACATGTTTGACAGGAAAACATTCAATGAAGGCTTGTTTTTGGAGGGAAAAAAGGGTTGCTGAGTTTCTAAAGAACTTAACCAGCACTGAAAACACGAGTTTTCCTGGTCCTTTTGTCATTCCCACCCAGATGACGCCTCCTCCTTTATGTTTCTGAATCCCATCTGTCCCGAGTAGATGTGTTCTGATTTCATGTACACCCTGAGTAAATTATTTTGTTTCATTGTGGATTTTCTTAACATCTAATAAAGGAATAAATCAAACCTTAAAGCGTGTTGCTCTGTTTCTTAGCACTGATGTTACATTGTCACGATATGACCTCATGGTGGCGCTAGAGAGCCGTTTAGTTTCACACAAACCAGTCCTGTGCATCAGTGGTTCTCACGGGGTGCGGTTTTGAGAAGAACTCATTAACTTTAAAATAAACAAAATGAGTAAAACCATTTAGAGGTTGATGAAACACTTTGCTCAAAAGCTCAGTAAGATTTGTACACTTGAAACAACTAAGATGTGAGTTTGACTATTTTTTGTGGATCAAAATCTCAAAACGTTTGGAAACCACTGCTTTAGATATTTAAAAACTGGCTTTGGAAAATATTTCAATGTACTTTTTGGGTCAATGCATCAACCACCTATGCTCCTGACCTTTTTATGTTGTACTGTTTTGAGTATATTAAAGTTATTCAGTCATGTAGCATGTATTTGTGTTTTTATATATTTCCTCTAAATGTTTTACTGCTTACGAGTTTGCAACTACTTTGTATATTTTAGGCTTTAACTCCTGTTGAAAACATCTCCAATAAACACATCTCATCAGTTTAACACCTAAATACATCAATCTCAATTATGTATAGTTCAAGTATAGCTTAGTCAATTCAGTTTTAATTTTCAATTTATAATAAAAGTAATCTCCAGAAAAGAAGTCCTCTTTAGAAGTTATCAATCCTATTTGAGTCAAATTTTGATGCAGAAATCCATCTACCTCTGCCATCAGCCAGCTGAGTGTTGAGAGGACTGAAAAGAGACGAACAGAAGGATTGCTCCAGGAGTAGTTTCTAGAAAAACAAAAATAACAGGTCAATAAGTCAGCAGCAAAGTGGGGAAGGGTGGTCAGTTTGTCCTCCAGTAGTCTAAACTGATTGCAGCAGTACTAAAGGATAGCTCATGAAACCAGCGGCAGAGCCAGGCAGATTTAATAGGGATGGCCAGACTGGGACCACTGGTCACACAAGGGTGGTCCAGAAAATGACAGTTTTATTTTCCTTCACGGCAATTTGCTGAAGATCTAATTGTGTTTCTTGCTTTTTCTGTCATTTACTTACATGAGACTACCATGTAGAATTACACTATGAGAATTACTGATTTGAGCAAATGAACAGTTTGCGTAAAGAAATAGATTCGCCAAAATGTTGCAAAAGCAGCTGTAAAAGTGGCCAAAGTTTTTCCATGGTGGCCGTGGCCATCCCCTGGCTTCACCCCTGCAGGAAACCCAATCTTACCAACCCTAACTATAGAATTATCAAAGAGGAGACTTAAACCTGATCTTAAACGTATACGGAGTCTCAACCTCATGGACAGAAACTGGAGGTTTGTTCCAACAGAAGATAACCTAAAGCTCTGCCTCCCAATCTACTTTTAGAAACTCTAGGAACCACAAGTAAACCTGCAGTCTGAGAGCGAAGCGTTATGGTAGGAAAATACAGAACAAGAAGATCTTTAGACTGCAAAAGTAGTTCAGTCTGTAAAACTGTTGCCTCTCAAGGAGAAGGTTGCTGGATCGAATCCTGGCCAGAGACCTTTCTGGGTAGAGCTTGCATGTTCTCTCTGTGCATGCGTGTGTTTTCTCCAGGTACCCTGGTTTTCTCCCACCACAGACCAAAACCATGAATGTTAGGTTAGGCTAATTGGTAACTCTAAATTGTCCCTAGGTGAGTGAATGATTGTGGTGGACTTGTGACCTGTGTCCAGCGTGTACCCTGCCCCACTGCTGAGTATGGGCACCGATGACCCCGGTGACCCTGAAAGGAAGAAGTGGATTAAAGATGATGGATGGAAGAAAATATCTAAAGTGGGGGTATTATGCAAATTAGCCTTTTTTAGCTGTATATCATATTACAATATTCCCTCATCATAAACATACTCAGAGTGTTGCTTTGACTCATTCATGCATGTTTGAAACATCCTTGAATCTGTGGTAGGGGTGTGGAGCTGCCTATAAGGCTTGCTGGTACAAAACACCTAGCAAGAGCTCCCACCCCACACAGCACCCCTCCCCTGAAGCATTGTGAAGACTTGCTGAAGTGGGAGTGTCTGAAACGGTAAGAAGTTCTTAAATAGACTGAGGCCAATTTCAAGGTGTTTTGTTGGGCTATGATGTAGCTAGTATATTTTTAATATCAACATTGTCAAAACTGAAGATAACAAATTACTTGATTGTGGTATAGAACTGAAATATATGCATGGAAAATAATACCCCCTTTAAAACAAGATAAGATAAAGCTTGGTAGCTGAAGTTTTTTTTAAGAGTTTTTGGACATCTTGATGATAAAGAATAATTAATGCAACCAAAGGTGATAAATATCAGTTAATATGTTTTTTTTTTTACTTTATTTAGGTTAATTTAATGTATTTTACTGTTCTCCTTGCTTTACACAAATGAACGTGCAGGTAATTCGATTGGTGATGCCTTCAGGTCCATCCAGGTGAAACCATCGAGCTGATTGTTCTGGACTCGATTACACGGCTCTCCACGTACAAGTTTGTTTTAAAATGGCGGCGGAAGCGGCGAAAACAGGTACGAAAGATGTTGAATATCACAGGCGAAACGTCTTAAATGTGGTTTGAAATTGATTTCAAGAATTAGCAACGACTTTCGTTTTGTTTCTTTGATGGCGGAGAGGCAAAGAAAAACGTCTTCTGTAGTTTTAACTGAATTTGGTTCCACTTGGAGGAAGCGGTGTTGAAATTAGTGAGTTGGCGTCAGCAGCAAGTGAAGTGCACTTGCATGAGGAAGAGAGCAGTGACGCGGTATTTGTGTTCACCGGTCGCTTTTTTTCTTCTTCCTCCCCCCCTGCAGTGGCTTAATGTGACGGTAAATGAGCCGGGACTGGTGCTGTTTCTGTGCGTTAAGCTGCCTTAAAGGAGCCGAGGAGGAGATGGTGCCACCGGCGTAGCCACAGCATCATCATGGACCACTCCGGGCGGCGGATACCTGTCACCCACCTGTAGCGTCCCCTCGGCCGGCATGGCGAACACGAACTACGGCGTCCAGAACCAGAGAGACGGCCGCTGTGGTATGTGGTTGTGACACTTTTTATTTTAATTATCATGAATGAGTCGTAAACACTCACTTTATAACGCTGCTACAGTTTGTTCAGTCCCCTTTGTTCAGTCACGCCAAACCTCATAATAAAAACACTGCATTTAAATAAAATTTCCTGTAGTTTTAAGTTACAAAGCTTTTTAAATTTAGAAAATATTTTTTTGGATAATATTAAAGCTAATCTTTAATTCGGCATACTTTTAAAGTTAAAATTTTCACTCTGAAAGAAAAAAAAGTAAAGGTTATTCCACAAAGTTAGCCTTTTAGTGTATTCACAAAACCTAACAATTGAATTAGGTTAATACTGTTATAAAACAATTATAAACATTTTTTATGCTTTAAAATGAGCATTAGTTTAATATTTTATGATGTCTTTAAGCTCAAACACGCCAATTCTTTAATCTGCCCCATATTTCAGCTTCTGTCGTTTTGTCAAGCAGGTGGTGACGTCTTTGTTCTGCATGTTGATATTGATTTGATGACTTGCAGAGCAACATGTGTGCTATTATTCAAATGGGTGGTTTTGTCAAGGGAGGAAATAATAGCTGCTGTTTCAAAACGTAAATGGAGCAATACTTTGTTCCTCTGCATGACTTGAACTCTTTGTGGACTCTGGTATGAAGTGAAAACATAAACAGTTCACTGGTGACCTCTGGTTGTAGATAAATGCTGAAGTTGTACAGGAGCAACCTGTTGCTGAGTTTTGGGACAAAGTTTGCAGGACTCACATGACGACCTGACCTGCAGGTCATGGTTTAGAGCTGGGAAAGAATTCACTCATTTGGAAAACACTTCGCCAGAGTTTGGTGTTTCAGGTTGAATACTGGCAGAGTTTGATTAATTTGTTTGTTTTTTTTGTACCCATCAGAGTTACTTCAGTAACAGCACCCTCTGGTAAATGACTGCTTCATTGTGCTCAGACACAGAAACCTGGCGTTTAGTTTCCCAGCTGGTGTTAAAAGCATGATGTGGCCCAGCTGGGGCCCAGTTCACATTACATTCCAGACTCCCGTTACAGCCTGGTTGCTGTGGGATTACATTTCACCCACCAAAGCTTTAACACTCCCTTATTTAAAAAGTCCTGGCAGTTTTTTTATTGCATCGTCTTGAAGAGTTTTGTCTTTATCCTTGTTTTAAATTATGATATTCACTAGTTAGATTTAGTTGAATCCTAAATATGAGTTGTTAGTCCCCCATTTCAGCATGATAACTATAACATTTTTATTGTTAAGTTAGAAATGGAAATTAAATGTAAAAAAAGCACAATTAACATCTTACCTGCTGTAGATGCCTCTTTCAGTGTTTTTAGGTTGGAAAAATAATTAATTATGGTTGGATTTACAAACTAGTCTAAAGCAAGAACACAGTGGGTTTTTGTCGACTTAAAAACAACCCTCATCTAACACAAATTTTGTAGAAGCTTATGCAAACACAATTTTTAAAATGCTCATATCACTGTCAGTTTTGTGTTACATTCCTGCTGGTAGACTAGATGCACTCAGAAATCAGAGACCTCAATGAAAAACAACTGCATTCTCGTGCAATTTTGAGGTAGTCTCTAACAGTCACAGCTTGGTAGGATAAAGAACCTGATGGCAGTGTACGTTTTTCTAAAATATTTCTGTTGGAAAAGTGGTGATGTCATTTTGCGGGTAAAATAATCAAAATGCACTATGGGAGATGTAGTTTATGGTCAGTGCTGGCTTTAAAGCAGCTTATTTTAGTACTTTTGAAGGAATTTATGAGTTGTCTTAATTACTGATTTTAATACATTACACTTTCTGTTGGTTTTTCTTAGGGGAATATTGGAATTGTATAAACTATTGTGTGAATGTTGTTTATCAGTTTAGATACATGCCTATATGCACTTACAACACATCTAGAAAGCTGGAAACAGTAGAGAGTTGAGTTGATTTGTCTGTAAGCCTGCCATTTTAAGCCGTAGGTTTGAGAGAGGCGTGGCCTGGCTTTGAAGAAAATGTGACGTGCCCCTGAAAAGTGGCTGATTCTGTGGAGGATTTGCACGAGGGTGGATTAAACACATTTCAGACGGTCTTGTGGTATTTGCATGGTTTCTTACACTTACATTATGAATAATATCGTATTGGTGAGTCTCTCATCTGGTTCTGACACGAATTGCAGCTAAACGAACACGTATTTCTTTCACTTATATATTGGGGGTTTGATAGAAAATTGTTTTGAATTAAATATCAAATCAGTGATTTACGTTTTGACATATTGTTTTTTGTGAAAACAAACGAAAGTGATATTTTTCCCCCACTCTTATCTTGGGTAGATTGTTCTGTTTGACAACAGCTGTTGTTAAAAGTTAATTTAAAGAGGAAAAAAATAGTGTCACCTTCCAAAATGCACTCAAAAATCCTTCTACTTTTTTAGAAATAATATTTCAAAATAAATTCTTAAACTAATTATTTGTGCTCTGTGAAATAAGAGATTTAAAATAATACAACTGAAATTAATACATATACTCATAACAAAAGAGCAAACTGATCCTATATGGTATGGATGCTGACTGCTGGGATAATGGGAAAAGATGGGATAAGAAACCATCAGCAGTTTTAGGCTGATTCAGAAAATAAGTAAATATGATATATTAATTTAATTTATTCATGCAACATTTAGATTTGAACAATGAAACTAAATGTTACGACATAGGTGCAAAGTTTTTTTTTTCTGTAGCAATATGTTTTTTTTTTTGACCACCTGTGCTTTCCACAGACTTCGTTTACTCTTTGTGAAAAACAGGAAAACATCCTCAGTACTACTAGTACAAACCAGTTCCTACCAACGTGACCTCAAGAGGGCAAAAAACAAAAAAAGACAGAAGTAAAAAAACAGTTGTTTACTGCAGATTGTTTCAACTCTGGGTTGTGTAATGTATTAACTAAATCATGCTCTGCTATACATTATGATGATGTTATAGGAGATTCTTTGGGTATATCCTTTACATGGTAAAACTTAAGATAAAATAGATAGATAAAAATATCTTAATTTTATAAAAAATTAAATAAGTTATTCTAGTGTTTCTACCAATTAGGTTAGTTTTAGAAGCAGTCGTCACGAGTTTCGTTGGGTTTAAAGTTTACCCCCTTAGAGGTTGGCCCTAAAATCCCAAAAACGCCTAAGAAAAGCGTACCCAAAATAAATTAGAAGCTGTTCTTGA
>JARVJO010000001.1:3619571-3632333 GCA_031762555.1 Cynodonichthys magdalenae
TCAACAACAACTTCAGATTCGACGTGCTAAAAATAGCATCCATGCTAACTCTGTAAACAAACAAGCCGGCTGAATGACGTCTTTTACTGCGCATGCGTGTCACATCAGTGCTGTGGAGACTTCACACAGGAGTCTGATGCAGGTCGCATTTAAAATGTAATGTGAACGTTCACACCAAAAGATTGGATTTTTTCAAAAAATCAGAATTGAGCATTAAGACCTGCAGTGTGAACGTAGCCAATGCTCCCGTGTCATCCTTGTTGTGTTCATGGTCTTCTTCTTCTACTAGTTTTTATGGTGGCTGGCAAATAGCTTAATGGAAAATACTGCCATCTGCTGGCAAAAGCGTATGGTGTCAATTTTCTGACTCTGGGACCACCCAGAACCTAGCTACTACAGAGTAATGGAAAACCACCCGAACCGTACTGAATAGAGCTGAGCTATGTCAAACCGAGCTGTAATGGCACAAGTGGAAAAGGAGCATTTCCGACTCCTGCGAAGGCAAGCTGCTGTAGTGCTGACGGAGGGTTTTGAGACCAACCAGCCCTAGATTTTTTTTTTAAGTCAAGCAAATTGCTAGACTCCTTTTTCCTTTAAAACCTCCTTGTGATTTTTTTTCTCAGAGACAAGCAAGGTTTTAATAAAGGTTGCATTTAAGATCTAGTGTAACCTCCACACAAAAACTTGGCATCAGTTCCAGGTAATGCTGGTATCGAGCCCAGTATCTGTATCGGGAGACCACTACACCAAATGCTTCTAGTTACTTTTGTTTTTAATGTTTTGCACTGTTGCACCAAATCTTATTTATTTAGGGGAGTGGCAGCGCAGAGGTTAGAGAAGGTGAGCCTGTGATTGAAAGGTCACCGGTTCAACTCCCCAGACCATAAACAAAAATGTGAGTGGGTAACCCTTTTTTGTTCACTCGGGGCCCCTGAGCAAAGCCCTTAATGCCCCGGCTGCTCCCCTGGTGCCTTAGATGGCAGCCCACCGCTCCACATGTGTGAGGGGAAAATACAGAGACCTAATTTCCCTGTTTGGGATTAATAGGGTACATTTACTCTTACTTTACTCTCTTTATACACATTTATCTTGATGGATTGGATGAAATCTGATGCTGTGTTGTTCAAACATCATTCTCCTTGTAAAGTTTACTTACTGATTCCCTCTCAGACCTTTCAGAGTCTTCCTCCCCTCACATCAGAGATAGAGCTTGTGATTGTGTAGGCGGGACGTAGCAGGAGTGTTTCCGTCTCTCACTCTGCCTGAACTCTGCTGCTGTGTAGGACCGTTTAGATTTACTGCAGTTTAAAGTATGGATACCCTGATTGTTATCTGAGGGAGAGCTCTCTCTGAAGAGTTGCCCTCCTTTTTTAGTTCGTTTACTTTAGATCTTACATAGTTTCCAAGATTCTTGTGGATTTTGCAGTAGTTTTCTGTCCCAGTAGGATGGCCGCTCCATCACTACTTGTGTTCATTGACAGGTAGGTTCATTAAACGTAGAACATATGCTGCAATATTTTATTTTACACCTGTAGATTCGCAAGAGTTTGTTTCGTACTTTGATCAACAGATTATAAAATCTTTCAGCTTTACTTGTTCACACTGTCTGTATGTTTAGGTGTGTTCTTCCAATCCTGACTGTTAGAAAACAGCCTGCAGCGGTTCTCCGTCCGCCTCATTGGTGTTTTGTGTGGGAAAAACTTTGTGTTCTCTGCCTGTTCTGGCTTGTTTGGTATTTCCGTACCATTTGTCCTGATTGTCAGCTCAATCATAGCCTCTGGGACACTTTATCACCTTATTTACAAACATCAAGACTGGACAGTTCTTAAAGTCCTGATATTCCAGAGAGACTTGACATCAAATCAGTGGAGCTTTGACAGAACGTCCGAACACGTCGTGCTGGACTTTCTGAAGGTTCTACTTGTACGCTTGACTGTAGCCTTAACCTTTCAGCCGTCACGCTGCAGCACATTTAGCCTGGAATAAATGCAAATCCTGTTGGTGCTCTGTTGGTTTGAAGGCCTAAACCAAAGCTGAAGACATCATGTTGAGTTAAACTCTGAACGTTCTGTCAGTCAGGACTAAAAGGCAGGATTTGCTGATTAAAGGTGTGACATGTTGACCTTTGACCTTGGCCTTGTACTTCTTGTTATCACTGTGGTTTAATAGTTCAACACTCCCTGATTACAGCTTATTTTCCTCTTCTAAGAATAGCACAGTTTTACTGATAAGGTTAAAATCAGGTTCTTGCGACTTGTTTTGTTGCCAGAGACCTAAAATATTTTACTTTGTTGCTTTTGATAAGATTTCAGCCCTTCACTCGTGCTCAGTCTGCTCAGCGCTGTTGATACTTGATTACAGTAGAAGTCTCTGTAATCAATGGACAATGTCCTCTGCAGCTAAGTGTAAAATGTTGCTCCACAAGTGTCTTCCTCTTCTGAACTTTAAGAGGTTTTCTGGTTATGGAGTTGTTTGATGGAAAGAAAGATAGTAGTTCAATGTTTTGTCACTTCATTTGGAAACAGGTCTGCTCAATTTGTACTGACATGTGAATATGGATTTTATTTATTGTTTCTGAGCAGACTCGCTACCCAAGTGGTTTGATGCCATCGCAAAACCAGCTAGCTGCTGCTGAAGCTATTTGTGCTGACAAATAAACCACAGAATTTTATGTTAATGGCTGTTACACAAACAATTGAGGGTGTGAAGGTCTGCGAGGTAGTGTTTCTTCATGTAGGGTTGGGCAAAATCTTGTGTGCAATTGTCAGTAAAACTGTCAGCACTTGATATTTGCCACTTTGCAATAACTGCAATTAATGTCCTGTGAGGATATATAATGTAATGTAATGTAATATAATATTTATATATGTATATATTATGTTATTATATATATAATATTATTATGGGTGCAACAATACATGCATCTGTATCGAATCGTTCAGTACAGTGCTTTAGACTCAGTACACACCATGTATGGAACAATACAGATCTTTAAAATGTATTTTATCAGCTTGTCTTCTGAAGATGCTCAGTGTTGAAGGCTCAGTGGATCTGTGTTCAATTACTCCACCTAGGCTGCATTGTTGAGAGGGAAAACGTAAAACCTGACAAACTTGAGGCTTAAAGTAAAAAGTAAATCCCGATCCCGATTTAATTTTTGGGGCAGGAATGAAACGTAGATGACAAACAAACATAGACACACCTCGGCTGTAGTCTTGGTCATCCAAATTTATGTCTTTCTGTGTTAATAGTTTTATTTAAGAACTAAAGTGACAGACAGGCTGTGTGTGCTCCCAGCTGTTAGCACAACACAAGCTCACCTTTACACACATCAACCAGTTCCACTCTTTATTTTTTATTTAATTTCCATTCCAGCAAACTGTTCTTACAGATCAGAGGATTAGCTGGCTTATTGGTGCAATGAACCTTGCTGAAAAAAGGGAGTTTTCCCTTCAGCTTCGTGTGGACTGATAGAGTTCCAGGTAGAAGAAATATAAATATGCTGCTTTTTTCCGTTCTTGTGTTCATGTGATGTTGCTGGTTGATGTCACTGCAGAGAAGGCAGACCTAATTTGAATGCACAAGAAACAGGAACTGAATATTTTTTGTTTACATTTGGGAAACACGACTTGTTTCTTAATTCTTTTCTCATCTCTGTAATTTGTGCTTTGTTTTTTTTTTTTTAGAAACCAGCTGTCTCAGATGTTGCTACCTGCTCTGTGTAATAATTCCCTCTGTGTCTCTGTGTTCCCTCAGGAACCTGTTTGCTAAAAAGGTGAAGGAAAATCGACCCGCTGAACCAAGAGAACCTGGCTGGAAACTGTTTGGGAAAGTCCCCCTACGAGAAGGGCCAATCAAAGACCCCAAGAAAATACAGAAGGTAGAACTGATCCTATCAGACATACTTCAGTGTTTTATTATTCTGAAATGAAAGGCTGAATTGTTTTCTGAGAAGTGTGTTGAGGTTCACATGGAAGACGTTAAGTGTTGTCAGGTTAAGGTTTGGGGTTTTGTTGTTTTAGCTCGACTTGTTCTGTTATTTGTTTTTCATTTCTCCTGCTAGCTTCCTCCCTTTGTTATTGACCATATTTCACTGTCTGCTTTACCTTCTGTTTATCAGTCACACCTGTTCTTAATCTGCTCGTTAGTTTCAGCTGCACCCATTTAGTAATCACCACTCCCTGCCTACACTGAGGCTGTCCTCCCATGTTCCTGGTTTTGTTTTTGTGGTCCTCGTCTTGCTCTAGTCTGGTGCGTTCAGTTTTTTTCAGCTCGTCAGCTATTTGTTTCCTTTATTAAAACTTTGGTTCCTTTAGTTCCAGTCGTTTATTGTTTTAGTCTGAACTTTGGATACTCATACCTTCCCACCCTAACAGAAGGTGTGATCTCACTGGGCTGCAGCTGTTGGAAGCTAAAGTTAGCACAAAATGTAAGGAAAGGTACATTTGGTAGAATATTTGTTGTAAAAATGGGCATCATGCAAGAACATTATCCTAAATTTCTCTTACTTTTGTTCGTACGAACATGCCACATGAGATTCAACAAACGCTTCCATCTGCAGGAAAAGTGTGTAAATGAGCAGCATAAACATGATGAATGCCACCTGTCATTCAGGTGCACGAGGAGAGGAGATAATTACCAATTACCAAAAACACCATATAAGGCTACGCTTCCTGCCCCACATACCAGGAAGTGTTTGTTCATGAAAATGACAGCGAAAAGTAAAATGAAGAACTTTATGAGTTTGGAGACTGTAGTCCTGCTCTCAGAGATCCAGAAAAGAAAATCTGTCATTTTTAGCAGCATTAGCTTTGGAATTAAAGCCGAGGGATGAAGTAACGACTGCTGTTAATGTCGTGTCTCCCGTAGGTCGTATACAGTCACAGAAATAAAAATTTAAATCATATTCTTCTCTCTCCTCCAGTTTTCCTTTGGTCAAATATTTTTAATTCATGTGTAAACAACTGTGGTAAAGGATTTTCATTTATTCAGAAGAAGAGCCACCCCGATGTGCCAGTCGCACACCGTCCCCCCCCCCCGCTGTCCCAAGGGGTGTCAGATTGCGTTTCTGAATAAAACATTTTAAAATGTCTCTAAAATATGTCTGGAACTTTGGAGAAAATAGCGGAGCTGATGTGCTGAATAGATCTCAACAAAATAAAATTTGATTTAAAAAATAATCTACAAAGCTCATTATAACTGAGACAAATTAAACTTCAGTTAATGCATGAAGTTGGTTTGTAGTTTGAGATCTTCATATTAATATTGTAGTGTTGTACAACAGCATTAATAGCCAATTTATTTCAATTTAAACAATTTATATTGTTAGTCTACATTATTACATTTAAAAATATAATTCCAATTCAAACAGAATAGCCTATTGTCAACATAATTATGGAGTGTGATTTATTTTCAATTCAAAATATCTTCAAACTAACGAAATATGAAGTTATTAGTGAAGAAAATCCGTCTGGAGAACAGCAGACTGACTACATGTAAAATATACCACAGGTCTGGACCACACGTGAATTTTGTTTGTATCTGAAAATATTCTTAAAATACGAGAAAATTGTTGAATGTCACAAGTTCTCCTAAATCACTCGTACACAAAACTTAAAAACAAATCTGTTTGTATAAACGGTTCTTGCATGAGGCCCATTGCTTCTTTATACCAAGTACCTGATTGACAACACAAATCAACAATTTTCCCCAGTGTCTCTAAGACCTGGCAGCCCGCCATCCTTACTTGCCCCCCCACCAGGCTAAACGTCATTTGTCTGCTTAGAGGCGGCGCCTGCAGATGTTGTGATAACGGGCTTTAGCAGCTCTACTGCTCACCTCACCAGTGCTTGTTCCTTACAAATGTGGCAGCATTTAAAAGGGAAATTGACAGGCTTTCCAGTGGTATAAGATTTATTGCCAAGAAGCATTGTTTCATCAAATAACTAATGAACCAAATACAAATTTGTGCTAAATATAGTTGGCAACTCAAAATGATAAGAGAAATTACATTTTCTGGTGCAGTCTCACTGAATATAAATGTTTATGATCAAATGACAAGCAACCCAAGTTTTGTGTGAAAATCAACTTATTTTTCATCGTCACTGTTTGCAAAACTGTATTATAATCTGCACATATTATTTCATTCATCTCTTCTCCCCAGCAGCTGCCCACACTTATGAGTTAATGTGGGGTGTACTAATAAAAAGCAGGTTTGGATTAGTTTTTCAATAATTATTGAATTTTCAATTATCTACCAGGTTTTCAGGTGTGTAACCTCAGATATTTTCTGTCATTAGGATTCCTGTGCAGGTATCACAGGTTTTGAGACACCCATGACAACTGTATTTTGAGAGAAAATTTGTTGCACAGATATTTTAAACTTAGTCAAAAGATCAAATGACAAAACTGAGAGAGAGTCAGAGGGAAACTGAAAACCCCCGCAGGTGGTTTGAGACATTTTGGAGACTCCCTCATGATAATCATTGGCTAACTAGTTTCAAACAAACTGGCTTTGTTGAACTATTTTTTCTTCATTAGTTTTCTCTCAAACACTGATGTTGTGGCTGATAAGTTAACTATTGATAATGATTTGACTGAACTTTAGAGATAAACTGGTTATTTGGCCGGCTGGTTTTAGTTGTCCAACAACACAGACATAAGCTCTTTTTTGCTTTCTTTTTTGTAAATCTTTAGAAAATGTGTTACTTGTCAACTTCACCTAAAACAACAAAAATAATGGTTTGCTAGAATCTCATGTCTCATGGGGAGCAAAGATATCACTCCCACAAAGCAACAGTAGGTTTGTTTGGTTTGCAGAATATTTGCTTGGCTGCCTGTGTTTTGTTTTAGCTTTACAAAAATAACTCCGCCTTCCTGTCTGATCGAGCCCTGTAGTTTTCTCCTTTAAAACAGAAATGACTAGGAGCTGAGACCAAAATAAAAAAAAATAGTGTTCAAAATAAAATGCATTCAGTGAATGTTTATAAAATATCCTTTTATAATTATGGTTGGATTTAAGTTGATGTGTTTTTTATGGCCATCAGCTGGTGTTTAAGTTGCTGCAGGTGTCTTTGTGATCACAGGCTCAGGTAATGTGTGCACAGCTGATCATTTCAACCAGCAACACCATGCTGAGAGAACTGAGTCCACAATATTACTCTTGTGCCTCATGAACCACAGATATTCTTTGTTTCAGCTTCATATTAGTCGTTTATTTCTAAGTGAAAGTAAAATAAGCAGCCAGGGTTTCATGTATTTATGTGAACCTGTCACAATCCGCTTGTCACTTGATTTACATAATGACTTCAGGAAAGAACAGGACTCATGGTCCTTTGTCCTTGGTACACATTAACCAGGGGTTTTAAAGAATAAAGAACAACATGTGAGACAGTCAAGTCCTGAACAGAAACTCTGATAGTGACACCGATGGTTTGGTTTCTACAGTTCACTGAAATGTCCGGAGTGCTGCCCCACTATGTGTTTCTGTCGTTTTACAAAATACACAGTCATAACTTTAGGGGTGTAATAAAATATAGACATTGAGGACTTTCACTCACATGTGGCATACCAAGAAAGTGAGTAGTTGTCTGGAAGCAGGAGAAGATGTCTGCAAAATCTTTAGGAATAGAATTCAGCTACATAAATCATAAAGAATATATTTGTAAAATAACATCCAGGAGGAAACATACAGCGACTTGTAAATTCTGCAGTGCTTCACTTTTAGAGATGGTGAGACTAACTCAAACTTTTGTCATCACTTAGAAAGAAAGCACAAAGAAAAATAAATTGTGTGTAACAAAGCTAGCTAGCTAACGTTTTTGTATCCCTTTCTTTCTGGTTTTGGTCTTGACTCCGTCTCGCCCTCCTTCGGTCTTGACCTTGACTTGGTCCAGCCCCTAAAATTCTTGGTTGTCTTGGTCTCGATACACTCTGGTCTTGGTCTCAGGCTAGGTGGTCTTGACTACAACACTAAGACACATGCTCAGGATGGTTGAAGATAAATTTATTGTTTTGAGACACAAATCATGTAATCTGGATTGTGTAAATAAGTGAACTTTACAAACTGATCACTTCTCATGTCTTCTTCTATAAACACTCATTATTGTCTTGTTGATCTTCGCACTGCTGTATCTTAGTTTTAGATAAAACAGGCCATGTGTGATGTATTGATAACTAGTTAGCTCGACTTCATGATGTATAAATTCCTGCTTCCGTTGACATGGCTTGTAGGAGTTTCACATGGCAGCTATTAATTAAAGCTGTGACAAATCTATTTTAGTTCTTCTATTTGCACTGTGTGACATGAAAGTAGCTCTTCCCTGTGTTTTCTTTAAAGCTGAGCTGTAGAGCCTGTTTGTTTGTGGTTCGTACAGTTTACTCACCAGCCCTCTGACACTTCCCACATTGATTTGAAATGGTTTATTGGGGACTGCCTTTTGTGTTTGTTTAAAACAAACACTCTTTTGCACACATGTGCTTCATGGCTTATCTCTTTCTGTAAGCCTACACTCCATCTGAAGAATAGGTTAACAGGCTCTGATTTCAAGCTTTTGTTCTGCTGCTGGTTAAAGGTGGAGTTACTCCACTATGTGGTAAGAGAGGAAGAAGTGACACAATATTTCAAGAAAATATTGAAACTTTTTGTGGTAGCAGATTAGAATAAAGTCCGTCAAAATTTACTCTCACATAAAATATGACCCCTTAACTTTATGGATGATTTTTGGAGTTTTATTCTCGCATTATGCATGCATAAATACAGTATATCAAATTGGGTTGCCCATTTATGATTAATGTTGTGAGGTTTGCTAAAAGATAAAGAAATCAATGTACACAACAATTAGATTTTAAAGAAACAAGTAAGCTCTACAGCTCAGACATACTCTATAGTAGAAACATTTGAAATTTTAACAGGTTACAGAAAGTTGTACTTCACTTCTCTGAAGTGACATTTTCATTTTATTACCAATACCAACTTGAACATCACAGTTTAGTTTATGTTTGGAGGTCTTTTCATCAAATGTTCTACTTAGTTTGATGTCACACTCTCTTGTTGTCTTTTTCTTTAAACTTTGAAAATGTTTCACAATGACATAAACTTACACTTCTTATATACTTATGAACATCTTTATTTTTGTAATCTTTTATGCAGTGTTTCTTCCTAATACAGGGTTTCCAGTTTTATCACAAATCCATCCAGAGCAGAGTGTACACACTTAAAGTCTAATCTGAACTCAAATTTCTCTTAAAGGTGACCTATTATGGGGATCCTAGAACACGTTAGGATACATCTGTGGGCTATACAAAACATGTTGATTTGATTTAATTCACAAAACAAATCTCTGATGGTGAGATTAGACCCTTTTCAGTTCTGCCCTTTCTGAGCCCTTTTCAGAATGTGCAGTTTTGCATAAGTTGCTTGGCAACCCCCCTCCCATCCTTTTGTTTACGTTAGCTCCACCCTCCCAACATCCAAGAGTCTCCACTTGGATTACCAGGTGAGGGGCTGGGCTCCCCTTGGTGTTGCTAGGTCACCGTGATTGTGACATCACAAACACAGGGTTCTGGAAACTGCTTGTTTGCTGACACTAAAAAACCCATTTATATACTGTCAAAAAACAACTGGGAGCATTTTTTTGGCGCTTGGACTGTTTCTGGAAGCAGTACAGACACAAATTGAAGCATAAAAACATGGAAAAAGATGAACTTTGCATAATGGGTGCCCTTTAAAAACTCAAAAAAAGGTCTTAATGTTTTAACTAACCCTCTAATGCCTTAAATGTTTTGATCAGTGTGGCTCACTCCACTTAACAGCATAGGATACTAAAATTAGTACTTAAAATGGAGGGGGGAAAAAATCCGACTGACTTTGGCCGGTAAGATCGCATCATTTGATGCACCTGGACCAGTTCTTCTGTGTTTGACTGTCTTTTCTGTCCCCAAACCCAGCTGGTTGAAGCAGATGGCCGCCTGTCCTGAGCCTGGTTCTGCTGGAGGTTTCTTCCTGTTAATAGGGAGTTTTTCCTCTCCACTGTTTGCTCAGGATGGGAGACTGTGATGAAGTGATTCAACACAAACTGCTGATTTCTTCTTCAGATTGTTCTTTTTTCATGTACAGTGCTCTGAGACAACGAATGTTGTGACTTGGCGCTATATATATAAACTGAATTGAACTGAATTTGAGGTGGGCAAAGCCAGCTAAAATGTTAGCTTCACTAACTTTTAAACTGCTGCATAAATTTCTTAGTTCTGCTAAAGAAGAGATGCTACACAATCAAAAAAATTAGTGAAGGCTAATGCTAAACCGCTAATATTCAACAAATTACCATCCAGACCTTTCACTCACAGTGCAGTTGGTCAATAACCAAAACTTCAATACACACGTCAAACCATCCTCAACATGTAATGTGACAAACACAAGTCACCACAACTCAAAATGCTTCATTATTCAGATAAAAACGTTCACGTCTCATTCAGAGGTGAGCTTTTCTTAGCGGAGCCAAGAGTTGGAGCTAAAATTCTTCTGACGGACATGCAGGAAAAGAGAAGCAAAGAAAAAATATGGCAGTGAAAAGTCGCACTCTTTCAACTCGCGTTTCTGCTTATTTAGTTTTTATATTTAAATATTAACAGTAAAATATAAATATTTGTATGCCCCAGATTAAATCATGGATGTGTCTTAATTTTATTTTATTTTGTAACAAACTCTGGAAATGTTCTCTGGGGCAGAATCCCATCCCAGCTGTAAAGGATGCTGGGAAATTTTCTTGAAATTAATTTTTGTGACTCTTACAATATTTTTTAATGTGGACTTTTTTTCTTGACAAATTTTTGTTCCGTTTTTTTTTTTTTAAATGTACGTTAAAGTCTCTCTTATTGGCAGTAAACTGAAACCATGAGTGAGAAGTTGTGGTCTGTAAACAACAGGAGACTGTGACTCGAGGATGATGTCATTGTGTGAACTGGCTTTGTGTTGCTTTCTGCTCATAGTAAAGCAAAGTTTAGCATGTCAGTGCTACATGGTCAAAGTCCATAACTGTGTTTGTTAGATGGTGGCTTGATGTATTTAAAACTTATTAGCAGAATAGAAAATAAATATTTCTATTGGAAGGAATGTAGTTCGTTAATTAAGTTAATGCAAGTGCTAAACTGCTCAAAGAAAAGTCTGAACGCCAACAAAATGTTAGTTCTGCTCTTAAGGATTAGCGGGTTAGATTGGTGCCCACCACTATCATGGAAATAACTTGGAATAAGCAGTGTGAGTTTAATTAAAAAAAAATCTTTTTACTCATTTATTTGCTCTGTATTGAGAATTAATTTGTAATTTATTGACTACTGCACTGATTGGTTGTATTTTGTTAGTCCTGTTAGGGGTAGTTGCCAGGGTGGAGTCTTCATATAATTAAAAAAAAAGACATTTTAGAGCACAAAATACAGAAACTACTCAGTTAAACAACCCGTTCAGTTTTGACTGGATTAAAAGAGGTAAAGCATTTAGAAGCTGAAACTTGATCTGTTGCTCTGAGGTTGATTAGATAGACTGTCAGGCGTAGTGTGGAGCACAGAGACGAGGACTAACTGCTGATTTGCTGACACACACAGCAGCGATAGACCTGATGCAGAGCAGATCAGCGTAGCATCACTGCTCAGAGGCAGAGAGGGGGAGGAGGAGGAGGAACTCGGTGTCATGCTGCTGCTGCATCCTTTGCAATGCGGGGTGTGTCCCTCTGCCTTTTTTATTTTTTTTTTTTATTTCACCTCCTGGGTGTCCTGTTACCAGGAGTGAGCTCTCAGGAGCAGCCGTGATGATGCGCTAAGGTTTGGAAAACAAACCCCCACCGGAGGACTTGCCATCTGTAAGGAACTGCAGCGTTCATGGTGAGTGAGCTGTAGCATTTTTTTTTTTTACCGGGGAATGAGCCCGATGACCCCGAGTCGTCTCTCCTTGTCTGGCAGAATCGGAGGACGTTGGTAGCTAGAGCTTCAAAGAGAGGCAGCGGAGGACGAGGAGGGCTCAGGTTTCACATAAAAGCCTCGTTAGGCTCATTAGAGCTCGGTGCTTTGTGTGAGGAAAGAGAAAAATGTTTGGTTGACAGAATGATGTCCAGTCAGGAAATGTGCAATTTTCTCTGCATCAATTTTACACTTCCACTTAATTACAGCTAAAGCACGTGTAGCAGGGTTACAGTGCCTATTATCCTTTTGAAGAATTCAGAGGATTTCCTCTTGCTGTTAATGGAGTTGAAGAGAAACGGCTTATTCGACTTTTTGTTTATTTCTACTTTCCAGTAAAGCGTGTTTTTAGATGAACTGCACTGGAATGTATCAGAAGGTTTGATGCCAGAAATAGTGGGTCCATCTGTTGGTCAAGAAACTCCCCATTCTCTTCACTGTTTGCCAAATTCCCAGCAGCCCTGATTAGACTGTTTCTAAACTCATCAGTTATGTTTATTCAACTGTTAGTGTGTTAATCTGACAGGGTCAAAATGTTCTAGGATAAAACTGTAACAGTTTTTTTTGCATAATATTTTAAAAATCACTTTACAAAAAGCTGAATTTGAAAAATCAAAAAGGCCAAATCCATGTTGACATTTACTTAAACTTTTAATTTATCTAATAATCTAAACCCAAAGTATTTTGTGTTCAACTGCATTTCCTAATAATTTATTTTTTACATTTCTGAAACGTTCGCAGCCGAGTGTGAAGCGGCTGGGATGAGGATCAGTGCCTCCAAATCCGAGACCATGGTCTTGAGCCGGAAAA
>JARVJO010000001.1:3639502-3668840 GCA_031762555.1 Cynodonichthys magdalenae
GCATCAGATGAGCAGAATGCAGCTCAGAAATCAGCAGTAACCAGCCTGTTGTTGTTGTTGTTTGTGTTTGTTTACCCTTTAAACTTTCTCCCTCACAAGAGTTTGATACTTTTAATTAGCTTTAGTTAATTAAAAGTACAAATATTGTAGTCTTTGATCCCAAGTCTTTCATTTGTCATTCAATAATCCTTAGAGAACACAATAACAGACTGGTTTCAAAGTATTTCCAAATACTGTAAAGTGTATCCTCAGCTGTAGCACTTCATCATTGGAGGATTTTGTCCTGATCTTTTCCAGGATCGGAGTGGTTTCATCCTGTATTGTGTCTCTGATGCTCACTAGTCCCCTGCCTTCTCTCTGTTCAGGTTCAGTCTCAGGATGCTGAACTTAGAATGAAACTAAACTAAGTGAAACTGTGAGAAGCATCTTGCTTTAATGTAGATGAGCCCTGTGGATACTTCAAAACCTAACTAACCTAATTGATTCAGAGAAATACAAATGCTGCCTTTTAAGAAGAAAGATTTTTCAAAGACATCAATTTATATATCCACAAGATTATATCAAATTACATTCAGACCACAAAGCAAGGCTGATGAAGATGTTAATGTTTGTTTTCCCTCTTAATCATGCCTAAACCGAAACAGTCATATTTCCATCATGTGTCATGCTTTCGACTGGGTCTGTTTCTGTAGGTGAGCAGAGAGAACCGGCAGAAAGAATAAGTAGACAAAAGAAGCAAGAGTGCAGGAATGTAGAGGAGCATTTATTTGTACCAGCAGGACATCGGGGACAGGTAGTGTTTTTGTATAATGGAGCATGTTGGAGCAGTAGGAGGAATTTTTGAGTTTAAGAGTTTTGAGGGAGTGCAGGAGGTATTAAGCTCAAAATCCTGGTACAGTGTCAAAAACATGGATCAAAAGTGGAATTAAACCTCTGATTCACCTCATACTTAAGCTGTGAGTCTGTTGCCTAAAGTTATATTGCACAAAGAAGCTCCATGAGTCATTGTTCTAGACTGCATTCCTCTTATTCATTTAAGGATAATTTGATTAGGTTCAGAACTGTCCTATGATTTACTAGGAGTGATTATTTTTTTCTGAATCCTGCCAGATCCAAGCATCACTCTGTGTTTCCCAGCTGCAGGGGGCTCCATATTTGTCCATGAGTGTCAGGTGTCATGAGTCCTCATGAGCACAACTTGATTCTGGATGTAAGGGTCTTATGGGCCAGTTGTGGCTCACAAGTACAGATTCAGCTGCTGGTTTGACTGTTGGCTACAGATTGGATTTGTAGTGTTTGATATTAAATTACAAATGAATGAGAGACTTTTTTACGGACTCTTAGAGATGGGTAATAACATTGATTCATCAAAGCATCTTTTTTTTTTCAAAATCAATATCTATGTAGAAAATCATCTGATTCAATTTGATCCCCAGGTCAGTATGTCAGGTTTTTATGTTTGCACTCGACAACATTCAAAGATTCAGGCTCGAAGTGAAATTTTCTGACATGGGAATGAAACAGTTGCACTTGGTAGGACTTCTTGAAATAAGGAAAATTTCCAGACTAACCAGAAAAATAATCCAACACAGTCTGCTCTTGTTTGGTATATCACTCAAAACAAGATCAGAAATACTTTTGGGCTGAATAAGACTGCTAGACTTGGTTACATGGACAGTTTTTGCAGTTTACACTTTCACAAGAGAGCTTTATTTCTAAAAACCTCATGAAAACACATTTACACACCAAAGATGTTCTGTGCAAAAACAGGGATAACTGGCAGGAAAACAACCACTACAGATAAACTGTTGCCTCATTCATAAGACAGCTCAGTCCGGGACTGATGTGCGTTCTGTCCTCCTCCGAGCATTCAGAAAATATACAAAAAAGGAGGGGAGGCGAGAAAAATGAGCCTGCTTCTGATCCTCCTCTGAGCCCCAAGCGAGGTAGTATCAGAGCTGGGTCCAAGGCGGACTGACCAACTTGTGAAAAACCCACAGTTCTGCGCTCAGACAATGTTAATGAGCTGATGACCTCAGTGAGCGACCGCAGAATTAATCAAAAAACAGATTT
Organism: Cynodonichthys magdalenae; assembly: GCA_031762555.1. Classification (NCBI taxonomy): domain Eukaryota; kingdom Metazoa; phylum Chordata; class Actinopteri; order Cyprinodontiformes; family Rivulidae; genus Cynodonichthys; species Cynodonichthys magdalenae. Next base: position 3,641,576 of record JARVJO010000001.1, read on the forward strand.
ATTACAGAGGGAATATTAAAGATGACACGATGACAACAACTTTTTAGTTAGTTGAAAATTTTTGTACCACAGGATTGCTAAAAATCAGTAATTTTCTTTTACACAAAGACGTCAGTGAGCGATTCTAGGATTAATAAACAGATTTATCACCTAGGGACTATTAAAGATGACACAGAACAGCAACTTTGCAGTTTAAAAAATATTTCTGAATGCTTACATGTGAGCGGGACCTGGCCAGCTTCTCCTGTGATTTTATAAATGACCAGTGGGAGGAGCTTAAAGACGCACTGGTCTGTGCGGCGATTCTGTGGAACTGTCTTGTGAAAGAGGCTTGTGAGAAAGTAACGGCTTCTACTGAAACTCAAGACCAATTTTAATGATGTTGTTTCACTCTTATCAGAAGACCTTCGTGTTCTTTCTGAATATCTTTGTTGTGATGACCTTGTTCCTTGAAATCGAGTCTAGGAGATATGGTTATCCCATTATTAGCCAAGGAGGTGCTCTCCTAACGACACCGCTGGCCCAGCCACGAACATCTCCAGCCACCCACCTCTAACTCGAAGTTTGGATAAGAGGGTCAGGCTAAATGTTTTCCATCACTCATCATCAGTCTAACTACTGACATTTTGTTTATTACCTTCACCAAGGAGATCAAAAAGAAAACAGTCACTGATTATTTTGGTTTTAAAACGAGGAGTTACTCAAACATTTTGTCAAGAAATAAACCAGTTCTGAGCAGCCAGCTCTTGGCTGAAATTAAAATGCTACAGACAAATTTATTACACTGAGAACTGACACCTGGTTAACTTCTAACATGTCATTTTTGCCCCAAAAAGATTTTTTATTTTTATTTTTTAAAGCTAGAACAACTTATTTCTTGATGAACTGCATTGTGTTGCAGAGCGAGAATGCACAAAGGGAGAGAGGAGTAGAAGTGTCCCCACAATTATTGTTCGTTCAATTAGAAACGCTAGACCAGCCATGGCTTTGATTATTTTAAAACTCTTAATGCAGAAATAACCGTGGATAAACAGATTGAGAAAATGGTGGTTGAAACCCATAAAGCCTCTTCATCCATCTCCACCAATGAGATGTATTGACTAGAGGCGTAACACATGCCAGATTGACTGCTGTGGTACGAGGGCAATGCATTATTGGAAGAGGTGGGTTGTCAATGTAACTTTATCATGGCTAGATTTCCATGAAGGATTGCATATAAATGTTTGTTTTTCATTGGTTAGCTTCTGCCTGTTAGAAAAATCATTACCTGATGATACATAATGACAAGAATTTCTATTAAATCAAAATAATGGTTGTCAGCAAACTGAGTGTGCTGACCTAAATTTAACATATCATGGTTATCTTATTCAGCTTTAACACCTAACACTGTCTGAGTTGTCCTCGCCTTGAATATGGCGCTCTCCGACCAAGAAAGGTTACGTGATGTCTCTTGTAAAATCTTAAATTCACTGTAGTTTTTATGCCAAGTCATTAGCTGGTGCTGTGATTTTTGTACGTCAACATGTGCACAGACCCTTCAGTCTTGAGCAGGACAGTATCATTCAGAATGCTGAATACACACAGGTTGGTGTAAAGCTCTGAGCAGCAGAAACGGTACTCTGCCTTCCACCTTTATTACTGTCGCAGATCTAGTAGAACATGTGGAGAATAAATATTGACTGACTGCAATTGTAGTGCTCTTAGCCCTGGATTTAAAATGTTTCAGATCTCTGCTGTTGTGTAGGTGAAGTTGAAATAGAACAGAATTGTTCCAGTTTCACTTAAAAGCAGTGTTTTGTAAACTCTGCTGCTGAAGCTTCCCCTCAGGCAGCTTCCAGTTATGAAACCAGGCGAGTCACCTTGCTGTGGCCTTTATCCTCACTTTACATTATTTAGCATGTTGACTGTGTTTCCATGACGATTTAATGCTAGACAATGTCAACACAGAAAGGACTGCTTTTAAACAGCTGTGGTAGTAATGTTTTAATGCGGACTTTCTGAGTCTACCTGTTTTAATGCTGCTGTTTGCAGAGCTCGGCTCCATAACCTCTGTAGTTTTCAATTTTAAAGGCCATTAGCAACAAGTGTGTGCAGCCAGGCACCCAGAGAGCTCCTACATCCCTTCCATGAAACCAGAGAACTCGGCAAGACAAAGCATGTTGTCCTGGTTTCAGGTTATCACGGGATACAGTTGCTGTTCCTGTGAAAAGTTACAGAGCATAAACCCAGACCTGTTGACCACACTTCTGCTTTCGAGTGTAGTCTCTATAAATGTGTAACTTGGTACAGTGGCTGTCATTTACAACTGGGTTTTCTGGTTTATGTTGACCAGCTGTTTATTCATAAAAAATATACCTGGCTCCTGCTACATGATTCATGAAGGAATAGGAGCTTCCTTCATTTGTAAAACAAATGCAGGCCTTTTTGCAATGCAAGGCCTGACCTGGTTCGGCCTGGGTTCAAACCAAGGTTCTGTGTATTTGCATTAACTATTTTGGCCCAAGTCCATCCTGATTTCAGGAACCCAGAGACCTGTGGTTGTATTCGGGTCGGGCCACTGAGCACAGGTTGACATCAGCTACTGTTGCTGATTGATTGGTTGAGATGAGAGTAACTGCTTGAATCATTTACATCAACTGTAACTATTTTCACATAAGTTCAACTAAACAACTGTATCAAGCTACAATAGTAGCTTGATACAGTTGTTTAGTTTTTAGGGCAAGACAACAGAGGACAGTAAGCTAATAAGCTTACTGTCCTCTGTTGTCTTGCCCTCTCACTTTCAGCGTCATACTGATGGATGGTCCGGTACAGCTTTTCTTGTAGTGTTGCAAATAAAACGGAGATTTGCGTGTATTTGAAATGATAATATCCACCTTCATTGAGGTGGCACACTTCTCAAAGCAAACACAACCAGAGCTGGGGTCGAGCCAAGGACTTACAATGCAAAAATGTTCTTGGCACGAGTGTTTTCAGTCATGTCTGATTGGCTAAAAGTAGTATTTTACCTGGCTGTGGCGGTTTGAAGCTACTTGTCAACCACAAATTGTGACGGAGTGGTTACTTTCTGCAGTCTCGCCTAATTCTGAGTGTTTACACCAGTGAGCCCGGCAACTGGGTTCTGAGCAGCCAGTTTTTCTTAAATCTCAGCCTATTTTGCGTGTACAAGTTGTATTCTTGGCTGTGCACATTATTGTATTCTCACCTTATAGACCCACATCATACCTGCCTCAACCGACTTTATACGCACCTTGGCTGAAGGCTTGGTTTGTTTTTGTGTTGCACTATTTTTAGTTGGTTTCTAATTAATTAGTGAGACAGTGTGAGATTGTCAGGAGGGGGCTCTGTGAACTTTGTGCTCTGTGATGCATCCGATCTATAAGTCAGCTGATTGTTGAGGCTGAGTTGAACTCCTCGATGATCTTAGCTGTAACACGATCTCCTCCCTCTCTGGGACCAGTATCACCATAAGTGTTGGAGCCTAAACTTCACACTCATTAGACACCAGCAGCTGATGCATTCTCAGTCCAATAGAGCTGTGTCACAAGGTTGTCGGGCTGCGTCCCAATACGGCTGTTTTTGTCTTTTTATGCTTGTTTTACCAATTTCTCTCTCCCTTTTGCAAATCAAATATTATTGAGTCTGTGAGCCTGTGCCAGTTATTTTGGGCTACAGAGCCCCAAAAGTAAAAAAATAAGGCCGGGCTGACAGGAGCCGTGGTGGGCTGAGTCGGCCATCAGCACAGAACAAAGCCAACATGAGGCTAACTTTAAGAAGCTGAAGCTGTAGTTGTGCCTTTTTGTTTTTCTTTGTGTATCTAAATTGTCATGTTTGTCCTCAGGAATATGAAACAAAGAGTGGCAGACCTGGACCTGGTAACCCGACGTCTCCTAGGCGGAGTGTGAGAAAAAACCTGGACTTTGAGCCGCTCTCCACCACCGCACTCATACTGGAGGACAGACCTGCGTATGTAAAAACACACAAACTCACTGTGGACTCTTGAACTTTTCCACTGTTGAAACCAGTTGAGTTTTGTTTCCATTTTCCTCATGTTTTATTTATTTTTTTTGTTTGTTTGTTTTTCATCAGACCTTTCTCTTCTGCCTGATCATTAGATCTATTCAGTACATTTCCTACTTATCTTGTCTGTTTGCATCACAGCCGGTAAAAGAGAAGCACTGCTGAAAGTTTAATGACCCTCCCCAAGCCTGGCTCCATTACCCGGCCTTTTTCTTCTCTTCCATAACCCATTATGTTTTGTAGCATACAGACTGACAGATATATGCAGGGGTTCATTTTTCTCTGCTGCTGCACATGAAAGCAAATAATAGTGGCAAGCACCAGGAATTTACTTTTCAATGTATCTCAATTGGCTGCATGCAAACTTGGATATGTTTATACAACTTTCACTTATGTAGCAGCATTAAAAAATGTTCAAAAGGTGTATTACATGTTTTAATGTGGGCATTTATTATTATGTTCTTACCTGCACAACAAAGTAATTATTTGATTGCTTTGAAAACATGGATAAATCTCTAATAGGCAAAATATCACGGCTGTCAGGCAGAAACCTATCTCCAAAACAAAAAAAAAGCCAGGATGGTCCGAATTCTGTCAGTGGATATGGTCAGATAATTGAACAGATAATTGAACAGATAATTGAACAGATAATTGAACAGATAATTGGTGGTTGTGTATCTTTTATGGAATTATTGATTTCTGTCTTAACAAAAGAGTGAACAAATGTATGCAAACCAGCTCTGTTTTCAAGAGGAAATGCAGCTTTCATAGCATCCTGCCTGACACTGATGGAAATAAAAAGTCCTGTCAAAAACATGTTTTATACTTTTTACTGGCGTTCTCTGTAGTGGTGGTGTGTGATACTTCAAGATTTAGTGAGAATTGCTAAATCTGAATAAAATTTTACAACCTTTAAATTTTTTTTCCTCATTAGATTAACAATTAAATAAAATCCAGCACAAACTCTGGACAAAGTTTTTAGGTAAAAAGACATAAATTACACAGCATTCCTCTTCCTATCTAGCATTTCTTGCTGCAGCCGGGCCTGACTGAGCCAGTCCTCGAGTCACATGACGGTACAGCAGCAAAGTGTGACTGCTCCGCTGTGTGCAGTGAGATGTAAACACAGTCATGGAAAGCCAGGAAAGAAATCCATGTTAAAAACCTGAAACTAAGGTATCAATACTGTTACATCATACATATTGCATATCATTCAGTATAATGTATGACAGTATATCCATAATAATCAATATGTGGATCAGTACACTCAACACTAATCCGTAGAATCGAGTTGATTTATGCAGAACATGAAAAATGGATACACAAGGTTTTAGTTTGATACTGATATCTTATAACTGTTTTTATTTTACTGCTCCGTGTGTGTGCTCACAAGTGGAGCAGTGGGCAAAATGCAGACAATTAATTTCCCCACCAGGGATTTAGATGAGCTGACAAGGCTGCATTCATTTTTTACATTTCTTTTATTTTCTTTCCACCAACACTCTGTGTTATACAAATGAGTGTACCTGGCATGTGTGTATTTTACACACAACCACTGAGTGATGATGTACGCCCCCGTGTAGATGATTTAATGAAGAGCAGTACACTTACAAAACAGAGCAAACCTTAGTGCCTCTGCTGATGTGTGCATAATTGGGCCCAGGGTCACCAGGATGCATGCAGTGCATGAAAGGTCCAATGCATTTTGGGAAACTAGTACAAATCATTACCTGGTGGGTCCGAAATGACAAAGCCTGGGTACCAAGCAGGCGTGCAACTTCTTTAATAATTGACTGTTATTCTTTTTAAATGTAATGTTAATTAGTTTTAGAGATGTACCACTGTTGAGGCTTAAAAATGAATAAAAAAAAACAAAATCTTCATCTAATATTTAGGCGTTAATCCTAGGATTTTGTGACAGCCCTCAGGCTAGCAACGTTTTAATATGCAAGTTATTAGGGAGGTGCCAGCACCCATTCATAAAGTAAAGAGGAAGTAAAAAGCAGGTTTGTTTTAATGAATGAAATGTCTTCATGATGCATCAAGAAAAAAAATACAATTATTTCTTGGATACAACCAAACATTTGTCAGTAAAATATTTGTGTGAAGCTGGATCAAATGAAATTGTGTGAATGTTGAGTTATCATAATCTGAGTTTCCATGGTTTTTTAATGTACATTTTGAAGTATCACATTAGAAAAGCTGGATGGAAACGGCAAAATTTGAAAAATACTCGCTCAATTCTGCAAAATAGTTTTTACGCTCGCTTGAGGGGGTTTTTGGACTTTCCATAAAAAGAGTAAATGCACAAAAGGAAGATGGAAACACATTTGCAGAAGACGTTTCTATGTAGCCAAGTTCACCTCACATTATTGATCAGCTCTTACTGATTTTGGCGTTTTTGCGGATTTTTCCATAAGAATTGCATTTCTTTCTTTCCGTCTCCAAACAGCGTGTAACATCACCAATACTAGTTGATATGACAGAATAAATACAACTTGCCTGAAAGCAACACATTCCTGAAAACTTCTCTCCATTGTCCAGAGCTGGGTGGTCCCTGCTGGTTTGCAACTTCTACTTCCTGTTTTCTACAACCATGCGTAATGTTACCATTTGATGAAATTACGCTTTGCGTAACCTGGTTGATTCACTCCAAACCAGTAGATGGAAACACGCCTAATTTGCCATTTATTTATTTATTCATACATTTCTTTCTTTTTATTTTTTTTTTTGTGACATTTTAAAAATTTGCTCAAAATTCATATTACAATTGGCTGGAAACTGAAACGTGTATTGACACTGGCTTCCTGTTTGTTTTTTACTGTAACTATTTTAGCCTACTTCAGATATATTAATCATTGTATCAACTTTGTTTGGGACATTAAGGCCATGTATACTTTTAATTATTTCATGTTTTTTACAAAGTTTTTTTTTCTTTAAAATAAATAGGGGGGATTTGAGAAACTTTGCTCATTTTATTCTACCAGCCTATATTAAGCTACCAACTCTTTTAGCTAGTTTTAGCTTTTGCCTACTGTTTTGCTTGATTTAGTTACTGTTTAGCTGGTTTTAGATTTCAGCTTTGCTTCATTAATTTCAGTTTTTAACTGTTATGCTTATCTTAGTTTTTACCTACTCATCATCCACATTACATTTTCATAGAAAATGTCATTTCTGCCATTTTTTTTGTGTGTATGTTTATACATACACACTATACACAGTAAAGGCTTCCTGTCCCGTTCTAATCTATACACTACAAGCTCTCTGATCATAAATAATGCAGGAGAAACTCAGAGATGCTCACTAACCCACTTCCCTTCATCCCTGCTTGTGTTTTCCAGTAATCTGCCTGCCAAGCCTGCAGAGGAGGCCCAGAAACACCGACAGCAGTATGAGGAGATGGTGGCTCAGGCCAAGAAGAGAGGTCAGCTCTCCTCTGCACCGTTTTGTTTTTCTGGTTTTCGTTCGTGTTCCTCTATTTTTGTATTAAACCACCTGTTTTCTGTAGAGTTGAAGGATGCTCAGAGAAGGAAGAAGCAGCTGGAGGATCGGTGTAAGCTTGAAGAAAGCATCGGAACAGCAGCCCAGATCTGGAACCAGGAGATCCTACCGAACTGGAGCACAACGTGAGCCTCCCACCAACAGACTGTTTTCTGATGTTCTAAGAGATTCAGAGGAAAAAATAACGCTTTCCTGTAGAGAAGTTGTTGTGTTTACACCCATAACTTTAATATATGGAAGTAGTTTAAAAGGCTTTAGACTGATCTGAGGTTTAGTTGGTTTCTTTTTGGTTGCCCATCGGGTAAAAATAAAAAGTGGGAAATCAATATCAGCCCAGTTTTAGTTATTGGACTGATACCGATGTTAATGCTGATATATAGTTCATCCCTAATTTATTTTATAAAAACAACCAATAGTCCTGAATCAGTTTTTAACTTTAAATTTTCCTGAGATAAACACATTTCTGCACTGCTTTCCCTTGGATAGAGTTTAGTATTACTTTATAGTGTCTTAGTTAAGATATGTATTTATTTTGATGAAATATCCATCTCTATTTACAACAGACATGCCTGAACCTAAATTTACTATTTTATCTAAGTTTTTGTGTAAACAGTGAGTAATAGTGTAGCGCTCATTCTCCTCCAAAACTAGTACCATCACTGACAGTTTGTGACATTTGTAGGTCATTTTGACCCAAGGGCAGCAGTAGGGTTAATATTACCAGGTTTGCACCGTGTTTAATTTAAAATTAATTCGTTTTCTTCAATCTTACCAAAAGTGCCGTAAACCAAGTATTTCTTCTTGTTCACAACCACCACACAAATGCAGAAGAATAGACTGGTGTGTGTGTGTGTGTGTGTGTGTGTGTGTGTGAGAGAGAGAACATGAAGTAGAAACATGTTTTAATTCAACTCTCTTGTCATTTCCTGCTCTCATGTAAAATCAGTGAAGGCTGCAGTGCAGGGAGAGACCGCCACCGTGTGGTCGTGCTCAATAATTGCCGCTCTCTTCTTTTTGACCCATATTAACCAACCGTTGATGTGTTTATTTTACTCCATGGTTTCAACCTACTTGTCCTCCCGGCTGCAGGTGTACGTCTCGGCGGGTCAGGGACCTCTGGTGGCAGGGAGTCCCCCCGAGCGTCCGAGGCAAGGTGTGGAGCCTGGCTGTGGGCAACGAGCTCAACATCACACACGGTACATGAGAAATATTATAATGTGACTGTTTTTAAATTACAAAACAATCAGAAGCTAATATAATGGGTCTAATTTAATAGGTTGATTAATTGGTTTGTTTATGACTTTTTTTCTGCAGAACTCCTGCAGAAAATACATCAAAAGACATGTTTTATGTGTTTTAGACCATTATGTTTCAGCAGTGATAGTGTGGACACTGATCTGTCATGTGGACCATGTTAAAGGTTCCCCACAAGAGTGGTCTAATGTCAAATTAAGTCCTCACAACAATATCAAGACATGATCTCACACACAGAGGATTTGAATCAGTTTGTCTCAGTGTTTGTGTCTGAAAAAGTGAAGTAGATGGAGGAGGACAGCAGGGTACTTCTATTAGAGGATGGTCACGGTACAGTGGTTCTCTCATTACAGGAGGCAACTCTGATATAATAAACACACACACACAGTGGAGGTTCATTTTTCTCTTACTGCCCCAGTGTGTGTGTGTGTGTGTGTGTGTGCTCCTCTTCACTCTAACTGCTGAGCTGGCTCTTTGCTTTGTTCAGCTCTTCTTGTAACTGGAGCTTCAGTACTTGACATCAGAACACACTGTTCAGTCTCTGCAAGGTCACACTAGCCCCTTTCATAAGACAGCTCAGTCCGGGTCCGATGCGTGTTCTGTCCTCCTGTGAGCTTGCAGAAAAAACACAAAGGTGGAGAGGCGAGTAAAATTAGCCCACCTCTGCTGCGCCCCTGATCCGCGGGTCAATGTCTTGTGAAAGATCAACCCGCGGATCCGCGCTGAGAAAATGATAATGAGCTGATGACATTAGTGAGCGACCGCAGGATCTAACCAACAAACAGATTTATTACAGACTGAATATTAAAAATGACACAGAACATAAACTGTGTGGCTGGATTAAAAAAACATTTAACCACAAAATCGTTATAACGAGTTGATTCAGTTTGTGTGTGTGTGCGCGTGCTGTGTGTGCGTGCTTTATACTAGGAAGACATAAGTGCAGCTGGAGAAATGACAGAACAGCAACTTTGTAGTTAGTTTATAAATATTACGCCACAGGTCTCCATAATGAGCTGATTTCCTTTTTATTTATTTTTTTTATTTTATTTTTTTATACGACCGCCGTTCTGCTCACTGCCTCTGCGTCGTAATACGACGCAGAGGCAGTGAGCGGAGGAGGATTAAATCTACAGATTTTACCAAGAGAATAATAAAAATGACACAAAACAGCAAATTTTTAGTTTAAAAATATTAAACCGCCACAGAATCATTAAAGTAAGTTAATTCAGTTTGTTTTGTTTGATACGAGGCAGTAGACATCTGTCACACAATAATTACGTCGCTCCACTTCAGCCCAGCTGATTTCTGCTCCACGCCTCTTGTGGGTCCACGCTGCTGGTTCATTTATAAACGCGTTCATGTGAGCGGGCCCTGCCCGCCTTCACTTGTGGTCTTATGAATGACCCGGGGAGGCTTAAAGGCGGGCCGGTCTGTGCGGCGATTAGGCGGATTTGACTTATGAAAGGGGCTACTCTGTGTCATGAGTCACAGATAAGTTGACTTTATTCAGTTTCTCCATCACACAGTGGTGACTAAGGCTGGGTGATGTAGACAAAAAAATACCGCAAGAATTTTTGTTCATTTTCCGATATCGATAATCTGACGATATCTTTCTTAAAAAAAACATGTTGTCAAACCCTGCTTGTTTTTGTAGTTTATCATATCCATAGATGTCCTAGTAAGCACTTTAAAGTCTTGTAGAGAACATGGTGATGTTCTCTTGACGATGATGATGAGGAGGGGGTAAATGTTTATGTTCATCAGTGAACAAATCTGACTCACAGCACACGCTGCACTCCTGTGGGAGTGGTCTCGGCTGAGTTCGGGCTCAGTTTGCGCTTTGGGTAGCTACTTGTGCATGGAGGTGTTTATACTTGGTGCTTCCATTATTGTAGTACTCTCCATGTGGCAGAACACTTTATAACTTGTGAAATGTTGTAGAATAGAAGAGCAAAAGCGTGATGAACAAACAAACTGAATGTTGCGAGTCACATGCAGCCTTTGCACGAGGAGGTTGATCACACGTGCAAAGTTGGACATATCTGTTGGATAATGGTGCTCTGAGCACAAATATTTAATATAAAGTTGGGTTTTAGAGACCAAAGTTTCAGGAGTAAAGTGAGTGAGGAGAAGTTTACTCAGGACTCCTGCTCCTGCAGACTCACCTGGCTTTACTGACCCGCCCTGCTCTGCTCTCATTGGATAAAAGTGCTCTGGGGTTTGTTGAAAGTAGCATCCCGTTTGGAGCAGACTGGGGGGCTTTAACAAGACCGCAACAACAGTTTTCCCCTCTTACAGATGACAGACATCCGTCCTGGCCACATTCAAAGTTACGAAAATCCATCTTGGCAACGGAGAACTTTAAGCCCTTTGGTTTTAGCTGCTGTGAGTTCAACACTGAATCCCGCCTGCCGATTGGCTCAGATGTCGTCGACCCCAGTCACATGACTAAATCCTCCCTGCTGATTGGTTTCTGTGGCAAATATTCCATGAATGAGGACTTATGCGACTCTCCTTCACCACTGTATTTGTCTTTTCGACACAGTATGAATACTCAATAACGTAAAAATGCATATCTACAAAGCAACATGGACGATAATATCATCTGGATAAATATCTCCCACCTCTAGTGGTGACATGAAGTTAGAAATGGTTTGTTTGAAATGTTTCATTAACTCTGTGCAGAGCTTCTGCTCCAACATTACATATAAAGAGGAAATTCATTTAAAAATCTTTTAGTTTGCAACTAATAGTGCTTTACTCTAGAAAGGATGCAGAATAAAATATGAAATGTGTGAATATTTGTGATTTAATAAAGATGCGATTTCTTTTTATCTTTATAAACTTTTATAAGTTTATGGATTACAGTAAAAAGAAGGAAAATGCCGTTTGTATGAAATGTAGGAATAAGGGGCACAAAATGAGACTAAGAAACTTTGTGGTGACTGAAATGGTCAGAACTTGTTACAGAACCTTGAAAGCCTTGAACGAAAATCACAGGCTGGAAGCAATAATGACTTTAAAATCCCTTTTTTTTTTTACTTTTATTGTATTTTAAAGCAATCCACTGTACACCACCTTTATACAGAAACTATAGAAACATCCTTCACCTTTAACAGCTGAGTTGTATTCAATCAGTACTTAGTAATTCACACTCAGTATTTTTCTTAGTGTTTTCTCCCTGCAGATGGTAAACAGTCCCCTCCAAAAGTACTGGAACAGCTTGTTCCAGTACTACAAGTAGGTATTTCTTGTTGAAGAAACATGAAATCCAGAGAGCTGTCTATTTGAAGCTGGGAAAAAAAGGAAACTCAATTAAAAACATTGGGCATAGTGAGCACAATTTGAAATGTCCTGATTCAGAAAGAAACTACTGATGTACTGAGCAGCACACGTCCAACAGGTCGGCCAAGGAAAACAACAGTACTTGATGACAGGCCAAACACAAAGATTCAAACCACTCATCAGTAAGAAGAACCAGGACAGATTGAAACTGTAAAGGAGTACAGAGATAAGCTGCAAAAGTTCTGGAAGACGATCTTATGGACTGATGAGACCAAGATTAATCTCTATCATAGTGTGGAGAAAAAAGGAACTGTTGATGATGTGAAGCACACAGGCTCATCTGTGAAGCATGGTGCAGGTAATGTCATGGCTGCTTCTGGAACAGGCACATTAATATTTATTGATGATGGAGCTGACGATGGTAGCAGCAGGATGAATTCTGAAGTGTTCAGAAACATTTTGTCTGACAATTTGCAGAGAAATGTATCCAAACTAATCTGGAGGAATTTTATCACACAGCTGGAAAATGACTCAAAACACACTGCCAACAAAACTAAAGACTTTACCAGGGTTTAGATCGGCCAAGTCAGTCACCTGACCTGAACCCAACAGAGCATCTCACCTCCTGAAGAGACTGAAGGGAGAAACCCCCAGAAACAAATAAGAACTGAAAGAAGCTGCTGTAAAAGCCTGGAACAGCACAAATGAAGAATCACCAGTTTGGTGTTGATGGGTCGCAGGATGGAGGAAGTCATTACATCAAGGGTTATACCACCAAATATTAAATGTTATTTACTTTAAGATTATTTGTTCCAGTAGTTTTGTTCACATAAAAATCATGTGTTGTGATACAATCAGTGATATATCCTAAGTTGTTTAACACATCTACATGTAAACACCAGGAAATAAAAGCTGACATTCAGAACTCTTGTCTCATCTTTTGATCTTAAACCAAACATCTTCAGTGAACAACAAAAACAAGAATTTGACTTGCTGTTCCAATACTTTCGGAGGGGACAGTAAACGTGCTGATGTGTTGACCAGGTCACTCATGACCTGGACCTCATCACTAGAGGGCAGCCACAGGTCAAAGCAGAGATAATTCAGAATCAGCTTTAATGTTTCTGCTGCAGCTTTTAATCCCCAACACTCTGTTTCTGTTTAGTCGTCTTGTTCTCTGATCAGAGCCTTTAACCTTTGACCCCCTCCTCTCATGCTCTTTGATCCGTGTCCCTGCAGAGCTGTATAACATCTGTCTCGCCCGGGCCAAAGAGAAGTGGAAGACCACTGCAGCCCCCTCCACAGGCCCTGAAACTGAAGGTAGAGACCGACTCCCAGCTTCAGTTTCCACTTTATTTTCAGGCACATTTTTTTTTAACCGTGACTCGATGATGTCACTTCTTCCAGATGTTTCAGGTTCTTCAGACCGAGAGTCGAGCCTGGAGCTGATCAAGCTGGACATCTCCAGAACCTTCCCCCAGCTGTGCATCTTCCAGCAGGTCAGAGTGCGACGTCTGGTCATCTCGTACAGAGGTTTATGTTCAAACAGACCAGACCAGTCAGATTTTTATTGTAGCTGTTTTCTTTTTGGCTCGTTTGTTTCGTCTTCATTGTTTGTTTGTTGATCATCAGGGTGGGCCCTATCATGACGTGCTGCACAGCATTCTGGGAGCGTACACATGTTACCGGCCGGACGTTGGTTACGTAAGTCACAGCTTCACACCACTCATCACTTTGAGATTAAATCCCACTGTCCACAAGAAGAGTGACATTAAATAATGTCTTTATAAATGTTCCTGACATAAATAAGAGAAAACTGAACCTAAACATTTATTATCAGACTTAAATTTTTGTTTACTTCTAAATTTAACTATTTGTTGCAGCTGAAAGGTCCAGACGAGTTCTCATATTTTTAAAAACTGCCGTGGTCCAAACATCAACACGAGTCGAGACAGAAACGCTGAAGGAGCGCCCCCTGTAGGCTGGCTGCTGCAAGTGAACGAGACATTTTCCTCAGCTCATCTGTTCCAACTTCTGTTGTTTCGTTTAGTTCTTACCTCGCTGCTTTATGTTCAGATATTTATTTCTCTAATATATTAAGTCATTAACAAAAAACAGAATCATATGGCTTCACTTTTGTAAAACAAACAATGAAAAGTCGTTCATCATTAAAAAAAATCTTTAAAATTTGGTTAAAGTAAAATCTGTTTTAGTACACTGACTGTATAAAATATGAACACAGGATTTCTACAGTCTGAAACTAAAAACAGGAACGTAGAACATTCTTTGTTGCATCGTCATATCTGCATTGTTAATGAGCTCATCGAGAAAATTACAACAGATAATTTTAACTTCAACAGGTTTTATTTTTTGTAAAAGTAAATAAATAAAACAAGGCAGAGCACCAAAAAAAAAAAACTTCTGCATTTTCTGCAGCAGCAGGTTCTGGTTGTGTATCTTTATCTAAGTGCTTTATGGAGACAAAGAAGAGGAAATAGAACTGACGGGAGAAAAAAAAACTTTTCCTACATCCAAAATTAGAAAAAGCACATCTGTGTAAAAACAGTAAATTATAATAAGTTGGCAGATATTTTGATGTAAAATCAAAAAACATAAGATTTAGTTTTATAAAATTTCAAATTTCAAAATAAAAATCGTGTTAAGAACCTTTAGCTTGTCTCTAAATCAGTCAGATAGTTTATTTTTTGCTTTCATATTAAATTTCACTGTAGAAGTAAACATCAGCGTATAAAACGTTAATGTAAAGCAACTCTAAAATAAATTTTAGGAATAAGGAAGTCAGTCGTGTGGCGTTTCACATAGTAAATTACAATAAGTGTGTAAAAATAGCAGCTGAGACGTTCCTCTGCCACACAACACCCACTCCACCTGCAGGGTTGTAGCTGGAGTGACTCAGTCTGGTGGGTCTGACTGGACCTGAGTGGGAGATTTTACAACATGAGAAAAACTGAGTGGGCTGTTTCCTGAACGGCCAATATTTTCTATGACTGTAAGATTCGGTTTATTTATAATTCACCTTTCATAGAATGAAATCACAAAGTGCTTCACAATAACGGTGGGAGAGTTTCAAGCCAAACGAACACAAAGGCTAAAACCTACGATCACAAATACTTTAAGTGTACAGAGTCACACGAGCCTTTGATTTTACTGCTTCATGTTTGCTTCAGTGTCAAATTGATTTATACAACTTCAATTGATCAAAGCTTTAAACCAAACTATACAACAAAATCAATAAAAGTAGTTTATTTTTATGTTCTGTTTCAACAATAAACCAAAGTCAAACGATGGGTTTTGATCCAGGATTTGAGGTGTTTATGAACACAGTGATGCTCTATTGAAGGTTTTGCTGAGTCAGGGCTTTGAGTCAGCAATAAATGTATAGACTAGCTGTGTAAATGTAGAAAACTTTCTTTACTTAATGTTAACAGATTAGTTTAATATTCAACACAAAACTAGAATTGATATTTTCATGTGTTGATGTTGGCTAAAGCTAAATGTTATATTTCACTTGTTTAATTGATGCTCAATAGAAAATTTTTGGCCTGAGTTATATATTGTAATGAGTCTGAAGTACTGTTTAAATTAGCATCAATACTCTTTAAACTGTTCGCCTGAACCCAGAGGAGGAAAACATTATTTTTTATATATTTTTTTTATTATTGTTATTATGATGATGATGAAGCTGATGGTTAAAGTTTGAAACAACTTTTAAATAAGTTTAATAAAAGTGTTTGAAGCTGAAACTGTTTCGACATCGAGATGCAAAATTTAATGTTTGCTCCTCTGAGCTGGTTACCTTTGTGCTCTTTACTGCAGCACCGCGCTGCTGACTTCCTGTACTGACCCCAACCATGCATACACACACACACACGCACACACACACACACAGGGTGCAGGGTGTTTGCATCAGCCTCTGTCAGCTTCTCTCTTTAAATGGAGCTGTTTGTGGTGTTACTGTAACTGTCAGAGCCACAGGTCACCATCCTCTTCATCGATCATCACCTGTGTGTTTGTGTTCAGGTGCAGGGCATGTCGTTCATCGCTGCAGTGCTCATCCTGAATCTGGACACGGCCGACGCCTTCATAGCGTTTGCCAACCTGCTGAACAAGCCCTGTCAAATGGCTTTCTTCAGAGTCGACCACAGCCTTGTCAGTACGCACACACACACACACCCCACACACACACACACACTTAACCACAACAAAAATGTGGAACCTCACTTTATCTGATCTGTAACACATGTTAGCTGTGTTTAAACACAAGTCCAACCTGCTGACATGTTGGTGCAGAAGATTATATAAACACACATTAACTTCTGAAAATTACAAAAAATAATGAAAATATGTTTAAAAAAAAAAAAGAGAAATGTTAGAAAGTCAGTCATTGTAGAAGTCAGTGAGGAGCACTTTTTTGTTGTTTTGATAGTAAGCAGAAAAAAATATTTTAACATTTGTTTTGAAATTTATAAAAAAAAATATATTTACTGATTATTATTACATTTATTAATTTAAGTTTAAATATGTGAACTTGAGGATTTACTAAAATGCTTTTGTCTTAATCAAACAATCCTTTGAAAGTTAAACTATTTAAATGTTTTATCAGAGAAGCAAGTTAAAACCAGGAGCTGCTGACAAAATCCCAACCTTTGTGACAAAATCTCCAAAATGTCTGAAACATCTGCAGGGTTCTGTTTGCTGTGATGAAGCAGAAACTTTCAACATGTTATAAAAAAAAAAAAATCAATAATGTGTTTTGTGTTTGTTTCTAACATCCTTCTCTTCCAGATGTTAACGTACTTTGAAGCGTTTGAAGTGTTCTTTGAAGAAAATTTACCAAAGCTCTTTGCACATTTCAAGAAAAACAACTTGACCCCTGATATTTATTTAATCGACTGGTGAGTTCTTCATATGTTTTGTTTTATGTTTTATGCAGCTGTAGCTTTTTGTGTCAGACGTCAAATCTAAAAACCGTGAAACCCTTTCTCCTGACCTTTAGTGGCACTCCGGTCAGGACGTCTGCAGCTGTAGGTGTTTCGCTGTCGATCCACTGTTTATATTATTTATTTTTTTGATTCATTGTTTTGTTATTGTCACATATATTGTTTCACTTCAGTTCTGAGAAAACAGGAAGGGCTGAATGTGCAGATGACGGTGCGTGTCAGTGGTTTGTGTGTTTTACAGGGAAGTTTCTCTTGTTTACCCTCACTGATCTGCCGCAGGCTTATTGACGTCACTTCCCTGCTGCGCTCGTTAAACTGCTGTAGTTTCTATGCCAGGTCACTGGGTGGTGCTATGATTTTTATACATAAAAGAAAACCACACATGCGCACCGACGGTTCAGATTTGAGCATGAAAACTGTTATCGAAGATGAAAGTGAAAAACACAAACCTTCGTTTGCGTGCTCTGCTAACCACCTTTGTTACTGTTCATCTAACCGCGCAGGAAAACTGTTGACTGCAGCCGTTTGTAGTACACACACACACACACACACACGCGCGCACGCGATTTCACATCAACGCCAGCGTGTCCAAAAACCTCCAGTCGGAAACTTGGCTTCAAGAACCGCTGCTGCTGAACAGGAACTGCTGGATCAGCAGAAATGCTACTGAATCATTTAAAAATATTGTCATGGAAAATGCTGAGTCACTGCTTTGAAATTTTGGTTCAACAGAAAATTCTTTAAAAAAAGAAATAAACTGTGGGGTTGGACCGTGTTGATCTCTTTCATACTGACATATTGTTAGATAATACCACAGTTAAGGACTGGGGCGGGGGGAAGGGGCGGGGCATAGTGTTTGTTGCTCTGTGGCATGTCTCCAACTGTCGCATCTTATTTTCTTCTTCCTGTAAATTTTTTGACATTTGTCAAACAACTTGAGGAGGTTGGGATTGGAGGGGGGAACGTTTTTTTGTCTCGAAGGATGAGGCTGACGATGAATAGAGCTGTTTTTTTTTTCCATGAGATTACCATGTTTCCCTCTGCCTGCTGCTGCGACACTCATCAAATAAGGATGGTCATGTTAAGAGTAGAGAGTGTAAATAGGTCATGCAACCAGGTTCTAGAGGGTTAATTTACCGTCATTTTAAAATACCATCATATTTAAGTACCGAGGTATACCACAACATCGTCATACCACCCAGGCCTACTTGACATAAAGAATGTTACTTTAAAATAACTTGACCACAGGGACAGATTAAAGCTGTAAATTTCATCACAGGTGTTTTCAGTCTTGTAATCGTTCTGCCTGTTTAAAGGCTGCAGGTAGTCACAGGGCTGTTTGGTGTCATGGTGTGGGCCCCCCTGAACATAGTGCACACGAAGCTGAGGACAGATTCGTCTCAGGAGCTTAAAAATAAAATTATTTCCAGCACCTCAGGGACAAATGTCGGCTACACGTAACCCGTTTTCTCTTCCTCCGGTTGTTTGTCAGGATCTTCACTCTGTACAGTAAGTCTCTGCCTCTGGATCTGGCGTGTCGGGTGTGGGACGTGTTCTGCAGGGACGGGGAGGAGTTCCTGTTTCGCACGGCGCTCGGCCTGCTGCGTCTCTATCAGGACGTCCTGACGTCCATGGATTTCATCCACATGGCCCAGCTGCTGACCCGGCTGCCCGACCTCATCACTGCCGAGCAGCTCTTCCAGCACATCGCTGCCGTCCACATGAGCAGCCGCAACGGGAAGTGGGCTCAGGTGGGCGTTCCTGCTTCACATCTTTAATTCTTAATGTTTTACTACCAGTTTTTTTTTTAATTTTTTTTTAATTTCTCTTCATTTTTATACCTCTGTCCTCTCAGGTCCTGCAGACGTTGACGGAGCAGAAGAAGTCGGCACCGAGACAGTCCGGTGCTGAAGCACTGAGCTGAGATCCGAGGGGGAACACCACACTAGTCCACTCAGACCCCCTCGAGCTTTCAGGAAAACCTGGACTCTCACCAGGCTAAGTGGACCTGAACGAGACAGATCCTGTCCCATCAAGCTTGAGGGACAAATCTTCCTGTAGCTGCTGTGATGAAGCTGCTCTGCAAAGAGCCGTGTTGCTGCTCTGACCCAAACCAGCATCCCAGAGGACGCTCTGTCCCTGATGAGTCAGGGAAAAAAAAACAACCCGAGGCCTTATTTAACTCCTAACACCACACCCCCCCCCCCACCCCCCCTGCTGAGAAGCCCAGCAGTGACATTCAAACTGTAGCTGGGAAAAGGTGACGAATGTAAAGCAGCACTCCCACTTCCTGTCAGAACCAGGCTGCAAACACCTCCACACATGAAGGAACCCGCAGAGACCTGAGTCTGTTCAGGTCCTCTGCTGTCAGACATCTGAGCACTTCTCTTCTTTCTTTTTCTCTGGTTATTTTACTGATAACTTCAGGTTCAAAACCAGGAACAAAACCTTTCTGATGTTCTAAAAACCAAACTCCGCTCCGGATCTAATCTGGATCTGCACCTTTTTTGTTCTTTCACTTTCATCATTCCAGGATTGATTGATTTAAACGTTAATTTGTCTTTTATTAGTTTTTAATCATCCCATAAACCTGTTAGAGTTCTGAGCTTTGGTTTTATAGTTTTACAGGAAGCAGGAAACGCACACGTTGATTTCTCATGAACTTTATACTTTTGAGGAACATTTCAGCCGTTCTGTCTTGATGTCTTTGTGTGAACTCTTCTATGTAATTATTTATTATTTATCCTAAACAAAAGAAACCAAACAGGACTTGATCCTGATGGAGTTTCTGCAGACGGGCTGCAGATGATTCAAACTTTGCTGCTGTGTAATTTCACCTGAAGGTAAACGAGGTACAATCTTAACACAACAGGATTGTTGATGTTTGTGTTGAAATCAGGACAAAATGAGCAGCTTTTAAGCATCTCTACGAAAACAACTGGACTTTAAAACGAAAACCTTCGACTCAGATTTATTGCATTTATAAATGTACGATTTAAAGGAATAGTTTGATCTTACGAACAGTATCTTACCTGTTGCAGATAGCTTCTTGAATGATATCAGTTTGGAGAAACAGTTGAGTTCTAACCAGACTGAGGAGCTAATGGCTAGTCAGAATGAGGACACAATTGCTGTGGATTTCTTTTGTTTTGAAATGACAATGAGTGTTTTATAAGACCGTTAGGACTCTAGTTAGTTTCACTTTGGTGTTTTTTTTATACAATTTTGTGGTTATTTACTAGCATAAGTCACAAATATATAGCAACTTTTGGGGCAGCCAGGGGTCACATCTGGCTGGAACTTCTTAATATTTATCATCTAAAGCAAAACAAATAAAACTGTAAAGTATGAAATATTGGTATGGACACTAACCGCTTTAAATTGTAGGAAAATTAAGCTATTTTAAGATGCAACAATCTACTTTAAAAGTAGTTTCAGTAGCTGTTAGCTTGTTTTGTCTGAATGGATCCACTGTCGTATTAAAAAGGCTCCAGTTTGAACAAATTTTAAAATATTGCTACATGTTGCTACTGCTATTGCTAATAGTACATGTAAATAACCACAAAATCCTACATAACTATGTAACAAAAAACTTAATCTTTACAGAAATGTAATAATTTAAGACTACATCGAACCAGTCTGGTCTTGGATATTTTTGATTTAGCCGTTAGCTTGTTGGTCATGTAAGAATTCATTGTTTCTGTAAAAGCCCATTAAAGAAGCCATCTATAGCAGGTAAAATACTGTTTAACATTTCCATACACAGTAACTTCAAAGTCCAAGTTTTCCATTTTTCACAGTTGCCAGTTTAGTTTTTTTTTATAATGGGTGCAGAAAACATTTGATTTGGAGAAACTTAAATTGTCTCACACACACATTGTTCGAGGAATATTAACTTTTGGGCCGGTTTGAGCACCAGCTCAGGTTTGCTCCTTGCAGCTTTTACACATTTGCTTCCTCGCAGAACTCGGAGCTGAAACAAACTTGTTGCATCTGCAGCTGGATGTAAAAAAATATATATATTTAAAAAAATTCTTGGCTACGAGGATTTTCAAAACGCGCTCGTGAAATTTCCTGGATACCTGGGGCCTCCTGGATTTCCGGTGTCAGCTGCGTTCTTAGTCACGTTTCTGTGGCCCTGAAGGTGCATTCACACTGTGGTGAACGTGTCACCCCCCATCCTGACCAGGAGTGGGCGGGGCTTGGTGTTGAATGCACCGTTGAGTAACATTACCAGCATTGCTTTCATAACCTAAACAGTAGAAATAGTTACGACTCATAAACGTATAATAAGCAACTTGTTCCCATAGTTTTTTAAATCATGTTTTTTTGTGTTTATTTTTTCAGTGAAGTTCATTAAATGAGATAAAACTGTAAAATTCTTATTGGCTGTTGAGATCTGAGGATTGTTTTGTCCTGTGAAGCTGCTTTTTCTGCCGTGTCTTTGCTGCTGATAATTTCTGTTTTAAAGTTTTTATTTGTGTAAAATCTCTCTCTCTCGGTTCAGACGCTCTCTGGACCACAGAAGTCTGAAACTCCTCTGACGGCTGCTGGTAAACAGTTTGCTGGTTTTTGTTTTTCAGAGTTTGCAGCAGACACTTTCAGTCGACTGTCTCTGTGATTGCCCCACCCCCACCCCCCTCCCCCTCCCTACGCTGTGGTCTCACACCACAGGACTGCAATAATGCTTTTTGCACAAACATATAAGTCTTTTTGTGAGCTGCGCCTCGCGTCGTCACTTCATGTCATGGTTCAAACGGGTTTTCCATCTCTGTTGTTCCTTGTTTCTTCGCACTGTTTGTCGTTTGTGTGTCTCTGTGCTGAGAAGGCATTTCCACGAACTGATGTTTGTTACTAATAAGTTGTTACATTGAAGGTAAAGCCTGGCTTTTTCATCAACACTACCTGCTCGTTGATCCACGACACTCGTCAAGAAAATTAGAATCAAAAATCCGAATGATCACGGCCTAGAAAGCAAAATGCTGGATGTAATTTATTTTTGTTTCAAGCTTTAATTTGTTTGATTTTTAGAGACCTGTGTACTGTAGAGGACTGGTAGACGTGTGAACACAGCAGAGGGTCATCATGAAACTGTATCTCACTTGAAATGTAAATAAATGATTTTATTCTAATAAAAAGTTGGACATCTTCAGCTGTTTGGTGTGTTTCTGTTATACACGCAAAACAAGACTATTCTGGTGTTTGTGAAGTTATGGATAAAGTTTTAACTTACGGCACTTTAGCCTGAGATGAGTCAAAGCCTGGTGAGAAGGTGAACCGAGAACTGAATCACTAACATTTTAAGTTTTTTGTACCGTCGCCTCCTGTGCATCAGTTTACTTGTTTGTTTGAAAAAATGATCTAAGGCTTTTTGGGAAAACTAAGCAAACTTTCAGGTTTTAAATTAAACATGTAGGAATCATGTTTGAGCTGAAATCACCGGATCTGCTCCAGGACTCCTTGCAAGTCCTCATTAAACCAATATGAACATTCAGAGATGTGACGGAGGAAACCAAACCAAAAACACCACAGCAGCTCCTGAGGATAAATATTAGTACTGTATGAAATATTAGTTGAGCAGATGTTGGCTTCTTTAAAGCCTCAGACATTATGTTCCAAAGCCACAAAATGTCTAATTTTAATTGGTTTGAATGAGTTGAATAACTGAATTTACTGCTGGACAAACCAGCTTCACACTAGAACACTTCCTGACAGGATCAGGTCGCAGAGACTTTAGAGACATTCCTTATTTTATTTGTCCTCTATGTGCAGAAACATGTCACTACAGTTTAAAACTGAACTATTTAAAAATGTATTTTTAAGATCCAGCTTCTTTCAAAAAGCCAAAGTTCCCATCGCTGCTCCACGTTTGATAAGATTCAGCCGTGTGACTGGCTGCATCGTGTCAACAAGGCCGAGATATTTCTGCTTCAGTGAGAGGATTTATTTTCGCTACCTTCAGTTTTGATCTTTGCCCACAGGGCCAGATGATACATTTACTGATGAATGCAGTCGATCTAGCCTGGCCATTGCTATTCTACTCGAATATAATCTTCCTTCTCTGCTCCGTCATGGATTTCTCCAGTAGAATTTCAATCGGGCCAATCAGCGAAGAGGAGCTGTAAACGATGACATTGATCTGCTTTGCTTTAGTCTGCTTGTAGTTTAGCAGCGGCAGCGGAGGAAGTGAATGAAGTATTAAATTAAAGTTGTCTCACAAACACTGCAAATCTATTTTACAGTCATCTGGTTCAGCTCGATACTTCTCTCTTCCCAGTAGGGATGGTTGTTTCCAGCACACACAATTTTCAGTTAGCTTCTTAGCTTAGCCTCCTTCACAGTCAAGCTGGCACAATGCATACGTCACTGCCAAAAGTAAGCGATCGGGTAAATCTGATTCAATTGTTTTAAACTTCAACAGAGGCCACGCCTCCAGCAAGAAATCGCATCTCAATAGCCGAGAGTCCAGACCCTCTGTAGAAAACAACGCATAGAACAAGGGGCTGGTTTTTACCAGGTTATCGTTGACCACCACAAAACTACAAACTAAAAAAACTCCTTAAAAGGTGACGTTTCACCTACTATTATAGTCCAGCTAGAATTGGATAAAATTCTATTGTGTGCAATTAATTGTCAGCAAAACTGTCAAATAAATGTTGCCACTTTATGATTACTGTGGCACACTCTCACTGTCAGCCTGTGGCGTGTTGTTACCAAACATCTGCTGCCACTACACATTGTGGAAAAAGTGGGTTTCAGTTCACAACTTGTTAAAAATAAAGAAGTTACTTTAACTGATGATTTTGTAAATGTAATTTTAGAACAGTGTCACTATTTTAGAGTCAAAAACATAGAAGTGTAATTGTCATATATTAATCATTACTGGCTAAATGCCACAATTAATAGTGATTAGGTTTTTTGCTAACATTGCCCAACCCTAATGTCTCCATTATTAGATGTTGTGTTTATTTTGTGGTATAAATGTACAATTCCTTAACAAAAATGCTGAATTTGCTTATTTCCAGATCAGAGCACAGATCTTCCTCCTCTGTTTGATCCACCTGGTGAGTACCTCTACCATACACTGTAATTTTATTCAATTTAACTAATGCAGTAGATTTGATTACATTTGACCATTACTATAATGTCCTATTTATACATAAGAAAACAGCAGTGCTTGGCAACAAAAACTTGTGTTTGGAAACAAATTTGATGTTTAAACTATAAAAATTACAGGCCCTTATTAGAACACATCCAAAATTTGTGGTTTTTCATCATTTGTATAACCCCGTAAACTTTGGGGGTCGACTATAAAGTTTGTAGACATCTGTTTTTCTTTAAGTGTTATTGTAGACTATTTCAAACACATTTTTTACAATATTGTTCTTCTTCATCTGATTTAAAACTGCAGTGAGGAGAGGTGTCTGAAGAGAGGCGGGCAGTACCTCTGCCACTCATCAAGGGGCGCTTCTGTGTAAGTCATTAGACCAAAACATTCGCTAAAGACCTCAGGGAGTAGGTGGTGGAAATTCAGTGGTTTTTTTTTTTTTTTTTATATTTTATAAACTAAACTCTAATCAAAACAAAGTTATTTTTGTGGTTTGCACAGAATTGACAAAATGTTTAACTTCTCTGGAGGTGATCTGACCAGGACTCAAAACTCAAAGTAAACAGTTTTTTTTAAATTAACTTAGTTTTTGTTTTAATTACAATAACACCAAACTTCTTGATGTGTATAATTATTGCACACTCTCAGTTGGTATAGGGGTGCATTAGTGTCTCTGGCATGAATTAAACTAGGCCCTTGGTGTGTTGCTTCTATCAAATTCAATTAATGTTTTTTTCTAAATACAGTAACATTTCTTAGGTTAAACATTTGATATTTTTACTTTGTTCCATATTAAATGAATAAATTATTTATTTACAACCACAATTCCAAAGAAATTGGGCCACTGTGAAAAACAAAATATGATTTGTAAATCCTTCCTAACCTATAGTCAGTTAAATACAATATAAAGACAAAATATTTAGTGTGCAGATAAATTTATTTATTTATTTTTTTTTGAATATTCACTTATTTTGAATTTGATGCTACAACATGTTCCAAAAAAGCTGGGACAGTGGCAATAAAATATTGTAAAAGTTGAGCAATGCTGAAAAAAAACCTGTTTTCAGCATTCCACAGGTGAATTGGTTCATTGGAAACATTTGAGTGTCATGATTGGGTATAAGGAGAGCATCCCTGAAAGGCTCAGTCAGTCACAGGCAAAAATGTGACGAAGTTCACCTTTTTTTTTTTCAAAAACTGCATGAGCAAATAGTCCAACAGTTTAAGAACATTTCTCAGCATACAATTGCAAGGAATTTAGGGATTTCATCATACAGTCCATAATATCAGATATCAGTTCAGATAGAAGAAGATTCAGAGAATCTGGACAAATTTCTGCAAGTCAGCAGCAAGGCTGAAAACAAACACTGTATGCTCATGACCTTCCATCCCTCTGCATTAAAACCCACATCATCCTGTAACAGACATTAGCACATGGACTCAGGAAGACTTCAGAAAACCTGTCAGTGAAGAGAGTTCATCTCTATGTCTACAAGTTAAAGCTCTATCATGCAAAGCCAGATATCAACAACACCCAGAAACACTGCCGGCTTCTCTGGATCTGAGCTCATCTGAGTTGGACTGATGCAACATGGAAAAGTGTCCTGTGGTCTGACGAGTCCACATTTATAATTGTTTTTGGAAAGCATGGACCTGGTGTCCTCCAGACCAAAGAGGAAAAGGACTGTCTGGATTGTTATCAGGGAAAAGATCAAAAGTCAGCCTCTCTGATGGTATGGGGGTGTATTAGTGTTACTGTCACACCTGTGAAGGCTCCATTAATGCTGATAGCTACATTCAGGTTTTGGAGCAACATATGCTGCCATCCAAGACACATCTTTTCCAGAGACGTCCTGCAGATTTCAGCAAGACAATGCCAAAACACATTCTGCACGTGTTCCAACAGACTGGCTTCGTATAAAGAGCAGGTACTAGACTGGCCTGTCTGCAGTCCAGACCTGTCTCCTGTGAAAACGTGTGGAGCATTATGAAGCAACAACAGACCACAGACTGTTGAGTGACTGAAGTTGTTCATCAAGCAAGAATAGAAAGAATTCAGCTACAAAGTTTCAACAATTCGTGTCCTCAGTTCACAAACACTTATTGAATGTTGTTAAAAGGGAAGCTGAATGAACACGGAGGGAAACAAGCTCCTGTTCCAGATTGTTTGGAACGTGTTGCAGCATCAAATTCAAAATGAGTGGATATTTGTAAAAAAAAAAAAAACATTAAAGTTTATCAGTTTGAACATTAAATATCTTGTCTATATTCAACTGAATATAAGGTTGAAAAACGTGCAAATCATAGTATTCTGTTTTTATTTGTTTTACACAACGTCCCATCTTCTTTGGACTTGAGGTTGTATAAGATTTATACATCATTACGTTCAATCTTTATATACATCTTACACAAATCCTGACTCTTCAGCTGTTTCATCATTTTACCTGATAAAAGATTTTACTTTTGTGTCTTATCGACCTGTGTCCTCCTTTATTCTTCTACTTAAAAGGTTTAGAGGTGGTGAAAAGTCTTTGAAACATCACACTTTGAGCTGTACCTTAGGGCGAACCGCAATCGCATTTCCTCTGCAATCTACCCCCCCCACATCTAACTGAGTGGAAAGTTTCACACTCACATTTAAACTTAGTCCCTCTGTAACCACATCCACCCTCACACCTCTGACACCTACGTGTTTTATTGGTCCTGGTAAAGGCTGCAGCAGGCAGCTGTGAGGGTTAGAAGCCCCTCACCTGCAGCCGTAGAGTTTCTCTCCATCGTCCCCTCCTGACAAGAACCTGCTCACCATGAGGTCCGCTCACCTCCTCCTGCTCAGCATCCTGGGAGCTGCTCTGATCTCCACAACTCTCTGCAGGAGTAAGATCAACTTTGGTTTATAATTTTTATTTTTTAGAAAGAAGTGATGTTTCTCACATTCTTTAATGATTTTCCTGTCAGTTGCATCGGGTCCTGATTCTTGTTGCTTTGGATTTTATGACAAGAGGATCAAGAAAGATTTGATCAAATCCTATTTCATGACGGATTCTCGCTGCAGAGACACTGCAGCCGTGTAAGTACAACTCACTGTTTGTCTCAGCAGGTTTTTTCTCTGCTTTACTGCTATTAACAGTTAATT
>JARVJO010000001.1:3678915-3702676 GCA_031762555.1 Cynodonichthys magdalenae
CCAGACAGCAGGGGAGAGAAACACAGGGGAACTGAGAAAACACAAGAAAATAAAGCAAAAGTACACAGATCACCACAGCTCTTTTTAAAGAAATCTTCAGTCCCTGCTGCACCCATCTGATCAGGGAGGTATCATGGGTACCTTTGAATAGAAAAAAAAATAATTGGTTTTGGTAAATGGATAGATGGAAGTGTGTGATCGGCCAAGTTTAGAAAGCAGAGTTTGCATGCTTATCATGCCTCACAGCTGCAAACTGTGGACTTCCTCTGCTTTATGGTGCTTGGCAAAGAGCTGGCTTGAAGCAAATCATTTAGATCATGGTTGAAAACAACCAGATAAACACAAAACCAGTCACATAATTTTAAGCCTTGCATTTAGGAAAGTCTAAAAGATACACACGTGACCTCGGTATACTAGCAAGAGGTTAAGAATTGAGGTAAAATATATATTTTTTGCCTGTTTTTAAAGAGCAAAATTGTTTGAACTGGGTTGTTTGTATTTCAACATTTCCTCCCTTAAGCACAGTATTGACCATCTGTAAGTGTTCACTAGATCTGTTAACAAAAAAAAGTCAGCAAGTAACTGAGAAATACATCACTTTTAAATAGAGTATTTGAGGACTGAGCACTGTGTTGAGGAATTTACCAGAAGGGTGAGTGCATGAGTCTTGTTGGACACTACTAGGAGTAAACTCTTAAAATATGAGGAGCCATATTAAAGGTCCCATCATTCACTGTTTTTTCTTTCCTTCACACCATCAGTTATGGATGGAAAAAGATGACCGGGAAATTGCGTTCCTGTCTGACAAATGGCAGGATGGCATCACTTCACAGGCTACCCACCGGCAAACTGCTGCCACTGAAGAAAGGGACGTGAACAAATCGCCGCCCCAATTTACCGAGCTGGCTAATCTCACAGAGAGGCTGCAGTCATCTTCATGGGAGGAGGATGGAGAAACACTTGCTGTACGAGGATACATGATGAAGAGGTCAAGGGTAAGAAGACATCTAATTCCAATCAGCTATCAGCCTTAATTTATTTTACGAAAGTGGGTATCCATCAGACAAGTGACCAACACAGAAAGGACATCGCTGCATAATTCAAACAGTTAAGTGGTAATATTGACAGGTCCTCTTTACAATAAAAAGAAAAACTGACACTCTAGTACTAAATATTCTATTTTAGTGATTTAGAGAGAAGAAAGACAAATTAAGATGTGAAATACCTGCGCAGATACAAGCCTTGACTTTTTTAGTATGAAGCTTCAAGTGTTCCTTTAGGGAGTTTGAGAATTGCTAAGTTTTAAAAATAAAATTCATGTAAAGCAGTGATGGGCGGTGGGGGCTCTTTGTAAGATTTAAATGCTGCACTTTGTTCTCTGTGACACACTGTTGGTAATTTATTGCCACAGCCATTACGGTTATTAGAAAACTCACTCAGGAAGACAAATGGCTGCCTGGCTAGTCGTTGGTCTTTCGTCAGAGCTGACAAGGGAGATGTGGCACACTCTACCATTGACATTTCTGCACCTAAAGCCAAGCTCTGCCAGATCTATTGCAATTCAAAACCCAATTTTACGAGTGTAATCATTGCTGCCCTTAGCATGCAACTTATTTTCATTTCCTTTTTTATCAAATGAGGAGCAACTGGTCGGCAGCAGCCTTTAGTGAAGCCATTTCATGCAGAGATTTTGTTCTCCCCAGACTGATAGATTAAAATGAATCCTGCCATAAATACTTTCTATCACAAAGGGCCATTAAGAGAGAATGTTAGGAGAGTCTAAATGGAGGCCATTTCTTCTGTATGACTGAGAGCATGGAAGAAAAGATGTGAAGAGGGAGGAGATTTAAAACAAAGGAACTGTGCGTCAATGTACTTTTTCAAATTCAACATTTCTGAGGCCCATGAGTCATACTTCACTCGGTGGCCCAGAAAAAATGACAAATGATTCCAGTTGTTTTGTGGCAATTCTATGTGAAAGGTGAGGTAGCTATCAGAGATAGCTTTGACCCCACCATAACACCATATTCTGTAAGGCAAAGTACGAACTTAAATACAATTTCTATTTATAAAAGATCTTGTTATCAGCATTATAATCTGCACCCTCTAATTCAGAAAAATATACAATTTTGTCTTGAAGATGTTGTATTTTGTCGTTTTTGAATGCTATATCAGAACAGGGGATGTAACAATAATTCAAACATCATTTATAACTGCTTAAAATGTGAATCAATTCATAAAAATGAATGAATTCCAAACTTAAAATTGATAATTGAATCAAATCAGGGCTCGTAATATTTCTCAGTCCAGTCCTTTTCGGATAAAAAAAAAAAAAAGTCTTTGAGAAAATGTATTTTTGGATGCCAAGGATGACACGGTTCTTAGGAAATAGTTTGATTTCATTTTTAAAAATTATATATTTGTGTGATAGGGCTGGGCGATAAATCGATTTAATCGATTAATTCGAATTCGCCATTTATAAAGATTTAATTTTGGGAAAATCGAGATTTTTTCCCACCAGTGCACTCTTTGGGGCTTCTGTAGTTCAGAGGTCACCCCACCTGCCCCTCAAGATGCTTGGTACTCAACATGACAATATTGCAGCTAAAGAGGATCTACTTCCCAAAAAATGCACAGTTTCTTCAGTTATCTGGAACTGGTTAGGTTGTGCAACCTTGGACTTGGAGCAACAATCACCTCACTGCAAAATCTGTTAGAAGGCTCTTGCCACAAAACGCAGGAGTACAACAAATTTGTTCCAACACCTGAAGTAGAGGCACTCCGTGAAGTGGGAAACAAAATCGATTAAAATCGAAAATCGAATTTGGGATAAAAAGCAACTTTGTTTGATTAACTCTTAGCTCTGCTTGTTGGTCTTTTTCTCAAAAGAAGACGATGCTTCAACAAACTGTTGTAAATGAGTTGTAAATTTGCTTTTTTTAAAGAACTTCTTCAAACACTTATCCACAGCTTGCCTCTAAATGTGTTTCACAGACTTTAGTTGATCCAGGTTGATTTTTCCTTCTGGTTTTTCTTTCTGTGTTCCCTTTGTTCTGACTTTTTTTTAAATCTGGTTTCCTCCCAGGAGGACATGGCGGCTCACGTCGGAGCGTCCCGAACTCCACAGGAAGTCATGGAGCATTACGTCACCATGTACATTCACGGTAACCTGGGCAAAGCCTGCATCCCTGACAACATTCCTAACCGAGTAACGGACCACACCTGTCCGACTGGGGGGCCTCTGTCGCCCAGCCTCACGACCCCGCTTCCCCCGCTGGATATAAGCCTGGCGGAGCAGCAGCAGCTCGGCTACATGCCGCTGCGCGACGACTACGAAATCGAGTACGACCAGGACGCGGAGAAGCTCATCAGTGGGCTGTCGGTCAACTACGACGACGAGGACGTTGAGATTGAGCTGAAACGCGCCCACGTGGACATGTACGTGCGCAAGCTGAGGGAGCGCCAGAGGCGTAAGACCATTGCTCGGGACTACAACCTGGTTCCTGCGTTCCTCGGCAGAGACAAAAAGGACAAGGAGAAGGAAAAACCAGGAGGGCTGGGAGTTGCGGGAGCTTCTGTCGGAGCAGGCGGACCTGGAGCAGCCGTAGCCGTCGGCTCAGCATCCATGACAGGATCCGTGTCCGGTCCCGTTCCTGGCACGCCTAAAAGAAAAATCACCAAGGAGGAGAAGGAGCAACGGGTGAGGCTGCGGGCGCTTTGCCAGTTCATGGCCCACCGGGAGTTCGAGGAGTTTTTTGAGAACATGCACAAAGAGCGAATGCTCCGGGTGAAGGTGCGTGAGCTGCAGCGCTACCGCCGCAACGGCATCACGCGCCTGGAGGAGTCCGTGGAATATGAAGCGGCGCGCCACAAACGGGAGAAACGCAAGGAGAACAAAAGTTTGGTCGCCTCCAAACGCGGCGGCTCCGTAGGGGGAGGGCTCGGCTCGGGGGTGGGAGGTGGAGCTGGAGGAGGAGGAGCCGGAGGGCTGGGGGGTGCGGGCGGGCTCAAAGAGGACGGTAAAGATGGTGAGTTTGCGGTTATAGAGAACCTGACGGGCTTCGAGGTCCTGTCAGATCGGGAGAAGGTGTTGTGTAAATCTCTGAACCTCAGCCCCACGCGCTACCTGACCGTCAAAACCATCATCATCAAAGACCACCTGCAGAAAAGACAGGGCATCCCGGCCAAGAGCCGACTGCCCAGCTATCTGGACAAAGTCCTCAAAAAACGCATTCTTACTTTCCTCACAGAGAGCGGCTGGATATCCAGAGACGCCTCGTAGGGAATAATCTGAGGATCGCTGGAAGCTGCTGAGACTGAACCAGACTTACTGACTGTAACAGAGAGCGTTTTTTTGAATTCAGGGTTGACTTTGTGAATATGTACATTACTAATAAAGAAGATGTCCTACTGGAGATTAAAAAAAAGTATATTTTCATGCAAAGTTTAAAGACAAAAGAAAAAGCTAACCGTTTATTTTTGCATTTAAAAAACAGGAGTGGTTCATCATTACATTCTGCCCACAATAAATCTGGACGCAGCAGTTTCCTACAGGGGAAGAACAGTTTTCTGACGAAATGATTGTTTAATTAGTTTGATACATGAATCTAAACTGATCAGAGCAGCGTTAAATCACTGTTATATTATTGTTTGGTAGGTTGGTCTCCAAAAAAAATAGAAAAAGACCAAAGAATATGATTAAAATGTAGTAGTGGGTAAGCCGACCGCTACACTAAATGTCCTCCTTTTGTAGGCGTCTTAGTTAATTGATCAAATTAAACCCTACAAACAAGTATTTCCTTGCAGGAACAGTTTGATCAGATCTGATCGACAGTGACCAGAGTTTGGTTTAAACTTTTCAAAATCAAGATTTGTACCTCATAATGTAACTGCATTGCTGTGTTAAGGGTTTTAAGATTTATAATGTGCCTAAAAACTGTTTGATCAGACTAATGTATGTGTGGGTAAAGGCCCTGTCACACTAAAACCCTTTAGACAACGTATGCCATTTTTTAAGTCTAAATTATTAAATATTTATATATTTGATTTGTTAGCATTACAGTATTTACATGCCTAAAAGAGACTTTGTGTTGATTGTTTGGATTCCATCTTCAACGTAGATGTCTTAAATTATCTAAAACATCATAGTGTGACAGACACTTTTTTAGAGTCTGTGTTGCACCAACCAGTGTTTACCACAGGTCCACACAAATACTAAAACTTATTTTAGACAAAGATGTTGGGCAGGTTAACGCAGCTTTAACTGTTTTATGCTCCTTGTGGTAGAAAAGTGGTGAAATTAAAAAGTAGCATTCTTTGCAGTTTTGATGCCAAAGTTTTAAATGAAGGCCCGTCTGTTCGCACTCAGAGTATGTGTCGGGGATGGCTCTTCTCTGCGACTACATCATGTTGTAGCTACATTTCTTGCAAAATTACTTGATTATAACAATTCCTGTTTGCTAAGGTTGATTAGCTGTGGCAGCTGTTTAATCTGTTCTACATCCACAGATTGCTTTGAGTGGTTCATGATAGTCGTGCACTGATTTCAGTTTTCTGGCCGATCACCGAACTGACCTGCCGATTCAGATTTTGGCCGACACTGATTGTTTATATTTTTATAACTGACACTATCAGGTGTTATAAGACCACGACACACCTTCAATGTTCCAGTTTTATTTTATTGGAACAACACTGCAACAATACAAACTTAGTTAACTTAGCTACTCGTGTAACTATAGGGAAGATCGCTGATCTCCCAAAATTAAGGAAATTGGTGCTGATTTATCGGTGCACCCCCTCGATCATGAGATGTTTTGCTAAAAGACGGGTGCAGGTGATTTAAAAACTAAACGTGGGTTCTTGCAGAGAGTAATCTCAGGCTCTCCTGTCGGTCAGTATTCAAAAGTACCATCTTTTTCCAAGGTTCTTAACTAAAGGTCCGAAAACATGAAAAGAGAAGGAAAATATTTTTTGACAAGTGACTGACTTTAGTCACCAAATGTACATTTTTTGTAATATAAATCCAGTAAAGGGGTGTATCTTGGGACTTGTACAGTATTTTGTCAAAGCTTTTAATTTTTTGTAATAAATTGATTTTTTTAATAACAAAGATGGACGAATTTTCTGAGTCGTTTGTTCCAACACCGTTTAGTTGTCAGATCTCAGTGACTGTATTTTATCATTTAATGCCTTGTGTTTTTATTTTTATTTTGCTGCATATAAAGTATTTGTAAACGTTTGTAAAAATGCAATTACTTTACAAGTGTTCAAACTGCCTCTTCACAAAGTAGTCCTGGTTTTCAGTGGAGACATTAATCCTGCTGTCAGTAACAAAGAAAGCGTTCGTAAGTCTGGCTTCTCGAGCTGCATGTTGATGAGGTGAGACATCACAGCGTTTCCTTTCAATATCTTTATTTTTCTCCAAGAAACTTCAAATATAGAGAATGTAAAAAAAAAAATACTGATTAGAAATAAATATGAATCTTAACACTTCCCTGCACTGAAAAGCAGGTATAGAAAATGAATGAAAACTTGCAAAAATACGGTATGAGTAAATCAACATACCGTACACAGAGCAGCTACGGATTTTAAATTAAATACAAAAGCAAAATATGGAGAAGTGAAATTACACATCTTCAATATAAAATAAGTATCCAGTAGTTACTTTGCATGTGGACCAAATGAAGTCCAAGTTGAGCAGTGATGGTACGGAGTTGGCACGTCTACGGGCACTAATGGACAGAATTAGATCTGGTCACACTGGGTTTGCGTGAGGCTGGGTGGTTGTATTGTGTCGAGCATGTGAAGGGTACAGATGTCACAGAGACCCAGTGTTAAAACCAATGGGTGTGTGAGGGCAGTCTGATTGCCCAAGACTGACCACACCGAGGAAGGATTGTAGTGTTGTACACCAACCCTTACAGAACCCCATGACATCTACACTGGCATCTGGGCACAGGTATTAAACAACTTGTGTCGTCCTGTACCATGTTTCATCAGCCTGCCTAGAGGTTCACCATCCAATGAGTAGGCTGCAGTTACCACCAGAGCAGACACGTGTGTGGATTGCTAAAACTGGGAGGTACACAATGTTCATCCACTCATTGCACTGGTGTCTGGACCACCTGCACTGCGTTGAAATCCCCCCACGGCCAGGTCTCCGAATCAGACGTTGGATCAGCTCAAACGTCGGCTCAAACCCAGTGCTGATGGCTGCGCAAAACCTGCCTTTCCAAATATACTTACTTTCAGTTAAACTGAAACGTGTAGATTAATACTTTGTTTATCCTTCCACCACTGCTGACTTGCAACATTAATAAATGTCATTTATTTTAAAATGTATTCATTATGAGAAATGCAAAAGCTACTTGATGTCTTGTGTAAATTTTGCATAAAAAATAAAAGATTATTCCTTAAAACTAGTGATGGGCAGATAAAGCTCTTCTGGAGTTCGTTTGGAAAAAAGGCTCATTACTCAAAGCTTTTTAACACAGTTCTCTTTGGCACCATCTTATGGCCAAAACTACAAAGAGCAGCTTGAAACCACGACATGAAATAGCAGCTTTCTGTCTGATATCCCTCATTTCGGTTTTTCACTGGTTTGTTATATTTTGTGCAAATTTGCCACCAAAACACCACAAATCCAGCCAATGATTTGTTTACACATAAACCTTTGAATCAGGTACCAAAGCCGTGAAGTAACTTCATCACTTTCGAAGTCATTGATCACATGAAGTTTACCAAACTAATCAAGCTCTAAAACAGCTTCTGAGAGTGTTTTTTTAAGTACATGTTTGACTGTAAGTGTGTTTAGGCCAATCACAACAAGCAATAAATCAATTAATAGATTAAAAAAAAACAAGGTTGATCATTTTCATTTACCTGCTTTTTTTGTTTTCTTTGTCTTGCCTTTTTACTCCTTAGTGGAGGGAGGGGTGAACTCTGGCATCAGGTATTTGTCAGGCTCATGGTCTTGATGAGAGCCCCATGAATAAGTGTTTAGCTAGAGAGTCTTCAGTTTTCCAATGTCTTCTTTCAGTCGACGACTCCTCAGGAGGCTGTCTTCACTGGAGTGCCAAACCTTAGGTTTGCAGAAAGTGTTTTGTTTTTAACACTACGTAAATTTCACCAACTAACGTAAACTTCGGAAGCAGAGTGAGGATGACCAGAGTTTTTTTAATGAAGCCAGAGCAAAACACGTACAGAGTAAGTTGCGCTGACTTGGATAGAGAAGGTTGGAAACAATTTGACAGCTTCAGCAGTTTTGTTTCCATTTTCCCAATCTCTGGTTCAGGTCAGTTCATAAATTGTTCTTACGTATACTTTGCAGGCTTTGTTAGGTGTGTGCGAGGGGAGTATCATTATCTTAGTTTAAAATGGTCTCCTAACGATAACGTTTATGGCAGTAAGTTATCGTCCAGCTATATTAGTTACCGTGACAGGGCTAGGCATGTTGCAGCACACCTGGAGCTATAATCAGCTTCACTCCGGGGCCTCACCTGAGAGTATGAGGATGTGTCAAAATGTCAAAACTGTAATCCTGCTTGTATTTCCAACATTAATCAGTTTATTCTGATAACATGACGTGCTTTGTTTACGGGTTTACAGATCCACCTGGTACTTTGTTTTATTCCAAAGTCAAAATGTGTCACAGTTTGAATGAATTTCATCAGTCGTGACAACATTCAAGTTAACAATGTTTTTGTTAAACCTTTACTTTAGTTTA
Organism: Cynodonichthys magdalenae; assembly: GCA_031762555.1. NCBI lineage: Eukaryota > Metazoa > Chordata > Actinopteri > Cyprinodontiformes > Rivulidae > Cynodonichthys > Cynodonichthys magdalenae. The sequence goes on from JARVJO010000001.1 coordinate 3,687,641, forward strand.
ACTACAGTGTGAGTCAAAAGTTTCAGGACACCCTTTTATTTCAAAAAGACAAGCAAAATGACATATCTGAATACCGCAACAAGTAATGAGCGAAGGGGCCTATTTTTGGAAAAACTTGATAAAATATGGCGGCTTATAAGATGGTGGCCATAGCCTAAAATATAGGCCCTCCTCACCCATTACTTGCTATTCAGATATGTTGTTTTTGCTTGTCTTTCTGAAATAAAAGGGTGTCCTGAGACTTTTGACTCAACCTGTATAATAATAGTCAAAGAAAATAAGAACACACTATCAATAATCAAACATTTGGAATGTCACTAGCAGCTTAGTGAATTAATTTTACATCATACACTGTCAGACATTTATATCATATCTCACCTGGTATTTTTTCATCTTCATCTATTTTTAACGCAGGCACACAAGACTCAGCCTGTGATCTTTCACTTCTTTAATAATCTAATCATTTCTGAAAGAAAAATTAACAGCTGATGATAAACTGAAGTTTTACAGTTCAGTGACCGAGTATAACTCTGTAAAACTGTTGGATATTCTCCACTTAGAAAGCTCTGTTGACTTCCTGTTCTCGAAGCACCTCGAGGTGAAGAACAGGATTGTGGGAAAATGATGATGGGGTCTTGATCACTATTGTTGAGTCTGAGTTCTCCGTCGCCCAGGAAACGTCATTTCCAGTCTCTCTTTGTTACTCAAATACCTCATCAGTTCTAGGGGGCTTTGGCCACGCCCACCAACGCCGGCCTGAGGGTGCGGCCGTGAAGCTTGTAGCCCACTTTGGTTACTATGGCGACGGTGCCAGGCTCTTTACCTTCTATGGGGGCCTGGAAGAGAGCTTCGTGCTCGTAAGGATCGAACTTCTGGCCTTCGGGGTTGAGCCTGACCAGGCCGTGCTTGGTGAACACCTTCTGGATCTGGACCCCGGTCATCATCAGGCCGTCATACAGGTTCTTCAGGTGAGGGTTCTGGCTCGACACCTCCTCCTTGGGTACGCTCTCCGTGGCCTTCTCCAGGATGTCGGCCACCTCCAGCAGATCTTTACAGAAGCCCTGGATTCCTGACAAATTCCAAATCTTGGATTAATATTCAACTAATCTTCATCTCAGACCTTTAAACTTGATTAAACTCAAACTTTGCTTCCCTGTGAGAGATTAACTTATTCCACAAGTATTATTAGATGACTTGAATGACAGAAACTGGCATTTTGTGTCAACGTAACCATCACCAGTCTCCATAAGCTGATAAGCTGAACTGAGCCTCAAATCACCATGACTTCAAGATAAGAAGTTTTCTTCTTTTAAAATCTAACTCCCTCAGGCTGGTGATTGGTGGGCGTGGTCATTTTACACAAGTCCAATAAAAAGAACGGCAGAAAAATGCATTGAGCAAAGCACATCTATGGTTTTTAAATACTCCAGTTTAAAGCTCTGTCTAATCAGAATAAAACATCTTGAATCCATAAACTGATATTTAAGTTTGTCAGAAAAATCAAATGTATTTTAAAATACAATTAATTAGAAGTACACTAATCCAACAGCATAAATATTTATAAAGTATGAATGTTGGAAAGAGCTTCAGTTGCTCCTTCATGACATCTAGTGGTGTAAATGTATAACTGCAGAACTACAGATCCCCCCCTTCTATCAGAAAATGTTCGATGATATACACCAGGCACATGAAGTAAAAACAGTGAAAACAAAATAGAGACTTTTACCATATAATTTAGCATCCTCCACCATCCTTTGACTCCTTGTCCTCAGGTTTTCTGTGTCTGCTAAAGCCCTCTTGTATTTATCCTGAAAAACAAAAACAATAGAGTAAAAAGATCCTCTATATTTTCAAGTTTATTAGCTTTTTTTAAATGTTATATTCAAACTAAGGATATTAATAACACAGCAAAGATCCCTAATATATCTGTCACTATATAAAACTGTTGCTCTTGTGGTTTCTTGCAGCTTAAGGATGGCTTGTTTCACCAGCATAGAGAGCTACTTTGACCACGTTTTCTTCACAGCAAAACCTTCTAAATGTAAACACTTTTTGTACTTCGTGTGAGAAAATCATGACTCTGGTGAAGATAATGCTAAAATAAACAGTAGGGTCATTTCTTCCATTACTGAGCTCTGTGGCAGAATTTCATTTTTCTCATTATAGGCCCTGTCACACTATGTTTTAGACAACTTGTGCCAACGTATGAAAAGGTTTTTATGTCTAAATACTCATTTAAAAGTTATCTATTTGATCAATTTGTTATCATTACATGTACACATCTAAAAAAGGCTTCCAGTTGATTTTTTAAATTCCATCTTTAACGTAGATGTCTTTAAAATGTTCATAAGTTGGTATAAGTTGTCTAAAATGTTATAGTGTGACAGGGCCTTAAGCAAAACCGGTCTCTCCTCAGCTGTATGCAGATAACTTGAATAAAGAGCTGTAGATCTAACACCACCAGGAAATGTAAAAATCACATCTTAGTTTAAATTAATCTTATTTATCAATTAACCAGAGGTAAACCTCTAATTTAATCTTCAATTACTAGTAATGTACATATTTTTAAAACAAATAATTAATTCACTGAATTAGACACTATAATGGCCAACCACAGTGCAGTCTATGCTAACAATTTGATTTGCTTATTGGTGGGTGCTACAGTTTATGATGCTAATAAGAAATGGTCTATTACAGTTATATGTGTCGGACTAAAATTATGATGCAATTCGTAGTGTCGTGTCAGCATTTTGCCGCCACTAACCGACTGGGTCAAGTAGGAGGCTCGTTACAGAATCCTCATCTTTCATTTTCAAAATAAGTATGATATACTGTATACTTCTTCAAGTAACATACGGCTATTTCTATGCATTTTTAGACTGAAGATTCAGCAGACAGCATAAGAGGTTAACAATGTGACTTTCATGTGTAATCAGTACAGAATGATACACACAGCACCTAACAAACTGGCAGTCAAGAATCTTACTTAGCTCCACCAGTGTTTCTCTACTTAAATGGATTCTTACAGCTGGTGGTCACTGAATGAGAGGTAGGGTCCACCGTGACCATATTGCCAGTCCATCCCAAGTTTATCAAATTGCCCATCAGTTTATGTGTTCACATTGGGACGTCAACTGGAAGATCGTGCTGACTTACTGTCATCTCCTTTAGCTGCTCCTCCAGCTGGCTCTTCTCCTCCGTCAGGGCCTTCTCGGCTGAGCCCTGCTCCGTCTTCTCAGCCTCCTCCTCCGGCCCCGGGCCATTCTTCTGCTGGGTGGCTGTGCACAGCAGTCGTGGAGATGTCCTGGATGGTAAAGACAAACAATAAAAACAACAATTATCTTTAGATTCCATCAGGACAGCTTTACTCTAGTTCTACTAACATATAAGGATATTATATAAGGACTGCAAATGCTACTCTCAGGATCTAAATGAGTAGCTTTGGTGTAAAAACAGTCCAAGTTGTATTGAAGCTTGCTTCACTGCATGACGACTTATGTCATCATCTCCTTCCGCCAATAGGGTTGCGTGAAGATATGACACCCAACTCATTCAGTAAGTCCTCCCTGCCTCAACATGAAGCTATAATTAAACATAATCAGATAGTGTTGTCAAATAACACACACGTAGTAACACCTGTACTGTAGCAACTCTGAACGTAGATTGGCATCAACTGCGTCCACTCCATCTTCTTTACTTTTTCACATTATGTCATTCGTTTATTCTTAATGACATGCCAAATGTCATAGACTCTACTGTGAGTAGGCTAAAGTGTATTAGCCCACCGCCAAAAGTTAAAACTACGGTACTGTACTTAAAGTAAAGGTCAACTAGCAGGCAGAGAAAGCTAACGATGCTAACCGGCTACCAACATCATTAGCCGTCATAAAACAGAACTCCCGCTCAACCCAAGCCCGTTATTTAAAACTATCAAACCAGTTTAGCAGAATCCGCCCACCGTATCAATGCAGGTGAAGCTACAACCAAGTAGCTCTGTCTCACTGCTCGTACACACCAGCTCGCCATTTTCCAACTGTAAAACACTGTTGGTGACACACGCTGACGGGACGCACGAGCTTGATGAGAGGCAGCGCGCCCCCTAAGCCAATCAGATCCAAGTATGAAGGCACGCTGTCTAAATTGACCAATCATATTTATCAAAGTGTATGACGTTGATGTTAAGTTTGGTTGAGTTGAAGTCAAAGGTGAATGCTGCACATGTGACCAAGGACAGATTTTTTTGTAACGCTTTTCCTATGCAATAGTGATGGGAAGTTCAGCTCTTTTCCGAAAGCCGGCTCTTGTGTTTTCAGAGAAGAGCCGGCTCTTTCTGCTCGCAAATGGCTCTTAACTTATTATCCTCTAACCTCATATTTAATCTTGACTTGGCAAATTTAAATGCTAAAGGTGTTTTTTGAGAATCGTTACAATTGCCTAATATTTTGTATTTGTTCTGTTACAAAAGCAGTCAATCTTTTAATTATTTTGTTTAATACTTTATTCAAACATTTACTTTTTAAAATTAATTAAAAATGCTGAGTCCTTGAGGGGACATTTATTTATTTACAGGCAGTGGTCTGTTATAAAAAAGTTATTTAAATAGCTCCACCTTAAATGGTCAGATAACAACAGTGTTAAACTTCAAGATTTGCTGAAGAACCATAACTCATCCATTCAAATCAGGAGTTGGAGCAGAGAAACACGGGAAACATGCAGGATAGCAGCCCTCAAGGACTAAGTTTGCCCACCCATGTCCTATATTCTCACATGTGATTGATCACAAAGCAAACGAAAGAAGAAAAAAAATGAGGAGCCGGCTCTTCTGATTCAATAGCATCGGCTCTTAGATGCAACCCTTGTGCTTTTCGATTAAGCGATTAATAAGTTTGATATTTTAAAAATATAAGCAAAAAAAGCAATACATTTATTTTAAAATAAAGGTTAATATCAAAGCAAATCTCTATAAAAAAACAAATGAGATTATTTTAAAGAAGCCTTTTTTGGAAATTTAACCCCCCCTTCCAAAAAAAAAAAAAAGAGACAAACAAAAGCCTTAATCATGATTATTTAATGATGAAGGAAACAAAGTCTTTGGAGCTCTTCAACAACCTGGCTTAAATCAAAAGCCGACTGAGTAAAGTCTGATGTCGGCTTCATAAAAAAAAGCGCTTAGTAGCTATAGACATATTTATCCTAAAGTCAATAATAAAAAGTATAAAACAGGACCCTTTAAAAACTTAAACTGCACTTATTCATTTTCCAAAAGACAGTATTTTACTTGAAAGTAGCTTTTAAACCATCATGAGGATACAAAACTTGTATCAGTATCACAGGGTTTTAATGCAGCTTATGATCAACAGAATCAAATAACTTGGACCTGTCTACAAAAGTTACAATACATGCTGCCCTCTTTTAATTTATCCCATTTTGGGGAAAAGGAACAGGTGAGTCCAGTAGTTGATGGACAATAGGAAGGATATGAAGCAATGTTTTAATACAGTTCTTTCAGGTAATCCGAAATTAGTTCATGGAGGAGATGGAGGTTTCCAGACAGGTAGCATATCTTCAGACAGAGTGACCTGAGAGGATTTTCACAGGTAGGTGACAGGTGAGTACTTGGTTTGGTAAAGTTCCTCTGGCAGGCAGGCTTTAGGGAGTGGCTCCTTGGTCTCTGAGCTTTCCTTAGGCAACACTTGGTACAACACATAGGTCAGTAGTTCTGGACAAGCGCAAAACAAGATTAACAGGCCTCAACTTACTACCAAAGCCGTGATAATGCTTCAGCGCAGGATAAATGAGGAGTGAGCCTTAAAAAGGATCAGGAGCTCATCAGGAAGATCCAATCTCAGGGTTGTGTCATTTTGAGCCCTGCTGTACACACCACCACAGCCAAACTCCTGACAACTATTGTGCGCTATAACACACTGATGAGTCTTTGTGCCAATACAGTAGACAATCTGGTGGTATGATGTGAAGAGAGAGTGACCTCTGTAACAATGTAGAGAAGATGAAGAAGTTGGCTGTGGTGTTCAAGTGGAGAAGCTACACACTTATAAACCTTTTTATTTCCATCAGTTTTGCTTGACATGATTATTTACATAAGTTATGATTTTTCAAGATAAAATGATGGCAACATCAGCTCCAGCACTTCTTGGCAGAAAAACCATGATTGATGGTGGTATAAACATTTTTTAAACGGCATTTTCATAAACATAGAACTTACACAGCCGTTTGAATATAATGATGTAGACAAACACTACAGGTCATCTATTTGTGCATCTAATAAGCTCTGCAGTAACTTAGAGTCTGAGGAAATGTGGTGAACAGGTTCTTCCGTTTTCATATTATGAAAAACCCTTCATCAACATAGCCAGGCTGTGACAGATACACATATCAGACCAGAACTATACACCACCTCACCAACCTTCCCCGAAAAGCCAAAGTAAGCAGCAAGGCACTCACAGCAAGGCTGTGGGCCAATGGTGGGCAAATTCTCACAACAGCACCTAAACATTGGGCATTTTAAAAAATGCATTCATTTTGTTGAAGATACCTTAAATAGAAGTCTCCAACATATCCAATTAAATTACAGGTGTTAGGCCTCCTTCACACTGAATGACAAACCCGTTAGTTTTCCACCAAAACATGTCTGTCAGGGTTCCAGTCGCTATTTCCTCTTTCTTTTCAATTATTTTCCAGGTGGAGCTGTGAGCAAGAGATGTGCTGCTGGTGCCTCTCTTTCTCATACCTCAAGTGGTCACACCTGAAATCCTTTCATCAAACACATGCTACAAAGCCCTATTACTGAAGTTGGATGGTGATTGTGTTTTTTGATTTTCACACTTCCCCTTTCTTAATACTTGTGTTTTCTTGGCCACTCCTCTTGATGTGGCTTTACATTTTGGACAATCTTCTTTGTTGTACTTAATAAAAGTCCTTTCAGATGACAAAAAAAAAAAAAATGCTTCACAATTTAACCCTAACCTGCGGACCACCTCAGCTAAAATCGTTCACCTCAAAACTCACTTGCCTGCCCATTCTCCACCCTCCTCTTCCTTAGCACCTCCCTGGATCAAACTCCCTGCCTTTTACCCAAAACAGAGGATAAACAAGTAAAAGAAAAGACCAGCAAGAACATTTAAAGTCTTCTTACCTCTCTGGATCCATCACACTTCATCTGAATACTAAAAGTATTTGAAAAATCTCATTCAGTGTAAAGGCAATTGTGATGCTGTTACATTCACAGAACTTGCCAAAAATGGATTTCCCTCTTGGTATTTTCTGTATCCCTGAGCTGCTCTCCTGTGACCTTACCATTCTCTATGTGCTCAATTTTGGCACAAATTTCTTTGACCACGCCCGAGGCAGCTATTAGCTAGCGATAGACGCCATGAGGACAGCACTGCCGCCACAGCATGTCTGCATTATAACCTTGTCATGATCACAGGTATAGCCTGGGTCTCTATCACACATAAACCCCAAGAAAGTCAAGGGAATTCCTTAACATGCCTGCAGTCTACTGACCCAACCCACAGAGCAAAATCTGTCTGGCCCAGTTCTGGCCCACACTCAGTCCAGCAAAGAATGACAGCCCGTTGGTGGCCCAGACGGGGCTCGCTGGAGGTGGTCCATGCATTGGCCAGCACCACATAAACCAAACCACAACCAGGCCATTTATGGCATGCCATCTGAAAAACATTGCCATCATTGCCAGATCTGGCTACATCCGGTTGACGACTTGCCATGCCATGAGCACCAGCTACACACCAGATCTGGCCCACACCTGTCTGCTATGTGAGAATGTTTGTGTCTTCTAAAGTTTTGGCTGAGGACACATGATTAATCTGTTTATTCTGGTTGCTTGTCTAGGTGAAGTATTTAATCTTTGTGAATAGTCTATTCAAGGCCTCAGTCTTGTGGTTTCCACAGCAGACAGAGCCATCTGTTTGTTTACCAGAGAGGCTGATGTAACTTGTCTCTAAATCCAGCGAGATTTGGATCAGAGGGCTGATGTGGATCACACTCAAATAGGTGAAGAGTTGATGTCTCTGCAGGAAGCAGTGACACAAGGACATGGTGGGAAACAAACCCCACTTCAGAGGTTGCTTGGAATAATAATAAAAAAGGGGTCAAGAGCAGGTGCTTGGGTTTAGATTGTTTTGAAAGTTCTTTTTTCTCTTCCACATGAACTAGAAGACAAACATAGTCAAGGTCTTTCAATTATTCATGTTTGGGGACCCTCTCTGAACCCTTTCACATCTCCTTCAGCAGCACTAACAAGACCTTCGCAGTATTATCAAGGGGACGTTTGTTTACACGGATCACATCCGGAGGAGAAAAATGGCTTGTCTGAGTCAGACGAGCGCTGCAGTTTGTTTATTTATTTATTCATTTTAATTTATTGGGTGCAGTGTGAGCAGAGAGCCAGCAGGGGGAGCTCAGGTCCAGGGTTTCAATGAATGGCCTGGGAGCAGTTTGGCTGACATCAGGCTTGGCAAAGGGAGTTGATGCGGAGCACAACACAGCCTGGAGGGAGGCTCTCTCAGTGTTGGTGACACTCAAAGAGCAGCCAACATCCCAAACAAGGATTTTCTTCAACATTTTTTTTTCTCTAAAAGCCAGCAGCAGCACAGCCCTGCTGAGGGTCTCTGTAGACTCACAAAAGATGGGGAGAAAACACAACAAAGACAGTCATTACTTCTAACATATGACAGTGAAGGGGGTAACTGTGTGGCTCTCAGCTTTTTAAAATGTCGCTTTCTTTTTAATAATGTTGGAGTTTCCTTAATTTGCCTTTATATTTACAACAGAATGAAACTGTGCAGTTCTTCTGTTACAGTCCAGTCTGTGTTCATTTGGCCCATATTGCCAAATGTATCTGTTGTACACAAACCTTGTAACTGGGTAATTGAATACATTTAGACAATAACAAGCAAACTTCTTTTTGATTCTTGAAGATGTTTCTATTTTCTTTTCACCCTCAGTTTCTTGAAATTGCTGTTCTTTCATTTTAAAATGAGCATAAGCTGTACCGTAATTTGATTTTGTCTATTAACTTTTTTTTTAGAAAGATGGAGCCACTTCATCGCTTGAATGAAACCTCACCAAGTGTGTTCTTTTTTATTGTCACTGATGATGAGCTAATGGCTAGTCTTTTAGTGGCTAAGACCAAGTGGATTGCTGGCATCTTAAAACAACTCCAGTCTCTGAATAATGAATGTCGTAGTAATTTCTGTTTTACATTGTTGTAAAATTATTTTAATATTTACATAGAATTCTATTATCAGAGGTGTAAAGTAACTGTCATTTTGATTAGAAATTTTGATTATATATACTTTTCTGGAGTCCTTCTTACAGGGTATTTCCTTTCTATTTTATTTTGGCGTGTTTTCATTCCAGCTTATTATTGTTAAAAAAAATATCCAGATATCCGGTGCCTTCAGATAGAATAAATTTATGCATCTAAAACAGGTTGACAAGGAACATTTTAATATAACAGTTCGGTCATTATGGCCTTTGGAAAGATGTTTTTATGGAGGTCACCTGCCAGTAAATGTCATTTTGGAAATAGTAACCACTCGTTTTACTCAATACTTTAACTTTTTTAATATTAGAAATTCTCTTTTGATAATTAAACAAGGTAAATTTCAACCACTTTAAGACCTTTACTCAAGTTATTTTCTTAGAGAAGACTTTAACTTTTACCAAAGTACACTCAAAAAACAGATTCTTGGATTTACTTAATGAAGTTATGGCAACAAACACCACCAAGTTTCTTTAAAAACAAACGTGAAAGTTGATTTTGTTTCCATTAACTCGGTAGAGTTATGGAAATTGTTGCCATAACTTGGTTAAGTAAATCCAACACCTGTTTTTTGAGTGTTGTTTTATGGTTTTATGCTTGTACTTTTACTACATTGAGGTACTTTATACAAGACTGATGAACTTTTGCGAAGACAAAGAGCAGCAGGTAGCAGTAGCACTTCAGATGCAGTTCAGGACACTTCCTGTGGGGGTATCAAAATATTTCAGCCAAAACAACCGCACTACACAAACCTGCTGGTGGTTCTGAGGTTTATAAAACCACTGACATTTATGGTGAAGCTTTTCTAAGACGGCAGCGTTTCACTTTACTCCCAGCTGTCAGCTCATCGTTACCATCAGAATTAAACACTATTTTCTCAACTGAGGTTGTTGGATTTTAATGTGACCATAATTGTTCTTGAGTGCATTTAACACTTAATCATTCTGGACACGTTAGCATCAGGGTCCAAACAGCTCAACAGGACTGGATCTGAATGTTTCTTTAAACTGTTCTGAAGGATTTCACACCTATAGAAAACCATCCTGCTAATACTTAACATGAACATAAAACCTGCTGACTGCTGAACTTTACTAATGACTGATTATATCACACAACTGTGTATTTAAGCTGAAGAAAAAGCAAGAAAAAAAAAATCCTTGAAATTTTAGTTTTTAATAATAGATAAGTGGCTTTCCTTTATCCGAGCTACAGTAACTCACCGTGTTGAATCCAAACATGAACTTTAGGTTCAGAGTTTCCAATGAAATTGTTAAAACTGTAAACTTGTTAAAATCCTTAACCCCAGCTGCACCAAAGTGACATACAAGCAATCATCAAAGAACATCTAAACACATAAAACAAAGAATCAAGATCAATAAAAGTTGTAAAAATAAACTGAAGCAGGTCTGAGGTTGTGCCACGGGCCAGAGAATCAAAATGAGTTGCTTAGAAGAGTTTTAAAAGTGCTTGTCTGACAGGAAGCGAGAGATCACGAGACCTGAGCAGAAAGTTCCTGTGATCAAACTGTGGATTGACTTCCATCCATTTTCTGGTAATTTTAATAATGTGCAAAAACAAATTTAAATAATCAGAACCAATGTTTGCACAGAAGAGCGGACCAGATTCCCTCTACAAGCACGTGAGACTGATAAAGAAAACCACCACTGACAGGTGTTTCTAAATGAAGAGCTGTTGAATCATGGAGTGGATTTTGTTTTTTACACACAACTGAAGTAAGACGTGAAAACTTTTAGAACCTTGTAAAGACCAGCTCTTATTTTTCATGTCTTGGGTTGAACTTTCTTTCTCCCATGACTGTAAACAAGGGTCCATACATGAGGGAGCTGCATATAGATAGGTATTGATGCTGAATGAATATTGGATTGTTTTGAGAAACCAATGTTTGCTTCAAGATGGTGTCTTTTCCAGTGGGATCTGTGGTTATTTCAACAACTTATATTGTTTTAAAAACTAAAGTTGGCAAATTAGAACAAGCAACAGTGTTTGAGTTTGTTGAAGAAAACATCAAGCACTGTGCCAAACCACAAACGTTAACTCTAAATATAGAAGTTAGCAGATGTCTTTAGATGGGTTCATGCAGTCGTAAACTGTGTCGACTCTGATTAACTCGTCATCCTTGAAGGTTCAGTGTAGGTCAGAGTGATTGCTCGGAGAATTAGGCAGGCATATAACTCAGATCCGCATGTTGCTAATCAGATTTCAGACTGATAAGGCGGCACCACCCAACCGGGTCATTATAAGAGAAAATAGAAGGCAGCGCTTGGTAATTACTTGTCTGATACCCTTTACAGTTTTAAAATGTAAGGAGTCTGATCTGGAAAACTATATTTTCAACATAAAATCCATTGTGCTCAGACTTGTGTGAACTCTAGCTTGTTAGCTTTTATGCTACTGCATACAAGACATCAGTGACCTTATTCTTTAAGTGTATTCATTGGAAAGTCATGACTTCCTCTGAATGGTATGTTTTACTGATAGTGCAAAGTGCTATTTGCTGTTGAACCTTCACACTGACCTTGATCTCATATTATGAAGCGGTAAGAAGCAGGATATTCATCTATCAGCATAAAACAGTTGAGTTATTCAGTTCAGGGGAAGTGCAGGACTGTCCGATCTGTGTAAGTCTCTATGCATGAGTGCCTGAACACGAGAACCTTCGTGTAAATCCGTCCGGTACACGCGTGCTTTTTCACGCACCAGTGGTGACGACAAACACAGACGCATTCAATCCGGCAGCCGGGGTAAGTTATCAAGCTCTCTGATGATAATCTGGGATGGCAGAGTGTGACCGGGGCCAGAAAAAAGGGGGAGTCAGGTCCCGCGTGGTCTCTAATAGACGGTCACACCTTTCAGACCATGCAAGATATGAAAAATTAAAGGAGTCAGTGATGGTACCTGTGTGTGTCATCAAATATGTGTGAGTGTTCTTGCTTTTCTAGATTTGTGGGGACCAAAAATGAGTACCGTTGTCTGCTAAGATTGTGGGGTCCAAACGTGGATATTCCTTTAAGATCACTGTCTCCGCTATGAGATAACATAAAATCATCCAGAACAAGATGTTTTTGCAGAGTCTTGCTGATGTTTGGGTCGTATTTTTCAACCTGTTCAGTTTTCTTTGCTTTCAAACTACAAAAATAGATAATTGGGGTGGGGCTTGAAGTGTCTCGTTTGGATTTAAAGAAACCTCCTCAAAATGAGTTGCCAGATGCACCTCAGAAAAGGGGAGACAGAGAGGCTTGTGGAGTTACAATAAGGTGGAATTCAGACTAAAGCATTGCAGTTCCACTTTATAGAGACCCCAAATGAATGATAAAATGTGAGAAGGAAAGATTTAAAGCATGATATGTTCCCTGTAAGGAGCAGTGGGGTCCCCATTATGCAGGACAGATCTTATACAGTTCATAGAATAAAAAAAGAAACATTTCAAGAATCTGGAGAAATCTCTGAGCTCAAAGGAAAAGGCTAAAAATCAACTGGATGTCTGAAAGCGCTTTAAACATTGATCTTATTTGATATAAACAACACCGGATCGGTTCAGGAACACTTCCACTAATCATTGTCCAACACATTGCCATCCACAAGTCCTGGCTAAAGCTCTGTCGTGCAAAAAAATGGTAATAAAAATCCAGAAACAGTTCCATCTTCTCTCGGCCAAATTTCAAATAATGGGAACTGATATCCAGAAGATATTTAAGAACTGATGAGATGAATGGTAAATAGCACCATCCAGCCTATTTGCACACAGTTCAAAAGCCTGCTTCCCTGTTGGTATGGGAGTGCATTAGTGCCCGTGGCATGTACAACATACACATCTGAAAAGGCACCACCAATGCAGAAAAGTAGTGATTAGAACAACATCTGCTCTCATTCAAGACTGTTGGACAAGTAAAATCCTGTCAGACAAAAACAGGACAACTTTCCCTTCGAGAAACTGTTAATATTTCATAAAAGTAAACATGTACCAAGATATATTGCTGCCACAAAATAAAAAAAATAAAAAACAGGTATTTTTCTGTTAAAATTGTATGATTTCTTAGTTTCAACCTTTGGTATACTTACTATGTTCCAATTGGAAAGAAGAGTTTGTAAGATTGATAAATCATTGCTGTTTTGTTATTTACATGTTACATAAAGTTCCAACCTTTTAAAAATTAGGTTTGTCGTTCACAAACATTGTCAGTTTAAACCCTTCAGTGTAAAGCTCCAAACTTTGTCAAATTCCAGTTTGACTTCTCGACATCTACAACAACAAAGTGGCAAATGATTTGGTAAATATTTGATGGCGCTTACTGCTGGGTGCCTGTGGTGTCGTTCCATCGCTGTGATTGCAGATGAGACTTATGGATGTGGAAAGTCGCTTTTTTGCCTCTTCAGTTCAGAGCCGGTTCAAGGGGAAGTGAACCTTGGAGCGCAGGATTCGAGCTTGTTGGCATGCAGCTGAGTGGCTGCTGGACGGAGCTTTGCTCATCATGAAATTTTCATGGATAATTGGACGTTATGAGGATTAATGTGCATTCATTTCAGCGAGTCACAGGAGAAAGACTCACCAGCTAAAGGAGACGGTCCAGAGAGCTGCCTTCACCTCTGGATTTTGGTCAATCTCTGGATCGGTTGGTTTTTTATGTTTGTTGTGAATAAATTATTTTGTGCCTCATAAGATTTGCACCTGAACTTCCCTGTAGTTTAGTCCAAATTACCCCAATTATGGACTGCATGAAAGCAAATCTAATTGTGCGTTTCAGTTTAATTAGTGTTGTTTCCATTAAATTTATTGCATAAGGATCCTTGCAGTGAAATCTCATCCAGCACAGATATGATCCCCAGATGCAACCTGTAAAAATTGTAGGCCAAACATTCCTTAAAGAAGAATTTCACTTGTTTCTTTTCATGCCAGATATTTAAATGAAGATGGCTTTATGCTGATAAATGATGAAGTTGCAGCTGTTTTGGTAACACCTTATAAATGATGAGTGATGAGGTCTCACTAGATTTATTGGAGCTTGGAGTATAGCTCAAGAGTATGTGTTAGGGAAGACTCTCAGCTACTACCACACCAAGCTTTAGCTGAACGCCTGTAAAAGTGTCTGAGTTATAGCAAATTTTGTGTTTGGTAAGGTCAGCTGACTGTGGCAGCCATTTTGAATTGAGCTGACTCTGTAAGTAAATCAGTTAGCGGTACAGTGAGGTACAAGCATTGAAGGCATAAAGGACATGTGAAAATTTTTTTTTAATTTATGGAGCTCCAAGTGTAAAATAAAATATAAAAAAATGTCACAAACACATTTTCATTATTTAGCTCACTTTCTGAGCGTAAAAAAAAATGTTCCACTAACATGTTATTGTTATTTAGCTCACTGCTTTTACATTTTACTAAATGTTTAGATTAAATGTTAAATGTTATGTCTAAATGTTAAATTCTAAATCTAAATGTGTAAATCTAAAGGTAAAAGTTTAATCTTAAGTTTTGTGAATAAATGTTGAAGTTTACATTTGCAGTTGGTGCACAGCTCTGTTTAGGACATCATCATCCTAAAGGCTTCAGTATGCTTCATCCGAAGCCGACCAGTCGACGCGCGGTCACGTGGTTGTTCGGCCATCACCACCTCCTCAGGATTATTGGATCCAGGGTTCACCATCACCACGACTCATGTAAATACTCACCTGTCCACTTACCTTGTTCTCCTGCCGGGTCACTCTGCCTGAAGTCATCA
>JARVJO010000001.1:3711837-3771407 GCA_031762555.1 Cynodonichthys magdalenae
GAGGGGTGGGGTCTGGTGGGGACATCCCTCTCAGTCAGAGCTGTTTTGTCTCTAACTGTAAGTCTAAAACAGTCTGAAGGACCTCAGGCACCTCTGGCGCAGGAGGAAGGGGAAAAAATGTGCACAGCTTTGACATTTTGTTGGATTTTGGTGACAAATCGGTCGGTAAACAAGGTGACATGCGCAGATATCATATTAAAGGATTATTGGCAGATGCTAAATAGGAATTTAAAGCTGCTAAGGGCGCTCCGCGTGTTGAATCAGAACTAACGGAGGAGCCGGAGCAGCTGAACATCAGCAGCTGGAGGGGATTTTGAAAATGAGCAAAGTCGAGGTGAGAAACTGAGCTGAATGCAAATCAGAAGGATGTTTAGAGCAGAGGTGAGCTTTGAGTTTTACTCACTCAGAGCTCCCTGAACTATAAGGATGCTGCATCTAAACATTATTCACCCAGTGACACATGCTCTTACATTACTCTTCAGTTCTTCTCACATTGATATCTGGTGCAAAGATTGAATCGAAAGCCTTTCTACCTTTCATTTAGAGGAGGATCTCTCTATAAGCTGATCTTGGACACGTTTTGGCCATATAAGTTTATTTCAGGTGCACATTTATAAAAAAATATTTTCTTAAACTTGAGTTTAACAAGTTTCTTTTCAGTCATTTAAATGCATTTTTTAAGGAGCCAGCCTTTTTTCCCCTGTCTTTTCAAAAATGGTCCTAAGTAGTTCTGCAGACCTTCAGAACACAGGCAGCCTTTTTATTTATGCTCAGTCCTGTTTCTGTACCTGAGCCTTTTTCAAAACAACTTTATTTCTACTGACTCCGACTGGGTTCTGCTTTTTAATCGAGAAAATCAAAGTCGAGACAGAGAAATAGCTGACATTAGCTTGGGGTGATTTAAAACTTTTTTTTTTATACTAAACATTTGAGCCAGACCAGAGATTCCTTTTTTCTGTCTCTGAGTAATGAAGGGTTAAAGTAGGCCTTTATGGAAGAAGCTTACGGACATTTAAGAAATTTGCGTAGGTTAAAAAAACAAAGTTATGAACAGACTGGAAATTATGACCACACTGTGGAAGAGTGGTTTGGGGACTCATCCTGTGACCGGTGGGTCACTGGTTTGATTCCCCCGTTCCATCCTAACCCACGTCCTTTATCCAAGCTAGCACAATTTATTCTTTGTGTCTTCCTCTGCCTTCATAAAATAATTGTCACCCGCACGATGCTTACAAAGTTTACGAAAATTAAAAAATGTACGTAAAGTTAAACAAACACAACTCTTGGCAAACCCAACAGCACAGTGCTGAAATAAGGCGGCGGAAAACTGAACAGGGCATCGTTACAGCATGCTTGGTGGTACAGCGTGTGGTAGTCACAAGGCTGAAATTACTGGTATGTGTAAAGGGCAAAACAAACAATGCATTAAAATGATGTGTCCATTAGTTTCAATTATGACCCCACACCGTCATAAATAAGCAAACTTCCAGCCTCGTGTTGAGAACATGTGAGCCTCCAATGCGTTGGCATTTTACGACTGCGCATTCAGTAATAAAGAACTGACATTCTCCCACCGGACTCCACCCTGTCTTAAACTGAACTTCTCCATCTCCTCTCTTTTTCCTTACCCGAGGCGATGAATCTGTAGGGATCCTTTTGCTCGGGCGCTGCTTTGCTGCTGCTTCAGCTGGAGCTCCAATCTTGACTTATCCTCAATTAACTCAGTGTGGGTTTGTACATTGAAAGGTCGACGAGACTGAGTTCATCCCAGTCTAATAAACAGAAAAATGGGGCCGTTCAATTTCCTCGTGGCTGACATTTATGAGCACTGAGCAGATTGATGGGAGGTAAAAACGAACCTCCACCTCCCTTCCTGTTTCATTATGTCATTTCCGAATCTTTTAGGTGACGGATGTAAATCTCTGAAGAAAGGGTCAACGGCTCGGAGGGCTTCAGTTGTCACATCTGTCTTGATAATGTTTGGGAAGACAAATGATGAAATCCGACTTCCGCCTCTATAGGCATACGTAGACGTGATTTGACAAGAAGGTGAAAAGCTCCGGCAGTTTTATGGTAAAAGTTCTGCTGGTGAAAATAAATCCATGTGTACGTTCCTGCGCTGCTGTGGCAGGGATATTTGCTTTACTTTGGCGAGCCTTGATTGGTCTGGTGATGGATTGAAGCATAATAGAGCTTCTCCTCAGGCGACCTCCAAAGGTTTATTTGAAGAGAGTTGTGTGTGTGCTAGAGGAAAGCATATAAAGAAGTGTAAAGAGGAGTAAGTAGGAGTGGGTTATGCAACAAAAGTTCAATACGTTTTCCATTCATGTTCTACACCATCAGCATTTTAAAGTCAGAACAGCTGAGAGAACATTTAAAGCAAAAAATTGAAGGAAAAGGAACACAATTTAAAATAACTAAGAATTTAAATGACTAATGATATTAATTTCTGTATATATAAAGAGCTTTCGGAGAGGTATCTGGAGTGGTTCAAATGCATGTGTGAATGCCAAGTGGACCAGAGCTCACTTTAACCGTGTTGAGACTTAGGTTTGTAGGCAGAGCAGAGTTCGCTTTTTTGGTCCACATCAGAGTTTGATTACACATTCACACCTTCCCCAAAGAACCAAACCTTTTAGGCAAACGATGTACAGTTCCACTTGAAACAGACTAAACTGGACCCCCACTTACACACACACACGGTCTAGTCAATTGCATTAACTTCCATTAATTTCTATAGCTTAACCATGACCCCTTACCTAACCTAACCCCCAACCCACTAATGGCATTTTCCCCATGGGGACTAGTTTAGGTCCCCATAAGTACCAGTTAGTCCTCACAAGTAGGTGCGTATGCCAAAAATTGTCCCCACATAGTAGGGAATACTCGCCCACACTCTCCGGTGGAGTGAAATACTGGCTATTCAAACGACTTTTCTCATCTTGTGGAAATGTTGACTTTTCCCTCTGAGATCTTTGTTGAGTTCCTTGGACTTCTTTTTTTCTCTGAGTATTGGTCATCCCGATCAGGGCCGTCAAACCAGCTGCAGTCAATAATGATCTCTAATGAAACATTAACAAGCCTTGACCTTGTCAAGATGAAATACATTTTAGAGACTTCAGCACCACTTAACAATATATTTAAATGAATGCATGTATATATCTGAGCCTGCATACATTAAAAATACCTTTTTGAAGCATTATGATAAAGATTTTGCCCATGTAAGTAATAAATATATGTGTAGTAAAATAGATAAAACAAACATAATGGATGAAAACATGCCTGTCGTCAGTGTATTTGAGGACATCTTTTGAGTGAAAAGAGCCTTGAGCATTGAAAGACTTCTCTTTGTGTCCGTCTCTCTCCTCTCTGAGTTGTTGCAGCCCTGGGGAATCCTGAGCTGAGCTCTTCGTCCATCTATTTCTATCTCCTATGTGGTGACGCACAGCATCACCGTGTGTGTGTCCCTGATGTATGCATTTGGAAACTGCCCACGGCGTGTAATAGGGTTCCTCTCTTTTGCGTGGATCGATTGTTTTGTAGAGATGGAGTAAAAGGTGGCGTTGTGGCCACACCTGTTTAAAGAAAGAATTGCGAGTGCTTGTTGTGTGCCGCTCCCCGGTGGGCCGTCTCACAGTAGCCGCAGTGATTAATGAGCTCCAATAAGAGCGCTGACAGTCCAAACTGTCGGCCCACCCTTAACCCGCCCCCATAGGGGAATTGTGAATAATTTCTGCCACTTCCTGGTTTAAGAGCCCTCCAGGGTGGGAACCAGTTAAAGATGGAGAAAAAAAACTATTTAAAATCAGGAGTCTTCAACAGTTTTAAATATAAATACAATGTAAAATCAGACCACTGTAGTTTGGTTGACTGGAAAGCAGTCAGGATGTCATCCTTGATAATAAAGATGAGGAGAGCTCAGTTCTGAACTACTTGTAGCCTCATCTACATCCTGAACCAGGAGCCAAGATTGGAGCAGAAGTAATAAAACTTTTTCTTACTGGGAAGCTTGAAAGATGTGGATGTAGTCGCCGCAGGCTAAATGAAACGTGAGGATGTTGGTATGTCTTGTCTCTAATTCTGCAGCTCCAACTCTGGAGATTGTGGAATTTTTAATATTCTAAATGCAGAATTGCTCATGTTAATAACAAGCTGATGGTTGGTGTCTTTTTTTTGTTTTTAACATGGTTGATATGCTGTTTCAGCAGGTACCCTTGTAGTTTTTTAACCATGTCAGCCAACTGTGTTAAAAACTTGTGTATTTTTTTTCTTTTTAATTTATCCTACTAAATTTCTAAAGGTTAATTATAGGGCATGATTAAAATTTGGTGTAATTCATTAGGGTTTTTTCAAAATTCAATTTAAAAATTTTTTTCTGAGTTCCTTTTTTATGACATAACCAACACATCATCTAAACTATTTTCTTAATTAATGTTAGTTTAAAAATATGAAAATTACATAAATATAAAAAAATGTTTAAGATATCCAATTTCTCTATAAATGCACCAAAACTATTTCAGTTCAACATAAATTTAAATATGATCTAATTCCAGGGTTGCCCCAGAAAACTGTCCAAGCTGGGTGGTAGGGCCGTTTTGGCAACCCGCCGGTGGCCCACCCTGTTTTTGTAAAAAATATTAAAGTTCTCCGGAAATTTGAAAATATGATGTAATGTTATTATAAGTTATTGTAAGACATTGCTGACAATACCAACCTTTTTGAGACTGAGCTACTTCAGGGGTACAGAGGAACACGAGCTACGTGTTTGATACAAACATGAATTTTAATTGGCTCACTTCATTAATAAAAATCTTATTTTTGAGTGTCTGATTACATCTTAATATTAGACTCCACACAACTGTTATTAATAATAATTTATAAACAAATAAAACTTTGTTTCATATTCATTTGCATGACTATCAAGGTTTGTCTTTGCATTGGGTCGTCCCCATTTTGTTACTTATTTATGTGTTTATAATTTAGATTCAGGAGTGATTTGTGACAAAAGAGTGGCAGTAAAGTTCAAAGGAAAAGTTCAGAAGAGACCGGCTTTGTTGTATAATTTGAAAACAGTGGCATTGACAAGAGGAGAGAACTGGAAGTGTCAGAACAGAAGATGTTGAGGTTCATCTCAGGCTTGAGGTAATCAGAAGTACAGCACAGGTTGATAAAGAACTATTAATTAAAGATTAATGAAATAATTAGAGTTTTAGACAGATCCAGAATTCTTTATAAGAAGTGTTTTCCTTTATTTGCATGCTAAATCCTTACTCACACAGGTATAGACGCATCTCCTTTCACACACACCATCTTGACTTGATATGAAAGGCATTCATTCACGCTTCACGTACTAAACAGACAGTTCATTCAACCCCTGGTTGTTCTGTGGAGGAAAATTGTTTGCACATGTGAAAGGAGCTTTTCTTGTCATTTATGTCCTGCATGACCTCGTTCATCCTGTGAAAAGAAACCCTCCAAAGCTTAAGCTGTAAATCATAAAACATGTTGGCTCGGTTCTGCTCTCCTCTGTTTCTGCACTGTCTCCAAGATGACAAAGTACAGCACTGCCACAATAGGCGTGCCAACACGCATTGCCATCAGGTTACATCTAAGAGCGGCTTGTCAGGGTGTCTTTCCAACATTGGTGAATGGCTTCTGGCTTCCTGTCTTAAATGACTGAGTGCCCTGCACAGATGCTTGGAAGATATATAACTGTAAGGTTAGTCACATCTTGAAAATCTTTCTGTTTTGAGGTTAACGTAATCAACAGCCCTTAAAGCCAATGATTTTGTAAAGGCCAGATTACTAAATGATTGTTTAAACAGTATGAAAATAAGGATAACATTTAAATTCTCAATAAATTTAGTTTAAAATTGTTAAATTGTCGCCAGTATACATAAATAGGAGTTGCCATTGGCAATAACTGCAAAACTAGCAACACAAATTTGAAAATTAACTTGGAAAGTTGCTCTAATTTTTGGACAATATTTCAGCACACAATAAGTACTTGTATTTGTTCTTCATGACTGCTTGGCTGGATAACATGAAGTTAACATATTATTTAAAAAATAAGGTAGCTAATTCAAGCTAACGTAATAAAATTTGTTATATGAAAAAGCTAGCAATCCAGCTTAGCTGTTTAGCACTAAAAGTCCAAGAGAAGCATCAACCAAACATAATTTTAGTATTGCTATTTATAGAATAAATAGAATAAATGTGTTTTAAATTGAGTTATAGTTAAGACACTTTGGCTGTGTCTAAATCCAACAGCATCCCAGAATTCATTGCGTTGTCAACAAATTAAACAGGAAAACAAAGACAGCAGAGGTTTTTTTTTTATTTTAATGGTGGAGTTTTTTGTTTTTTGTCGGCGGAGTTTGGAAATTTATCACAGATCGAATAATTTGTTGTTAAATGTAAGTTTAGCAACTTAGCTGATGAAACGTTTGTTGCAATGAGATGTTAAAAAAATGCTGTTACAAGTACTGATACTTGAGTTAATAAAAATTATTAATGTTTTTGATTTATTTACTTGTAATGTCATTGTGATAAAACTGAATTTTGTGAAGTTATATCATTGGTTTGAACTTTGACGCGATGTGATATAAAACGTAACGAGGTAGCGTGTGGTGACACAAACATACAGTACGTCTTCCGTAGACTAGACCGTCTCATTCCACAGCCGTATTATGCGGCCAATATGAGCGGCTTAGGAAAGCTGTGGCCAATGTCTGTCGTGGTTTACGTCTGCTGCATCCTATGAACTGAGACAAAACCTTTGTGACCAAATTTTATTTTGACGACCTTCATTTTTGCGACACCCCATTTCTGTGTAACCCCCTCTGAAATCCTGGCTAAAAGTCTGATTTGTTCTGATGGTAAGGTTGGTTTCAGGTAAAGTGTTGACCTGCAGGTTTCCCATCAATAAAAACATACACCACTGCTTGGTGGCACTCCACAGTTTTCTTGAAGCATTTATTAGTGGATAAGGTTCACAATGGTCTAAATTCAAGAAACCTCATGGAACTGTGGATAAATGAGCTCAATGGTAATTTAAATTTGTTTTATTCAAGACTTTTCTTCTACTAGCTCAGTGTTGGCACAAGCTATCTCTTTAACAAATGTGTTGCTTTGTTTCTAAGAGTTTGTGGAAGTCTATGGAGCAATGGTGTTCCTTTAATTAATTGTTGTGTCATGACAGTTGAATTGTGGCTCTCAGGAAGATAAATAAGACTAGTAAGATACACTTGTCTTTGTATGGTGAGTATAGGAAGGTGTATGTAGTTTATCAACTACTGTTTCATTTCTGTGCTTTTTTGTTCTCTGTAATAAACTGGAACGTTGAAAAGACTAAATCTTTTAAACATGTTATATGCGTGTGTCAAAGTAAGGGTACAGTTTTATTTTTTTTCTTCTAACTAGCTGTTTTGTAGCCTCCTCTGTGTCTTAGTTTGGCCTTCATGGTTGAAAGTTCCAGCTCTGGTTGCCCTGGCAACCCTCACTGGAATCCTGTCAGGGTCTTCCAGTGGTTTGGTTCCTGCTCTGTATTCAGACCAGCCCCTCCCCTCATAATTCCTCCAGGTCCTGCATATTTTAAATGTAATCCTTCCTCAAATAAATGACAAATCAAATGAAAACTTTCAGGCCAATTCCATGTTTCTTTAAAAAAATATTTTAAGTTGATGGAGGCTATGAAGTGTTTTTTTTGATTAGCATGTTTGAAATCAGTTTGTCACTCACCTGAACAAATAAACAAAACAACTTGGATAAGAGGTAGAAGATGGAGATTTCATGTAAGTATATGAGTATTCATGTTCTGTGCTAGCTTGGTTTCCCACTGGTGGACAAAAGAACCCAATGTTATAATGAAATGTACAAAAGAAAATCTGACAAATGAATGCAAAAAATTGAATTGCTGACAAGTTGTTGTGTGCTTGAAGGTTTGAAACCAAGCAGCTGACGAACATTTGGTACAGAAACAAATATTGTGTAAAAACTATGGGGCACTTCAGATCAGTATTGTATGTGGAATGGGTCTGTATGTATGACTAGTAAATGAACTCATTTGATTATGTTATTTGGTACAATATGCCTGATTTATATTTTCATTGATTAGCAGACACTTCTAACTCAATAGCAAATCATCCTACAGTCATTAGTTAGTTGTTATTTGTCTCCATGCTGTCCTGTGATGGATTGACGAATTGTCCAGGCTGTTCCTACTTCTTACCTTACGACTTCTAGAGATAACCACCAGATTCTTGCAACCTTGAACAGAATCAAGAGGGTATAAAAATTGATGAATGGATAAAGTCTGTTTTCTTGAGGTTTTCCACTGTTTTAGTGCCTTTACACCTGCCTACAGCTATTATAGAAGCAATGGGAGAGCTGATCCTACAGAGGCCTGCAGAGAGGTGTGAAATGTAGCCCAGCAGGATTTGTCCAGTACATCTCCCACATAGTGCCATGATAGGTTTTGAAACTTGTTTTTTAGTTTAAGCTTTTTAGTTGTTGTTATTTCCAACTAAGCCTTACAGAAAAGGAAGGTGTCATGGGTCAAAACATACACGCATAATCTGAATTGTCTGCATTCTTGGGTATGAATAAAAAAACTACAGATATGTAGTGTCATGTGTTGTAGAAATTTTAACCGGCTTGGGTTAGTCAATCTTTGCTCATCAATACAGTCTTACAGTCTTGAAACAATTCTATCAATCTAACTAATGTAATAGGTTACTGCTAACACTTCAACACAAATGCATTCCAACCTTTACATGGTTATTTTGGCAAAAATGTTATGATCTAACAAGGTTGTGTCAGGTCCTCTGGACAGATTCTTTTGAGTTTAAACATTTCATCTTTTAATCAAAATAATTCTTCAATCAGACGTTGCAGGTAAACTCAGTCATATAAGCAGCACCTTCTGCATAGTGAATCAACCAGTTTGCTGGTGACACATAAAACAAGTTATGTTATGGTTATCCAGCCAGAAATGATCCCAAGCTGCAGCAGAGGTGCTACAACTAACTTCTGCTGGTGGTATTTGAGCAAATAACCGCAGATTCATGTACCCATGTGGTATAAGATGGATGGTGATTTAATGGTTTATAAAAAAATGGTTGCAAGAACTGCTATGAAATTTTGAAGTTTGGAAGTGTTTTAAGGTGGAAGCGATCCTCCTTGGTCTTGACCTTGCTTTTTGCAGCCGTTAGCTTACCAGTCCGGATATAAAAAACCCTAAATCTTTAAACTGAGCTTGTTCAAGGAACTAATGCCCCCTGTCCAGGGCTTGCCTGTATGCGGTCCTCTTTGGTTAAGTTTCGGTCAAATGTGTCTCCATTTCTTGTTCCAAACGTGCTTTCAGAACCACCTTGGCAGTGCTTCCATGCAGGTACAATCTAGTAGCAGACTGCTGCCACTGGATTGACTGAGCCAAGGCAGAACTCACAAACCTGTCTGCAAACTCTTCCTGGAGAGAGGCGAAGGAGACGAGCGCATACAGCTTGGGTTGGACGGAGGCAATCTGAAACCAGCAGATATCCTGGGAGGTTTCAGACAAACTGGCTGCCCATTGTTAGACGTGCAATTATAAACAGTGTTGCGACAAAAATACGATATATAAGAGAAATCCGACCGCCGGAAGATACCACGACTGAAGCTGACGATCTGCCTATAGTCACACCTACAGAGTGAGGGACACACTGCCATGCAGACACACGCACACACCTGAGCAGAAATGAACTGAAAAGAGTGAGACTTGATGGTGGAGATGTGGATAATAAAAGGGAAGATGCTGATAATCCATAATGTTTCCACAAAATCTCATTTAATAATACACAACTACCTCTCTAAAACAGAATAGAGCACTCAAAGGTCCATCAGTATAGTGAGAATTTTGAGTAATATTTTTACTTAAAAGATTTGCCTCAAATTCTGTGACAGCTGAGCATCTCTGTAGTTTTAACTCTTTTTACCACTTAAAGTAATTCTTCCTTATAGAGACCATGACATCTTTGTCCCTAAGCATCATTTATTCTTTCAAAAGCAAAAGATTTTTTTCTCTCTGTCTGAAACCCATAGACAGTAAAGCTTTGTGCTGATTCTCAGTCACTCTATCTCTAAAGTGAATGGAGTTAATTAGCAGTAAGTTAATTTGATTTTGAACACTCTTTTCTTTCTTCTTAAGAGTTATAAAGAAGCAGCATTCATCAGGTCGTTTTGGTGAAGGTATTGATTTCAAATTAAACCCCGAGATGTTTTAATTGACAAAAAAGGCTTTCTAAAGGCTTAAAGGTGCAGTAGGTAGTTCTGGGAATACTGTGGGCTTAGCATGAACATTTGAACAAACACACCTTACAGGTTCCCCCCATTGTTCTCTGCTGCTCTACGTCCCTGCCTCCACAGCTCCCCAATGCCCCCTCCTACTTCCACAGGGGAGCCCGCTACGTGTAGTGTACAACCAGTCATTTTAAAACAGCACTGGACCTTTGATGAAGCATCACAACCTCAACATTCAAAAGAATGAGGTGGACTACACTGAAGCCAAACACAAGCAGCCTCTTTTGGTGTAATTTAACCATGACAAGACGCGCATGTCGCTCAGGTTGGTGAGCCATTCGACTCGGGGAGATTTATGGTGGCAGATAAACAGTTATGGAACATTCAGAACTCTCAAAGTGGCATTTTACCTGTAACATTAGCCTATTTCTTCACCATTAGTACAGCTGCAGCTTGAATGACAACACACACTGTGGGGGGCAGGGCATGGGCAGCTCCTACACAAGCATGATTAACACATTAAGACTACCCTCTCGTCTCTTATTGGCTGTTGCTGACCCGGAGCGGTGTATTTCTGCAAATGACAGTAGGACCGCCAAAGAAGCTTGTTGTTTTCACAGATTATCTGTTTCATATCCATCTGTCAGGACATGATGACAGTTTTAACAAATACAGTACCTACTGCCGCTTTTATCCATTTCAGCGTTATGCACAGGAACCATTTGTCAAAAAGAGTTAAAGGGTCCTGGGTTCAGTTTTTGGTTACTCAGTGGACCTTTATGGTTGTGCCATGCATCCAGCTATCTAATGTTTATCTTGTGTCTAACTCAGCTCTGACTGCAGTTCAAAGGCCTCTCCGCCAACCGAGCTCCGCTAGGAAAGATGTGCTCGGTCTTTGTGCCAACCACACCTACACACACAAGGCGACAAGAAGCAGTAACACATGATTACCATGTGTTGAAATACGTGACGCTCGCCAGTTAGTTGTTTTTCTTTTTTTTTTTTCCCTTTGGAAATACAAAAAAGAAAAAGGGACAAATGCTGGTGACTCACGTTGACGGCAATTAGTGCACCGCTGTATCTGGGGAGGTGTGGTGTTGGAGGCGAGTGAATGTGGGAGGAAAGAGGAGAAAAGAGAGACGAAAGGAGGTCTGCATTGAGTTTCTTTGTACATCTAAACTCCACGCATTCCTCTGGTGGCTTTCAACAAGCGTGCTGTCACAAACAGCGGTTGTTTTACATGAAAAACACGCGGTCGCGTGGTGTGATCTGAAGCTGGCAGCAGTGGAACGCACTCCGGCTTCCAGACTCTTACTTCCATCCTCTCTCTCTCCTTCTCCCGCTGTGTCTCTCGCCCTCTCTACACGATTCACTTTTGTTTGAATGATGTGTGCCTGTGAGTGAAAATAAAGATGCAAAGCAGCAAGAAATTCAATTACTGTTTGGAGGGCTGCTTGTCACAACCATGACGTCAGGTGACTTTGGCTTTTGACAGTGTAAAATGAAGCAATGAAAAGGTAGTCAGGCAGCATGAAAAATCAGCTTTTGTGCAAACTGAATTGGTGATAAATTAGTGTTTAATATTCCGGTCGAGTGAATGAATTTGAGGTGTGAAGGTATGGTGGTACTATTATTAAAAACTAGAGTCAGAAAATGCTTACTTGTAAATGTCACAGTGCTGATATTATAAATATGTAACCTCGTAAGTGATAAATAGAACAGACTGAATGTAACAGAACAAATACAAGAAAATTATAAATTTGCTGACAGTAATGAAGTTAAACCAAACTTGATTAGGGTTTAAACAAGTGAAAAGTTTTGGTGAATTTACAGAAGCTTTCAAGATACTTTCCAAGGAATGTTGGGTGATGGAATTTTAGAAATATTCCAAATTGGAAACTTTCCATGGAAATTTATGGGAATTAACAGGAGATTTTGGGTAACTTAAACACATTTTATCATACGCAACCAAAAATGTAGACATTTTGTTTGGTCATAGACAAATAATGTCAGAGAGGGGACATTGTCATAGACATATGATGACTTTAACCCAAAGTTTATGAAAGTAAAACACTTACTGATGTTCTATGCAGGTAAAGTGTAACGACATCACTGTCACAACCTAATAACCTTTAGAGAGAAATGAATTAAGACTCTAAACTCTAAACAACATGTTCATTGCTTTGTCATGTTTTTTTTGTTATGTATTCACACACTAAAACAAAAGTCAGTGAATTACAAACTTACAAAAATTAGAATGTCTAATTTTATGGACTAAAAATGTTACATTTTATTCACACAACTCTCAACAAAACTATTTGTTATTTGATCTTTTTTTTTGTCTTTGTTGGTTATTTTATCAATATTAACCCAACAAACTTCTGTAATATACACTTCACAATTGTTTACATCCATTCCTACTTGTCCAGGTGACACTTTTATAAATTTCTTAGACTATGGTACCTCTTATTGCATAGTTCAGCAGTAAGATCTGGTTGTTTTAGTCAAGATTAGGCTATAAAATATTTTCTCTGACTATATTTAAAGCACTTGTTAAGTGCTTTCACTATTTTAAATTCCAGTTTTATTTTTGGTAATTTCTATAAATTCCCATTTCTTTCCTTGGGAATTTCCCTACTTGAAAATTCCTGGTATTACCCGCCACCCCTGACACACAGCTTGCTTTGCTTTCATTACATTGGTCAACACAAAAAAAATTGTCTAAGTTTTCATCTGACTTGGTAATATTTCGATGAGCTGGATCCAAAAATCACATTCGTTTTGCTCCATCAGGTCAACTTTTTGAGCCATAGGCAAATCTTGATTTTGTTTACATGCATTTATTTAATTTCTGAGTCATGCAGGAAATTACTGGGGTTCTTAATTTTCATTATCGTTTCCTCTGACTGTTGATACAATGTGTCAAAATTGCTCTGATCTGGGATCACTTCAGAATAAGCTTGTTAATATGTATAAAATTAATTTAATTTATAATTACACGGATTCAATAAAAAGTGCTGGTTTTATACTTCCGTGAGCACTAAAGATGTCTAATAATTTCAGATTGCATCCTGCTCCAATACTTATGCTTTATGCAAATACATCTAATTTGTTTGGTAAATCTACAAAATGTATTCTTTATCAAGCAGTTATTTGAAATGCACTACAAGACATCAGAGTAATTTATTTATTCATTTTAAACTCAGAAGGACAGTATATTGATTTAGCGTCCTCATACGCAATATAACCGAGGTAATACAACAGAAAACCCAAACAAAGGACACAATCATCCAAAGTAAGTGAAAATGATGTCTAAATCAATACAAAGGAAGTAAAATATTAAAGCTATAAAAATTAACTATTTTTTGATTATCAAGAACTACTATAAAAATAAAAACTTGTGCACCCCAAACACATGTACAATAGGTTGCCTTCAGGCCCAGGCCTCCCTTGAAAAAGATATCTGTGATCTCAATGGGATTTGCTTGGTTAAACAACAGTAAAATAAAAAATTAATAAAAATATTTCATGTTACATGAACATATTAACATCAAAATACTGAATTTTAACGTTTGCAGACTGAGTGACTGAGCATGTGCTGCGGTGCTTATGCATTACTGAGGCGGAAGAAAAAGTAGTTCCCACCAAGCACTTTATTTCGACAAGATTCCAATAGTTTGGTTACTTTCCACTGAGTTCCTGTTTAAGCTACACATTACCTGAAATGACTGAAGAAACAAAGTATCGATATTTTGATTTGAGTATTGATACAAGAGCATAAACTTCTGCTATCTGTGGTATTAGTATTTCAGTATCAAACTACACTTCACTACTGTGTATGGTGTAAATCAAGCACCTGACAAATATTATGCACAGAATAAACATCGCCAACTTAAATTTTATATAGGCCTGAGACTTTGTTAGTATGATAGATTATTGTATTGGAATATTATTACTGATTTTGACCCTGTTATTGTCCCCACGCCTGTTTCTGATGACACTTCTTTTTCCAATCTAGTCTGTCTCTACTGCCATCAGAAGTCCACAACCATCTTATGACCCACGGGATTCTTAAAAAGCTCATAACACTCCGACTGACTGTCCAATCTCTTCCTTCCTTCTCTAGTAGTTCAACCTTTTAGCGAAGTAATTTTACCAAAACATCCCACCTGCTGCAGCCTTGCTGTGAGAAAAAAAAGCTATTTGATCCCCCCTCAGTGTGGCTGAGTTTGTCTGTTTGTTATTGCAGTTGGAACTTCTTTTTTAGTTCTGGCCAAGAAAGAAAGCTGGAGAGAGTGAGGTGGCAGCATGGAGTGTCGAAGCCTCTTTGGAATAACGCGTGTAAACACAGGCAGTGCATCTCCCAGGTAATGAGATTCTCCACTCTGTTTAAATCGAAAGCCCCTCAGCACCTAAGAGGGACAAACAAAACCCCGTTTCTGAAGTCGTCTTTCGGAGGAACGCGCTCGCCTTCGCTTGCTCATAAACCCTCTTTCACAGTGGCCATATTTGCCTTTTTATTCCCCCTCTTTTCTCTCTTGTGATTCTCCGCTCCTCTCTGAATCTGGACAGCCTGTTTGTATGCAAATACGCTGTTTGGAAGAGCCCCCTGCCCAACACACACTCAGAAAATCCCGCAGAGTTTCCAAGCTGAAGTGGTGAGGTAAACAACACTCCATCAGAGCAACAGAGGCAGGCACAAGAAACCTTTTTTGCCCCTCTCTTTTTTTTTTATAAGTATTGTGTGTATTCAGCAACAGGCTCAACTAGTTCTCCCTTTCTGAGTTTAATCCCCTTTTTCATTACCATCCTTTTCTTTTCATTTGCCTCTGAAAACAGCTTAGCGTCAAGTGCTGTGCAAAACACAAGACGGTTTCCGGAGTGTGGTATCTCTTTCTGTCTTTGGGAGACTTTTGTAAAGATCCTATTCAAATGAAGTCCATGTTGCATTGTGGGATTATTGTAGGTCATTGTTAGACTTGCCTCTGGGTTTCCGGATAGTTTCTTTGGTAAAATGAACAAATGGAGTCACGGAGTGACTCACCAAAATAGTTTGCAAAGGGAAACCTTGACATCACCTGCTGTCTGCATGGCATAGTTTTAAAAAGTTTGTGTGATCAGTTACAGTTGCATGGGGAATAAATTACAGCTAAAATTAGACCAATTTATTAGCATCATATCTGTACAAATGATTGAGCTCTAGCTACTTGTATATTTTCTAAGGTCAGCCACCTGAAATCAAGTTGACTCCAAATATTATTAAGTTGTAGATTTACATCTGATGATAACTTTAATTAAAAACCAGACAGACAGGGTTGACTCCCAACAGTTAATGCCAAGGTTTCAAACAAAGACCATACACTATTAAATAGTGCTTGGAGTACACTACGTGTTGGAGATGGCCCTCAACTACAGCCACACAAATTTTTAGCTCAATATCTATAAAAATGACTGAATTATATTGATTCTTGTGTTTGAGGACAATCAGCTGTGGCAGCCATCTTAAATCAGGTCAACTCCAAAAGTTATTCAGTTGTAGTTGTACTTCTAATGTTTACTTCATGGCAATATTATTTAGTTACTTAATTTTATAGTGATATTTGTTTTTTCAGATCAATTAGATGACTTCACCTTAAGTGTGCTTGTTTCCAAAACTCCCCCAAACACTTGAGTCTAGCTAACTTTGTCAGATTGTCAGAATAGCTGTAACCCCATTTTTAACTATGGTTGTACAAATGGCTACAAATACATTTTCTTTTTAAGCCACATTTGTCATTTGTACAAGAACCAATCAAAACAGGTATGTCCCATAACATTGTGTACTTACATACAAATCTAACATCACAGAACCCCAATATTGGCAAAGCAGTGCTTAGCATTCAGTGTCTGAAGAAGATTAGGTAATATTTAGAGAAGTCACATCAACCAATGAGAAATATACCCTAACCAAGCTGCATTAATTTAGCTACAATATTTGGATGAGGATGGAGGGTGCAGGATCTTTAGCTGTCATGTCCTTGGTCTTGTGGTTTCAGATTTAATTCACAAAAGGTCTTCATTCCCAAGTACTCTGAAATCCATGAGACAGGTTTTAAAATCCACACATCCAGTTACTTGATGAAATTTTGTGATCCACAAGAAAGGTTTTAACTTGATGCTCAAATCTTAAGCCGAATCTGAGCCAAATCAAGTTTGGGTCAAGTTTAAGTCACCAACTTGTCTCCAACAATCCCAACCCACTGAGATAACTTTACCTCCTCTGCATTATGTTAAATATGTTTTAGTCTCCCAACATCTTGTCACATCAAGAAGATGTTAATGTCCATTCATTCATCTTTTGAACCTGTTTGATCCTGTTCAGAGTCATGGAGAGGTGGTTCCTGTCACAGCAGTTAAAATGAGAGGTTCACCCAGGACAGGTCGCTGAGCTGAATGTCCTGAACAATCACCTAATAAACAAAGTTCATTGAGTAGAGTAATAAGGTTCTCTGTGCTGTCCATAAAGACATCAGAGTTAAAATTTTTCAACATTATCTCAAAGATTTAAAATATTTGTTAATTAAATGTCTTGTGTCTGTACCCGCCAAGCACTCTGAAGAACAGCTCAGTATAAAAAACCATCAGGACAAGAAGTGCTTTGGTGTGTGTTTGATGAAACGTGAACCTGCATTTCTTTCCGTTGCCTATTGGTGCATTGTCTGTTACTTTGTGTCCCGAAGAATCTCATTCCAGTGGCCCGGGGAAAGAAGACATTCTTTTCTGCAGCGTTACAGCCTTGTTAAACTCACTCCCCTCTGTTAAACCTTCTCTTTCTCACAGCCTTCCTTTTTCTTTTTTTTTCTTTTCTCAGCTCATGCATGCTTCTTCAGTTCTCCAGCCAGTGAATGGCAGACAGCCTCAGTCCATTCAAAAGCAAAGAACACAGTATCTTATTGGTCTTAATTAGCAAAAGAAGAATGAGGCTATGTTTGATGGACTATGTTTGCATACATCATCTCTGTATGAGTTTAGTTGTTCAGCTGGGTTTCAGGTTTGTCACATTGAAAAGATAAAGTGAACATTTTCATTCTCTCCGTTTTTCTCTTAAAATCTGTTACCCAAACTGGCCTCTGACATGGCTGCCAGTTGCCAAGTAGCTGCTTTTATTTCCCAGTAAGCTGCAGCTACTGGCCCAACAATCAGCATGTCCTGACACACTAGGTGATTTCAGACCATAGAGGAACACTTTACAGTCCTGTTAACCACTCTTCCTTTGTGTTTTTGCTTTGATGACATTGTGGTTGTTTGCACTTCTTATAACTAAGTTTATCAGCTCTTTAGCTTCTGCTTCATTCTTTAGGTTTTAGACTAATATTACTTTATGTTCAGTAATGACAGTTACAGTAATGTTGGATAAACATTGACAATAATGTTATATGCCATTTCACACAATATTGTAGCATCTTCTGTAACCTATTAGTGCTCAGATTATGTATCATGAAGAACTCCAATGACTATACCACATGAAAATCTACTTCAGTATCTAAAATTGACTGAGCTTTTGCTGTTGTTTGCTTAAGCTCATTAGTTATGGCAGCAATCTTAAATTGACTTAAACAGTTAATCACATACATGTATCAACGCCTTCAGATGTTTACCCTTTGTCTTTATTCTCAGAAATCTGTAATTTTCTCAAAAAAATCCAGTGCTCTTGCACAATAAAACTGGGGGCTGGGTGTTGGAGAGGACTATCGTCCACTGAGAAACAACATGGGGTCAGAGCAGCGTCAGCTTATTTTCTTACAGCCTGCACCTCTGAGACTTAAAGAAATTTAAAGCAAAACTTTTGAAAAAGTCAGTAAGATTGCCCTGTACTCATGCAAATTGGGGGGAAATTTGTGTAATTTACACACAGTCCATACAACTTTTTGTAATCTGTTAAAGACTTAGACTTTATCCAGTGGTTCATGAAAGATTTTGCTTATAGACAGATAGGGTAATGGCAAAGCTGGAATCATGGACTTTGCTCAGTCAGCGCAAAGTTAGGATCCTAATGTAGCCAAATGTGGCACAACTGTTCTTCTGGCACTGTGAATGCCAATATGTACATCTTTATAATCATTCCAAAGTGGCCATAACAGTCTTTATAACCCTCAGAGAATCCTTAGAAAGGTTACATCCAAAGGCAACTATTGTTTGGGGAGCAGTAGGAAGTAGTTCTGGATCTGGGCTCTGCAACCTTTGCACTCGAGTCATTCCCTTTCAAAAAACAACATTTGTCCAGAGCTGCAAAATATACCTGAATCTTGAGATAAAGATGATACAACTCAATAAGAGTAATATAAATACTTTGAGTCATTGTAAAATTGAAAATCTGTAATAAACACTGATTAAACAAGTTTGTAGTGTTAGAAGCTTCTCCAGGCGCTGTTATGGTGGTGAGAGTGCATCGCACACAAAACTACGTCACATTTAGCGCAGTAGTAGTTGCAAAGTGGCAAATATTAATGTGAAAGTTTTTCTGATGATTAATTACACACAGTACAATTTTGCACAAGCCTAATTTCCTTTCATTTAGGTAGACTCTCCATTTACTTAAAAACATTTTTTAACATTTTTTTTCGGTCAAAGGCGAGTTGTCCCAAAAACTCTCAAAATATGAGTGAATCAACATTGAAATATGGTCAGGCATGATACTGAATCCATGTTGAAGTTATACAAAAAGTGGTTGATGACTTACTTGTTGAAACAATGTTAGGTTTTTAACCATAACTGATACTATATCAAATATACAGTATATATGTATATATATAGATTCAACATTGATTAGACATTGGAATTTACATCATTAGACTTTGACCATGAAACAACATTTATTCAATAAAATCTTTTTAACATTGGTTATTTGGCTAGAATTGGATGAATGTTTGATGGTTGATCCATCATCAACTGTCAACCTTAACCAAAAATCAACATTTTTGACTGTAATTCAACATTGAATTAACATGTTTTGCTATCTGGGATTACTTCTAATTTTTGGTATTTTCAGAATAACTTTTTGTGTTTTTTTTTATAGGTTTCCTAATGTGAATATTAAATTAAATATATTTAATTTCCATGTTAATGTTGCACAAAGCTCTGGAAGGCCACTGCCAAAGGACTAAAGAGCCACACGTGGCCCCAGAGTTGGCCTGTCTCGATAACAAATTTTACTAGACAATAAATTGTCTCAGAAATTATTGCGATAAACCATAATATTGTTGGAGACCAGTTTAAACTAATATATTGATACAACAACCCCAGTTTACGAAAGTTTACATTAAAATTTACATAGTGTAAAAAGAAAAAACTGTCGGCAATACCTCGCCAGCTGTATGAAGGCATCAGAAAACTGAAGATGCTCCTCTGGCTAAATGCCTGTTCACGGGCTTTCATGCTATAGAGGTTAGAGACTATGCACCTGGAAAATACCTGAAACCAGAGTTAACTCCTCTCTATGCTAAAAAGTAAAAAGGTGGGAGACACGAAGAAAACAAAAAAGCAGGCAAATGAAAATTATTGTCTTTATTTTAATTGATCTTCCTCAATTAAATTTTTCATATGATTAATTGATTATTATTGTGACAGGCCTAGTTGGTAGATACAAATCTGGTTGCTGATTCTGTCCACATCCATTTCAAAGTCCCATAACCTTGTTCTCATTAACACTACTTCAACTGCTAAGAACCAGACTGGGGCTTATGGTAGCTGCACTGGAAATAAATGAAATTTCCCTGTTCCCTATTTTCAATAAGAGATCACTGATGGCATGTAAAAACAAATGCTTTGTAGTAAACATGGATATTTGTATGAGCAGGTTTGTTGAGTTAGCATGAGCTGCACAAGTCCTTGAAGATGTCTCCGATTAATTAAGCTGACTTGTGGACTGAACAAATTTAGGAAGTGGTAGACCTTGGAGAAATGCAGCCAAGTGGAATGTTTTAAAAGCCAATTTGTTATTCAAATTAATAAGATGGAGGTTGAGACTGGCAGCAGGGATGTTGAGTCAAGGGTTTGGCAACAAACAGCTTAATAGACAGATAAATCTGTTGGATAGTATTTTTTCCAGATAAGCCATTTAATTATCTAACAAGCCCTTCTATCAAATTAAACATGCTACTTTTCAGATACAGAATGGTTTATGGTCCTGGTTCTGCATCAAATCATCCACTGCTTGCTGACCTGAAGGTTTTGTCTTTGTTGTTGAAACCCATTTTCTTTATATCTAATGGCAGAATTAGGGCTCAAATCTTCATACGGTATGTGTGTTTCTACCCTTGGGAGGCTGTCAAGATGAGAAAGAAAATCAACAGGCCTGCTGCTGGATAGAGAGGAGATAAAATGGCAAAATGAAGGATGATGAAAAGGTTCTGTTTCTCAAAATCTCCCTCCCAAAGAGGGGATTATCTCTAGGAAAATATCTCCATCTTCAAGGCTCCTTTGTTTCTATCTTTATCATTTTTTCTCTGTGTGGCTAAATCACCAGATTTGCTGCTGGCCTTGTCTGATTTTAACACCCCTAACTCAGAAAAATCCTTACCTGCGGCTGAGAGCCTTCCCAAGGCGGACCATGTCTGAACTCCCACCGTGCACCTCACCCGTGACCCTGCTATAACTCCTAACTGTTTAACACCGCATTATCACCAGGTCAGCGGTGCTGGGAGAGAGCAAAAAATGCAGAGTGGGGACAAATGAGCGAATCACCGCTGGGAGTATTGGAGGACCTTATTATGTGGATGACGCTTACTGTGTGAAATGCCGATTGGCTTCAATTAGCCTGTTGGCACCTGCAGATCACGTGGGTCCCTGTGGGTCCACTTCCAGTACTGCCATGACAGGTCTTTATCTCTCTGGCAGACAGACTCATCTTCAAATAGATGGGAGTGGACATATGATGGTAATGAGTGGAGATGAAAACCTGCCACTAATCTACATTAGTACATGATTTGAGGATGGGGGTAGGGCAGGGCATTCTGTATTATAGGATTAGGATGTAAGGCAGAGAAAGGTTGGTTAATAAGCGCAGAAATAATTAAAAGACCTTACCTTCCTCAAAGGAATGCACATCACTCGCAACCTTTCATGACAAAGTTTTAAACTAAGGCCCTGTTTATACGAGAATGATCAATGGAAATTATTTTTTATGTTGATTGTGGCAAATAAACATAAAAAAAAGGTTTTACATGGATATTGCTGTGCATGTCGAATCCACTGTAGTTTCCATGCCAGGCAGTGGTGCCAGATAGATAATGAAAAACTATCATACCATTGTTTTAAAACTAAGATGTGGTGTGATTGACAAACATGCACAAAAATGTAGCATGCAGCTATCAGAAATCTGGGAACACTGATGCCAGTTGATATCTGATTTTCAACGAGATGCACAGCAGACAGTGAACACGCAAATCTTTGTTCTGACTAAGGATGAAGTTGTGTTTGCTTCTGCATGTTGAAAAGAGTTTAGTAGCAAAAATGGTACTCTAACCACATAGCAGAGTGGTGTGGACCAGATTTGGTGTCAAGTGGACACTGCTGGCAAGTGCGTTGTCAACCAGATGTGGTTGGTTGAGATGGTTTATCACAAATTGTCCTGGTTTTAGTTTGGTTTATATGGTGCCAGCTCCAGCTAACCACATCTGGCCCACCAAAGGGCTGTCATTCTTCGTGGTAACTGGGCTGAGAGTTAGTTAATTTTGTGGGCCAGGACTGGGTACTATCCGCCATTGTTAGTTATTCATCTATTTGTAAAAGTGAAGAAAAACCTTTGAATGCAGCAGTCAGTAAGGTGCATGCCCCATTTCTGTGCACGGTGCTTCCAAAATCTCCACGCTGAGACCTGGATTCCGAAATACCTGAAGCGTAGCAGAAAAGCTATGTTTTCTCTCAAAATCTGTGTCGGGTAAGCTGGGCCTAAAATTAAACTAAATTGAGAAATGACAGAAACCTTAAAAGTAAAGTTATACACGATCAGTTAACACTCGGAGTATGTGTTGGGGATTTCTCTCAGCTACTACCACTCCCAGTTCTGTTCATTTCATTTATTTATTTAAAAAGGACAGTATTCAAAGACTAGAAATGCTCCAGAACAAGCATAATTTCATCCACTGTTCTGAACAGGTAAAAAAATAAAAGTGCAAAAAAAACCACAGTTGATAAAAAACAAGTCATAAAAATGAAACGTACAAACACTGCACTCTATAAGTTAGAAAGTTTAAATACCTATTTCTTAAATGAATATGTTGATTTTCTTTAAGCTATATTTTATCTTTCACAGTCTGACATACTCCATAAATATGTTCCTCTAGTTGACGTCAACTTTTGCCCAAATCCTGTTCAGCTGTTTTTATGTAGTTGATTAGCTGTGGCAGCCATCTTGAATTTGATTCCAAAAGTTAATCCATTGTAGATGCAAATTCATTGATTACATTCTGAGAATGAGGTATTTTGTTAACATGACAAACTCCCAGAAACATGGACAAAATGGGTGTTGCCAGCTCATCGGCGGGTGATAAAAACAAAATAGCACCTACGTAGATTGATTTCTTTCAGAAGGCCATAAGGACGGGTTTCCCAAATAGGCGACTGCGGTGTTCCTTTCTTTTGGAAATAGTCAAACACTTAACTACTTTTTCCTATCACCACCTCGCCTCCAGCTCCTTTATTTTATTCTACTCGAGTCCAATGTAAAAGACGTCCTCTGCTTGCTTTTTCAATTTGAAACACAATTCTGCGGGTGAGATAGAGCCTCCATGTCAGGGTACAAATCATCCCAGTGTGTCGGGAGAAATTGAATTTCCCATGAATACGTGATTGGCTGTGATGTGCTCCCCGGCATGCGTGGCGACTAATCCTTTGTGGTTGTGGTGCTGTGCGAGCGCAGAATTCTGGTGCTGGGGCCTCAACAGCTGCACAGCCCCTGCTACAAACACACACGTATGGGGACACACCTATGTGATGACATGCTTCTGAGGAATGGAGCCCCAGAGAGCCACAATCACACACTCGCAGCAGGTCACCGGCAGCTGCCTGTTTGTACGTGACTTCAGAGTGTGCTGGGTGCACGTCCCCGCGTTTACAACCTGCTGTGTGTGTGTGCGGAACTCAGGGCATTGTGTTGTGTTCACTAGTGTTACTGTCTGCTCCGCCGCCCTTATGCTGCTGCCCTCTCTTCACCGTCACATTTACAGAACACTTGTGGGCCCCTGCAGCGTGCCGCCGCCACACAGCTCCAGTATCATGGCTGTCATCAGCTCTCACACTAAGAGCCTCTTGAATTCAGCCCCTCCTGTCTTTTCACACAAAGAACACCATCTATTTTCTTTGTTGTCCATGCTTCACTGCAGCAGGCAGATACAATTTTCTCATGTATTTCAGGAAACTGTAATGACAAAATGTCCAGGAGAGGTAGCACATGTCAGACAATGGCTTGCAGATGACTCTCTTGAACACAAGTGTGTGTGTTTGTATACACACACTTTTAGACCTTTAACCTCTTTTGCAACAAATATTCCAAGTACATGTAACACAATGCTTCTGGATCATCTGGAAATTATACCATTTTTCCCACTTTTATGACAATAGAGTTAGAGACAGTTTTTCGAATTTTTCAAAAACCCCAGCGTCTAACTTACTTTATGCCTAAAAGTCTTTTTATTTATTTTTTTTATGAACGTCACCTGATCATGATAAATTCTCAAACACGTGGTGAAAACAAAGAACCAAATGTATGATCCTATACTTATCCCTGATTCTATGCTACAAGTAACCGTAACCCACAATCGGACCATGATCCTTAACCCAAAACATCCAACCCATGACCTTCCTACCCAAACCTAACCAATAACCCTGAACCCAAAACTTAAACACTGACCCTAAACCCAATTTGATGCATCAAATAATGACTCAGAGGGAGCCTGACCAAATGTTCATATACTATGAGTAGGAAATGAGAACGTGTTTGCATAATTCTACATTCTACATGTGAGAATACTAAGAATTTTCTTTGAATTTGTTGGATTTCTTAAGGTTTGTATACAGGTAGACATCCAAAGGGGTTGACATGTATTCAGATTAGCTTTTACTATTGACTTTTTTTGTACTGATTACTCAATCATTATATTATTAATATAAAAAACTAATTTAATCAATCAAGCAAGCAATCAATAAATCAGCTTTATTTGTACCCGTTACTAAATTCAATTACAGTGAAGGGAGTCTGCTTCTTCTTCCCCACTTGACATAGACAAAAATAGACCTAACATAATTCTAAGTGGCCAATCATGTTGGGTCTATTGTCAGGGTACAAATCATCCCAGCCTTTTCTTTGCCGCAGTGGACAAAAAGGAGATCAAGATCTTTTCTCTTTTAACTTAAAATATTGCTGCTAAATACAATAGAAAGCTGGTGGGGGGAACAGATTTTGGGGGACACAACATTGGTTAGAAACAGTGTTAATAAATCACAAATAAACCCAGATTCTAGTCTAAACATTGCCTCAAACATTTGTTTTCTTTAAATGCAGCAGACAGAAAACTCAACTCGAGTGCATTTAGCTGCTTAAAACACATTTTTCTTTTTAATCTGGTGTCTCATCAGTAGCTCTGTGTGACTTTGTTTTAGATGTAGTTAGCCAAGAAAGTATGCAGCAAGAACAAACCACTCTTTAATTGTCAGTTAATTTGAATTACCTCTATACATCGGACCCCATTTGGCTTTTGAAAACTTTAAATCATTCTGTCTCGACTCTGTGGCGGCAGTAGTCTCTGCTTTATCAGCCATGATAGTTTGACAACTGCAGTTTAGATGATGTGTACATTTCAAGACATTTGGAATACACAAATGTCCATACTATGAATCTTTTTTTTTAAAATTAGCATATCTCCTTTCACATGCCCCTCACACAGTAACTGCTGGTCATGGGTATCAGTGAACCCCCCAAGACATACCACTGGGTGGTGAAAACATCCACATTATTAGCATACCAAAACACTTAGAGGAAAACAATAATGTTCCCTAAAGATTCTCCCAAACGATTTTAGATACTGTACACAATTTTTCCAGTTACTACAGTTACTAACAATTTCAGCAAATAATCAAAGTTTAATAGTGAAAGGATAGGGACAAAATGAGACAGATGTAGAAAAAAAAAGAGGGAATAACAGCTCAGCTTTATTGTTGTTTTGGTTTCGGAGACATTACGTATTTAGTTGCTATGTCAATGTTACTGTATTTGAACTTTACCTAGATCTACAAAAATTTAAGAAAATCTCTTCTATTATGTTTCTCTTTTTTTCATTTGAGATTAAAATGCAGAACATTCATGTAATTTTATTAAGTATGTTAAGTAGTGTAGTCAGGGCCTTTTTGCTTTTGAATCATTTAGCAGTTTAGGTAAAATTACAGTTTACACACAGTTATGCACAAATTATCAGTCAAAACTGCTGACAGAAACATGCAAGTGGTTGTTAGTTGACACAAAAATACTGTTATGAGCCCGAGCTGAGCTTTGAGTTCAGACTCCCTGCTTTCATTTAGTTTATCCTCTGATTATCTTTATTGGACAGATGCCCTAAGTGGTCCACTAGTTTGCACCTTTTCTTGTTTCTTGAAGACATTTCACCTCTCATCCAAACACACTGAAAAAGATAGGGCAGACATGGGTATCGCACAGGGACTAGTAGGAGGCATGATTCAAATAAAATATGTAAATTTCCACTTGGAGTTCACTGAATTACACATTTGCACAAACTCCTGGTGAAATTTGGGCCAAGAGTTGCCAGATTTGCCCTAAAACTCCTTAAACAAAACTATTCTTTAGAATTATGGAGACTAAATTAAGCAAGGTTCAAACCAGGTTTTAGACATCGGAAATGACTGAACATGTTCAAAATTTTTATGACACAAAAGGGTACTGCCACTCAGTCAAAGAAAACCCATGGAAATTCTACGGAAATATCTTTGTAAACACCTTTCAGTTTGACAGAAACAGTCAAAACCTGTTGATACTGGTTTAAGGTGTTACCTTTACCTCTGCCAAGAATACATTAGAACATTTACGACTTTGATCAGATTGAAGCAAAGGAGACGTTTTAAATGATCATCTCTATGATGTCAGTGAACATGCGTTTGCTTTCACAGAATACAAACAAAATGAAGCTTTAAAATTATTTGAAAATGTAGACGTTCACATTGCATCATAGTCATCCTTTTTATTTGTCCCCAGATGTTTCAGCCTCACACTGATCAGCATGGATTCGGGCCAATTTCCAACTCTAACAATCCTCCAGTTGAAGAATATTGTTGTGGGGGGTTTTCCTCTTATTCCTGTCAGTTTAAGGGAACCTCCACCGGAGTGAAACTCAATATATTTCCCCGAGGAGCTCAGTTGAAGAAGTTTTAATAAACTTGTGTCACTGTTTGTGTATTCACCGCTCAGGGCTAATTGGCTTTGATTGGCGGAGTGGACGGTCACAGGAAACTATCCGGAGCTTTGGAATCCTGGGTTTGTGTGCAGCTGCCAAAAAACAAATACTGCAAACATGAACTTGCTGTCTCAAAACCCACATAATGTCCCATCATTATCATTCCACAAGCATTTAAATAGATTAGTGGCAGAAAAAAAAGTTTCCATATTACTTTGGATTCCACAAAGCTGACTTCCTGTACTCCCAATTTTTGCTTTGATTTATTTTTTCATCTTCTTTCTAGCTTTCTTTTTTTTCTATAGTGAGCATTATAGCTTGTGCCCAGTTGGACAATACAGTGTAACCCGGCACTTCTGGGAGACCAGAGAGGAGGAGATTTTAGCGATGCCCAAACAGTGAAGAAGAGCGAGGTTTCTAATCTGATAATGGCCCCCGGGCAGAATGATTTCTCCTGGTCTGCATTGTGGCTTCACGCAGTCATCTATCAGCCCTCGAGTCTCCTGTAATTACATATTCTTCATGTGGATACAGCTGAGGATAGCAGGCATAGAAGGCCGGTCAGCACATTGAGTCATGGGATGATTGGAAAGGAAGAATCAAAAGATTATTTTTTTTTTCCTCTAAAGAAGAAGCAGATATGAGAAAAGAGGAGGATATAGGAGAAAGAAAGAGGGTGAGGTCGGTGCTGTGAGTAACCAGTCTTTTGTGTCATCTGCCAGATAAGGACATGATGCCACTTTTCCTTCTGATATTGAGCTAAATTGTAACATTTATTTTTACTGAAGCTCTTCTTTTCTGATGTTTTCCAGAGACTGAGTTTAAATTAAGAGTCTAACAAACATCTTAAAAGTTGCAAAGGTGTTTCATCCTGTAGTAATTAGACTGAACAAGGGGAGTAACAGTGTAACAAAAACACAGTATCCACTGTGGTTCTGATGTCACGGTTTGGTGCTCTTTTTAATGCAGGAGAGGGAGATCTAGTTCTACTGGTTTTTCTACCATTGAATGTTGTGATTTGATTTGTAGCTTCTTGTTTCTCCAAAGCCTTTTCTTTAATTCCAGAAATAAATAAGTAAACATTACTTTTGTTTGCATTCTTAACCCCATACAGTCTGAAAGAACTTTCACAAAACAGTCCTGTGAAATGGCGGCAAAGACGATGCTGTCCGGCTCTGTTACTACCTTACATGACAGCACAGAGACGTAAAAGCAACTGGTTGACTTCAACCATGCCTCCCAAACACTAAGACCCTTCCGGGCCTGGGTTCAAACTTGGGTTCAGTGTGTTTGCATTAGCCCTTATGGCCCAACTCTATTCTGATTTCTGGAAGCCTGTAACCTGTGGTTCTATTCAGACTGAGCTGCTTGGAAAACAACAAGCTAACATTAGCTAACATTAGCTTACTGCCCTCTGATGTCTTGCCCTCTCATTTTCAGAGACATACTGCAGGATACAGTCTTTGATACTTCTCCTTTGAGCTTGATGTAGTTCTGTAGTTTCATTCACACACAAGTGTACAAAACCATAAGCCCTGTACAAACACATTATAGTGCAAATGTTACACCTCTTGTTTGAATCCAACTTTTTCATACATATTGATTAGATGTTTACTCATACTTTTTAATGAATGTTTTTTTTCCTAGATTTTATCTGGGAGACAGAGACAAAAGGATTGCCAACCTTCCTCATTGACTTATTTATTTATTACTAAATGGCATTTCAAATTGGTGCTTTGGTACTTATGGAACCAGGGTTGTCTTTTCTCCAAGTGAACAGCTGATTCAAAGACCAATTAAAAAAATCCAATTAGCTTTTGTCCTTCTTCAAATGTTATAACCTTCTCTAAGGATTGAGGTTCTATTCAACTTTGTGAATATCCTTTGACCTTAATTTGGATTTGGAAATTGTGTTTTATCCTTGTACTGTGTTGATGTTATTGGTACAAGGATCTAGGCGGGTAAACCTTGAGATTGGAGTAAATTGAAACTGAATTAATGGTGTAAAGATCACATTTAGACCACAGTTTGTACATTGAAGAAGCCGCATGTTGTTTTAAGTATAAACCCACCTGCATGTTTGAACATTTCCAGTTGGTCAGAATACCCAGCTTCATGTCTTTGTCTCTCAGGAATATCAACAGTCTGTTTCTCACATTGTTAAACTTTTTCTGCCCTGCCTTATTT
The DNA here is from genome assembly GCA_031762555.1 of Cynodonichthys magdalenae. Classification (NCBI taxonomy): domain Eukaryota; kingdom Metazoa; phylum Chordata; class Actinopteri; order Cyprinodontiformes; family Rivulidae; genus Cynodonichthys; species Cynodonichthys magdalenae. The sequence continues at coordinate 3,740,742 of JARVJO010000001.1, forward strand.
AACGTCATCTTCTTTTCATTCAACCTTAAGAGTGTTGACTTCACAAAAAGCACTTACAGTGTCAGCCCCCCCCCCCCCCCCCAACACACACTTTATTTAATCAGGACAGTGTGCAATTATAACATAAATGTAAAAACACTGGATGCATTGCACCAGATTTAGCCCTGGGCTAATTTTCGTCTGTAGTCGCTGTTTAACAGTCCGATTTTCAGATCAGCTTTTATTCCATCACAGACAAAGATGAATTATGAAAACCATGAAAAGTCCTTTGCTTCAGCTGACTGCATCTAATCTATCCAAACCGGACGAATAAAAACTGGATCTGACTACATTCATTGGTTCCACTGCTTTAACTCATCTGATGTCTGGATCCCAGTGGTAAGCATATAGAGAGGGGACTGGAAATATAGTTTGGCAGGATTAAAAAACATTTTTACATCTAGATTCCATGAGATTTATTATAGGTTATTGGATCCCATGGCTGCTGGTGCTCTCCCACACCCTTTCAAATTCCAGACTGGTCAAAGAGGAAGTCGTTTAATTGAATTTTGTGACCCTCGTCTGCACTGGTTTCCTCCTTTCTGTTTGGGCCGTCCATGTGAACGATTCAGTCCACTTTCACGACACGGCTGCTTTTTTTTTTCCCCCCAGCTTGAGCTTTTGTGCAAAACTTTGTGTGCTGACCCTTAAACAGCTTCACATTCTGGTGTAGACTGAGTCCTCTTTGTGGACGGGTTCACAGGGGTCAGAATCTGCCTGACAGACTGCGGAACCGAACACACAAGAGGCGGACGATGCACATAGGCTGCCTCTAAACCGTTTACCTCTTAGAACATGATTGTGGAAGCAGGAAGGTAAAAGATGAAGTAGAATAGCAATCATAAGGTTCTTTGTAACACACCTCTTAAAGGAAGCTGTAATCAGATGGAATTTTGTGATTGTGTTGAAAAACAACTGAAATTGTCCTGCTTGTTTGTAGCTTTCAATTTCCCTCCAGCTTCCCTCTGGCTCGTTAAACAATACATTCTGAGCTTTCTTTGTTTTGGATTGAAAAGAATATTTGCAGATGGACAAAAGAAATGCAGGAGAGCAGCTGAGCAGCAGTGGAGGTTTATGTGCTGTCAACTCAGGGCTTTGTGAATCACACGGGAGCGACGGAGTCAGACTGTGCCGTGGGATGGAAATGTACTGCGTGTCCTCGCCCCGTTCAGGTGTGTCGTTTGAATCAGCGCCTCTGAAAAAGAAAACAGTACACAACATAAAAAAGTTCTCCTTGATGTCGTCTCGTAGTGTAAGAGCATGCCAAATTAATTTCGGCACAACTTTCCGTGGATGGTCCTGCAACCGTGGGGCTTAAAAGGGAAGCATCAAAGCAGTCGGATAATATTTTTTCTATTTTCCAATTTGCCTCTTTCATTTCTTTTAGAGTCCTCAGACCTTTTTCACCGCTCGTTTTTCAATGTCAGGAGAGGAGCACAGATCGTTGCCCTCAGCGCTGGCGCGAAGCGTTCGCTCGGCGACACGACGTAGATCAAAGCCATCTGCAGCCTCGTAGCGCTCCAGTGAGTTACGGCCTGGACCGTGTTAAAAAGCAGCTGCTCTTTGTGTGCAGTTTTCTTTTTTTTTTCTTTTGTGGGAAACAGAAGGAACGTGAAGGGGTCGCTTCTTGACCTTTGTTGGAAACCGTAGCTGCTCTTCCACAATGCCTCAGAAACCTAACACAGGCTTTGACATTTCCTCTCCATGTTGGAGGGTGGAAACTGAGCTGCCATGAATGGAAATGAACTAGTTTTTTTTTTATTATCTTTCACAAAATAATTGTTTGGTAACATAAGTCTGGTAATTTGCCTCAATGCTTATTAGAAATTGACTTCAGTGTTTAGAGAAATCAGTCTTTTGTGACACTAAATTTGTACACATCTGCAAGATAATACTTGATTTACTACAACAGTGCTGTATGATCATCCATTTATTCCAAGGCTGACAGAGCAGGCCAACATGGCAGATGTGCAGATGGTCATCAAATTAATCATCTGTTAAAGCAGTCACAGATTGACCTCATATGGTCATCATTTATTACAGGCAGCTGCCAATCTGAGTGTGTGTATGTGTGTACTAAACATATTAGCAGATGTGGTGTCAGGGCTTTAAGAAATACACCACTAACCCCTATTATACATCCCTGTAATGTGATTTACAGCTGTCAGATTCCATTTGACCCAGTCTAAATACAGTACGAAGGTTTGAGGATAACCAGCTATAATTTTTTTTTCTTTTTCGCTCTGTCCGTAAGTGTGTTTTTTCTCCATTAAATCTTTATAAATCACAGAATCTGGCAGGACTTGGGTTGTAACAGCAAGGACTTATGGTGAAGAAATTGATTTCCTCCTGAAAACATAATTTCATTAGCACATGGAATGTAAGTAATTACGCAGTGTTTATTTCTGCAGATTATGAAAACAATGTATCAAAGACGTTCAGTAGTGAAACAGATGGTTGCATTCATTATTCAGACGTAACTTTTTTTTTAAGTAGCTTTCTGTAGAGATAAAAAAAAATGTCAGGACTTAGGCTCAACATTGTTATGTTGTGTACAGAACCTGTCTACACTACTCGGATATATAAAGTCCAGCTGTGTTTGTATGCATTAGCATTAAAAGTAAGCGTTTTTGAGGAAAATTTAGATTTTAAAAAATGATTACCGAAGTAGGGACTTTTAAAAACACATTTTTTGTGTCTGTCTGTGTGGATTCGAGACACAAATATGATGAAAAACAATAATGTTGCAGCCCAAGAAACCACAACAGTAAAGCATTTTTACCATTAATATTTCCTTACACCTGTCTCACTTCATCCCGATTCCTTCACCAATAAATTTATATTGTGTGTTGAAAACATTCAGAAGTGAGAGGAAAATTTGGTGTTGCTCAGACACTTGTTACAGGTAATTTGTAAGTCAAATCTGGGAGTGACATGGGACCCAACTTCATTGTGTTCCAGTTTCCAGTAGGTTCTGATGCATCTCAATGGTCCAGGTAGAAAAATAAAAATAAGTTGAGTAGGTCCTCTGGATGGGTTCTTTGTTGAAGCGTCTCGTGTTTTTCCAAGGGAAGTGTTCAGTAGGTTTTGCTAATTGTGCACAGTAACCAAGCTAAACATAATTAAGTCAATAACTATGGATTTCTCTGCATTTTGTGCATTGAAACATTTTGGCAACAAGTTTCCAAATTGTGTTTGATGTATCTATGTATGATTAGATTACTGTGATGCAAAGTGACCAAAGTAAAAGTTTAATGTTGAAGCTATCACAACTTTTCATGTGATCAGGGTTGGTCAGGAAAGTCTTTGGGGGGCCCATCTTCTTGAATTGTTTGGCTTGAAACGTGTGATAATGAGAAGTGTTTCAAAAACTACAGCCTGCTTGTCTTTCTGTTTTTAGAGGTTCATGCTCCTCAGTGCAGTGTAGCATTGCTTGAGGTGACAGGAGAGGGTTACTCCAGGTAATAAAGAGTGGCAGAAGCTGCCCGAAAAAAAAGGCACTCTAAATCCTCCGTGATGAGCTGCCCGGTAGACAACGGCTCTTTGTAAAAGCTGCCTTTAAAAGCCTACCTGTCCGGTAGCACCTGTAATTAGTATGGGTGACCTTTGGAGCTATTTGTAATTATAACTGAGCTGAGCTGTGATGATAACACTTGAAGAATGACCCAGAAAAAAATAAGATTTTTTTTCAGAGCTTTGAAGCCTAACTTTCATGAATATCTCAGGAGGTTTTGTTGATAAAAATTATTTTACTTAGAAGGTTGTTTAAAGTAAAAGTTCTTCATAATGACTTTTTGTCATAAATTTAGTGTCTATTTAAAAAAATACAACCTGCATAACAAGCACACCATTTTATAATGCACTGCCAGTGTGCACTATGTGGGTGGGTGGACATTTTTTCTGCATCTTGCGTTCTGTGGGTACACTAACCAACATAATGAATATTATCACAGCTCCTCTGCATACTTAATTTGGAAAAAAAGTTCTGCAGAATTTCTTGAAAATGTATTTTTAGGGTACCATCAATGTGTACATTATCATAATATAAAAACACATCAGGACAGATAATCACAGTTAATCAGTAAGAGAAAGGACATATTATAATCTGGACCCACTAAAAGCTCATCTTCATGGTGAAACTGCTTAACATATACTGACGACAATATCATCATGCTTCATATTGAGATGTAAAGTTAGTCAAAATCGTGTCGTAATCGTCAGAAAACCTATCACCAACTATTATTTGCGATTATAATGATCAGTGCCACTTTGTGACATATTTTTGTGTGCATACGTGGTGTAATTCAGAGCTAACGCTAACACTGCAACCTTGTTTAATCACCTGAAACGCCTCCATAAACGAGGAAAACCAGGAAATGCGGATCGAGAAAAAGCGTTTGTTTTTCTAGAATCAATACTACAGCACTGTCTATCAACAAGAGGTAAAAAAAGAAAAGCACAGTTTATTTGTATGTTGATGTTCTAGAGTTCATGTTTTGATCCTCACACGGACTACAAGTTGCTGCTGATGGAGGCTCATCGCGAGCATGAAGTGAACCAGGAAACCTTTGTGCAGCGCTGTGTCCTTGGTGTGTGTTCAGTAGCCTCAACCTATTCAAGTCCATGTGAATGATTCTGCATCCTACCATGCATGGAAATGGGAGAAATTGTTTAGTTGTTACGGCATGTTCGCCTGCAGGGGTAAACTGGAACACAGCAGCAGTCAACTGTGACAAGTGAAGAAATTGAGAGAGACAAGACAGAGATGAAGATGTGGGAAAAACAGGCAAATATCCGTCGTGTAAAGTTCACCTTTGTTCCAAGAAAACGGTCCGGCCGACGTTCAGAAAGAATAAATATGCAAATGGGACTGAGTCTATTCATTCCCGCTTCTTTTGTGGAATTTACTGTAAGATAAAAATAAAAATACCATCCAAAACAACAGAATGTGAAAACGGAGAAACGATATATCTGACTGTGAAGAATAAGGAGTTTGACTCAGTCAGCTGAAACCGACACCAAAGCTGTCACTACAAAAGCGTAGAGGCACATGCGACTGATTTATTACTCAAGGAGGAAGAAGATAAAGAAAAACATATTACATCTCTTTTGTGTGGGCTTTTTCAATATATCTAGAGCACTGATATTCTGGATATGTTTGGGAAAAAATCGTTTGCTACTGTAAGTCTTCTCACTAAATTCTTCATGAGCTTTGAATTCTCTGCATTCTGACAGTTCTGCCATAGACTTTCCATTGGCATTTGGCTCCTCGATGCTTAATAATGAAGCTAATGACTGTCACTGGTGTTTGATTAAACCCCTGCCCTGGCAGCCCAGGGGTCTCAGGTGTTCTCCCTGTAATTAACACATGGTAATTAATTTACAGAGGAGTTGAAGGAGGATAAGGGTGCCCCCGAGGTTAAAAAAAAGCATTTGTTATGTGTGATGAGATGAGCTACGTCACAGCACTCAGGTGCATTTCAGGGCCAAAAGGGGAAGTCTTTAAAATTCCATTCGGATGAATCATTTTAAATTTCATGTGTTGGATATTCCATCCTCATCCTCTGTTGGACTTTTGAAAATTGGTGAAGATGCTGTGCACGTGCAGAGGAAGAGTCCTCCACCTTTTGCTCTATGCCCCTGAACCTATAATAACTTCAGCGGGGGGTCTGCGCTCTCTGAAAACCATGTGAAGATGACTAAAAAAAAATTAGATCAACTCTGAAAGGTTCTCAAAATGCATAAAACACATCTTGCAAGGTAATTTGATTCAGTCACAAAAGACAGCGTGTCTTTGTACCGGAGCAACTGGTTGGAAATCTTTAGTTAAATTAGGTGACATCATGATTCTTGTTGAGAACTAGGCCTTCATTTGATCACTCAAAGCATGAAATTATCTAACCCCTGAAGGCAAGTTTTGTACAAACAGACCGTTTTTATTTCTTTTTTTAAAAAAGGCTCCACTGAAGTTGAAGTAACTTGACATTATTCACAGCGATTCTACCTCCTTCCTTTTTTAGAGACAACACAAGGAGCAACTGGATCGCATTACTGAAGGGCTGCTATGATTGCCTTGTCTTTTTTGTTATGTCTTAATCCCAAAGACTTTTGAATGTCAAAATAATATAGAGAACTTTTTTACAGGACTGGTCTGGAAAAGAAGTGAATCTTGAGATTTCTGTGTTCTGGTGGTAGACTTCTGTCATCACTTGTTATCTACATTGCCGTTGACATCTCAAGATAGCCAGCACTTTTTTAATAATTTCTTTTCTTCATCTTTACCATTTATATTAGTTTTGTGTAGTTATTGCCACCCCCCATCTTTAAGAAAATGTTACATTTAAACAAACCCCTCTCATTGACATACAGTACATAAAACACACAGAAACAGGCACACTAACACACAGCCTGCCATGGGTAGATAAGAGGTGTGTAGAGATTACACCAAGGACCATTGTCTTAGGTCAATATGAAAGAGGACAGTTGGAAACGGTGGATTTGCACCATCACTGTTGCTGATCGCTACACAAAGAGGGGCAGATAGTGGATGTGATTAGTGAAACCTCTGTGGACACTGTAGTCCTGTAGATAAAGCATTACTGAGTTCCCAGTGGTGGTGAGTGATTGTTGTACATGGTCAACACAGGAAAGATTTCATTAATAAAGATCAACACATTACATCAAAACAGACAAAGTTTATTGTTCCCATCTGTACTTCCAGTAAAGGTAGTCACACATGATTCAGATGATAAACTATGAGAAGTGACACAGAGGAAAGCCTTTCACGATTCTATTTATGTGACTGCAGAACAAGAATTCCCCTGAAAGGGTGCTTTTGGTCTAAAACATCTTTACACATTTCAACCCCTAATATATCATTCGTGTTGTATTACAGTGGGAATTTTCATGCAAAAGTACTGTTCATCAATCATGTATTTCACTGCTGTTCCAATGGTTGGCACATGTTCTAACAGTGAATAAGTAGCTCATCTGTGGCCATAAAAGGAAACCTACAACAGTTGTAAAACAGATACTAGATCACTCATATTTCCGTCCAGTATTGTGAAAAATATGCCCATGTGTCACTATAAATTCTGTGGTGGTTGTGGAGGGAGTATATTTTACAAATACTACATGAAATGTAGGTTATTGTAATGTATTGAGGCAGCACAGTGGTGCAGTGGTTAGAGCTATCATGTCATTATGAGAATGTTGCAGCGTCATGTCTCAGCCTAAGGCCTTTCTGAGTGGAATTTTCACGTTCTCTCCATGCACATGTGGGTTTTCTCCAGTGAGTTTGGTTTCCTCCTACCAACCAAAAACCTACATGTTCGGTTAATTAACTCTTAATTGTCCTTAGTATGGATGAGAGTGTGAATGGTCTCAATCAGGCTTTTATCTAGAGTGGCATTTGAATGTCATTTCAATGCCCTCTTTGCTTTTTGCAATACCCTCTTTCGGTTTTGCCACATTTCTATGTAAGGTAACAACGCCCTGACAATCTTCGGGTTTGCCAAGTTTAACAGACTCTGGACCTCTGATGAGGTGCAGCTTTCACTCTTAAATACAATAGATAGGCCTAATAGTCAATAAGAATTCAGGTGGGGGCAGGCCTTGGGTCTTGTGAAAACTTCCATTCCAAGAAACATGGACCACCATTTTATGAAGCCTGAAGAACATAAAGAATAAGAGAGTCTGGCTTGGATAGAGAAGGTGGGTAGAGATTTTGCACACTGTTGTTTGTTGTTTCTACAGTCTCTTCTATTTGTCTATTAGTTTCAGAACTTTCGTTAGCAGCGGGGTGCAATTGTATAACCACCAGCTTAAAGTGTTGACGCCCTTTTCCAAAATCCTACCTAAAAACCTGGTCTCAGTTGTTTCTAAGTGTCCCTATGATGGACTTAGGACCTGGGTAGGGTGTCCCCCGCAGCTCTCAAACAGTGACTGCTGTAGATGGGCATCGGCCCCCTGCGATTTGGAAAGATGGAGGGGCTAAAAAAAGGGGGATGGATGAATGTATTGTTTTCTAACATAATAGATTCTTAATTGACTCAACCAATCATGATGATGTTCACTACCCTAGAGTCTCTGGTATTTGTTATTCTATTGATATTTTTCCCCTGATGATCTGCAGCCTCATGCTGCTTCAGCACAAGGATAACCTTGACTGAGGATACCAACATGTCCTGGCAACGCATCGTCTAAACTGGCATAGTGTTGTTTTTTTTCTAGAGAAACATGTGTTTCCACTCATGAAGCTACAGAGTCTTTAATAAACTTGCATCTCATTTCTGGTGATGATGTCTGCATTTTGAAGAGTTTTTGAAATTATTGGATAATGTTGGCTTGGTTCTTTTTCTGATTTTTTTAAAACAATACTGTAATTGTTCAAGTTGTTACATATTGCAGCTCTGATCACCTGCCAACAGAGCTTACAGAAAAGTTTTTCTCCAGTTTAATAAAAAATGTTTGGCTCTGTTTGTGCCTAGCATTAGTGTTACACAGCATCAAAAAAGTGCCTTTGAAATATTAATGTTGAATTTTGCAATGACAATATCAGTTGTAATAAATCCACATATAGAGTTTGTAATTTAGCCACCACTTTAGGATGTAATGTTGTAGGTCTTGTTTTCCAGTAATCCTGCAAAGTTCTCCAGCTTTATTTCCCTTTTTAAGGTGTTCCTGTTCTGCTGCATGATGGACGCCAGCCAGAAAAACGCCATCTCTACATTCTGTTTATTCTATGCTTACAACCATCTACAGTAATATGGCCTAACCTTACATCGTGGGTAATTAAGTGCTCTGATTGTCTTTGTCTCTTTGGCACATTTCTTGAACAAAACAATACCACTACCAGTACAAAAGCATAATACTTGGGCGTTCATCAAAGAGCGAGCTGGCAAAACCGTCCTTGTCTGTGACAAACAGCCATTCTCCAGGGGAAGCCTTGGCAGGCGGTGCTGATCCAGTCCTACAGAGCCTGGAGGAGCAGCACATCCTGGGTGTGGAAAGCTGCCAGTTCATTCTGTTTGTATCAGCTCTCAAAGCCTTGCATAGGTACCTGTGATTACCTGATTATTACACAGTGAAAAGCCAGAATTTACAGTCAAAATATGAATATGTATGAGCGAGAGGCCACAAACTAAACCAATGATCTCCTTCTCCTAGACTGTAAACAGTACTAATTGTGCAAATAAACTATATCCTCTGTGAGGAATGTAGGGTTTTATTTGAGTAAATTTAAAGAAAAAAAATAGCATTTTAAACTATGTAGAACTGAAATATTCTGTCAGAATTCTTCTTCATGATCATGTTACACTTTAGTTAAAGCATGTCTTCATAGTGCAGGAAAAGCTCCTTTTATTACCGAGTTATTCATCTTCCAAAACGCAGACAATCCTCTTTAGTGCCAACAAGCTGTCTTCTTGCTCGGGGCTGCTTGGCTTCAATCACTCTCTTTCCTCCCAGTTTCCTTTTCTCTGCACAGTCTGCCCAGAGCGAGACTATGTCTGACTCTCAATCTGTATTCTGTTGCATTTTTGAGATATTAGCCTATTATATCTTCACTCTGAGGGATGGTGATATGGTATCTATTGTTGGCACGAAACAAAGGGAGGCCGTTAGTGGTATTTTATCAGATGACAAGACAAGTCTTTACCTAACAATCTCTTGTTTTAGCATATGCTTTTAATCTGTTATCTGGTCATATGTCTAGGACAAGAATCAAAATGTTGAAATCGTGCTCCTGTGACGTGGTGCTAAATAGTTTCAGAGGATTTGAGTACTGTTGAAAAAAAATCAGTTTCTTGTCATTTATTTTGTTTGTTACACAGATGAGATTACTTTTACATGAATTATTCACAACTATATTTTTCACACAAGTTAAAGTAAACAAATGTAGCAAGCTACCAAGCAACAACAAGCTAACATTAGCTACCGTTAGCTTATCGTCGTCTGTTGTCATGCGCTCTCGTTTTTAGTGTCAAACTGCAGGAAAGTCACAAATATTACAGAACTTGTTTTGATGTTTTTTTTTTTCCCCGAGTGGGATGGGACAGGAGTAAAAATTTATTCCCGTGTTGCTCTCTAGTCCAGACATGTTGGGGTCCCCTTTCAAAAATATGGGCCAAGTAAAAGCACAATAGACAGATATGAAATTAAATTACATCAAAGATTTTTTTTTCTTGGGTTGGTAAATGATGAAATGTTGAATTGTGCAGAGTCTCATGCAGACTTCCAGCTGTTTATTTTTAATATTTATATCTATATTTCCATTCATCCTTTTTATTCATATTTTTTCTTTTCGACATCCTTGTTTTCCGAAAGATTATAATATGGCATCGTTGCAAACGTAAGAAATATATTTACCAATCAGTAAAATTATCAAGCTACAAATGATCCAGCATTCATTTAAAGCAAACAACTTTGAACATTAGAAGACACACATACAGTGTATTTCTTTAAAAATGAGATTGTTTTGGTCATTAAAAAAATGCTCCCAAATGATCAAATATTGGTAAATCTAGTTGTATTCATTAAGAGTAGCACTTAAAATAAATAAAACATTTTATCACTGTACTGTGGTGTAGAAACCATCCTCTGAACTGCTGGCTTTAAACGGACTATTCTCCCTGAAGGTGGCTTCAGACACTGCTACACTCCTTAAATCAAAGAATAGCTCATATGACTCAGAATATAACTGTATATATAGATACCAGAGAGTAGTTTCTGCAGTAGTTTAAAGACAGTTTAATTTAAAGAACATTTACAGAACCTAAATAAAAGAGATAAAAGCTGTGGCCAAAAAAAATTCCAAGAGTGAGAAAGTCTCAATGAGCCATGCAGTCGGCCATTCAGGATTCAGGCCAAAATCTAACTTCTGTAAAAACCAGAGTAATGAACCAAAACTGATACAAAGACTGCTGGTGATTCTAAATCCACATAGGTGATGTCAAAAGCATTTAAAAGAAACAACATGGTGTTAAAGGCTGGCACTAAGAGACAGGAAAGGTAAGCTGCCTCTGCTGGTTTTCATCATTCACTGATTGTTTTAGTCACTGATTTTTGTTTGTAGTCCTCAGAGACACAAGGTTGTTAGCGTGCAGCTCCATGTCAAAATGACTTCTGCAGTATCGCTGCATGCATTACCTTTAGTTCCTCTCACATTAACGGTCCATTATACTAGATCCGAAGCTTACCTTTATCTTTACCCTCAAAAACCTGGAATTTTCACAAAAAAATCCGTGACAAGCAGACCGTCGGCCACAGGGACAGACAGAATGTGGGGTGTAGATAACTGTGTCTGCAGCGCAGAGGAGCAGGGAAAGGAGGAAAGTGAGAGGTGGCGAATTTATTTCTAACAGAGTAGCTTAGGAGATGGTTATTTAATCTTTATTTATTTTTTATGCCCTACAAGATCTAAGATGTAAAATAAATCTAAAAAAATTCACGAGATTTCTCTATGCATCCATATACAAGCAAAATGGGGGGAAATCTGGGTAATTTACGTACAATCTATACAACCTGACAAGTATGCTGTCCCGGCTACAGTTTTTGTCAGACAGATTCCTCCTTGCACACCATCTGTTTATGTCCATCCATGAGCTTTTGGCCGTTTGACTGACTTTATAAATATCTTCTTCTGGGTACAGAGAGAGCAGTTGAAGCAAAATGCAGCATCTGAGCGCTTTCACCCTAAACAAACACACCCACAAACTTCTGACCAATCACACACAATTATTTCTTAAGCAGTTTAAACGGCTAATGACAGGTAGGGCGATGATTTCGAAGGTACGAACAAAAAGAAAATTTTTGTCATGCAACTTCAACAATGAGAGCAGATTTTGGCCTTTAGCTGTGTCTTTTAAACAAAGCTTCATTTACACCACTGGATATGCAACTAACACGCTAACTTTAAATATGTAAGTATTACCTAAGTACTGCAACAAAGCAAATGTACTTTGTTACTATACACCTCTTTTTAAGTATAAAGTGTGGGCTCACTGGAGGTACTCACACACGTGCACACACGACTGCGTGTATTCTCAAACTTTTAATGGAACTATGGTTATATCCCCTCTGAGTTGAGCTACTCTCTTGTTTTAAAGCTTCCTTTGAACAGACACAAATCAGCGGTCGCCAGGATGAAATTGGCAGATAAAAAGCTTCATAAAACTCTGAAGATTCTTTGGAACCTGAAAGAGAGACGTCTTGTGTTCCCCTCACTGCATATTTTACCCCTTTTTTATTTTATTTGAATGTTTTTATTTGGTACCACGGCGCAGGGGGTGCAAACAAACGATGTGGGCATAATTACAGAGTGTGACTGGGGAGCTAAGTCTTTACCTCACCGTGTTTATTTAAAGCTATACTCACAGCCAGACTTCTAATGGAGCTTTTTATTCACTCCTTCTCTCTCAGTAGTCCCCCCGCCCTCCGCCACTTCATCCCCTCGCTGAAAGTCTTCCCACTCTGTTGTTGATGTAGTTAATTTGGGTCGGGAAAAACAAATTATCTCTATCAGCAGTGGAAGCTCGCCTCACTTCGCTTTCGGAGGCCCCGGTGTGGTGATCCCAGTGGCCCCTCGTCTGAAACCATGGTTCCCCTGGGGTTTCCCCCAGAAGGCAGCAGACTCCTCAGGCACGCTGCGCCGCACAGTACCAAGCATGCGAAGCGCTTCTTTGTGACTCCCTCCATCATTACCTGACCTCTTTAGAGTCCTGACTGTGTTTGCCTGCGGGCGAGTTAAGCAGCAGGATTTAACACGCTCGTATAAAACCTCAACACAGATATAACGACGCTAAAGCCACTGAAAACGCACGTCTCCGTTAAAGGGGAACAGTGGCAAGCTCAACATGTCCGTTCAGCGATGTACATAAAAATGTAAGGAGCAATAAAAGCTTAAAAACAGGGTATTTCACTGTGCATCAAAAATATTTTTTTCCTATAAAAACCTTTTTCTTTTGTGGTTATTCAGTTAACCACTCCGCTGCCACACAAAAACGCCCTCGGGCCGAAATAAAACCTTCAAATCGTCTCAGCCAGCGACAGCCACATGACATTTATTAGGCGTTTGGCTGCAGTATTCCCCTTTAATATTTTTAAACCCACCACTCCCTTGTCTGTCACTCCTCTCTGCTAGAACATAATGCAATCAGTCATGAACGAGGTATAAATGGACCCTCTCACGATGCTGAATGGGACTCATCATTCAGTGGAAATCGAATAATGGAGTCGGTGAAGTCACAGGTGAAGAGTGGAGCTGTTTCCAAACACTTTCTCTTCTTTTGTGGCGCAGCACTCATGCTGACTGGGTTTGAATGGATGGGCTACCCTGGCTTTGTGTTTGAAGCCTGTTCAGGTTAATCTGTGTAAACACACCTTTGGTGCTCTTTGATTGAATCACACGCTTGTGAAACCTAGAAAGTGTACACGCTGGTTTTGGATGGGCTAACGAGGGTCACTTGTGCTATTTACCAAAAGGGATTGATGATCATTGTGATCCCATTAATGTCCCACGTGGATCTCTTTTCTGCTGTAATGAGTCCTTTATAAAGACAGGACAAGTTGCTGCCAGAAGGCACCGACCCTGAGAAATGAATTGATTTCCACTGCACAGGTCAGGCAGCAATCAAACGTCAAACCTTACAGCCAAAAGAAAAATGAAAGAGAGTGGGACGTGTTTTTTTTTTTTTTTTTTGGAAATCACTTTTGAAGTTGGTATAACACACTCAAATGAAACAAGGTCCTATCACCTTGCGTGTAACACAAGACTTCCCATTACATCCTTTAAATCATGTGAAACCCAAACCTTTGGGAAAAACACAGAGTAAGAAGAGACAAAGCTTGCAACAAATGAAAACATCTTGAATAATGTGCACGTGTACACAAAAAGTTGCGCAACATGTCATTGTGTTTGTTTTTGGGGCTTAAATGTTTTATCCCACCATCATATAGCGCTAAGTCACAATGAAGGTCATCTCAGGGCACTGTAAAAAAATATACGTTAAAAAAGCCAATTAGTAGAAATTAACTAGCCGAGGAAGCCAGCATATTGGTTGCAACCAACTGAGCAGCAAGTTATTTTGCTTCACAATTTTTTTTTCAATTTGGGCCTGTATTTGTGTGCACGGCTTGCAAAATTGTATTCTAGACAATAGGTGGGCAATCCTGGTCCTCAAAGGCCTCCATCCTGCATTTCTTGCTTGTTTCCCTCCTCCAACACACACGGGAACACACTAGGTATCATTTTTGGTTGTGTTTATTTTATTTAGAGTTTCATCATTAAATTACTGAGAACACAACAACATCTACATGAATATCAGTGAACAGTGTGGGAGTGGAGCAATCTGTGCAATAATCTCTGCAGTCTAACAGTTTACTTACATCTTTAGTCTGAGACCAGAGGAACCATGAGCCAAGAGTCTACTTACAGTTTCAAGTGTGATGAGTAGTTTGGAGCCGTGTTTAAAGATTTCTGGGCTCAGCCTTTCATCAGTGAAGCTCGATAGAATATACTGTAGCCTCCTAGTGTTTTGCCACACATTTGCTCTGGTAATTTTAAATAAGTTTATTTGTTTAGCTTATTTCATATGGCAATCATAAAGTCCATATGGTAAAAAAATTTAGTTTTTTCAAGCATTAAGCTAAAAATACAATATAAGCAAAAGAAAATCTAACTAAGTTTCATTCATTGTGTAAACATTGTCATTTTAACTAGAAGCTTAAGATAAAAAACATTTTTTGTTTGCTTTGGAAATGACATGGTTATGATCTTTTGAGTATTTTTTCAGAAAGTTAAGAGAAAGGAACCAGAATGACTGAAACCATGAGTGGATTTTGAATTTACTCTTTATGGTTTAATAAGAAAACTTTAGCTCCATGAACTTAAGTATCTGCTTAAAAGATATTTATTGAGCATCTCAACAACAGGACCTGCGGTTTCAGGCTTTAAAAACAATATGAAGTAATTTAGTAGCAAATGCTGTAAGACAACTGTACTTTAGTTTTTTTTTAACCACTGTTTAAGCTCTAATTAGATGGGGCACCAGTCCTAGTTAATGGAATATTAACAGATTAAACGGTATCTTCTGAGAAATCAATAATATTTAGATTACTGGATTACTTTATACTTATTAGACCCTCAGCTGTTGAGATCTGATAAACAATATGTTCATCACAGGGAACGTTCATCATACCTGTTACCTGTGAAAGTGACTAATTTTATTACAAAATAAAATTCATCAAAAATAAACAATCAGTTCAATTAACACTGAAAATTTGGGAATGATATTTAGACTTTTAGCATTACGTAATCTGAATTATCTGAACCTAGTTTAAACAAGAATAGTCACTTCACTACGATTTAACAAGCAATAATTAACCCCTATGATCCAATTATAAATTTATTTGAGAATCTTTTGAACAGGACATTTAAGAGTAGAATCTAAGTTTTGAAAAAAATTAAAAATAATAATAATAATTCTGATCATGGATGTTTCTGTGCTGTGGTTGACTCTAAAACTTAATTGCAAAACATAAAACAAACCAATTTGTAACAAATGTGTTTGTGATTGTTGGTACACAACTTGTTTCTATAATTTTACCTGAAAAGTGTTAATCTTGTCTGTAATTTTCAAGTCGGTAGGAAGGAACAATCATTTTGGAACTCAGTAGTGCTTAAGTTGGTGTAAATTAGTCAACGTTTCCAGAGAAAGTAAAAGAAAAGATGATTAATTATATTCCAGTTAATCCTTGTTTCTTCAGTCAGGAACACAGATTGTGTAACGGGCATGGCAACAGTTGGACACGGACAATGTCTTGACCTTCTGCTTGGGCATGTGGGTGGATTTATGGTGCCTTGGTTCAGTTCTCCCTCATTTGGAGCTTCTAAATTTTATTGCCCGGACACCTAAGGGGAGAAAATGCAGACCACATGGAAGGTCCCTTTGTGTTATGTTTGTGTCTCAAACCTTTATTTTTGGAAACAGGCAGAGTGGTGGAAGATGCTGAAAATTTTCACACTGGCAGAAACAATTTAAGTCTGAAACAGAAAACCTAACATTCATTATAAAAAGCTTATCACCTGTTGCATTTTATGTTCAAAATTTAAATCAAGATCATTGTATGTTGAGAAATGGTACAAGTATGCCTGTTTTGTCATTGCTTGGGTATGTGTTGAGGATCCTTCTGAGCTACCACCACTTTAGATTTGATCTCAATATCTGTAAAATGGACTGACTTTTAGCCACCTGTTTAACCTGTTTGTCCACCATGTGGAGGCAGTGCTTATAAGGCTGAGTTCACCTAAAACTCCTCAGACTGAAGAAGTCTCTTGGAGGAGAGACGAAACGTTTCATTAAAAAAAAGAAGCTGTCCAGAGGACTTACTTATTTTTCCTTTTGAATATTTTACCTGGATTACTGAGATGCATCAGGACATTTAGCCATTTTAGTGTTTTCTGATGTGTTTTGGCTGTGGGGATCATCTTGAATTGGGTTGACTGAAGTTAATGAGTTGCAGATGTACATCCAATAATTACTTTGTGAAGGCTTTATTTAAATTTGTCCACTGGTTCAGGAGGTTTTTTGCTAATAGACAGAACGAGTTAACTCTTAAAGTTAATGGCAAAGATTATGTGTTTTAGGATTCATATCAGCTGCTGCTACACTAACATTTAGCTCAATATCTGTAAACTAGAATCATTTGTAGTAATTTTAGTTTTTAATTTTAGACAGTTTCAACTTCTTATGCAACTGATCCTGCACTAATCCTGATCTTGTTACGCCTTCATCCCATGTTTGCTCTTGTTCTTCATGGGGACTTTGCATTGACTTCTATTCATTTGCAGGTGATTTCTATAGCCTAACCACACCCCCTACCCAACTGTAAACAGAGAATTGTGAACCGTGACAGAGAATACTACCACAAGCTGACAGGCCAAAACTATATTAACATCTCAAATATACTGTACATCTAAACCAGAAAATAATACTAAGGCTAACCCCAGTTAACTGTAAACAGTCACTAGAAGGAACCCTTCTAACTAATCTAAACATTCATTTTGATTAAATTGACCTCATTGTAAACATCCTACATACACCTACCAGACCACACCCCCAACCAGTCTTGACCACTCCCCCATTTATCATCCTACTCTGCCTACACCTCCTCCCTCTCTATGAAGCACAGCACATGACAAACACTCAATGGTCTGGCTGAGTTCTACTCAAACAATACACCTACACTCACTGGAATATGCCAGCCATATTCCACTACATCTTATAGCACCTACAATTCAACAGGCTGACTTCAACGGGAACAGCCGACTCCACCATGCACTTCCCGTAAAGATAGGACCCAGTGGCCCAGGACTGGACCTGATCTCGAGCGAGCATGCACTTTCTAAGGGATTTACCAACTCTGATGAGCCATCTGGCGGCAGGTGGGACCCTCTGAGTAAACCTGACCCCTTACCCAAAACCTAACCACTCCAGTACATACCTAAACTTGACCTAAACTCATTTCATGCCTTAGTCCTAAACTGAACCCCAGACCCACCAACAGTATTTCCCTCAATGCGATGGAGACGGCGGGTCTTCACCAGACTGTGTGTGCCAGGAAAATGGTCAAAATTTGTCCGTCCCCACCAGGTAACAAAAACATGTACACAGATGTGACACTCCCCCCCCACCACCACCACACACATTACCCAAACCCAGAGAGCTCCTTAGACAGCAACAGCAATAATGAGGATGTCGTTAATTTGCCCAAATGAGCGGGGGGCCTTTGGCGTGGGCTAGCAATTAATTAACAGCAACACTGTTACTTAATTAGCTCCACATGAAAGGAGAAGTGTGGTGGAGGAAGAGGTGTAAAATGTTTGTGTATTAAATGCTGAAGAAGAGTGATTGTGAGAGCACATGTCTCACTGACGATCTGTAGGCCTGATCATGGCGGCGCTGAAGATCGGCTAAAAGGTTCGAAATATAAAGTGAAGGCTGCTAATGTCACAAACATGACGTGTTCTGAAAATATCTGGTTACAACCAATGAAACCTTAAGCTTAATAAAATGCCGAGCATTGTTTAACCTCTTCAGCGCCATGTCAGAAGCTTGGTTAAAAGCTCATAAAAACAATTTCTACAGCCACAAGCTGTTGAATCAAAAAGTAAACGACTTATACAAAATGGCATCAATGCAAATTTGTAAATATGATATGAACATTTTTTTAAATGAAAGTCAAAGCAAATACCAAAATATGTTGTTAAATGTTCTGAAAGTGTTTTTAAACTTGATTTTGAGATAGGTTCTTTATTATTGCTACCAAAACTAGGCAGACTTTGGCTCGTCAGATCAGATCATTTCACCACTAAGACAGTTTTTATATACCATTCCTTCCTAATTTGTCTTTTTTTGGACATACAGAGTGAATTGTGTCATAGATGGGGATATGTAAACATTTCTTTCCCTCTGTATTCATAAATAGCCAATCTCCACCCACATCCTGGTTAACGCCTCTCAACCACTCGCTGTAGAAGCTTCTGCTTTGTTAGCTGCAGGCTAAAAGACGGCCTTATCAACCCAGATACCAAATCACTGTACCCTCTCAGTTAAATCCTGCAACTCAGCATTACAACCTGCTGGATACATATTCATGCCGGCTGGGAGGCTTCAAAGAGCCCATTTTCACCCCTGCCTTAAGTCTTTTTGTAATTCATCCCATCTTTGGTCGTCTTTGCTGGTTGTACCGTCCTTCCAGGATCAGTTCAGTTTATCTCAGGAAAAACTCTGGGGGATATTTTACACAAGGTGTTTTTGTTCCTCTTATCAATAGCAGCAACCTGTGCGAACAAGATGTATCAAGTGACCAGAACAGTTGAAAATGATGGACAGAAATAAATTTATATAGAATTTTTTAAATAAATGAAATGTCAACTTTCTTCTATAAAACCCTGTTGTTTTGAGGGGATTATGTAGTTTAGCAACTGTTTAAATTAAAATCCTATTTTTAGGAATAGCGACACAATTTCTTTGAATATTCTAGGTCAACACCTCATCCTGTTTGGTCTTTAAAAAAGACAAGCAGTACTTTGGTATAGAAAACTTTTAGAGCCTTTTTTAACTTAAAGTTTACCAATCATGACTTTTGGCTCACTAAAACAAGATTTATGGCGACATGATCAATGGTGGAGCCATAAATATTTATAGGGCTGGTCAAACTGGGATTACTGGTCACACAGAAGTAGCCCAGATAATTACTTTTTTTTTTCATACATGACAATTTGCTGAGGATCTACTCATGTTTCCTGGTCATTCTGTCTTTACTTACACAGGCAGTGAATACATATATAATAAATCATGATAATGATCTATTTGAGCAGTGCAGTTGAAATAAAAATCTTGCATATAGAAATGACTTTGCCAAAATGTTGCTGGCAAAGCAGCAGTTATAGTGGCAATGGGGTGGCCAAAGATTTTTCTTCGGTAACCATGTCCACCCCATGGCTATCCTCTGTCTCCGAAGAAGAATTGGCTAAATATTATTGGATACATAATTTTTTTTTCCCACTTTTTCATGAAGGCAAAAATACAAACAACTTAATCAAACTGCTGCTGTGCAAAATCTATACGTTTATTTAAAAAAAAAAAAAACTGTGAGCAACAAAAACATCTAGTGACAGTTTATCTATCATGTTTTATGCTGCAGACACTTTTGCTCAAGTTTTGACGAGAAAACTCAGAACTCATGAAGGACTGTTACACTCTGAAGGGATTTGAGAGATATCGCTGTGTTCTATAGCAGTGAAGGAAATGCAAAAAATATGCCTAAATTTTGTTAGTTTGCAAAAAGAAAGAAGAAAAATAGACAACTCAAAATGTACTGTATGGCATCATAACACCCTAAAACTGTTCTGTGCAACAATTATAAATCCTAAATTGTGATTGTGTAAAAACTGTTAAAGGTATTAAAATGTTGCTTTACACACATAAAGTTAAACTTTTAATGATTTGATTCAAGTTTAAATAAAGTTTCTTATGTGAAGTTTGTTTGAACTATAGACCAAAGAGGGCTTTTCCTGTTTGTTTTATCAAACTCCTACTGTTGTGCATAATGACATTTTAAGATTTCATTTATTTTTGCTAGTTGTACAGCAGGGCTATTCAACTAGCAAGTGACCAAAGTTCGGCCCGCCAATTAGTTCATTTATCTCTTAAGCCCAAACCCCGTTTTCTACTTTAATTACTATAAGTTCTTTTAAGTTAAACATAGACATGTTTGGTATCTACAGAAACCTCAGAATCTTGTCTAAAAGCTGGTAAAAACCATTTCTATGCACACTACAGACAGTTAAATTTACAAGCAGTTGAACATAAAACTATGAAAGTGAAAATAAAATTGGTTTAAAAATTTTGCAATTCAGAGATGTCAAAATAATATTTGTGTTAAATAGGAGGTATAATGTGTTTTTTGTTTTTAATATTGTTTAATTATCACTACTTTTATAGGGTTCTGTATGTCGTATTCATGATTAAATACAGCAAGATAAACTATTTCAAAGGTAACAGATCTTTGTAATTGATGTTCGGCCCCTTAGCTGTTGACCTGCAGAAACTGTGGCCCCCGGAGCAATTTAGTTGAATAGCCCTGGTGTACAGGATGAGTCATGTTCAGAAAGAAAAGGGAAAACGACATATCTGGAAACCCCAGCGAGTAATGGTTGAGGGGGGCCTGTCTTTTATGGCCGCCATCTCGAAAGCTGCCATATTGCATCAAAATAAAATAGTTTCCTGGGACAATTGATTCACCCTGTGTATATGCTGCTTTTAATAATCAGAATATTCCTGACAAAGCTGCATGCTGTTTTTTTTATTGTTTTGTCTGTTTAGTGCAGAACGAGTTGCGACTCAAATACTGCGATGACACAAGAATGAAGGCTGAATAACAATAAAGATGCTTCAGTATTTCTGCACCTAATAATCAGTACAGCAATAAAACCAGAGTAGTTATTGAGAGGTGACAGTTTGAGGGTTGAAAGAAAGAAATCACAACATAAAACTCTCAAATGATTTAAGTAATTTCTTTCAGTGACATTAGATGCTGTCCCTGATGTGGTCAGGCTAAAACAGAGCGTCTGTATCTCTTCATCTGAATACAACAGGATCAGCTTTAATAAAAGTTGAGTCTACAAGGAGTGGAAGGCCTTTATCTGAAGCAGTGTCGAGTGTTAATGCGGTCGTCTAACTTTAAGAAAAGCCGTTTCATGCTTGTTGAGGAAAGCCCGTCTCTTTGATATTTTAGGTTCTCATTAAATTCACAAAATCTTGGGGGATAGCCAAGTACCTTCAAATGCAGATTAGACAAGATGATTAAACATGAATGATTTCAGTCCGTGGAAAATCAAAGTGACACAAATTACATCCTTGTCCAATGTCAGAAATTCACAAAAAAAGAAAAAAAGTTCCTTTGTTGTTATTTATTGGACTGAAAGCCTATAAAAATCTGTCTTCTCTGATCTGGGTTTTGCTGACTTTGCTGCACTTGTTTGGGATGGAAAGGGAGCCAGTAAAAAGATGCAAACAGAAGTATTTCTGGCTTTTTGTCTAGGTAATGATTAAAGTTGCAGCATATTGAACTCCTCTCCATCTTTCACACTCACTCACTCAGATAGAGGGGTGTCATTTCAACGCCCACTTTAGTTTTGTGACGCCCTTTTTCAGTTTTGCAACCCACCATTTCCGTATAATGATGCCATCAGGGCGTTGCACGGCTCTGCAAATTCAACAAGATTTAAGACCGTCCTCTGGACAAGATGCAGATTTTTCTCAAACACACAAGATAGATCTACTAGCCAATCAGAATTACAGTGAGAGCGGGGCTTGGGTCTTAGCAAAACTTTGATTCAGATCCAGCAGCGACTCTTTTTTTAATGATGCCCTTTCTCTGGTAGCCAGACAGAGAGTTAACTTTTACAGGGATAAGGCATTATTAGTTGGCCAATGTACTTAATAAAAATTCAGTAACAACAGAGTAAAACTGTAAAAGAAAAATACAATCATGCATGAAGGTACTGAAACGACACGTGAAGCTGACAAATGCTGTCTCTAGCTTAAATGATAAATATGCTATATCAGATGCAAATATTTCTGCCACCTCAAACTAATACAAAACACAGGTTTCATATAACCTGTGTGTACACTTTAGTTAAACGCATATATACATGAAATCAACATTTTAATTAACTAACAGGCTGTGTTCTGCCTCAGGAATTGGTTGCAAACAATCCACAAAACAGCATGGCTAAACAAGACATACAAATGCTGTGACTTTCAATTTTCAGTTTAAAAACAAAAAACTTAGAGTACAATATAAAGTAAACTAGTAAACACTGTGGCATTAAACAAAACAAACAAAAACAAATCATGGCTCTTAAGGAACCAGAACAATAGGACACCTGGCCTAAAGTGTTGACACCTTCTTCCAAAATCCGACCCAATAGTCTGACTCACTCTGTAGCTGAAGTTCTCTCTGGCAGAGTACATTTAAGACTCTGAATGCATATGAACTGTAAGTTACCAAATTTTAATGAGTAAGTCATGAGCCTTCTGTTTGTATATTTAAGTTTTAGTTCATTTTAAAGCAAAAATGGAAGGTATATATTTTCTCAGACATGTAACAGTCTGGCATACTGCCCGTGCATGACAGGCCATAATCAACACCTGACATTTTCTAGCAGACTGCTATATTAGATATGCTTACATTTCTCACTTTTGCATTTACATCTTTTGTTTTTCTTTGTCATGGTTTTCCTAACCAAACATTTGTCTTGTTACTCAGTCATTGCACAGTGGCAGCTCAATGCTTCCACTGATGATCGTCTGTAATTCAATATCCTAAATGATAACTGTGAGACAGAAGCCCCAGAAACACTATGGTTGTGTTATCTGATTCAAAGTCAGTCTTTTTCTAAGACACATTTGGTCAATAACGCATGAAACCATCTAGCCGGCCAAAGTCTTACTGCTTGTCTGCTTATACACATTTGGCTAGCAGGGAGTGGAGTGACAGCAGCACTACCCCTTAAAGTACAGCACTGCAAATGTTGACCCTCACTTTACACATACTCTTCAATGAGCTCTGTGACTACCTCTTATTCCAACTATGAGACATGCCCATGGTGGATGACCTTCAACATCCCATTCCACCTAGGTCATTTCCCTCATGACACTGAGGCAGAAAGGAGGCACGTCTGCCCTGACTAGAAAGTACTATATGTACTATATATAAGAAGAATTTTTGTGCCCCACTTGGGAGACGAGAGGCAGTATGAGTCAAACTGTACAAAAAAGTCTGTTGTTTATAGAGACACCACAATACACTCGGGCTACATGCACATACAGTAGAAAATAATTGTTTAGTTGAAAGGAAAAAAAAAGAAATGCAAAAAAGCATTGGCCTGAAAACATTTGAGCTTGAGTTGTTTTCGATGGCACAGGTTCATTCTTCAATGGTTCCTGTTCTGATTGGCTCTCTCACATGAAATGCATCACGATTCTCTAATCTTATATTTCTCTGACCAGTGAATACTGTTGGTAAGCTACTCACTAGTCATTTCTGTACACAGCCTCATTAAAATAAAAAAATAAAAAAATAAATGAATAAATAAATTGTGCAAAATAAAACTGAACACAGTGTTTGATTTAAGCTTCCAAAACTGTGGTCAGGATTATTTAATATTCATAGATTTTGGGTGAGCACAAACAAAACTACATGGTATGAATTTGGTGTAGTCAGGGATTTAATGTCTTAAACACAAACTAAAATAGTGGAAATGAAATGGTTACAAATGGTCCATTCATCACAATGAAACGTATAGTTGACACTCAGTGAGTTAGAGCATTCACTATATATTTATAAGTCACCACTGAAGGGGTTTAATTTTCCTGCAAACACATGATTTGACTTTTCTGTTGTGATCACAAATGAGAAAATTAAAGAGCAAGTAAATTTTCCTCGATATTTTTCCATCCTTTGATTAAGGCTTCCTGCCTGATAATACTGAGATGAAGAGTGACGGGCTGTATAATGCAGTGGGTTATAAAACCTGTGTGAAAGGCAGCAGTGTTGTGCTGGTATGGGTGGAAGCAACGGTTCCCCTCTGACCTTTCTCTGTGCTCTAATCCTCTCTGCTCCTCTATCTGGATGACTCAGACAAGACAAGGTCAAGGGACACCCCACTAATGCAATCATGATTTAAACAGGTGGAGAATAGCAGCGTGAGCAGGTTTCTGTGTGTGTTTGGATGTTTGCACTGGTGTGACTCATGAACTACAAGCCTGGAAAAATGAATGCCTTGTGTTTGGTTACATCTCTTTGAGATGATTAAACCCCAAAAAACGCCACGACTCTGGTTCATAAAGTATTTTTTTTTTCTGTAGAGAAGCAGCGCAACACACGTGGGAGATTTGTTGTATTATTGCTTTGGCCAATTGCAGTCTGTAGTCTGTACACACGAAGAGACCCCTTTGCATTACTGAACCAATGATGAAACAGACAGAGTTTACCAGATGGCTTCAATTCATCAGCTTTCATTGGATTATTCATGAGGCTACAGGGAGCCATTTGAGCAACAAAACTGCACAATGCAGAAACAGTGATGGACTTCTCCTTGTTTAATAATCATACTTGATTTTCATTCACTGCTCGGAATATCAGCATTTATTAAAAGCTTCCAAACCCTCACTCATCAACAAAGTTAGAGAAGTATTTTATTTTTGTTTAAGTTTATATGAGCTCTCCAGCTATCACTCTCTTTTTTATGTCATCCTCCCATCCAACACTGAAGAGAAAGCAATGGATGCTCCGGTCCCCATTATTAATTATGTATACAACTCTCATGCAAGTCTTATCTGGACTAGGGATGATTAATAATGGAACAGCAAAGTAATTACGTGGTGCTCATCATAGATATTTTCATTTCACTCTTCCTCCTTGTCTGCCCAATTTTTTAACCTCCATCTTTCTACATTTCTCTCTTGTTGTCTGCATTGTTTCTTCTTCTTTGTGTCTGTGTCTTTGTAGCCAATACAATATTTTCTTCTTTGTCTCAGAAAGACCAAAAATAAGACCAACTTTTGCTTTCCATATTGTACAAAGCACAATTACGCTATTATAAAGTATTCACAGTTTAGAGAGTCTAGGACAGTTTAAATTTGACCTTTTAATAACCATTATCGCTTCAAAAAACTGTATTAACTTTTTAAGCACCAACTGACATTAAAAATACATAGTAAGTGTTTAGAAGCATTTTTGGGCACTAAAAAGCATACTGATCTAACCCTAACCATGGTTGAATTGTGGGGTTTAAAGAGACTGTTTATGACATAACATCACTCCATAAATGCCTAAAGTTGTAGTTTGTACATTAGGAATGATGACATCAGTCACAGAGCACAAAGTACGGAGAAAAGGGCAAAAGTTGTTGCCCAGGTTAAGCTAATAGTTAACCAAATGAAGGCCCATTTAATATATTTTTCATGCTTATTAAACAGCACATTTTTAGAAACAAGACTGGTGTAAAAATGCTACATTAGCTAATAATAAACTGTAAGTGCTGTTTTATAAGCCTGACAAACTATATAAAATAATTCTTGGTTTGGCTAGGTGGGATTAAAACTTTTTTTCTTTCTTAAATCTTTGTATCCTAAGACTGATGTCACAGTCGATTAGATAACTATTATAAGTATTGGACAAAATATAATTTCAAAAATCAACAAATGTTTGTGAGATGTGTTGTTTACTAGGTGTGTAAATCACCAGCTTTATCACAATTTGTTATTATATTGACTTGTCTGGATGGCAATACAATGTTTCTCTATCGCAAAGTCTGTCATGATATGATTTTGAGTCAATTCACAAGTCTGCGATTGATCATATCCCCATCTAACACAATCATTTAGTAAATGATTGTTAGATGGGCACGTATCAATCCACATCAGGCATATGACGATGATCAATGTTTTCATTTTGTCTTGGTCTAATTGAATCAATAATCATTTCATTGATATATCGAGGTGTATTAATGTATTGTTACACCCCTGCTGGTTATATGTATTTGTTACTGAGAACAGTAACACAGAAAACGTGATCTTGGCTTTTCTTCTGTACTTCAACTGAATACAAAATTGAGATGACTTGAAACAAAGTTTATCAAAGTTCAACTTTTGATGGATAATTTACTTACTTCACTTAACATTTAATACCAATCAAATCTTCTTGATACCATTAAATGGATCCAGAGGTACGTACCACAGTTTGAAAATCATAGATCTAGAAATAAAACCTGGTAAGCAATATGCCAGAAACATTTTACAAGTATGTGCATCATTATGAATGTCTTATTGTTTGTTGAATTAAAATGCTGTTAACATGTAAAAAATAACAATAAAGACCCATTCATGAATAAAAACATGGTTGCAGTGTAAGTTCAGTTTGTGTAACTTTACCTTGAAAGCTTAAAGTCTGATGACTCAGATCTGTTTCCTTTGTGCTGCCTGTGGTGTAAATAACATCTCCAGGTCAAAGACCTCAGTTCAGAAGTCACTGGTCTGTGGAAAAATGGTAGAAAAATACTTTTTCTTTGATGTTGAAAAAGGATAACTGGTAATAAAACATCTTTATAGACTGAGGCATCTCTTTTAGTACTATGTCTTCATTTGTCTTAGGTTTTGTTGGGCCGTTAGAACATTACAACCAGATGAGAATCCAATTAAAGTAACACATGTGCCTCTTTTTATGTAGTCAGGTACAATTCACCTCTACAAAATAATGGCAGAATTTAGGCATGATGTAATGGCATTTTCACTTCACCTTCTTACCAGCCCAGCAAGCCACTGGAATTCAAAAAGCTTGGTAATGTATGTAGAAATAACACAAACAGTTTCTCCAGATTTGTCTGTGAAGGAGAGCCCTTGTATCAGTAGCTGCTTTTGGCATACACTTACTTAGTCATCCTTCGGTAGAAGGTGACCTATGACTGTCAAAGGTTTTCTATTGGTAGTGTTTCAATATGGGCACTCCGACATTGGTTTTACAGCAACTGGTGGTCTCCCATCCAAATACTAACAAGGCCTGAACCTGCTTAGATTCTGAGATCAGGTGTGTTCAGAGTGGTATGTGTTGTATAAGGGAAGGGGAATAGCTGTATCCAGATTCAGGATCTGCATCCTTTGTAGGCTGATTTTGATGGCTGATTACGTCAAAACAAGGCAACAAAAGATGTCCAAATCTGGAGGCTGCTCCAATTGCGGCCCACAAATGTGTCCTCCTTATCACTTGATTTGAGGGACAAGTCTGATGGATCCTTCTCAATCCACCCTATCCCAGGATGCATTGAGGGTGTTCGATGTGAACACAGCTTAACCCTATAAACTAGAATTTTGAAGAAACATAAAGTTAGTGTACATGTTGAAAGCAAAGGAGATTCTAAAAAAAGATTTTATCATTAATTTTTTTCACTCACTCACCTCTGCAATGCCTTAGCTTTGGTCTATGTAATTTGTAAAAACACTCCTCAAATTAGCTATGCTTAGCTGAAAATAGTTTTCTTTAAGGTTTAGATGACTACTTTAATTGGTATTAATAGCCTAACAAAGGATGCTTTCGGAAATTTAAATCTCAGCTTTTGCTTGAACTCTGTAGCCATTCATTCACCTTGTTCACATTCTGCTCTGCTATTTTTCCCCCCCTTGTCTCTGGTCAACACTAGCACAGTTTCCACCAGCACCAGGTTAGCCAACAGTACCTGAGGCTGTTGTTTTTAACAGAGGCCCCAACAAAGTCGGTAAAGGAATAATATTCTGGAGGAACCGCGTGTTTAATTTGGCAAAGGTTTCAGGCTGGAAACAAATTCTGACTCAAAACTTCCTCATTTATCTGGGCTTGGTACTTGGTACACTGGTTTGAGTTTCCTCAGTCACTGGCATAGTGGATCTACTGCACAAAGGATGTTAAAAATAGTGCTGAAAGACAACAGAGAAGGTTCATGTTTGTAGTGACGGAGGACATGCAGTGGGTTGATGTGGCAGAAGACAGTAAAAGTGAGGCGGAAATATTTTTATTTGTCTTTGAGGTACTATTTACATGTTAGCTGAGTTATACTAATGAATAATTTCCCACATTTTATAAATTGTTTCCCCAACTTTAATTTTGTAGTACATCCTCTTCATTAGAAATGTTTTCATAATGGATCAATAATTACATTCTCAATTAAGTATTTTTGTGTGTTAGTGCTATCTTTTAGGTCTCTCCCATCTGTTGTAGATGCACCAACTAGCATGTCCCATATCGAGCTGTAATCAACTGTAATTACACCATAAATAGCCATAAATACTGCATCTATATCCACAATGAGCCCCATCAATGTCCTCCTGCTGAGGGTAGTTATTAGTTGATTGGTGGGCTGTCAGCTTTGCTTCCTGTCGAAGCCGCTCATACGAGGCCCTGATTGGCTGGCGCGGTGACATGGGGTGACAGAGGGTTGATGGGTGCTGTGGGAGGAGAGGGAGGGCAGTGAGGGCTGTAGGCATGGTTTCCAAAAATAGATTGTGGCTGTGACAGAACAATGACGGGCCTGTGTATGTGTGTGTGTTTTTGTTGCATCCTGTGAAATCTTAATAACAGCCACACAACCAAGCCTTCCCTATCATTAGAAATCTCCACGGTCACAAGGGCTCGCTAAATAATAACAGGGCCAGCAGAAGCTGCGCGTGTGTTGGTGATTGAGCGTTACAAAGAAGATACATTCAAAGAGGAAGAAGAATAACCATAAGACACATGTCCTCAGGAAAACAGCGAGGAAGATGTTTGTCTCCTCCATTTGTTCAGACCCCTGTTGGAAACTGGACAACCAAATCAAAGACTCACACAAACATGCACTCCCTCTGTACGGTTTTTGTAACAACCCTCGGTCTGGGCGGGGAACGGGTCGATGATGAAAACTCCTCTGCCGGGGTGTGAGCGGTGGGGGAAAAAAAAAATCGACCGATCAGTGATTGATTTCCTCACCTGCTCTGAGAGAGAGGCGGGCTGAGGGAGGCAGGTGGACAAGTGAAGGAAGAGGTGGGGGGTAGAAAACAGCGGCGGGGGGAGGGCAGATGGAGGTGGCCGTGGGACCAGTGAGGTGGAAAAAATCAGAACAAGAATAATGAAAGGGCAACGAGCCAAAAAAGGGTTTTTAGAAAGGAGTCTGGAGAAAAAATGACTTTATCTCCACAACAGAATCGGGGAAAAACACAAATAAGTTTAGTTGAATTATAGGTACATAGACAGTTTTTGTGTATAAATTGATTACAAAAGACAAATTATTGAGGATATGGATAAATCAATATGGCTGCCAAATGGATAAAAAAAAAACTCAAGCTCAATTTTTTTTCTCAATAATGTACAAAGGAAGAATTTTGCCACATACGTTTTAAAAATATGATTAAAACAAAATTAATAAAGAAAACTGGAGGAGAGTCGTTTGTTTTAATGACCGAATCTGGATCTTTTCCCAGAATGCCCTTTGAATGAATACAATTCAATGACTGGCTTCAGGCTGGTGTGAAATCACCTTGTTTGCTCTCAACTTTTAATTGACTAATTGCCCAGATATTTGTTTTTGCCACTTGCACCGGAGTGTATTCTTATTGTGTGCAATATATCTCCACCCCGTAAGCACTCACAGCCAAGCTTCGTTCTACTGAAAATAAAAGGTTTCTATTGATCACAAATCAAGACCAAAGGTATTCTAATTAATCACCTCATGGCAGCTCTGTTTTTGTGGGGTTTGTTGTATTGCAGGTGTTTTACATAGTGGCTTGAGTTCCTCTTTGAAAAACCTCAAAATACACCAAACACACTGATGCGTCTATTGAGCCACACCCTTCTTAATAGATATATATTTTTATTTCACGGTCGATTAGCCTCGGTGCTTTGTTTCTAAACTGGTAAAATGGAGACTGGCTCCTGTGGGAGAGCCAAAACAAAAGCTTTGTGCTCACTCATACAGGGTCTAAATCATTCATGGCAGCTTTGTTTCCCAGACAGTAGCTGGAGTTGTATCCTGACAAGTCAACATCACCCCAACGACGTCCTTGGCTAACACCCAAACCTTCCCGTCTTTCTGTAACTCATTGAGACCGCGAGTTTATGAGATAAAATAGTTGAGCTCAAAATCAGTGATAAGATGCAGGGAGAGAAAAAAGACAGGGATGCGTTCATAAATGTCTAATGATCCCTGCTGGTGTTTGTCTTTGTCGTATAGGTGGTTTTATTTAGACTAGATGGAATTAACTCGTTATCAAAACAACTGGTTTCAACATCATGGTAAATGGTAAATGGACTGTACTTATATAGTACTCTGATGGGGCACACATCAGAGGCAGTGGGGCTTCAGTGTCTTGCCCTGGGATACTTGGACATGTGTCAGAATAGCAGGGAATCGAACAGCCAACTCTCGCATTAGAGGAACGACTACCCTAACCACTCCTCACAGCCACCCATCTACCTCTAGCCGTGTTTCCATCCAATTTAATTCAAATTTAGAGCGAATTTTTAAAATTTCGCAAAAAGGAAATGAATAATAAA